>OX456523.1:213479527-214747196 GCA_949748255.1 Eustalomyia histrio | reverse complement strand
CAACATATAGTAGGAAACTGTACTACTACTATAAGTTGGGTAAATTTACTCTGTGTGCGTATATGAAAAAAGTACACACATTATGCGTAAATTGATAAACACAAAATAGGTAAAACTACATTAAAAGTGCCTAAAATTTAAATCAAATTTTAAAATTGAAGAGTAAATTTACCAAATTTGAGGGTAAATAAACACGATTTTCCTGTAAATGTACACATATAATTCGTAAAAATCCTAAAAAAATGCTCATATTTTCTACTGCGATGTTGGAATTAAACAGCACAAAAATGTTGGTTTTGTAATAAAAGCAATCAATTTATTGCTTAGTAATTCACAATGAAAACAATAAATTTATTGTTTAGAAACGAACAAAAAGAATAAAAACAATATTTTTTTTTTTTATTTAAATTTTTCTTTTTAAATTTTGAAAATGTTTTAGATTTTTTTTTCAATTTCAATATGTCATAATTTTTTTGCCATTATAAGTTAGTATATTTACAAACTTTGTGCGTAAAATTTTTATTCAACCAAATAATTTTAATTTTAGGCATAATGTGTTTAATTGTAAACAAAACACATAGTGTCTAAAAATACTTCGTGTGTGTATTATTGTATATAAAAGTGTGAGTAAAAAAGTTTTACGTATTTGGTGTTTATATTTACCGAATTTACCGTTTTTTAGAGGTTTGTTCATTTTTAATTGTGCATAAATAATAAATTTTTTTTATACCTTAATACTCAAAACCCGTTCGTTTTTTTTAAATTTTTACTAAATATTTTAACAATCACGAAAAGTTTGTATTTTTGTATTTATTTTTTTTTTTTTATTAATTCACTGATAAGAAAAGTTAAGAAAAAATATTTCATTTTAATTTAACTACTTATTACATTTCTTTAATAATAACTATTAACCCCCATATGCATAACACTCTTTTAAGGAAAATTTTTTGTTATTTTATAGGTTAATTTGATTTATAAGTGTGTTATAAAGGTCAACAAAAAGTCTATGCATATGACAGTAAAACTTTACTGCGAATATATTGTCAGTAGCAGAGACATATTTTCCACAAGGCCCGAGCTGTAGATTCTGTAGAATAGATAAAATTTTAAAAATATTTTTAAATTTTTAGTGTTATAGATAATTCAATTTTTGCTAAAAATTTGTCAATCATATTTATATTCTTGTTATTTTTAAGAAAATGTTGAGGTGCTTTTCCATCGACCCAGAAATGTTTGCGTTGTTACTCTACTTTACCTATGTGCATATACTTATTATATTAATTATACGTTTAGGTATCCCTAATATACAGAAAAAATGCACTAATTTTTAGCGAATCGATAGAAAAATATTTGAAATTTTTCATAAATAAAAAAATTAAGAAATTGGATAAGTTTTACATAAACGGCATTTATCTGTTACACTTAACTATGGGCTGTCTTTTGCATTTAAAATGCAGAGTTAGTTCTAATTCGTTCTCAAATTTTGTTTTCAAAATTGCCCATTTAAAATTCTATTGATATAGTCAATCACAGACTACACAGACAAGTTACCAATGACATATGTCAAACAACAATTCTCGAACCGTATAGTTATTTTGAGATTGCAGTGAAATAAGATGGAAAAAAATCCAAATAAATTTTATGGTACATATTTGTTTGTATATCTATGCCTTTCTGTGTATCACTGCATATTTGACATTTCCTTTTACTCATTTTCTATGGCGACTATAAAAAGGGTATGATTCAATCAGCTGTTTCTTGTCTGGGTAGTCTGTGTAGTAAATTTTCCATCATATCCCAAATTCTATAAAAATTATAATAAATAATGTATTTAAATTAATCCTAAAAAGAAGTAAACACTTACAATACAATTGATATTTTTTTGGAAAATCGACCAATCAAAACAAAGTATTTAAAACATAATTTTCCGATTAGTTAATTTTCAAAAACTAATCAGAGCGACTCACCTTATATTGGGGGCAATAAATCTTGACATGTTTTATTACGATTTCCAAAATATTTTGGTTCAAGCGATTATCTCTCGGTAACTGGATTGTGCAAAAATGTTATATTCCATGAACAAAACTTTGGTAAAGCTATTTATGGCCTAATAAATGACAAAATATAATAGAGATTTTTGAATTCTTTGATTCTGCATTAAAATATTTGTAAAATCTGGCCACAGGCTCAAGCAAATGTTATGTTTATGCCAGTTATTTGAAGCTTTTCATTTTGATTTTATTGAAAATTTAAGATCCGATTTTCATTTCCAAAACATTGTTTAAAAGCTTATGATATCCTTTTTGAAGATAAGTCAAAAATTACCCCTACCCGCACAATCTTACTTTTTTGTTACATTAACTTCGACACAATAAAAGAACCATTACATAACCCCAAAAAATATATTTCAATAATTTAGCCCTCTAATTTTTATGAAGATACTTTTTAACAATATTTTCCCAGGAAATGTCACAGTTATTAATTTCTTCCCGAAAATCACAAATCTTTAAAGTTGATACATACAGTCAAGGAAAAAAGTCTACATATACCCCTTGATTTATGGGTTTTACAGAGTTTACGAATAATATAAAAAAAATTTCATACAAATTTTTAAGGCATTTATAAATAAGTTTATTTATAAAATAAAAAGTAATTATTTTTTATAATAAAAACAATAATAACAAAAACATGAAAAATTAATAGGAAAAAAGTGTACAAAAAAATTAATATTATTCTTAAATTTTGCAAATAAAAATAAAAGATTTTAACTTTTAATATTTGGTCGGCCCACCTTGAACATCAATTACTGCTTGAAGACGACGGGGCATTGATGTCACCAAATTCTCTGTAATATCGGGTGTTATTTCGGCCCATGCACGAATAAGAGCCGTTTTTAATGTTTCAATTTTTCCAAAGCGTCCCATATGTGCTCTATTGGGTTTAAGTCCGATGACTGGGGTGGTAAATTCAGCTGTCTTGGGGCATAGTAAAGAAGCCAGTCTCGAACTACGTGTGCAGTATGATTAGGGTCGTTATCTTATTGGAAATCCATTGATTTCCTAGACCTAAGCTATCAACAGATGCCATTAGATTTTGTTCCAATATGTTTTTATATTGATAGCGGTCCATATTACCTTCGACAAAAAGCAAACGACCCACTCCAGATGACGCAATGGCGCCCCTAACCATTACGTTGCCGCCACCATGTCTAACTGTAGGTATTAGTCATGGGGTATGGGTACGGGTCAAGTTCAGTGTTTGGTTTTCTCCAAACTTTGGATCGGCCATCACTTCCGAAAATGTTATACATACTTACTTTCGTTGGTAAATATAACACGCTTCTAAAAATCCATACCCTTTTCCAGATAACAAATAACATATTTTTGGTTGTTGGCATGAAATCTATATTATATTTATTTTTCTATTTTCAAAAACCATATGTCTAATAGAACTGTACAAGATCATCGGTATCAGCACAAATTTTGAATTTGAATAATTTAAAAACTCTCTTAAATAGAGTGAAAATCGGAGATAATATTTGTGCCAAGTGGCGTATTTTCGATTTTCTACCCTACATATTTGTATGAAATTTGGTACAATTAACAAAATAACTAATGTACCAATTTGTCTTCTAATCTTTTCTATTAGAGCATATTCATTTTTTATAACCAAACTCAATAGGAAATTTTGCTATTTCTACAAAAAAAAAAACTATTATTTATTAAAAAATATCGTGAAAAATCAAATATATCTGTTTTATAGGACATTCCAGGAAACTTTTGGTACTGGGTGTGATAAACTCATGTATTACCTTGTAATGTATTAAGAAGTATACACTACCTTGTAATGTATACTTCTTACAACATGAACATATTCTTCTTTTCAACATGAAGTAATGAATTACAGATAACTGGTTAAATAATGCATTACTGGCTAAATAATGCATTATTAATGTAAACTCCTTATCTTTAGCATTATTTTGAAACTCAAAGTAATTAGTTACCGATAATTAGTTACATAATGCATTACAATTTTACATAAAATAATGGCTCTTAAATATTGAGTCTAAAATTTAGTAATGTGTGGTTTTGCTGGGATATGACTTGTTTCTTCAGAACGGCACTGTATTAAGTGCGAGATCACATCTAACTTTTAACAAAACTAATTATGTATTTTATGCATAATCGTATTTTGTAATTCAATTAAAACGAAACTAATTTATGACTTCTCAAATTTCATAACACTTTTTTTTGTATATAAAAATTTCAAACGATATTACTTAGTTCGGTTAAGTTTTTGGTTTTTTTATTACAAAACTAGGGTTTCTGTTTTTCAATCTTAGTTAGAATTAAAACTAAGAAAATTGTGGAGCAATATTTTTGCAAACTAAAAAATTTGTCCATGAAAAAATTAGTTATTTATGGATATTTCAGTTTAAATTACAATTTTCTTAGCTAATGTCCCGTTAGCCCATAAACAAAAACCCTAAGCTCAGCTAGACAATAACGAAATAAGTACATACATTAACAAAACTATTAAATTGACACCATTTAAATATTTATTTTTTTCCTTCATCAACAGAGAACAATATACCAAATAGTCCAATAACAGTATATTTATTACCTATAAAGACTAACTATAAAATTCAGATATATGTAGCTGTACAGAAAGAAAAAAATGTACCAAAAATTTATGCAAATTACAAATCAACACTGAAGCAAAAAAAAAATAAAAAATACAACGAAACGTTAAAATGAACCACTGACAAAACACCCAATAACAGCAAAAAAAAATATTGAAAAATATTATACCACCAAAAGAATCAAAAAAAAAAAACAACAAAACATTTGCAAAATCACACTGTGTGAGACCTGGCCAAATAAACTAAACAACTAATGGCACCCAACAGTGACAAAATTTTTAACATTCATCAATCACCCAGCGCATATACCAAATGGACATGAGGTAGAGTAGTTCATACGAATAATATAGTACCAACCTACCAAATGACAAGTCATATAAAGTTGAATTTAACCCTTTGATGATTTAATATAATTTTTTGTAATAAAATATGAGCTCCCCAAATTTGGACAACCAAAACAGATTAATTAAATTTGTAACCAAAATAACGGTTTGATTACATCAACATCATAATTAGATGACAACATTTGAAAAACAAGTTAAGAAAATATGTTTAACATAAAATGTTAGCATAAATCATGGGTTACCAACGTAACCTCGAATCTCCAAAACTACTAAATACATTTCAGGAGAGACAAAAATAACGTTTTTAATAAACTGGTGACATTTTCTTATAATTTTTATTTTTTAATTTTAAGAGTGATGATGAATTTTAAATTAAAAAAAATCAAAGAAAGTTTCACAAGCTTATTATTGTCTCTCCTGAAAAGTAATAGTGTTTGAGGTACGTTATTAAACCCCCTAAGTATTGTACAGGTTGGTTGAAAAGTTCCTGTGCTCGAAATGAAAGAATACTGTTTTTGTTACGAAATATATTTTTTTATTCAATATAATCTCCAAGAAGCTCAATACACTTGTTCCAATGATCTTCCAATAATTTTATCCCATCCTTATAATGGTTTTCCGGAAGCTCTGCAAAATAACCTTCTACGGCTGCTATGGCCTTTTCATTCGACGAAAAATGCTTTCCACGAAGGAATTGTTTGGGATTTCTAAAGAGATAGTAGTCACTGGGAGCCAAACCTGGGAATACGGTTAATGTTCAAGCAATTCGTACTTTGAATTTAGCCATCGTCAATAGATTTATGGTGAGCAGGTGCATTGTCTTGATTTTTTTTCTTCTTTAAACCAGGTCTTTTCTCACGATTTTTTTCATCCAGCTGATCCAAAAGGCTGCAATAATATTCAGAGTTGATTGTTTTACCTTTCTGAAGATAATCAATCAACAAAATTCCTTTTGCATCCCAAAAAACTGATGCCATAACCTTCTTTGCTGATCGTTGTGACTTTACCTGCTTTGGAGCTCAACAACCAGTTTCAGTCTACAGTAAACGTTCTTGTTTCAATATAGGATCATGGTGGTAGATCCAAGTCTCATCCATAGTTATAAAAAGACGCAAGAAGTTGCTTTTATTTGGCTTAAAACGCTCCAAATTACGCTGAGAAATTTGTTTTCGATCCAGTTTTTGTTGAATTGTTAATGTGTGCGGCACTAAGTTTCCAAACAGTTTTTTCATACGTAATTCTTCATGTAAAATATGGAGTACTTATTCGTCTGAGATGCCTATAGCATTAGCGATTTCACGCTTAGTCAAACTTGGATCTTCACTAACCATATTATGTACCTGCTCAATGATTTCTGCAGTTTTTGGTCGTCCATCGCGTGGATCGTCTTTAAGGCTGGTACGACCACGTTTAAATTCACCAGCCCAAAATTCAAGGTGAGGACTCCTTATACACTTCTAATAATTGTTCATAAATTTATTTTGCTTTTAAACCCTTCAAAACAAAGAATCTAAGGACTGCACGATATTTAATTTTTTCCATATTAAAAAAAATAAATGACACGTCAACTTCAAATGACTTGTAAACAAAGAAAGAATTGACAGAATGACTTGCAACTTTGCAGTGTCATCTCTTGGTGAGCGCAGGAACTTTTCAACCAACCTGTATATTACAATTATTTTATATATAGAGCTGGAATAAAATTTTTACACCCGGGTTTTTGGAATCTGTAGCATTAATACATAAAGAAAAATTTTTTAGCTTTTTCAGTATACATTTTTTCAATGTAAAAAAAGTATTCGTAACATTTCACGATGAATATACTAACAAACGAACAACAATTTTAAATCATTAAACTTTATCAATTGTAAATTATTGAACTTTATCGTGCTGTGTGAAAAATGTGTTTCGTAAATTACGTCCATTTTATGGTCGTCATAATCGACCTATGCGTAGAGAGCGTACCGAGGAGAATATTGCATCGGCCTGTGTCAATGAATATCGCGATATGTCAATTCGTCGCCGTTGCAAGGTACCGTGAGATGCTTACCGACTAATTTTTTTTTTTGGTATCAACAAGATTGTTCCACATGCTACACGGCATGCGATACCATGAACCTATTTAGAGGCGAGTTTGGTGAGCAACTAATCTCATTATTTTTTGTGAGAATACGTCAAGTCTATCGTGTACAAGGACAAGCCAGCCACAATTCCAGCCCTGCAAGACAACATAGAAAGCTGCCACTGTTGAGATAGCGTATAAAGTATTCCGAAATTGGAGCTTACGGGTGGACTACCTACAGCATGGTCGCGGGTAACATTTACACTTAGAAAAAAAATTCCACTTTACTATTTTTTAACTGATTTTTAGTAAACAAATCATTATTTAGTAAATGTTTTTGCTATTTACAAATTACAAAATTTTTACAGAATATTTACAGAATTTGTGTTGCTAACTTCAGAAATCATTTTAAAAATTTTTGAAAACAGATTTGCAAAAAAATAGCAAAAAAAAAATTTACAAATTTTAAAAAAGTGGATATTGAAGGAAATTTTATTTCTATTAATTCAAACTTATAATTTTAAGCTTAAATTGCGTTTAAATGTTACTTAAGTTTCTCAACCGACTCACGTCCATTTTAAATAGCACTAAATAGTTCTAAAAATTGGCCCTTAACACAATTTAAATTTGACCCTAAATTCAAAAAATATTTACTAAAAATAATTTTCAAAACAAAAATTTAAAAAGTCAAATTTAACGATTGTATTTACTATATTTTAAGCCTTTGTTTTTTTAATTTTACCTAAAATATTTTTTGCAAAATATTAATAACCCATGTAAAAATCGAAATATATATGAGCATACATGATCATACATGGGCCTGTATATGATCATACATGGGCATACATGGTCATATACGTCCATACATTGTTCAATATATGACCATACATGATCTCATATATGATCATATATCTTCGGATCTGAAATTTGAGGGTATATGGACGTATATGATCATATACGAGCATACATGAAAAATATATGAGCATGTATGATAATATATGCACATATATCATCATATACCCTCAAATTTCGGATCCGAAGATATATGGTCATATATGAGATAATGTATGGACGTATATGACCATGTATGCCCATGTATGCCCATGTATGATCATATACAAGCCCATGTATGATCATGTATGTTCATATATATTTCGATTTTTACATGGGAAAATAAAAAAATGTTACTCGAAAAAAAATAAAAATATAAAAAAGAAATTAGCAGCTTAAAGTAGCGAAATATAGCGAATTGTATTTAAAAATAATTGAGTTAATTTGTGCATTTTAATAATTTTTTTTATACGAGTAAATTAAGATTTGCTATACTTTACAACTCATTGAGTGTACAGCAATTTAGTAGCGCTTAGTAATTTTTTATACTAACTTGATTGCACTAATATTAATGATATTTAGTAAATTTTTTGCTTATTTAAGCAAACCGATTTTAAATTCTTCTATTCAAAAGGTTTACTAAAATTTATTAGCGGCTACACTCACCAAATGGCAACTGAAAATTTTGCTGTTATTACGGGAAATTCTGCTAATTTGAGCCCAGCGGTATTTTTTGCTAATCTTAGCAACACATGTCTGCTGACGTGAAGTACAATGAAATTAGTAGAAAAATTAGTAGCCGCTACTAAATTTTAGTAGATTTTTTGTAAAGTGGAATTTAAAATCTGTTTGCTAAAATCAGCAAAAAAAATTACTAAATTTTATTAACATTAGTAAAAAGTTTTGAATTTATTTTTCTTATTGAGCATCAAAAATTTTGAATATATTTTTTAAAAAACGAATTAATCATTTTGTTTTAATTTGGTAATTTCTGTTTTGAAAAATATTTGGTCAGTTTTTTTTTTTTACTTTTAAGGTTAAATTTTAATTGTTTTTAGGGCGGATTTTTAGAACTAAAAAACCTTTTTAGTGCTATTTTAAGTGGATGTCTTCTTTTTAGACATCAGTCGGTATCTTCGCTTCCGATCCCTTTTTTTAATATATGTAACATTTTAAGGAAATTTAAGTTTGTAGGTGTAAGTTTTAATTAGAAATAACATTTCCTTCAATAACCACTTTTTTAAAATTAGTAATATTTTTTGCTAATTTTAGCAAATCGGTTTTCAAAAATTTGTAAAATGATTTCTGAAATTAGCAACAAAAATTTGTAAATATTCTGTTAAAATTCTGTAATTTGTAAAATGTAAATAGCAAAAAGATTTGCTAAATAATAATTTTTTACTAAAAATAAGTACAAAAATAGTAGAGTGGGATTGAAAACCGCTTACAAATTTTTCTACTAACTTTTTTTTCTGAGTGTACTAAGTAAATGGCAAGCATTTATTTAATTTCTCAAATAAATATTTCTTTCACTTTTGCAAATTTTCTGTAATTTTCTTTTAATTTTCAAAAGAAAAAGGGTTAAAAAATTACCCTTTATATACACTACGAGGGCGGTCCCAAAATTAGCCGACCTGACGTATAGATGGCGGCAGTAGTTCTTGAAAAAATCGCTTTGGTGGAAAGTAGCAACCTTATAAAATATATGTTTTTATTTCAAGGCGGCCCTTTGTTTAGTTTTTTTTTGTTTTTAGCCATCAAAAATAAACGATATCAGTAAATTTGTAAAATTGGTCACATTGGAAAAATTGACCAGAATCAGTGAACTAAAATTCAAATTGCTTTATCACGCACCTTATTCGCCAGATTTAGCTCCCTCAATGCTAATAGATTTGCGGCTGATGCTGATCCATAAAATAATTATGGATCTAGAAAGTTCTTGCTATAAACAGAGTATCGAAGCTATGAAATATCGCTTGGAAAATTTTATCGAGCTAAAAAACAGATTATGTTGAGAAATAAAGAAAATGTTTGCCAAATTTGTTGTGTTTTATTGTTTTAATTTTATTATTGTATAAAAAAATAAAAGCCTTTGTCAATTTAAAAAATTTATTCCGAATCTTAAGATAACTTAAAATATAGTTTCCTAAACAAAGGTCTACTTTATAACGCTCTTGCACATTTAAGGGTTACTGACATTTTTTTTTAACTTTGTATTTCTTCTTTTATGTAAAATGAATAAAATAATAATAACAAATATTTTTTTGTTTATAACAAAGTCGATTTGGTTTTGTATGTAACGAAATGTAGCGATTTTTCGTTTGTATCTCGACCATACATACATGTCACAGTGTGTGATAGATGGTTTTCATTGTAAATTTTAGCTAAATTACACATGTGCAAAAGGCTACAACAATAAAAACAAAATTAAACCGAAAATGAAGTTCAATATATGCAAGAATAAAGTGTTATTTTATGAATATAGTTTTAATACTCTAAGGGCCAAACATAAATAGTTGATATTGACTTTGGTTTCCTAGTCTACTTAAATCCTTCCCCAGTAATAGAAATTAAACATATGTATTTTGTACTGAAATTGAACCGAAAATATATCTTTCTATAACTGAAAGTGTATTTTTCCACAAAGTTATAAATAACTTAGTAATCAGAACAAAGTCTGGCATTCCGACTTTATGATACCAAATATTATTTGCAACAAATTTAGAAAGCATTCCGAATTTAAAGAGTCGAAAAATATAGAACGAACTCGCTTAAAAAGCTTATTTAAGAAATTTGCAAAAAAGTGGGTTTATATGGGGACTAGGTCAAATATTAGGTTTGTTTTTTTTTCGAATTTTATATCTATATCTATAACTACTTGTAAAAAAACGACTATCCCTACTTACCTGATTTTTCTTTATTTTTTGTAAACAAATACAATTTGAACATTTGGGGCCGCCTTTGTACGAAAGCTGTTTTCGTATATGGACTGCCCGGGAACGTAAAATAGAGTAATTATATTATTTGCCTTACTCTACCTTACTGACAAATATTTTTGTTTACATTTAAAAGAGAAAAGCAAAAATTTTCCAAGACTAGGCAGCATTTTTATACATTCTTAATTTGTAAGTAGCTACCCAGCAAAAAAAAATGGTAGTCATTCTGTGACTATGACTTCTTTCATTGCCTCCTAAACTTCAGTTGACATTCTTTTATGATTTTTTGGTGTTATTCTAAGGCACTTCCAAAAGCATTCATGTGTTCATATTTCAAATGCAGTGATATGAATATAAACTCGATGCATATCGTATATTTTTTTGAAACTTAAGCATTTATTCAAATTGAGAAAATAGTTCTGATGAACTTTTTTAATTTTTTTATTAAATCATTTTTTATATTTTAGTTTAAAATATCACGAAGGTTAGAATTTATGCAGTTTTGCAATTTTTATAAAAGTTTTAAAAATTCAAGAAAAAGAGATTTTTTTACCTTTAATTGAAACTAGCTGGCATGTCATTTGCATTTTTCAGCCTCAAATATTTATGACGACGCAATCTCTGCATTTTTGCATTATGTATTTTATTTAAAACTACATCATTTCCAGTTTTAATTCAGAATTTACCAAAATAATTTTAAAATTGTGTAAAAATTATTTCAAATTGCCCAAAAATGTTTTAAAATTGTGCAAATATTATTTAAAATTGTTCAAAAGTATTTAAGAATTGTCTAAAAATGTTTCCAAATTGTACAACCAGTTTTTAAATTATCGAAAAATATTTGAAATTTTGTCTTAAAATTCATTAAAATTTTTGAAAAATGTTTCAAAAATGCTTTTTCATTAATGCAGAATTATTTGTTTTAATAAAGAGTATTTCTATATCAATGCATAAATTTCGCTTCTTTAAACTTATTTTTCTGCATTCTTATGAATTAAATTTTCATCAAAGCTTATATATTACAAAGTATATGAACATTTTCCACTCATGCATCAGAATATCTAATCATTGTATTATCATTGCTTCCTCAGAGTAAAGTATGAGTAATGCTAGTAGCTACATTTGAATACTTCCATCCTATAACACGCTAATGTTAAATTCATCGATGAAACCATCAGAAAAGAAGTGATGCCTTTGCCATAGTAGTGATGCTTTTATTGCTTCTTTGGCAGCTTTATTTTTGCTCGGTATATTTATAACTACTTAGAAAGTCTATATCTACTTAAATTTGTATGGAATATTTGTATAAAATTCGAAAAAACAAACCTATTGTCTGATATTATTTATATTTGGAGGCATGATTTATGGTCCCATATAACAATTACATTCCAACCATATATCTACGGGTTTTTATGTTTTTAAATTAGTAATTCCGATTCGGTTAATCGATTATTCTATTCCTTGATTAATCGCCTCGATTTCGGTTAATGTCGGACACATAATTTAAAACTCAAATAATAATTCGACCCCAAAAAATTATTTAAAATAGGTCGATTAACCGGTTAACTTTTTAGTATGAATTTTTCCGTTATTTTTCTTAAAACTTCCTAATTTTCATAACTTTGGCAAAAAAAAACCGTAGAAAAAACATCAACTAAAATACAATCAAATTATTTTCAAATCGACTGAATCAAAGAAAATCTTTCAATTCCTTTAAAAAATAATATTAAATTATATTTGCATGTCAAAAAAAAAAAAACGTGACTGCGTATATTCCTAACAAGCACTATGACGTTACTTATGTTATAAAATAATATTTTCTATACAAAAAAAAACCATGGTTGGTTAGCAATACCTTTTCATTATAACGGTAGTTGTCTACTACGCTCTGGTCAATAGCGACACGAAAATTTTTGAACTGCGATTCAAATAGTGACATGTGTCTTTTAATATCACAGGGTTTATTTCATCATATTGCCTTTTGCATTTTGTTTTATCTGCAAAATACCGTTATAAATCTGTGTTTCGGTAGTTTAGCGTTATTTTAACGCTAGTTTAAGATATCTCTAAATTAAACTGGTAAAATAGCGCAATAAACTCGGGTATACAAAAAGACATATTGCCTTTTATGAAATCACCATTTTAAAATTATCATATCTGTCTTAAAGTGGCTGTGGAAGCCAACTATCGTTATTATGAAAAGGTATTGAATGCCAACCATGAAAAAAAAACAGTTTCATTTAAAATCCTATGAAAAAAATTATAAAAACTAAAAAATAGTATAAATTTTATTTTTAATTTGATTTATCAACAAATTTTCATGAAGTAGAACTTGTTAGTAGCTGTTTAGTCAAAAATATTTAAGAATTCGCTTCTTTAAATTCCCAATTGCACAAACACAAAAAAACGGTGAGGACTTGTCAGGAATAGGCGTAATTTTTATATCTTTTCTAATAGATAACCTCTTCAACTCTAAAGCTTAAACCAGGTAGTGAAAGAGTCAGGGAACAGTGGCAGTTTGTTTGTGAATTTCGCAAAAACTATTCATATTATATTTTTAAGAATTTGGTACGGAATTTTTTTAAAGGCAGCTCCTGTTAATTTAGGATTTTTTTCTGGGCTGGTTTATATAAAGAAAATAAAAACCAACTTTATCGACTATCTACACTGCGTTTTTAAGGGTTTACTTCCACTGAACAAGTCTGACATTTTCTTTTTAATGAGACAAAAATTTCAGGATGCTTTGAATTGTCCTAAACAAAAAACAGGCAAAACCGTCCATACGATTGCATAAAACACTCTGGCTAAAATTTTACAAATGGTTGGATCCGAAGTTTTAATGGGTCGAAATTCACTTGTGTTTAAATCTCACAAGTGAGTTAGATATTTATTCAAAAATCAGTTATATGCACACCGAAAATTTTATTTGGGTTGCCAATACATGCGGTTAGCACAACCGCATTTATTGGTGTCTTCAGATTCCTATAGGAAGGCAGAGCTTGAACTGGATTTCTATTTTCTTAGCAATCACACACTTTGATGGTACTAAAATTAATAAAAAAAAAAATAAAATTTTCACTTATGCTCAGGCTGAAGAAATAATTATTTTGCTTTTTGTTTTTTTTTTTTCTCTTTTGATACTTATTTTTTTACTGCATTGTTTAATTTCTCTTTAATAAGACAAATTGCTAAGCCTTTCTAACAACATATCGCTCATTTTCGATAAGACCAGCATAACTAAACAAAACGCGATTTTTAAGCTAATGATGCAGAAATTGGGTCAAGCCATAATCTAAAACAAATCATAAAATGGTATTGATATCTCTTTCTCTCACTGATTGGCTGTACTTATATCAAAAAGTTGCGCTCAAATGAAAATTTTAAATGCATTTATCTAGGAATCGCTTTTTTGCCGGTCTTCTTGCAAATTATCATATTCAGTAGATTCTGGCGAAAAATTTTTTTGAGTGTAACTTCTGATTAATTGCGCCAATAACTAGTAACAACTAAATTTAAGTATGTTTAAAAGATCTTTTGATGTTTAAATTTTACTAATATTTATCAAAGAGATTCTCTGTGATTTTTCCTTGCAAATTTATTTCGAATTAATTTTTATTAACTTTTTCTGACATTTCTTTCACAGACTTTTAAATACAAAATCTTCCGGCAGGACATTTTTTGCGAATCTAATGTTGAATTTCGGTGGAGAAGTTTGATGGAAAGTTGCGAATCAAAATCCGGTAAAAATAAAATTTTTGATTTTTTTTGGTTGGGACTGGTATTGTTCCTAGCAGAGGGAGGATTGCCTAGGAAAACTTTGGCAATGGGTGTGACGAACTCATGCATTACCTTGTAATGTGTACCACTTACTTATATCATTATTTTTCAATATAAAGTAATGAGTTACCAATAATTGGATATCTATATCGTAATGATTCAACAAAAAGAAATTAATTACCGATATTTGGTAACATAATTCATTACTTTGTAATGTATAGTCCTTACCTTCAGCATTATTTTGAAACATAAAGTAATAAGTTACCGATATTTGGTTACGAAATGCACTACAATTTAACATAAAATAATGACTCTTAAATTGAAATCATATGTAGCATAAATATCAATATTTGATAAATAATTTTTATCCCATCACATCTATATTAGAGAAAAAAATCTTAGCAATAAGTACCAAGCGCCGGCAGAATAATGGCACAAAGTTGCTCATCGCCGAGCTTATGTTAATTTTTTTTTGGTTTTTTCATAATTTGTTTAAATTTATTTTAGTCTTTTAAATTTCATCATGTTTTGTTTGATATTTTTTTGTGTCGTCTTTTTTATAATTGTCAAACGAAATTGACAGCTGAGTAATACGAAATAACAATAACTAGGTTTATTCGTTTAGTTTTCTCAGTCAAGTCTAGTAAGAATTACTCAGTAACAAATTTACAGAGAGTAAGACAAATTTACTTTCAAATTAAAAATTTTCTAAAAAAGTACGCGAACAGAAAATTTGCAATAATTTACAAGTTTGTTAAACAGCTGATTGTAAAACTAAATGCAAAAATAAATATAACTGGTCAATATGAAAAAAAAGTATTATTGTTTAAAATCTTAAGCAGAAACATTTTAGAAGGTTTTCTTATCTTTTCTATAATTCATTTAACAATATTTGTTGCTTTGCATTTGCATTAAACATCGTAGTTGTAAAATATTTTTTTTGTATTTACAAAAATTAAAACACATTTTTTTTAATCATATGTTTTTTCTGCTTGTAAATTCTTGCTGGCAATAATTTGTACAGTAAAATTTTGCAGAAAGAAGAAGAACTCTCAACATCAAACTGTCACTTTATTCTCTCTTTTTTCTTTATGTTTACTGAGTATTTGTGTAAACGAACGACATCCAGTAAAAATTTGTACAAATTTGTACAAATTACTGGGTAAACGAACATACTTATTGACAACGAATATTGCCGCAAAATTATTACAACATAAATTGCCAGCAATAAATATTTACGAAATCGAGTCATCCACATAGAAGATAAGATAATTTTGACGTTTGCTGCAATATAAGCCCACATATTGCATTTCTGTAGAAAAGCCTAAATTGGCTTGAAAATTAAAGATTTTTAGTTGAAAGTTAAATTAAAAAAATGATTAGTCAAAGTAACCAATTATTGTTAACCTCTTGGTTATCATTTGGGTAACCAATTATTTTTTTACCCCCTATCTGCAAAAAAAAATTAACCCATTACCATTTTTAATAAGCATAATTGTAAGAATGAACCCATTACTTTGAGGCTCATTGCCTGTAAAATTCATCAATGAAGTAAGTTGTAAAGTAATCCATCAGAGCCAATGGCTATACATTACTTTACCCATTATTTGGTAAAGTGAGGTTTTGCTGGGTGGTTAAAGAATTTTTAAGCTCTGCCTCTACAATTTCAATCTACAACCGCGTCCGAACATGTGTGTTCATGGCACGCGGCAAAACTAAAATTTGCAGTAGCAATTCATTTATCTACAGGTCTATAAATTTTTAAAAATAATCTTCGAGATGTCAGTTAGTAAAACTAATAGAAAATGCATTAACTGTCAACACTATGAAAAAGAATCTAAAGGATCATTAGAACGTTCTTAATAATTAAACCATATAAAGAACTATATTACCAAGTTTAATACACCTAAACAAGCTACTTTCTATTGAAAATCTATTCACAAAGAAATTTCATATTAATAAAAAGAAGATACAATTTATAATAGGAGTAGCGTACTACTTTTGCGTTACAAATAGTACCAAAATAAAGTACTATAGTACCAACTTAGTCAAGTCTGAGTTATACAATATTTTTCATAACAATCACCTTTCAAAGAAACATTAACAACTTAACCAAGTTAAATTAACATTTTGCATCTGTTAATGGGTTAATAAATTTTGTTTGTCCAAATTAAGGTGGTCAGTAATTTATATATTTATATGCAAATTATTTTTTCTCTTTGATTTTCTTTTTTCTGTATTTCTTTAGAATTTTTGTAGCTATTGATTGTCAATTGTGGTTGTGTGGAGTGCATTAGTGGCACCTCCTTAATGGCATGTTAAACATAAGTTAAATTACCAAAAAAAAAAAAAAATAGGAGCGTTTCTAAACCATTTACATTTTTTTTTTTACGATTTCTTATAAGTATTTTCATATGAACATTTTTTTCACAAGCCTTGTGAGTCACAGCAGCCACAGCAGATTATATTCCAAATGTATAACCCATATATTCAATGCTTTTTGTCATGTGTATGTAACGAGTTGCATGAGTACTCGCATAATCGTATGTTCGAATGTTACCTTAACAATTTATGTCATTTGTTGCGAAAATTTCAAAATATTGGTTTAATACGTTACAAACTGTTTTCAAATACAAGCAAAAAGACAAAATTTCAAGTGCTTTATGCACTCGTTCATATAAAAAAAACAAAGTTATGCAATTTTTTAAGATTCTTTTCTTAGCATAAAAATTGTATTTTTTTTAAGCAAGTTCTTAATTTTTTGTTTTAAAATATTTCTAAGTTTTTTGCTTTTTATTATATTTCAGGCAATCAGTCATATTAGGATTTTATGCAATTTACTATAAATTGCATGTCTGATTATTTTTTATTTTTTTCTGTATTTCCTTCATATTTAAATTTAAGTATAGAATTTTTGCATATGTTTTGTTTTTTGTATAGTTTTTTGTTAATTTGTCAAATTTATTTTAATGCCACCACACTACTACTGATTGGAGTTTTTTTTTTTCTCTAATTTGTTGTTTTTTAAGTCTCCGTTTTTTCGCAAAATAGTTTTGTAAAATGTAATTGCCAACAATTATTCAAACAAAATTAAAGTGTGGGAATTAAATTTTCATAACTACCAAAAATTTGACGTTTTATTTGGTAATTGGATTTGATAAATTAAAAGAAATATTTAAAAATATATTTAATTGTAAAAAAATATGACTTTAAGAATGACTAAACTTTGTCATTTGTGTAAAAACACAAAGTTGCAGCTATAATTGTTAAAGTAATTTGTCTTAAACTATTATTACAGTACAGAGTAACATATCGTCTGTTTTATATTGGTTTGACCTACTGTCAGTTTTTAAGTTATAAATGGTTTATATATAATGTAGATATCCTATTTTAGATTCCGACTTTGATCTACGTGCCAATTTTGAATACGAAATTTAAAAAAATGGAAACCTCTTTTATTGCTAGAAAATAGGTAATTAAAATAGAAAAAATAATTTAAAAATTTTGGAATAAATGACTATATATGCAACCTTTCAAATTCTCTTGAAAAAAAAAATATAGAAAAATAGCTACATTTTTTTATATATAAAAATTTACCATAAATTTTATAAAACTATCGTATTACTAATTCACCACTAATTCAAAAATAATCGCTATAAGCTAAATTTTATTTTGTTCCACATAGGCTTTAGCTATTAAAATTTAAACAACAGTTGAAATCAAATTTTATGTAAGAAACAACATCTAATATTTCAGTTAACCCTTTGCATGATATTACTGTGATGTAATCTATATTCAAGATTAAGAAAAAAATATTTTTAAGAAAACCTATTATCAGGTTGGTTGAAAAGTTCCTGCGCTCGAAATGAAAGAATACTGTTTTTGTTACGAAATATATTTTTTTATTCAATATAATCTCCTAGAAGCTCAATACACTTGTTCCAATGATCTTCCAATAATTTTATCCCATCCTTATAATGGTTTTCCGTAAGCTCTGCAAAATAACCGTCTACGGCTGCTATGGCCTATTCATTCGACGAAAAATGCTTTCAACGAAGGAATTGTTTGAGATTTCTGAAGAGATAGTAGTCACTGGGAGCCAAATCTGGTGAATACGGTGGATGTTTAAGCAATTCGTACTTTAATTCTTTGAATTTAGCCATCGTCAAAACACTTTTGTGAGCAGGTGCATTGTCTTGATGAAAAATGATATTTTTCTTCTTTAAACCAGGTCTTTTCTCACGAATTTTTTCATCCAGCCGATCCAAAAGGCTGCAATAACATTCAGAGTTGATTGTTTTACCTTTCTGAAGATAATCAATCAACAAAATTCCTTTTGCATTCCAAAAAATTGATGCCATAACCTTCTTTGCTGACGTTGTGACTTCACCTGCTTTGTAGCTGAACAACCAGCTTCAGTCCACTGTAAACGTTCTTGTTTCAATTTAGGATCATGGTGGTAGATCCAAGTCTCATCCATAGTTATAAAACGACGCAAAAAGTTGGTTTTATTCGGCTTAAAACGCTCCAAATTACGCTGAGAAATTTGTTTTCGATCCAGTTTTTGTTGAATTGTTAATGTGTTGAATTGTCATGTGAAATATGGAGTACTCGTTCGTCTGAGATGCCTATGGCATTAGCAATTTCATGCTTAGTCAAACTTGGATCTTCACTAACCATATTATGTACCTGCTCAATGATTTTTGCTGTGGTTGCAGTTTTTGGTCGTCCTTCGCGTGGATCGTCTTTAAGGCTGGTACGACCACGTTTAAATTTACCAGCCCAAAATTCAACGCCGAAGGTGAGGACTCCTTATACACTTCTAACAATTGTTCATAAATTTCCTTTGCTTTTAAACCCTTCAAAACAAAGAATCTAATGACTGCACGATATTCAATTTTTTCCATATTAAAAAAAATCAATGACACGTCAACTACAAATGGCTTGTAAACAAAGAAAGAATTGACAGAATGACTTGCAACTTTGCATGTATTCTCAGGACAGTTATACCAACTTGAGAAAAAAAAGTTTGGAGCTAGCAGTGCCATCTCTTGGTGAGCGCAGAAACTTTTCAACCAACCTGTAAGTAGATAATACAAAAAATAAAAATATAAATCAATGTGATGGAAATATCCATCACCATGTACTAAAAAAATAAAATATCAAACATTAAAAACAAACCTTTTCTTCGCTCATTATCACTTTTATATTCCAATTTGATTTCAGATTAGCTTCCTAAAAACACAATACACCTGTTCAATAAATTTTATGATGAAAATTTCCATCATCATACAAAGAAGGATTAAAGTTCCAGTTAGTAGCTTATGGGACATAAAAATATTTTTTTCTGTTCCATATAATTGATTTTAAAACCATCTCTAACATCGATGATCTTGTTTAAAATTTTACGTAAAGCAACTTGCTGTATAACTTGTTGTAGAACAAGCTCTCTGGCAGCTTAAGTGCCATCAAATAGGTTCCGATTTTTTTTTTTTTGTCGTGGAATTATTTTTTGTGCAGCAAGTTCTAAAATATATGTGAACTTTCAACAATTTCTGTGAAAATTCCGAAATATATAGGTATTATTTGTCTGCTTTTATGTTAGCTTCAAAATAGTTTGTAAGTTAATATAAGACAAAATACCAATCTACTTACTTTTCATGTAAGTCAAATGGTTTTTGTTATTTATTTTTAAATTGTGTTTAAACAACTGATGCATCAGTAGGAATAAATGATTTATCAATTAAAAATAAATGTTAAAATTTGTCCTACCAATTCCGTAAAAATAAATCATTTCATTTATATATTTAAAATTGTTTCGGTTTATGCATTTCATTTAAGCTGCAAAATGTAGACCGACTCAGTCTAAAAACACTTGTGTTTGTGTTTATGAAGTTTTTGTAATTCAAATTAAAATAATTTTAATAAAAAACAAAATTGGAATATTTTTGTTTAAACATACAGCAAACAAATTTAAAATTTGTATTAAATGTAGAGGAATTAAACCACAAAATTTCAAACAAATGAAAAAAAAATATAAATTAAACTAAAAAAACAGTAAATCATTTTGAACAAATGTATAAAAATGTTAAAATAAATATTTTTTGAAAAATAAATTAATGTTCGTTTATTTTTAACTAAGCTAAAAACTTGTTTATTAAACTGTAAACAGTTAACTACATAATATTCTGATTATATATATTTTTTTACTTTTTAAAATGTATGTTGCGTTCCTTCATAATTTATGAAAAACAACAATATGGAGCTTGGTTAAAAATAAGTACCCACCCCTGGTATGTATGATATTATGTAATGAACTATATGCCATATACTGTTCCATATGCACTCAGAAAAAAAAGTTAGTAAAAAAATTTATAAACGGTTTTCAATCCCACTTTACAATTTTTGTACAGATTTTTGGTAAAAAATATAGTATTTAGTAAACTTTTTTGCTATTTACATTTTACAAATTACAGAATTTTTACAGAATATTTAAAAATTTTCCTTGCTAACTTTAGAAATAATTTTACAAATTTTTGAATACCGATTTGCTAAAATTAGCAAAACAATTTACTAATTTTAGAAAAATGGATATTGAAGGAAATTTTATTTCTAATAATTTAAATTTATACTTACAAAATGAAATTACCTTAAAATGCTATATATGCTGAAAAATTGGATCGGAAGTGAAAATATTTATAATATATAATATTCCTAATCGACTCATGTCCAAAAATAGAACATTCACTTAAAATAGCACTAAAAACTAAAATTTTGCTTTATTTTAAATTTATTGGGTGTAGAGCAGCTTACTAAAAATTAGTACCGCTTACAAGTTTTTGTATACTAATTTGGTTGTACTAATATTAATAATATTTATTAAATTTTTTTGCTTATTTTAGAAAACCTATTTTTAATTTCACTTTAGAAAAAGTTTACTTAAATTTAGTAGCGACTACTTACTTTTCTACTAATTTCAATGCACTACACGTCAGCAGATATGCTGCTAACATTAGCAAAAAATACCGCTGGAAGCAAGCTAGAAAAATTTCCCGTAATAACAGCAAAATTTTCAGAATTGACCCCTTTTTAGGTAAATAATACGCTATGATATATCTTACTCCCCTTTTATACATATTCGAAAGAAGTATTTACACAGATTATAAGTAATAGATGTCCCTTATCAGCCACCCTTAGCGATTTACATATAAATCCAATTTAAGAAGGTAATTTATAGAAATAAAATAGAGACTTTTATCTAATAAAACTATTAAATTTTGTCTTCAATTTCTGGTGTTTACTGACCACATAACGATATTTTGATCACACAACCAAGTATTAGATTAGACAAATCTTTTGCTTTTAATTTTTAAAAGTCTACATTTTTAATTTAACCATTATTAACCTTTAGCGGTGGAGGTGGTTGTAAATTTGATCCTTTACATTTTAAGGTATTTCAATGTAAGGCTTGTGAAATAAATTGTTTGTTTTGTTGAAATGCATAAAACAAATATTCAAGTGTTTTATTTTTAATAATAAAAATGTAGTTGATTTAAAACACACAAAAATTATATTTACATTTCTGTAATATAACTTTTACAAAATATTTACAAATTTTCACTGCTAACTTCAAAAATCGTTTTACAAATTTTTGAAAACCGATTTACCAAAATTAGCAAAAAAAAAAATTAATGATTTAAAAAAAATTAATATTGAAGGAAATTGTATTTCTAATAATTAAAACATACAAACTTAAATTGCCTTAAATGTTACATAGTGCTTAAAAAACGACTAAAACAAAAAATGAGCCCTTAATTCAAAACAAAAATTAGCAAATTAAAACCAAATGATAAATTCGTTAATATTTTAACTATTTATTAAGCCTTTGTTTGATAAAAAAAAATATAAATTTATATATTCGAATTCGTAAGGCAATTTTAAAATAAATTAGCAGCTTTAAAGTGTAACAAGTGTATCTAAAAATAATTAAGTTAATTTGTGCATTATAATATTTTTTTTATTTATTAAAATTTTGGTATATTTTAAAAATTCATTGAGTTTACAGCAATTTACTAAAATTTAGTAGCGCTTAATTATTTTTTATACTTATTTGATTGTACTAATATTAATAATAATAAGTTAATTTTTTCTGATTTAAGAAAACCGATTTTAAATTCCACTTTACAAAAAGTTTACTAAAATTGCTTAGATAAAAAAAGCTGGGCTCAAATTAGCAAAATTTCTCGTAATAATATTAAAATTTTCAGTTGCCATTACAGACTTTTTTCATACATGGGTCTAATGCATTGATTGCACTATTTAATTGATTATTTCATTACCATTACATCGATAACAATGGTAATGAAATAAATTTCATTACCTTTGTAATGATTTACGGATATGATTTCATTGATCAATGACAATGTTTTTAAATTTCATTACCATTACTAATGTATCAATTAAAATAAACCATTAGCATTATTAACTGTGTAAATATTTATGTTTATATTTACTTATGCGGGTTAACATTTGTATAATTTTTATATTTTTTTTATTATTTTCTGTATAAAAAGCTTTTTTAATAATATTCAAATCGTATAAACTTTTTTGTAAACAAATGATTTTTTAATCAATTATAATTTGTTTTTTTATTGCATTTCATTACCATTAGTAATGAAATTTTTAATGGAATATATTTCATTACCATTAAATGGTAATAAATTTTTTTCATTTGCATTAGTGTCAACTAATGGTAATGAAAAATTCCCAAGTATGCTTTTTTTTGGTGAGTGTAATCCTAAACAAAAATTTCACCATCATAGTTAAAGATCAGTATACTACAAACCAATGCATAGAAAAGCTTATCAAAATGTAAAACATATTGTGCTTCAGAGTTATTTTATAATCTAAAAACGGTAAACAACATTATGAAAATACAGTGAGCAGCAAGTCATGGTACCTCTGTCAAAATAAAAAATATAGCCAAATTTCTCAAAATTGACGTAACTGAAATAGTGACTCTTATTTTTACTTATACACTTCTATGCTACCAAAAATCCAAAATAATATTTCACTTATTTAACTAATAAAACTTAAAAAAATTTAGACCAATTACAGCATAAGTCTTGGAACCCCTTAATCATAAATGGTCTTATATTTGATTTATTCTATAAAATTTTATTGCAAAACTGCTGACATGCCTTAGACTTTTGTTCATTCACCTTTAAACGGTACTTTCCAAATTTCCAAGAAGCATTTGTTTATGACAAGAAGTGAAGTCAAGTAATTTTTCAAAATATCGAGAAAAGAATTAGCACTAAAAGAACGAAAAATAATAATTAATAGTCACGAAATGGGTAAATCAAATATACGATAACTACACAGAAAATCTTGTACCCTCAATGCCGACATGATTGATTGAAGTTCTACGACTTAAGGTATATCCTACTACTAAGTATTGGGTAAAGCAATCCAGTTCAAAAATCACAAAATTATAAAAAAGTTTTGTTATTTTTTTAAGGGCTACCATATCTTTTTATATGCTAAAATACAAAGTTATCATGATCTTTAATTTTTTTATTTACTGTTTAGATAAATAAGTGAAATACCATTTTAATTTTTTATAAAGGGTGGTTAAATTTTAAGGGGCGATGTTAAATGTGAACCACACCTAAACGTCAAGTTTTTTCTTCATTTCATTTGACATTTCTCAATTTCAGACTAACTCAATTCGAACCATGAAAAGATACACAATTGAGCAACGCGTTAAAGTTATTCAGGCTTATTATGAAAATGAGCATTCAAATCAAAATGCCCTTTGTGATTTTTGTGGTCAGCATAATCGACCAAATGTGTCCAGAATCGGGATAATTGTGCATATATTTCTGCAAATAGGGTCTGTAGGAAATGAGAAAACACCTGTGCATGTTCGCCAAGTTCGTTCTGCGGTAAACATTGCTGTTGTTCGCCGTCAACCTAGACTCGCCGTCGGTGTTCGCTATCGCAAGATCATAACGGAATTCTTGAAGCCAGAAATTGAGGATGTACACGAATTGTGGACGGTGCCACTTGCCACACATCTTACGAAACAATGGCCCTTTTGCACGACAAATTCAATGGCCGTGTTATCTCACGTGGTGGCGATGTGAATTGGCCGCTAAGATCATGTGATTTGACACCGTTGGATTTCTTTCTTTGGAGTTATTTGAAAGAAAAAGTGTAGGTCGATAAGCCAGCTGTTGCAAGAGCAAAAGGATGAGATAAGTCGGCACATTAACAGCATAGAACCTTAATTATGCCTCAGAGTCTCGAAAATTTGGATGGAGGTGTGCCGCCGAGGTCGCGGCGGCCATTTGGCTGTTTTTTTGTTCCATACATAATTGAACCATACAATATTATCACAATAAAAAGAAATGACAATAATTTGTGTTTTATTCAAAATCAACATCGGCCCTTAAAACTTAACCACCCTTTAGTATATAAGTAAAATTAATACATTAAATAAAAATAAGTGCCATATCTTTTGTTACGTAATTTTTTTAAAATTACGAAATATTTTTTATTATAGTCAGGGTACCATGACTTTACCTGTACACTGTACATATTTAAGAATAAATCAAGAAACTAATATACATAAATGTTCAAACATTTTTAGTGTTAAACCATATTACGCTTTTTGTTTCAAATTTCATAAACTTTAACAGTTCCCAGTCATAAAGCTTTCTTTTATATCCGTTCTCACTGATAATTCAAATGTTTGTGTATGCATACTTTCACGTTCCAAAACTAACGCTTATGAAACATAGCTAAATGACCTTTTTGTCTGGGCGCACAAGTTACTACATCTGTTTAATGTTGTACATTTTACATGGCTATGTTTAGCATAAACAAATCATATGATTATTTTCAATAACAAGTGTATTCAAAACATTAAAGTGTGCTTTCTACATTACAAATAAGTATGTATTAAGATGTAAAGTGTGTTTTGTAAATTGACAATTGTTGTGTTTACAATAGAGAGTTTAATAAACTTTTCTAACAATAATAATTTTTAATAGACCTGCGCCAGATTTATATGAGAGTTTTATTCTGTTTGAGCATAACTGAGAATAATGTAAATAATGAGCGGCTGTTTTGTTATTTTAATTCTATTTTAACTTAAAATTATTTTTTTTCTTACAAATGTATTTAACTTAGTTATTTCTTATTGTTATTGTTTAATTAAATTTAAATTATGTAAATACATATTTTAAGTTAGATAATTTTACAGATGTTTTTTTATTTTTTTATTTGACACTTTCCCAACTCTCATTATTGTGTATATAAATATTAAGTGGTGGCTCTGTTAAATACGTGGGTTGTTCAAAAAATCATTAGTCTCATTCAATTATATGATTAATGCTGTTTTCAAATTTATAATTATCCAGCAAAAATAAATTGATAACTTATAAATAACTCACTTTTTCATAACATTATCAGAAAATCCTCCTTTAACAAGTTTTTTTTTGCAACATCCAAAGCTGTATAAATAACGGTTGTTTTAAATATCGCAATGCATTAAAGAAAAATGAATGTTTAAATTTAAAGTTTTCGATTTTTAACTTAAAGGGTGTGTACATGTCACCTTTTTAACCACATTTGTACCACTCTTTAATTGACTATCTCTAATCCGAATAAGACCAAACACCAGGCAGAATACTAATGGGAAGATTTTCTCCTTTTTTCTCATACCCTCAAAATTTTCAAAAATCCTTTCTCAGTGGATGTCTAGGCTGAAGTAGAAACCTATCCGCAAAATTTCAAGTTCCTGGATCTTACGGTTGAATGGGTTATTAGGATGTACATTTTCCCTGTTTGTCCTAATTTTTGCAACGTTCTAATTGGATATTCCAAAAAGTACCTAAATTAGCCCACATATTTGGGAAAAACATATTTAAATTGTAGGCCTCTTGTAGAAAGGGTTTGGAAAGGTCGGTAAGGGAAAGACAATTTCACTATTTTCTCTGCCCCGTAAGAATTTTCAGAACCACGTCTTTGTGGATGTATACACCGAAATAGTAGCCCGCAAATTGCAAACCCTTAGTTATTGCAGGTGATTAATGGCTAACCTTTTTAGGGTTTAAAAAAAATTTCCCTTAAATTTCAAATGACTAACCGATGAAGTTAGCCGCTGCCCATTCTCTTATTTCGCATAAATATTTCTTAAAAACCATAATGAACATTAATGCCAAATATCAAGTACCCAATTCAGAACACTCACAATATTATTTCGTTAAAAACAATTTAAAATACATATTGAATTAATCGAAAATACAGTCAAAAAGAGGACTACTGATTTTTCATTATATTCAACCCATTTTGTTGTTTATTTTCAATCATTGTTTAATAGTCGACAAAAGAAGTAAAAACAATAGAAAGTCGTTTAAAATAACCATCAATTTTTAACTGCCAAAAGTTCGAAAAAACTACTTTTGTGGTTTGTTTTTCAAACTGAAAGTTTTTTTTATTTGTATGTAATTACAAATCACAACACACACAGATGTATATATTTTTATTGGCTTTGTGTACATACACACAAAGCCAATAAAAATATAAAATATATAATATATATTTGAATAATTGATTGTAATTTTTATTGAAATTATGTTGTATATATACAAAATATTTTGGTAAGCAAAAACAAAAAGGAATTATATGAATTTAAATATTTATAAACAGAAAACATAAAATTTCACATTTAACAGAAAATATCAACTCATACTGAATGTATGTAAATTTTTATAGTTTGTTGGTTAAATGACTGATTCAAATAGGTAAAAAATATATTTCTATGAATTTCAATTGATTTTTCATTTAAAAACAAACTTTACGTATTCATTTTTAATTAAACTACATTCGGTAACGGAATGTATATTGTGAGTGAAGGTTTGAGCTGAGTGATATGTACATCTCTTTCAATCCTTTTTACAATGTAAATTAGCTCATATACTAAGGTAGAAAAATTTTTATTTTAGATTTCTCGCTGAATTGATTATTCAGGAAAGACTTTCCCTATGAAACTGTCATTTTTATTGTACCGCGTTCCTGACGAAGATTTTAAAAAGATCTTTAGCTGTGAAAACTATTAGGTTTCGAAAAAGGAACAAATGAAGAAAAATCGCAAATTCCATTCAATTCCGTTTCCTGTATTTATTGTTTCGATTCCACTTGACCCCCGTTCCATTACAATTTTTTTCTGTGTTTAGTGTCTCAATTCGACTCGTTTCCCGTTCCATTCCATTTATTTCCCTAGTGTTTCCATTCCTTTCGTTCTCTGTTATTTATCGTTCTCATTGTCTAAAGTTTCATTTTCACTCATTCTTCATTTCATTTCATTCCCATTTAAATTTGTATAGTGTTTCTTTTTTACTCGGTTCCATTTTTGTTCCCTTATCTAGTGTTTCAATTCCGCAGCGTCTCTCTCTCTCATACACTTTCCTTTCCTAATTTAATTATTTCAAATTCACTTGTTATTTAAATTTTTGGCTTTTGAAACAAAGCGGTTTGAGCATAACGTAAAGACTGAAACCTTCCCCGTTATAAGGTGCGATTTTACCATTCTCCTGGCGAAAATACCAAAAAGTATCTTATCAGTAAATTAGTCAATACTCGAGGGAACACATATGTGAATATCAAATATTTGGTGCCTAGGTAAATCGTTTTGGGCAAGATATTAAAAAGCTATCTTCTCCTTTTAAACTCACCGATTTACGACGTTCCTGGAGGCAATTTAAAGACAGACTTTATGAATGAATTAGTCCAAAATACAGGGAAAATTTTTTAGAGAAGCAAAACTCAGGAATGTACTCTAATATGTAATTCTTTTTTGAAATAGGATGGAGCAGATATGAAAGTTGGTGAAAGACAAAGGGATTAAAAAATGGCAACACTGTGATGGCTACGTGAGATGATAATTCATACAACATTTGTTGACCGACATCTGATGGAGGGTTGGCGTAGTTGTTGAATCATTTCGGTGGGGTTAAGTGCTATGGGAATAGCAAAGAAGGACGTTGCGATACGTATAAGAGATAAAAGCTCATATATATATTTAATTTTTCTAAATTGGTCTTACCATCGCTGGAGATGGAACCCGCAACTTTACTCATTTCAATTCAATTAATGGTTGAAAAATTAATAAAAATTCTTTTTTAGTCACTTGGAACCATAATTTTCAATTTCAAATACTTCGAAAGCAAGAGCTAACCTAAAAAATCGTTGGTACCACTGGATTCAGCGTACCCAGATTAGATTTATACGCAGGGTGTCCCGCTTGTTACCAAAAATCGTGCGCTATTCGAGCACATTATTATTTTTTAAACCTTCCTCTTAAAATGCCAGGGATTGTGTGTTCAAATCCCACTCATGGAATTATATTTTTTTAGTAAAATTTAAATATAAGTAAGTTAAGAGTAAATTTTCCTCTCATTGATTATAAGTTTGCATTATTTGTTATTAAAACAGAAACCTTTTATCGTATATCAATCTCGGATTAAATGACAAGCTTAACTAAAAAGGGTCTCTAGATTTTTAGTATCTAAATTGAAAAAATTTAATTAAAAGCGTTTTTCAGTTTAAATGTATTAAAATTCTTTACTCTTATTTATTACATACAATATTTAAATTCTAGATAAGTGTTTTTGAGATATTAGTATTTTTTAATATATTTTTTTTTTTAGTTTTTCTACTCATCAAACAACCCTCGTACAAACAACACTTCCCATATTTACAACACTATAAGACTCACCATTTCTCATCATCCTCCCCCTTACAACAATAATTCCAAAACAAAACTTTCTCTCTCTATTGTCACTTAAAAACCCAAAATATTCTCACAATGAGTGAAAGCCCATGGATAAATTAGTTTCGCGTGTAATAAAATGAGAAATACAAATTTTTGTTTAATATTTTTTTTTCATATTAGACAGACATTTGAAATTTACAAATACGACGAATCCATAGTTGGAGCTAATGCTACTGTGTGTTAAGGCTGGTTGGGTGTTTTGCTGGTACTGACTCTAACAACGATGAATAGAATTTTAAATAGAATTGCAACAACTCAGCAGCTAATAAGAACCTAAATGAATATAAAATATTCAAATAAAATATATTTAATAAATTAAAAAATACAAATTCCTAAGGAAAAAAGTGTTAAAAAAATATAATACATTAATAATGCATACAGAAATTATATGAAAAGGTATTAAAAAGTGAAAAAATAAGAAAATCTTAAAAATTCTTTAAGAAACCCATTACTTATAGTGAAAAATTTGCTGTCTATATGCATGAAAAAAAGTGAAAAGTTAAATGGGTACACGCCTTTTAAGTGCATACACAAAAAAAGAAAAATATATAAATTTTTTTAGAAACGTTAGTTTGCCTTTATATAGCAAGTTGTGGCAAAAATATGCGAATAAGAATATATTTATAAAATATATGAATAATATTTAAAAATGTATATATAAAAAAAATTAATAAGAATGATTCATATGAAATAACGGTATGCAAGAAAATTCAAAAATAAGTGTCTGAAATAAATACGAAAGTAAAGAAATATTTAAGGTTTATTTAAAAAAATATGGTTATACGAAAAACTACCAATATAATTGTGGTTTAATTATTTAACAACTAAAATAATTGACTTTAAAAAAAAGCAAATAAAATTAACAATAAATGTTATTTAAGCTACTTGCATGTTCTAATTTGAATAAAAGATTATATATATGACATACAAAAAAATCTAACAGGAATATACTACAAGATAAACTCTTCAGTTTTGACGTATTTGGATATGTGCTAGAAAACAAAAACTAAGATTAAACTTTCACCGCAAGATGTAAAAGGATTTAAAAAAGTTGGTACATTTTTAATTTATTTTTTTTTTTTAATTTTTAATACTTTATCAAAAAGAACTAGAGGGTGAAGACAGGACAAATCAACCAACCAATTTTTTGTAACATCTTAAATTTAATATAATTAACATTTTACAAGCCTTGGGACCAAATACGGCGTTTTGAAAAATATACTTTTAAACATACGATATATGTTGTATGATTTCATAATTTTTGACTATCGGAATATTTCAAGATGCAGAATTTATTTTGGAATCGCATATCTAAATTTTGTTGAAAGATAGCTTCAGAATAGAAAACTCCTAACCACCTTAGCTGCAGCAGTGACCGACACTATCGGCTTGAACCGTCTTAAGGCTGAGCTGTTTAAAAACAAACAATAAAGCAAATTTTCCTAAAAAAATATTAAATAAATTAATTATTACAAGAGCCGCCATTTTTAACAATCCTTGCGACACATGTCAACCAAGCCATCGCTTTTTGCATCCGCAAATATTTTAAGTCGGCTTGCATTTCTGCACCTTTTAGCCCGGTCTTCTAAAATCTTTACTGGAAGTACACCTACCCTCGCAAATACAACAACTCTTTCCATCTTGATCCGAATGAAAAGACTTAAAACGACAAAAACAACTTTTGAGGTGAAAAAATTGAGATGAATATTGAAATTTACGCACAAATATACAATTATAAACACAATAGTAAGCATTTTTCAAAATTTTCTGACTTATTGTGCTGTATCTTAGCTGTCCGAATGAGTCATTAACGGAAGCTGTGAGAAAAATAAACCATAATCTTGCCAGTATATATCGTAAATGTCTTGTGTATATATCCAAATGTCTTGTGATCCAAAAAGGAACTTTAAACCCTTTCTTTGAACATGAAATTTTAATCAACAATCAGAAAATTGATATCGTGCAGTCGGCAAAACAACTTGGTTTGACTTTTAACAAACATCATACTTGGTCAAATCATGTACATTCTCTTGTTGCACAAACCTATATAAAATTAAGGACAACGCAATTTGTTATACCGTTAAATTTTACTGGTCTTACTTATGGTAGTGAACTTTTTGCAGAATGTAATTCTATCAGTAATCGAAAACTCAATGTTTTATATAATAATACAATATGGATTCCGTGAAAGAATTTCATCCTACTCGATTCGACTGTATAGAGTTTCCTTTGATAATATTTAGTGCATAGCTCAAACATGTTTCGGTTTGAGCAGCTCGTAGTAGATCACACTGCGCTGGTCCCACCAAATACAGTGCATAAGCTTCACGCCATCATGGCTGTTCGGCAAAACTCATGACTTTTCGCGCTTGGGATTGTCGTAATGGATTCACTTATCATAGCCAGTTTCAATTCAATGCAAAAAAAAACCTTTAATTTTTGGCGTGTGAGTTGTTCACAAATGAAAAATCGTGTTTCAGCGTCGAGCGGGTTCAACACGGATGGCAACCAGTTTTCTTGCTTTTAAATCAATTCTATGGCTTTTAGGTATTTTCTGACCAAAGACTCATCCACTCCACACATGAAACGTTTGGCATCTCTTAAATCCATTTTCCATCGATAACATATTTGCATATGGTTCCTTAAAATGAAATGAAGTAAAAATCTAAAAATTAAAAATACTTATTTTTGATCCCACTTTTTAACCTTTAAGATTGGTTAGTCTTAGGTATTGATTTTCTAATACATATGCGAGTTTTACTTATTGAAATAGAAAATGCTATTAACCCATTAATAGCCAAATACAATTTGGAGAAGAAAATTCAATTGAAAATATATTTATGTTATAGGCAAAGGCATCAAATAGAATAAAGTATAATCGAAATTGAAAAAAAAATTAATATATCCTTGTAAATTTTCATGGAGCAAAAAGTGAAAACCGACTCTCCCACATACACCGTTTTGAAATTCGCGGTTGTAAAATTTGATTCAAGAGGTTCAATTAGTGCCTAATTTAATAATAAACACTAATTACACATATATTCAAATTTTTATTATAAATTTAAATAATTAAATTTTTACCTTTAGGAAAAATGTTGCCAAAATTAAATATTTTTCAATTGCCATCAAACGATGTGGATTTAAATAATAATAAAAGTATTAGATTAGAAAAAGCTTTTGCTTTTAATTTCTAAATTTTGTTGGGTCTCAGAAAATTTTTTTACTTAAATTTTAGAACAAATAGTGTCAGAGAAAATCGGAAAAAGTCAAGGTGTACTCAGTTGAGGTCAATTGCTTCGAATGGGTTAATGAATGAAGAGTCTTTAAATGCTGGATAATCTTATGCTGTGCGAATTAATTAATGTAGAAACTCTGTCAATAAAAAATAAATGTAAACTAAAAAATCGCCACTAATTCGTTTTATTTCGCAGGTATAAAAAAGCATTTTATGTATTCCAAAAATATGTATTCCAACCAGGGATGGGAAATATGTTTTCTGTTATTGTACCAACCAGACAAACAAATTGTACTTTTTTGATCCTCACGGTATCAAAATTATTTCCGCTTTTTTTTAACAATTTTATCGTATTGAATCAGACTTGCTTAGGCACCAAAAAGACTTAAAAAAAGTTTAAATTGACTGGGTGAAACAAAATGTATTGTTAATTTTATGTAGTCGTATAATTCTCACAAAACTTTGTAAAATTTTACTCTAATTTTTATGTCACACCTTTTTTTTCTGGTTGTCCGCCTCCCTTGGAGGGCAATTTAACCTTTTCAGGATTTGCTATTAAAAAATTTAAACGCATTTAATAGCTTTTTAACAATAATACACTTTTTTTATTTTTGTTTTGAAAGGTAATTGAAAATCAGCTGTTCAATGTTGCCGCTTCCGAGTATTTTAGTACAATGTGTATGGAAACATTTGGTACATTTGATGTGACACCAATTTAGAGCCGCTTCAACTTAAAACTGACTATTTTTTACTATAGTAGCTGAATAAATAAAAACAGGTTTTTAATTTAAAGTTGCTTTTCAAAAAAAGTCGACTTTATGTTATGTAGTTTTATCAAGTTATAAATTGAAAATTTGAAAAAAATTGAAATTGTACTAAATTAGCCGCGGTAATACCACGGTACCAACCAATGTAAAAATGTACCAAAAAAAGTACAATTGTACCATGTTTTCCATCCCTGATTCCAACTACACTCAATGATTTTAACACATACGTTTTCATTAAAGTGTCTGGTATAAAAAAGGTATTATAATAACCCCACATGATTATGCTTTAGAATCCAAATCCCTAAAAATAAGAAACGATTTTAAACTGTTTATTCCCAATATTAAGACATAATTTTTTCTTGGGTCTGGGGACAAAAAAAGAAAGACTCATATTTCGTACATAAGAACCCCAACCCCCAAACTTCAAAAAAAATAAGTAGAAGTCTGTACCAAAAACTTAACGAGTAGCTCCAAATTCTAACAATAAATACAATACGTCAGCTTAAATAAATCGTTTAAATTTAAAATGTGTTTTAATGCCGAAGATCAATGCTTTACTGTTTTCAGAAATCGAGAAGAAAATAAAGAACTTATGCGATTAAATCAATGAAATTGTTATTTTGTTATACATTAACCTGATATGACGTTTAATTCGAATTAATCTGGAAAAAATTGACATGCTCGACAATTTCGGGTTCAAAAAATCTAAAGGCTCTACCTATTTTCGTGTGTATAACTCAAGTATTACATAAAAAATTTAGGCGGTATTAATATTAAAGTTTTTATACAAGTTTTTACGTAGAGTAACAGATCGAAACATAGGTCTAAGACTACATAAAGGAAATATATTCATTATCAATATATAATTGTAATCCGATCTATCGGGGTTGCTTGTTTTTATTCAGACTGTTATCAAGCAGCTTGGTAATGCAAATGAGCAAACCGGTGCAGCTCCATTTTCCCCACGACAATGTTTTCTGAATTTAATTTTTTTTTATTTTATCTGTAACGAAAATACAATAAAAAAATTATATAAAGCCGTTATTGGTTAAATTAATTTTTTTTTTATTTAATAATACGACATGAAATATTGCAGGTTACATAGTACAACAAAATAAGACAAGTTTGATGCATCTTACCACTTCTAATTAACTTTGGAATGCAGATCACAAATGTGGTCTTAGTATTTTAAAGTTAACTTTAGTTAAATATATATTTGCAAAAAATTATTTGTATAAAAGTTAAGTTTTTTAAAATAAAAACTTTTTTTCGTCCCCTTTCCGATCTTTAAAAATTGTTCATATCTTGAAAACTTAGACATATAAAGCTTAAAAACACTTCCGTTAAAAAGTCATTAATATTCAAAAATGAAACTTGGCGGGGTCGTAAACCTTAAATTTTTTTGTAAAAACTTTTGTTTAATAAAATTGTCCATATCTCGAAATCTTAAAGAGATAGAGCAAAACGAATATGGACCCGTAGAGAGTAAGAACTAGGCCTGGGTATAATTTGATTCACAGTATAATTTGATTCTAAGCTAAAACAAACTAGCCAACAGGAATATTATTTCGAATGTATAGAAAAAATATCAATATCTTTTAAAACATCTTATCATAGATAAATAGATAACTTTGTATCCCCATAGTACTTTAATGCCCGTAATTCCAAGCATATATACCAAACAGAGCTTAAATATCTATTGGTTTTTGCTGGTTTACACGGTAGATATCTAACGTAGGCATTACTTGAAATTACGGGCATAAGCCAAAGATCATGACAAGTTTTAGAAATTATCAAATAAAAATATTTGTTTGTTTGAATAAAGATTTTAATTTATATTCAAATTTCCTATACTTAAAAACCATTTCCTCGGTCAATATCCTTTGACCCAAATTTGTATATGTATTTTTTATTTTTTTTTTTATTATTATTCATTCATTTTATACAAGTATAATTGTGTATATCTGGCTTTAAACACTTTATAAGCTTAATTTGCCGTTTGCTGCTGCCTGGTTTTTATTTCATGATATTTTTTTTTTTCTTTTATTCATACACATCATTGTGCAGCTGATGATGGTTATAAAAGACTCTTGAACTTTTATGTATCCAACCAACCATCCATACATATGAAAACGAATAATATGGTCATGTTGTTATGATTATTTGCCAAAATGTGATGGTTTTGTTTGTGAAACCCAACCCAACAAAGTCTACGAACATAATTATTATCTATTGTATGTATGCCAAGTCAACCCGACTCACTCATTTCAAATTTGTCCCTACAGAGATTATATGACGCCAGAGTCAAATACAGCAAAAAAAAACACACAAATTCTATATTATTTATTTAAGCCTACTACAGAAATTCCATTAATACTACACATACTAGAGTAAAATAAAAAATCTATATGTACGTATACACATATTTGGGAGTTGGCTCCTTACTCCAAATTATACAGAGGTACATACATATAAATATATTCTTTACTCTTTACTCATACATTTGTTACCTTATTTTTGTTTGGTCCTTACAACATACAATCTATGTTGTAGTAAATACGTTTATTTATTTTTTTTTAATACAAACCAAACAAAACATACAACACAAAAACGTGGTGCGCGTAAAAACAACAGAGTTTATTTTTAAGTAATTCATCTCTCTTTCTCTATTTTATTTAGCGTTGCTGTCCACAGGACATAACCTACCTTTGTAATAAATCAAGTATCCTTAAATATGTTTGTTATGTGTATGTGCGTGCATACATGTGTGTACGTTTACATGTGTTACCTTTATTGTCTGTGCCTGTTTAACTGTTGCGGTTAAAATAAAACAAAAAGTTTATTATCGTTTCGAGTACTAAGCAGCACAGAGTACATTGTCTTCTATTTTTAGCTGCTTTGAACTTAAAGTAGTTGACTATGGACCGAGACCTTTTTAATATCGCTATAAACTAAGTTCGCCAAATGTGTTAAACGTGTTTTTAAATGATATTTCTGCAATCAAATATGTATTCTGTTTAATACAAGGATTGAAAAATAAGTAGCCTCTCATAAAGATGGCGTGACAAGTTTCAATATTTTTTGTTTATACATTAGGACCAACTGTTAGAAAAATTGTATCAAAATTTCATGACATTTCATTAATTAGAAAAAGTTACCGTTATAAAAATTATGCTGCTTTTAAAGTTTGAGTAAAAGTATATTGCAAAGAGTTTCGTGTTTTTTGGTGGGAACAAATACTGTCCAAGCCAAAGAATGTATTGATAAATATTATGGTGAATCTTCGCCATCACATTCAATGGTTAAATGTTAGTATTCCGAATTAAAACGTGGTCTTACGTGCACAAATAATGCAGATCATCCTGGTCGTCCAAATGAGACTGTTACCGAGGAAAACGTAAGAGAAGTGCATCAGATTATATTAGATGATCGAAAGATAAAAGTGAGTGAGATTTCTGGTATTCTAAAGATATCAACAGATCGGGTTCTGCATATATTACTTGATCATTTAAATATGAAAGAGTTTTCTGCTCGATGGCTGCCGCGTTTTTTTAACAGCAAAACAAAAACTGAAATCTTTTCATGATTCAATGTTTTAAGTTCAACAGAATGTTTACGTCGATTTATAACACTGGATGAGACGTGGATCCATTACATTGGAGTCAAATAGACAGTCTGCACAGTGGTTACATGCGTGTGAAAGCCGACTTAAGTGGCCAAAAAATCAATAATCGGCTGGAAAGATAATGGCCAGTGTATTTTGGTATGCACGTGCTATAATACTTATAGATCACTTGGAGAAAGGAAAAGCAATAACTGCAAACTACTATGTTGAGCTATTGGACAGATTGAATGAATAAATTAAGAAAAAACTGACCCACTTCATGACAATGCACCGGCGCATTTATCTGCTTTGGCTTCAGAAAAATTTAATTCCCGCAGGGTAGATGTTAGAGAAAAGTTAAAAGAAGTGCATATCGCTTAACGAAGATTATGTTTTAGAATAAAACTGATTTCAAATTCAAAAAACTGGAGTTTTATTGTAAGGTCTAGGAAATATTACTTCTCTTATCAATTAAATACTATTGATTCCAAATCGGAATTTCCGACATAAGCAAAATTTTTAAATAAAATCGATATAAAAAATAAAAAAAGTATGTTTAATCAATATTATTGACTAAATTTTCACTTCAATTTTTATACTACATATAATAATTTATAATTAATATTTATGTTGTTTATATTTTATATTGTTGGAACATATTTACAATTATTGAAAATCTGAACTAAAAATGTAAATGGGAAATAATAAAATTCGAATTGTGAGGTGAGGAAATGTGTAGAAGAGGGAGGTTTCGCCACTGGTACACAAATATCACCGCCGATATTTCATCTATGTCCAAATCGATAATTTTTGCAGGTATTGATCTTCTTTCATGTCTCAAAATTGTACAGTTCTACTTGACATGTGGTCGAGGATACTCTTGTTAAAAAGATTAGATGTGACCAGATCTGCTTATAATTTTATTTAATGGCAGTGCTGATCATTTATAATAAGATAGAGCATATGTTATGCACTTTATGACCAGATCAAGGTCAGATTAAATGCCAGATTTGCTTTTAATTTATCAGTGGATATTATATGTCCAGAGCAAATTGGATCTGATTATATATAGAGCGCCACATCTGCATAGATTTGGTCAGATCTAAGTAGATCTTAAAATTGTTGCCAATTTTTCTATCTATTTAGATCTGGTATTTTAAGATCTAACAGAGCGCTCTGGTATGCTAGTTGGTAGCGTGCTAGCCTATCAGTGCAGGGGTAGTAGGTTCAATTCCCACCAGAGGCTCTGTTCTGTTTTCGCTATAACAAGCCGATAGCCTTTGTTGCTATTGCTCGGTTAGGGTATTAGGATATAATTTGTAATTCCCGTATAAAAAAGATCAGATCTGAACAGATCTCATTAGATGTAATTGTATAAGATTTAATTAGATCTCGAAATTGTGGACCGTATATAATCAGGTCCAATTTGCTCTAGACATTATTATATGTCCATCGGATTGAATAAGGAATAAGAAATTAAAAACTTATATATATATTTTTATTTTGGTATCTTTAAAAACGGCTAAGATCTTGTACTATATCTATTATTAGATATCAACAGATCTGGCACCAGCTTTGTCCTCATATGACTATATTCGCACATATTTGGCCACAAATATCACCAAGTTTTCTAGATCACTTTAAAAATGTAGAGATTAAAAATGTATCGCATATGCCATAACTAAATATATTTGATAAGATCTGACATCAGATCTTAATAGATTCAAGTATATATAATTAGACTTAAGCAGATCTGATCAGATCTAAAGTTTTTTAAACGGGTTATATGATTAATATGAATAAAATAAAAATAAATAATATAGATCTAATTTGATCTAAACTATTTTTTTCCCCGTCTAAAAGCGATTTTGTGTTTTGCGAGCTGCAAAATAATGATAGAAAGTTAAAATATTAGCTATAACTTCTTTTCGAACTGATGTTACTCTAAAAGGTGAGTAACTGTGTAAAAAGATTAGATCGGAATAGATCTGCTAAAATATAATTAGATATGACTTGGTGCCACATCTGATCATATATAGTTATATACTCAATCAGATCCATTGCCAGATCTTGAGCAAATCTGGTCATATCTGCTAGCAGATCTGTTCAGATCTACCAAAAGATTTTAGCCATAAGTATATAAAATTGAAGTAGTTTTTAATTTCTTATTTGATCTGATGGACATACAAAAATGTCCTGATTACAATGACAGATTCTACAAAAAGTTTCCAATTTTTGAGTAGTGTTTTGAACTGTTACAAAGTTATAATTTTGAGTTATTATTCAATATTTGTGACCTTCTCCGAGAAAAGTGTCAAAAAACGGGTTTGGACTTAAGAGTGGATTCTGATGCCTAAAAGGGTGTAGAATAAGATGAAATGAGTTAGATTTCTGATAAAAATTTATTTACAATGTTCTTCGTATTAGTATACGCACATCAACCCTTTGCTGAAAGCGAACAGATAGCTGAGAACGAACAGAGCAGCAACAATCACAAAGGTATTGTCATACTAAAAGCGAAAAAAATACATCACCACATAGGCATGACGTCACCAAAGTCGGCATCCAATCATAACTAACCATACTAAATCGCATCTCCCAACTGAAGGTGTGTTCACAGTGATAATGCGTTATGAAACAATAAATGCGGGTTTCTCAAAGCTTTATTTTCACTTACTAGGTCCCTTTTCTCGGAGAAGGTCACATTTCAATATTTGATAGTTTAGTGGGACATTGATTTTGAAAAAGAAAAACAAATTTAAAATGACCCACTCCTCAGTGATTATGAAAGAATTCTATTTTCAATATCATTGTTATATCATTTCACTTTAAGGTTATTGCAAAACTTTGTCTAAATGTATTTAAACAAACTTATTTCCTGAATAATATTTCCTATGTGGAAATTGAGAGTATATGCCCTATAGTAGCGCAGTTGCATTGTCTTCTATTCAAAGTTGATTTTCCTAAATTTTTAATGCAGCGCATTTTAAGTTTTTCCTCTTCTTTTTTCCTCATCTTTTTTCCACTTCTTAATTTCACTTGTATACAATTAGTTTGTATAGTGCGTGATTATTACAAAAGAAATAAAATGAAAAAAAATGATAATGGACTTGTGAATTGCTGTATTGAGGTTGTTAGTATTACTAACAATTAAACATGAGCTGTGTTTTATTGTTAAGGTTGCATTGTTTAGTAAAGATAAGATGAGATCGTGAGAAAAAAACTTTTAATCAGATTTTTATTAACTAATCACTAATAAAATGATAATGGAAAATTTGTTAAAAGTTGCTAAGTAAGACTCTGCTTTTAGCACTTTAGTAAATGTTGTCTAAAAACTCCGATTAATTAACAAAAGATAAATTATACTAATAATATTGACTCCTAATATTTCTGTAATTTTTCAGATAACAATTTACTCTAGTAAATGAACGCACAATACATTCCAAGTTTCTTTTAAGCTCCAGACGCTAAAATCATTTTAAAAAATAATCATCCGTTAAATATATCCTTTAAAAATGGGTAAAGATCAGGAATTTTTAGAAGCAGCACGTAGTGGCAACATCTCTTACATTGAAAAGGTTCTTAATCAAAAAGCTAAACGTGCTGGACCTTTGGCCAGTCTACGAAGAGGTACTGGAGTTAATGTACAAGACAGTGGGGGTTACTCAGCTTTACATCATGCCTGCATTAACGGACATACGGATATTGTAAAATTACTATTGGCACATGAAGCCTCGCCCAATTTACCCGATATGAGAGGATCTTCTGCATTGCATTTAGCTTCATGGGCTGGAGAAGAGGAAATTGTTAAAATGTTACTAACACATCCTTATCGACCAGCAAATCCCAACTTACAGACAATTGAAAAGGAGACACCATTACATTGTGCAGCACAACATGGGTATACAGGTGTTCTAGCAATATTATTGGCTCACGAATCAGATCCTAATATGAGAAATACCAGAGGAGAGACACCTTTAGACTTAGCATGTCAATATGGTAGATTACAGGCAGTACAAATGTTGATAAGAGCACATCCGGAATTAATAGCACCCTATACAAGACAAGCTACAGAAACTCAGGGAAATAATAGACCAAGGCATACTTCACCTCTGCCACATTCGGGTTCAATATCAACTCCCTCACCATCATCACCATCGGTTCTATCATCACCAGCTACACCTACACGTTGTGTATTTCCCCACACCTGTTTGCATTTGGCCAGTCGTAATGGCCACAAGCAAGTGGTGGAGATATTATTAGGGGCTGGGGTAAATGTCAATCTGTTAACACCCTCAGGTTCAGCTTTACATGAGGCTGCCTTATGCGGCAAAGAAACTGTAGTTCGTACATTATTAAAAGCTGGTATAGATCTTAATGCTACAGATGCTGAAGAACGTACAGTTTTGGATATTCTTAAAGAATTTCCACCACATGTAACAAAGCATATTATAGATGTTATAAACAGTAGGTTTCTTTTAATAAATTTAATCCACAAAAAAGACTATATCTAAACAAGTTTATTAATTTTTTAGATTTTCGTAATCAAATGGATACTGATGATGGTGAAGAAGTCATCTATCGTCATCAGCAACCTCCCCAACATCAGCAGCAGCAATACGGTCAACGTAACAGCAACTCTAGTAGTCACTATCAAAAGCAACAACACAATAATTATTATCATTTTAATTCCAACAATCATTTACTCAATCATTCATTGTCTATGCAACAATCTTCCTATAATAAGCAGAGATTTAGTTCCGGTAGTACATTTAATGGTGGTGGTAAGTCTTTAGATAGTGGCTTACAATTGGATGAAAATTCACCAGGCACGGGCGGCAGCCGTAGTTTTTATCATGATACTTTAAATTCGCCCGTTCGCAGTCAATCGAATACATCACAAAAGTAAGTTGATAACTAGTCAGTATTGTCTACTTTATATATTTGATTTGTGCTTTATTGCAGTGATTTGGGTGTTAGTCCATCTTCATCAATGAGCAGTTTTGAACCGGCTTCAACATCACCAAGATCAAGATGTTCAACTGGTAAACAAATTAATTTTTTTTTCTAATATTAAGTCTTCTTTTCACAGCATCCCGTTAGCTGCTAACTGAGATTGTAACTGAAACATTTGTTATTTTACCCATTAAAAATTTTAATTTCACTGATAACTAAATTTTTAAGGGTGATTCAGGGCCTATGTTGAATGAGCTAATTGAGGTGCTCCATAGTCTCCCACACATCACAAGAAAAAATTTTGTTATATCTGGATTAAACAACGAATATATGGTTCGAGATACCTTTCAATCGGTCAAAGCCGGTTCTGCTCACCCTCATTTCCATATCTCCTCTTTCAAACTAAAAAGGTCCACCAGATAAACCAGAAAAAAACCTCATTTCCCTATTCGGTATGTCATCTATCGTACCAACATTTTCCTCAGTTAATCCAGGAAATCCTTTTTGTTAGCCTGATTAAGAACCGACAGAATTCAATATAGTTCCTTACGCATCAATCAAATCCACTGGGCTTTGTTAAATGCATAGATTTGTAACTGAAAATGCTAAAATCATCTGTAAGTCGAACCGGTAATAAATAACTAAATTTCCCAACTCTGAATGTCAGTGTCGATATATCAGTCCTCCCTGATTGAAACAACTACCACAAAAGATCTATGGAAGTAAAATGTAGTCCATATCATGACCCGGTTGCTTAGCACCAACCTCACGCAGCAAGGTACTGTGCCCGCCAATAATTGCCTCGGATGATAATACCGCCTCATTGTCTGAGCTGATAAGGTCTTCCTTTCTTAGGTATTCCTCTTCCAGGAAAGTTTCCCATAGTGCATTTTATTGTTTTGATAGCAGATCGTTCTCCTTTACCCATGTAAATAGTTTCACAAATGCTACCCAAGACATCAATGACCTGTAATTTTTTTAACGTTTCTAAACGGCCTTACAATGTCCAAAATGAATACCAGCACCGTAAGTGTAGAATATTCTTAATTTTGCAGACAACCTCATTCAAAAGCCTTCGCCAAAACTTCCTTTGATGTGTGCTTGTTGAACTGTATTCCAATTACTCGGCTGTATGGTACTGGAAATCTAAAAGTCTTTTCAGCATTTTCATTAAAAAGGTGACAGACTGAAATGTCTGTAGTTTTTAGCAGTACTGTGTTAAATTTTCCCAAGATGCCCAAGAACTCCAAAAAGCATCGGGAAAAATCTGGTCCTGCTGATTGTAGGGCTTAAAATATCGTATTGCCTTGGATTTAACGTGCTAGCTTATCTGAGTAACAGTTGATGAGTGTATCCAAGGAGATATTGCATATAAAATTGCACCCAGAAACTGATTTGTGACTGAAGTGGCTTTCTGACTACTCTAAATTTCTACCTTATCAGCTTCCTTCCCATATGCATTAAAACTGAGACTATGCTTCTCGAAGTCTTCCAGCTATGCCTTATTTTAGAGTCTTAATCAGTTGTATCTACTATTGTTCATAAGATTACTTTGATAGCACTTAGGATACGAGTTCTTATATGTTTCTTTAAAAGTGTTCATCAACCGGATTACTTTAATTCCTGGCCTTCTATATGTTACCGAAAACAACGGAATGAATTATAGTTAGTCTTCTTAGAATTCCTTTGTAAAACAACTTTTCAGCTGAAAGATCAATGCTGAAAAAAAATCTATAATGGTCACAATTCTTACAGAGTCAGTATTTTGTACCAAATCTTGTTAAAAAAGTTGCTCGATTATTTATGCTAGTGCTACGCAATAGAGAGTGGTGAGCATTGGCATCACATTATGACCTCTGGATGTCATATTCTTCGTACAGGAGGGTCATATTCTTCGTACAGGAGCTACATTGAAGTAAAGAATATAGTTGTTAAGCTCTTGGGTTCAAGGGTCGCTAAAAGTAATCAGTATTGTCACCTGTAACAAACTCTTCATCAAAACCTGGTATATCTAATAAAATTATAACTTCTTGAGTGTCAAAGTAGATTTATTTTGTTGTTTCTAAAAGTTTTTAGCTTGGAAAGTTTTTGACAGCTGCGGCCGTCACCATATCAAAATATCAAACAAATTATAATCAGCAAATAACTTATTCAGTTTAATTTCTTCGACCTTTTTAATATAAATTCCAGGTAATAAGTATTCAAGCTCAAGGTCTATTTTATACAAAATTATTTATTTTTCATCCAATATTTCGCTATCTCAATGGATAGCTTCTTCAGGCATTTTTAGTTTTTTTAATTTTTTTAAAAAAATTTTTTAATTTTTTTTTTTTAAACTAAAAATCCCTGAAGAAGCTATGCATTGAGATAGCGAAATATTGGATGAAAAATAAATTATTTTGTATAAAATAGACCTTGAGCTTGAATACGTATTACCTGGAATCAGCAAATAACTTTACCCAAAAGAAATTTTTCACCCAAAATAATCAACTTCGTTTCACGCTATGTCAAATAACGGAATACATTCAATTTAGGTAATATGTTATAACTTCAACGGAAATTATTCTAATTCCCGATTTTGAGATTATTTCCAAAAATTTATTGCACATAATACCCTAAAGAAAGCGGAGATAAATTCCAGAATTGGAGTTTTAATCCCCATAATATTTTCGAATTATGTATTATCTCACCGACTGCTTTTCTAAATAATGGTTTTCGGTGCGGCCGCAGACCTGGGGATTTTCTCCTTTAGAGCTTTGCTGACAAACATATTTCAATCATAATCCGCATTAAAACGGCGGTTTGGGGTTATATTTTTCGAACAGTGCAATACCTTAACCCACATTTTGTGACTAAAAATATCGAAACCGTATTTGTTACTTCTATCACCTTATCCGTTTCTAAACATGAATTTTATTTTTAGGTGGGGTCTCCAGTTTTGTTGGCAATGTAACAACAATGAGTAGTTTTGGACCGGGAGGACCACCTAAAAAACCACCCAGACGGAATTTATCGGTATCACCCACCAACAGCGGACAACAGTTTAGCTATACGTCACCAAATCATCAACAACAAAACAATTACGGGAGAAGACAAACACGAAGCCCTTCCAATGATAGCCCCTACTCTCATCAAAGTCATAATAGTGTGGGGGGAATAAGTTTTGATGAATCCCAGCTAACAGATCGACAAAGAGGTAATCGTTTGTTCGCTAGTGCTAGAGAAACTGCTCGAACATCAGGAGGAATAACATTATCATCGAGTAGTAAGTGAAGTTTTTAAAAAAAAACCAACAGGAATCAAATATATATGTACTTATTTATCTTAGCTGATATGTTAGAAAAACGTCATCATACCGAGGATGTAGTAAATTTAGTGCCAAATTCAAACCAGGAAATAACCAATTCAATGAAGAGACCAAAACCAGCACCAAGAAACATAAATAATATTAATGAAGTTACTATAAGTAGTGAAAATACAGCATTGAAATCATACAATCCTAATAGAAAATTAAAAAGAAATCGAAATAGTTAGTAAGTATTGGATGAAACCCTTGATAGAAATGTGAAAATTATGAAAGCGTTTTCTTTCTCAATTAGCTCTATAACTTTGGGTGAACACGATGAACCTGGTGATGAAAATAAACCACAAATACCCCAAAGTCCTACAAATTACAAACAACCACCTACACCTGATCATCCGCCACCTTCATCAAGTCAGGCTGAAAAAATGATACATGAACGCATACGACCCTTAAGTCAAGAGTACAAACGAAGATCAGCTTTACTGCAATTACAAAAACAACAACAATTATTGATTGATATGGGTACATCACCTCTGAAACAAGTGAACACCACTAATGCTACCAATCCTACATCAAACTATGATTATGCATACATACAACCATCACCTACAAAACTGAATACAATTTCTTCTAACATATATTCTACTATTGGTTCAAGAGGCGGTATTAGAGGCTCTATGGGTTCATTAAGCTCCAGTGTCTCTCTATCAGATCATAGTGGTTCTACCGATAATGTACAAGAATTTGTAGGAGATCAACCATTTGCTGGGTTGCTAAAAGGTTCAGCTATTGTCAACAATAAACAAAAGATAGAACCAGCTTATGCCACGGTAAACAAAGCATCCAAAACTAACCCACCTCAAGTCCAATTACCACCACCTAGACCACAACAACAACTGCCTTCACAAGCTCAGGTACCCGTTTATGCGACGATTCATAAAAAACGTGGAATATCCACAACAGCTCACGCAACAACCGAACAACAACTAAACTCACAAAAACCCCGACCTCCAATACCAGCTAAGCCGGTTATACCCGAAAGAAGACTATTCAAAGCCCAAACTCCACAATTGCCCACGGCAGATGTACCCGACACAACGGCTGATTGCAACAACGAAGTAACAGATCATGATCATGAAATGAAAATTGATTCTGAAGATTTATACGAAGATATTTTAGAACCAAAAACTATAATAGAGAACAATGTAAGCAAAATCAATGATATTAAGCATGAATCACAGGAAAAACCACCCAGTGATATACTAAGTCATCAAAGTTCTATAAATAGTTCTTCAAATGAAGAACAATCACAGCAAACTACATCACATCCAACAAATGAAAGTTCTAATGAGGATAGTTCTATAGCTAATAATTCGTCTACATCTCATGAGAGTAGTATCTTAAGCCCCTTTAATGCTGAGGAAGCTCGAAAGAAAATTTCTGAAATTTTAGAATCTTTTGGTAGCAGCATACTCAATTCAGATATTTCTCCTACCAATGATTTAGATTTCGATGATACAGATGTTCCTGTGGAAAGACAAGAGTTAGTAGGTCGTTTAAGAAAGGCGGGAATATTGCACTTGGAGAAGAAACTACTTGATCATGGTTATGATCATATTAAATTTATGGTAAGTTTCTTGTGGCTTAACTAAAAAATTATTCAAAAAGTATCTCTCATTCTTGTTCAGAATGGTGTGTTTGAGGAAGCAGATTTGGAATTAATGAATATTTCGCAACAAGACGGTGCCAAGTTACTTAGATTTGTAAAAACATTGCCCAGGGCAGGATTTTTACCACAAGTTACACAGAAAAATCAGCAAGAAAATAAAAGTCTAATGGAATTAAAAGGTATCTCCTCACTACAACAATGGCTGCAAAGTATACAACTGCCTCAATATATAGAAATCTTCAAGTAAGTTATTGAATTAGCCTTAACATTTCAGTATAAGTTAATTATTTCTCTCATTTTCCAGCAAACATCTGTATAATACCCTCGATAGTGTTTGTGGTGTTTGGGATGTTGAGCTACAAACGGTGTTGGAGATAAATAAACTTGGTCATCGGCGTCGTATATTACAATCAATTGCATTTATAAAACAAATGCGTGAACCCAAATCAGCAAAAACTCCTTTGGCAGAAAACAATGAAACCAATAAAATTTCCTCAAATAATTCCACTAAAGATGGTACTCAACGACAATCTGTTACAAGCTACCGTAAAAATAGGTATTTAGTTTAGCATTTCTTAAATACAACCCATATACTAATCCCAAACTTTTTTATTTAAGACCGGCTCCTCAACCACCTACTCAGAAAGCTACGCAACAAACTCCCCAACAGACCTCATTGGATATGCGTGCTCCTGCGGAGTTACTTCTGGGATTACCTGATGACTTGCGTACAAAGTGGCGTCATTCTGCAAATGAATTGCTTAATGAGCAAATAAAATATGAAGTTTATGTAAGTATGAAATAAATTTAAGATAAACCCATGATCTTAACTAATGAGAGCTAGCAAAGCCTCTAAAATATCTTTTCCTACCGCTTTGCTTCAAAACCGTTAGGTTAGGTTGAAAAAAAGAGTCGGTAGTGAAAATACTTGTCACAACCAACTTATGTCTTAAGCCCGAAAGTAGACTTGTTGTGTGTTCTTATGTCGCGATGTTTTCTATCCCTTTCTATTCCAGAAACTACGCCCTTTTTATGAAATTCCTCAGATTTCTCCAGCACTTTCCACTAAGGTGATCCAAGTTTGGAATATTGTCGCGAGAAAAGTGTTGAATACAAATTCTTACAAAGGCCGGGCAGCCAAAAGGAAAGTGTTCAAAGATTCTTTCACCCTCCCCACAGACCTTTCAAGTTCCCGAGTCCGCACGGCTCATTCGGAATAGGTGTGTCCTCATCGTTGAATGTCCCATGAGAATGCTTACTATCTTACTAAGTTCGTCTTTAAAAATTACATAATCTTTCCCCTATACGGATCTTTCCATAAAATTCTAGTGGTCTCACCTATTTCGCGGTGTCCCATATTGTTGTAATGACTGCTGTGAAAAATTGAATAAGCTACGTCATTTACTTTGTGTTTGACAACTATTGATAGCAGTCTATCGTGTAATTGGAGAAAAAATGGAAAAAAGTGAAGGAGACTATGCTGAAAAATAAAATGTTTTTTTTATCCAAAAACCTGTCATTCATTCTAAGAGTCGCGAACTTATTGACCTGCCCTGGTATAACAAGCCTGAAATGCTTTAGCGTTATCCAACTGCGTTCAGAGAAGAACCTTCTTTGACAAATTTTTTAACTATCTCGTTCCCTACGATGTTTTAATGCCTTGAAGTGCACATAATTCCAATACTACCTCTGGTTGAGAAGTTATTTATTTCCTCCTTGCACCCTAGGCTGAACTTGCAGAGTTTGAAGAGAATGCCTGGAAAGCCGCTTGGTTATCCGTTAAATATTCTTATCTAAAAGATTAACCTTATCTAGGGATAAAGTCCGTTACGGAAATATTTGAAATCTCCGTCATTACCCAAATATCTAAAACACCGTTACATTCGCACAATATATTTCTGGACTTTCTAAAGGATCCCACTATAATTTTTGCTATCCAAAGAGTATCATCTGAATTCAGTGCCACCGCAAGTTTATGTTCTTTTTTTCATTAATTTTCCTACTATCGTAGGCAAAGCTAATGTTGGGGGCAGATTATGAATTACCCTTTTATTGAAGAACTTTCGACAATATAAGAGTGACGGTTTCAGTCCTGGCCCACCGTATCAGCTTGAATAGGCTGGTCTCTATGCGGTTTAACAAATACGATCATCCTTTCATACATGGAATAAATTCCCGTAGGAAAATTCAAATCAAATGTGTTAAAATTCTACTTCTTTTTCTAGTTCTAAAACGTAATATATTTATATTAATTCAATGCACTCCAGAATGTTGATCTGACGTAAAAGAAACGACCTTACTTTAACCTCAAATCCACAAGTACGAAGCAACTCAAAAAGTCTTTAGAAAAATGCACTTATGTCTCCCTTTAACTTCATTAACACTTCATCTAGCGATTTTCCATTTTTTTAAGCCCCCCGCAAAGTAATATTTTCGAAAGTCCTTAAGATAGGATTAAAATTTGAAAAAAGGAAATCTCGAAAACAAAGGAGATGAGTCGACAATTCAAACAATCAACTTGTTTTTTTTCATCAGAACTGCACAAGTGTGCGCCCGAGTATTATATTCACGGAAGATCACTTTTTTGAGTTTTTTCTTGATTTCTTCGCTTAATTGGTCCAATGATGATGACGGTGCCGTGTAATAAAGCCATAGACAATAAAGCCATATGGCCTTATTTCACACAGCATGGAGAAATAATGCCATATGGCTTTATTTCCATCGGAGAAGTGAAATAAAGCCATTATGGCATTATTGCACCTTTGATAATTTTCTGTGCAATAGTTTTGTAGTGTATTTGATTTCTTTTAATTACAAATAAAAAATACAATACAATAAGTTCAGTTAACAAATGTAAATGTGAATCGATATTTTAAAAATTAACAAAAATGCCAGAAAAAAAATGCTTCAATATGTTGAAGAGCTGCAATCAAAATGCAAGCCGCGAAGGCGCCGTGCTGGCCGCGAAGACGCCGCGCCGGCCCATTCCAACGCCTGTTCGCCATACCTTTTTCAACGCTTAACAATAACAACGCATTCTTTTGGCAGTACATATGTAACTATTACAATTAATTTTATTTTACACTGGTATGGTATAACTTTATTTCACTCCTTCTGGGGAAATAAAGCCATATGGCATTATTTCCCAAAGCGGTGTGAAATAAGGTCATATTGCCTTATTGCCTATGGCTTTATTACACGGCACCAATAATGACTTATATTCTCCCTTTCTGAAAAATATTCTTAATTTATTGTATTTCCCTTTCCCAAGTAGTTAATGTAGAAAATTCCATGTATATCGCCAAGAACCGTTGCCATAACCTTACCAGCAGATTTCTTTGTCTTTGCTTTCTTCTTAGCGGATTAACCTGGTAAATTCAACTGTTTTGACTCTTGTTTCATTTCTGGTGTCTAGCAGTGAATATATGTTTCATCAACAGTTATGTATTGGCGAAGAAATTCAAAAGTTTTGCGATGGAAAAGCTCTAAACCCTAAAAAATACTTTTATTAAACAGCAAATGAACGTAGTTCAATTTCAAAGCTATTTCTATTTAAATTAATATTTTTTCTAATTCATTTAGAAAAAAAAAAATTATTTACATTGCTTTCCAAACCCTCCTCTTTAGGCACATATTTATTTTAAGATTAATTATAATTAATTTTAAAAAATATCTGTTTTTTTTTGTGACAAAATCAAAACATTTTTTTTTTTCTACTTAATTAATTTATATTTTTCATTCCAGTATTTAGGCTCAACGGTTGTGAAAGAATTACGCGGCACCGAATCCACACGCAAATCTATACAAAAGCTAAAACAAGATCAACAAAACAGCACTGCTACCAATATGTTAATGTCTTCTCAGTCAAAGACAAATGCTGCCCATAATCAATCATTTAATAAACAAAAACGTATACTAGTGGCATTGGCTATCTCACACAAGGGTGTAGAATTTTTGGATGTGAATACAAAGGTAATAACAGGCAAAATTAATAATTCCCCACAAGAAATTCTAATGATTTGTCGTTGTTGTTTTTTTTTTTATTTTTTTGGATTTGTAGAACACCATTTGTGAACATGAAATACAAAATATAAATTGTGCATGTCAAGATGCGGAAGATCTTAGGCATTTTGCCTATATAACTAAGGAAAATGATATACACTATTGTCATGTATTTTATGTAGAGAGTACGGTGAGTGTTTTAAATTTAAATATTATGGTAGTATTTATTTTTTGTTGACGTTTATACGATTGATAGTGAAATCAGGTTATAAATATACCAATAATTAGATCATAATACAAAGGTGCTTTAGAATATATAACAACAAGCCATGATTTTAAAACTGGAATATGTTAAGGGACTTATCTTCTAATTGAAAGACTTATAATTATCGGAAAAAAAATTAAGCGATTAAAATTGACCTACAAATGATTCTCAAAATAAAGGGTAATTTTTAACCGTTTGGGTTTTGAAAATTTAATAAAAAAAAAAACAGAAAGTTTACAAAAGTGAAACAAATATTTATTTGGGGCGATAAATGCAGACCTTCCATTTACTTTTTAAATATTATTTCATGTAAATATTGCCCGCGGTTACACCTTAGGTGGTCCATCCGTGAGCACCAAATTTGGCATACTTTTTCCAGTATTTCGGCCGGCAGCTCACCAATAGCAGCAGTAATGTTATTTACCAGGGCTCGAATTGCGCCTGGCTTGTCCATGTAAACGATTAACTTCACGTATCGCCACAAAAAAATAGTCCAGCGGAGTCAAATCGCATGATTTTGAATTTAGAAAAATTAACTTATTTGGAGGAAAAATTTAAATGAAAACAGCACCAGACACTTTTTTTTATCAATATATAATACAATTTTTCTTGAAAGTAAGAAACAGGTTTTACTTAAAATTTGTTAAATATTTGTAATATATAGCAAAATTTTATAATTGAGAACTAAATTTTTAATAAAAAACAGTAAAATTTCCTCCTAATTAGTTCATATATTATCTTAAATTTTACTGTTAGTTAGGAAATGTTTCCTTGATTTTAAGAAAAAATTTTATTTATTTAAGTTCATTAGATATTTTTTTTACTTAAAACTAGGAATTAACTCTCTAAAAATAAAAAATATTTTCTAACATAAAGTTAAATACAAGTAGCAATTCTTAAAAGAAATTATCCTTAAATTTGATAAAATCTTTCTAATAAATATGAAACTGTTTCTATGGTAAAGGTAATATATTTTACTATATATGTATGTAATTTAAAGTACTTTACGAGTGTGTTAGTATTTTCGCACTTTCCGGGGACTTTCGCTTTGTGAGAAGACTTCTGAGAAGACAAGGTTTTTGTTATACATTTTTGTCATTAAATTAAATTGAATTATACTTAACTAAAGTATTTAAAATTTTAATATATATTTTGCATTAACAAAAAAGTAAACAAATTAAAAAAATATACTGCAGGATATCCTGAAACGTAATAAATTGTGACAAAGTTAGATCCTTTTTGTGGTTGAGAGAACTTCAAAAAGGGACGCCCTATGTGACACACGGCATTTATGGCTAACAAACACTTGGGGTCCTTTGTCTTCTTAAATTAAGTAATTTGTTGCAAAAATACAAAATATCACATTTATATTTCTTGTTATTACTGGAAAATGTATAAATGTTTATTTTATGGCATTTTTTGCTAAAACTCTAATTGACATATACAAATTTTAACTTTTTTTGCTATTAAGTGAAAAAAGTTTTAGTGTCTTCGATAAATATTAAGTTTAATAGGCACAACGTCAATTATAGAAAAGCCAATATGCCGTAATGTATAAAATGTGATTGCGACAAAATTATCACACAAAAGCGAAAATTCGAAAGTTTTACCTTTTGCTAACAAAATTTTAAAATATATATTTTAAGTTCAATATTTAAGACTGTTAAAGTAGGAGATGGGCACGTGATCCATTTTGCACGCACGCTCACGAAGCAAAACTTTTAATCATGCACCATAATTTTTTTGAATGGTGAATTTATTTCAGGGACCCTAAATAACTGTTATTATTTCTAAAATATGCAATAGGTTATGGAAAAATAACTGAAAAAAAAAAATTGGTCCTGTAATAATAATTATAAATTACCCAGAAATTTGTAGTCCTGCCATAAATATTATGAAAGATTATTATATTTTTGGTCTTTGATAACCAGTATGGGAGATTATTATTTTTTTGGTCTTATTTTTTTTTTTTTTTGCTCTTTGAAAGATTTTGATTCTCATTGGTCTTCTATAACCATTATAAAAGTTTTTTATATTTTCTGTCTTCTATAACCACGCTACAGTTCGTTTCTTATAATGAAAATTTCTTTGAATACAGGAAGACCGAAAAAAGAAAGATCTTTTATAATGGTTACAGAAGACCACAAAAAATAAAAATCTTTTATAATGGTTATAGAAGACCAAAAAAATAAAAGTCTTTTATAATGGTTGCGGAAAACCAAAAAAAAATTAAAATCGTTTGTAATGGTTATGGAAGCCCAAAAAAATCAAAAACAAACTATAATGGTTATCAGAGCCAGAAAAAATATTGGTTATTTGTAACTATTATTCAGAGAGCAGGTTTAAAAAATTCGCGGCAAATTATTATTTCAGGATTTTTTCAAATATTGGTTATAACTGTAATGTCCCTGCTTTATTTTCTTTTATTTTTTTTCTTTAAATAATATTTTTTGATTAAAAATAGGATAACTAACCAGTTCCTTTATAATTTAGTGTTTTTTTTTTTTTTTTTTTTTTTGTTTTTTTGGATAAAATATTGAAAATAAGTTAAACGTTTACGAACAAAAAAATCATATACCTTGGGTTATTATTTCTCAAAAATTAGAAAACTTGAAAAAAAAAATATTTTATTAAAATTTTTAAAATTTATCTGAACTAAGTTAAATGAAAATTTTGCCTAGATATGGGTCATCAGTTTCTAAAATCAATTTAATTGCCTGAACTAATTTTTAAAAAACAATTCTTAAAAATTAGAAAGTGGTAGACTTAAAAACTGAATTTAGAAATAATTTTCTAAAATGTAGTAAATTTTACTACCAGCGAAAATAAAATGAACACACATTAAGTTCAAGTTATTTTTCATTTTAAGTTTGACACATTTACTAAATGGGAGTAAGTAATGTTTTTTTTTTGAAATAAACTTAGTTTAATTATATTTTATTATACAAATTTCTTAAAACAAAGACGTTTTTTCTTAAAAATTTGATGCATTTTTATTTACTATAATTGCTTTTTTCTAAAATCAGGAAATATTACTTAGGAAAAATATGAACTATTTTTGAGTTTATAAACTATTAACCAAAACACAGGAATTTTTATTTATTTAAAAAAAAATTTTTTTCGAAGTTTTAATAAAATTTGACTTAAATTGAGAAAAAATATTTAAACTTTTTTAAGGAAAATTTTGGATTAATTTTTAGCTCATGTCTTTTTTTTTTTTTTGAGTGCAAACTTTCCTCTCAATAGGTAGCGCGTGCCGTGTGGCATGAGGAACGGTCTGTTCGCAACCACATGTCAACTAAGTCCAAATCTTCCATTTGAGGTAAAAAAAAGTCCGTAATTATCGTACGGTACCTTGCTCATTCACTGTAACGTTGCGATTTTTATCGTTCTTGAAGAAGTACGGCCCAATGATGCCGCCAGGCCACAAACCGCACCAAACAGTGCATCTTTTAGTGTGCATTGGCAGTTTTTAACTGCCTCTGGCTGCTTTTCACAGCAAATTCGTCAATTCTGTTTATTAACTTACTTATTGAATGAGCATCGTCGCTGATGACAATTTTTTGGTAAATTTTTTTATTTTCAAGCGTAGTTTGTTTGTTAGGTCTAGTCATGCTAAAATGGCAAGCCCTACTGAGAAATTTTGGCATTGCCAAAATTCGGTGCACCCTAGTGGACCGAGTTTGCTCATTTATCCTTTTTAGCCCAATCTAAACTATGCATCGCATTTTGGAATTTGTATGATTATTTTTGTCATAAAAGGGATTAAATTTTGTTGGAGTTCAGGCAATGAAAGCTTTCATTAATAATGAGAATTTTACTACTAGTTTTTGCATAATTTATGAGAAAACCTGTATTATTTGTATATAACATACTATTAACTATTTGCCAACGATTTTTTTTCAGTGTATTTGTATTTTGAAGTGGGAAATAAATACCAACTCTGATATATAAACAAAATGTTATAATTTAAAAACGGTTTTAGAAAAATATCGTTCATCGATTTAACGAATAATTAAAATAATGTGTTAAAGTTCATATATCTGTATTGGCCGATAATTCTTTCTGTGTATATTACTAATTTTTCCCTAAATTTTGAGCTAAGACATAAGCGTCACCCTGTTGAACAACTTACATTGAAACATTTGCTTTTCTTTTCCTTACAGGACTTGGCTTCCGATATAATTTTGACTTTGGGGCAAGCTTTTGAGGTGGCCTATCAATTGGCATTGCGTGACGGTATTACAGCCACTCCATTGTCAACACTTAACCACAGTATACTGCAAGGTCTTGAATTGCCTAAACAAACATCAATTAATTCAAAAACTCCACAAGCGTAAGAAGACCAACGAAATACTATTAATCTAAAACAAATACAAACTTTTTTATTTTCTTTTTGGCAAAAACTGTTAAAGACTTTTTAAGATAAATTAAAAAAAAAAAAACAAAACAAAAAACTTAAGTTAGTCATGTAAGTCAGTGTTTTATAAAACAAAAAAAAAACAAAAACTAAAAACGGTTCTAGTCTTAAACGTATATTATACTTAAACTAAAACAAAAGTTAAAAAGTAACTTAAGTTTAACAAAATAAATGGGAGGGAAATGTTCAATACAACAACTTTAAACTTTTTTGCACAAATTATAACAACAAATTTTACAATGAATGTTTTTTAATAATTATTTTTTACTAAATAACAAATATTAAAATTTTTTTATATACAAACTTTTTGCACAAAATACGTTTTTAAATTGCACAAAAATATTTAAATGGACTATACTTAATTGAGCTTAAAACAATCAAACTCTTTTTTTTTGTCATTAACTTTTTTTTTCAAATAACTTTAGTTTCTTCGGAGAAATGCATGATTATTCTTGGTTCTATCACTTAAATTCATAACAAAATTTTAAATGGATTTTTTCTTGTATTTTTCTTCTTCTTATCGTCTATTTTTAGTACTTATGAACATGATCTCTTACGCACTTCATTAAATATTAACATTTGGTCATTATTGAGGAAAATTTGTTTTTTACATCAAAATTGAAAGAAATCACAGGAATTATAAAAAATTACTTTTGTAATTTGTTTAAATATGAGGGTAAGAAACCTTTTTTAATCAGATATTACAGAAGATTTATCAGAATTTAATACTTATCTTTTGAATAGTGATATTAGTCTTTAGTTAAATTTATTTTTTAAAATCCCTTCTACTGTAAAGTCTCAAACAAATGAGGGAGAAATTTTATTGCTCAGTGATATTGCACCGAAAAACTATTAATTTTGAACAACATTCGTAGATCCTGTGAGTCGACATTTCATTATATTGTTTTTAACACCGAAAAGGGTCTGGATAAAAAGGAATACACTCTGGCAGTTTTTGTTTACATTCAGGGGGCTTTTTTTAAAAGAAAAGCAACTCTCAGGAAATTCTTCCTATTAATCAATACAGGTTGGTTGAAAAGTTCCTGCGCTCACCAAGAGATGACACTGCTAGCTCCAAACTTTTTTTTTCTCAAGTTGGTATAACTGTCCTGAGAACACATGCAAAGTTGCAAGTCATTCTGTCAATTCTTTCTTTGTTTACAAGCCATTTGAAGTTGATGTGTCATTGATTTTTTTTTAATATGGAAAAAATTGAATATCGTGCAGTCATTAGATTCTTTGTTTTTAAGGGTTTAAAAGCAAAGGAAATTTATGAACAATTGTTAGAAGTGTATAAGGAGACCTCACATTCAAAACGCACCATTGAATTTTGGGCTGGTGAATTTAAACGTGGTCCTACCAGCCTAAAAGACGATCCACGCGAAGGACGACCAAAAACTGCAACCACAGCAGAAATCATTGAGCAGGTACAAAATATGGTTAGTGAAGATCCAAGTTTGACTAAGCGTGAAATTGCTAATACCATAGGCATCTCAGACAAACGAGTACTCCATATTTTACATGAAGAATTACGTATGAAAAAACTGTTTGGAAAGTTAGTGCCGCACACATTAACAATTCAACAAAAACTGGATCGAAAACAAATTTCTCAGCGTAATTTGGAGCGTTTTAAGCCGAATAAAACCGACTTCTTGCGTCGTTTTATAACTATGGATGAGACTTGGATTTACCACCATGATCCTAAATTGAAACAAGAACGTTTACAGTGGACTGAAGCTGGTTGTTCAGCTCCAAAGCAGGTGAAGTCACAACGATCAGCAAAGAAGGTTATGGCATCAGTTTTTTGGGATGCAAAAGGAATTTTGTTGATTGATTATATCCAGAATGGTAAAACAGTCAACTCTGAATATTATTGCAGCCTTTTGGATCAGCTGGGTGAAAAAATTCGTGAGAAAAGACCTGGTTTAAAGAAGAAAAAATTCATTTTTCATCAAGACAATGCACCTGCTTACAAAAGTGTTTTGACGATGGCTAAATTCAAAGAATTAAAGTACGAATTGTTTGAACATCCACCGTATTCACCAAATTTGGCTCCCAGTGACTACTATCTCTTCAGAAATCTCAAACAATTCCTTCGTGGAAAGCATTTTTCGTTGAATGAAGAGGCCATAGCATACGGTTATTTTGCAGAGCTTCCGACGGTTATTTTGCAGAGCTTCCGAAAAACCATTATAAGGATGGGATAAAATTATTGGAAGATCATTGGAACAAGTGTATTGAGCTTCTAGGAGATTATATTGAATAAAAAAATTTGTTTCGTAACAAAAACAGTATTATTTCATTTCGAGCGCAGGAACTGTTCAACCAACCTGTATGTTGATTTCTCTGGAATGGGGATAGAGAAGGGTTGAAAGGTAACACTGTAATTGCGCGACAGAAAAAATCTTAGAACAGTTGTTGCAAGACATCGGTTGGAGAGTTGGTGAAATTTTGGAAGCTTTTTTAGTTCATAGCTCTGTTATGTTATTTCACTTCGGTGGGGTTAAGTACTATAAGAACATTGAAGAAGGACGTTGCGACGTGTAGACTGATAGAAAACTTATACAAATTATTTTTCTAAATTGATGCTAGGGATAAAACCCGCTACTTTCTCTGCAACAGTCCAACGCGCTAGAGTGGTCCCAGTTCTTGTTAAATGGATTCACACCGTTTTTGTTAAATGGATTCAGAGTTGGATTGAGTGAAGATTCAGGCTGTGCACATATATACTTATGCAGATGATGGGTGGGCACTAAGAACAGAAAGCTGTTATGGACCAGATGTACAGAGCCTAAGCTTGTGTTACTTCCGCTTAGGACCAAACAGAGGAGTCTTAAAATGCTTTTGTTAAAAGAGGGTTACCCTACAACCGTCTCAGATGTCAAATAACCTTACATAATATTTAATCTGATGTTGACAAATCATGTTGAACTGAAGGCTGTGGTTTCTAATGAAGAAACGGAAAGCTTTTGGAAAGACTTGGGGTATGAAACTTGAAGATTTACGCTGGATGTATCTTGAAGTTATCAATCCTATAGTGAGATGACCTTGAAACCCCTCTGTAGTCTAGTGGCCTAGAACAATGATGAAAACCATTCGGGGCAACCCAAACAAACTACTTGTGGATTACTTTTCACACTGATAGATCTTAAGAGTTAAAAATTTTAAAAATATGTCATAATTTTTTACAATTTTATGTTAATTTATAACACTTTATCCACTTTTTCCGGAATACCTTCATCAAAGATCTTCGGAACCAGCAATCCATCTGTTATGTCCTTGGATACCTTTTTTGTGGCCTTCACATTTTGCTTTAATAAAGCCCAATATCTTTCCGCAGCAAGGAGGGATAGTTTGCATTTGTTTTCAGTGCAATTGATTCAAAGAATTTTACTGGCTAAAGAGTCGCTCGAATGGTTGACACTGTACCTTATTTTGGGAAGCAAATTTTAATGGTCGGCTAGACCCTCGACAGCAGTTTGAATTACAGATAAAAAAATCTGACTAAAGTGTGTGGAGACGTCGTGCTGTTTCAATAATAGCAGCGGCATTTTCTGTTAAAAGATGGGTGCACCATCTTTTATGTTGTTATGAGAATATTGAATAACTCAAAAAAAATAACCGATTTCAATATGTGAGATATTTTTTTTATTTAATTTGGTCCTATTTCCTTTTTGACGAGCCTTAAGCTCGTCAATAGTCTGAAGCTTGTTGGCGTACACTTTGCCATTCAAATAACACCAAAAAAGAAGTCTGGAAAGGAATGTCGCTTTTTTTGACATCACACGTCTGGGTAATTTTTGTTGCAGAAACTGCATTGTTTGATTTGCTGTGTGGCATGGTGCACCATTTTAGTGCATTTTAGGGCACGTATAATGAGCCGACATTTACCGATATCGTTTCCCATTGACAGTTTCACATTCTCTGAATAAAAATGGGTCAATAATCGATTTGGCGTAAGCGAGAGACCAAGCAATCACTTTTTGGTCATGCAATGCTATTTTCCGAATCTTGTGTGAATTCTCCTTTCCACAAATATGGTAACTTACAAATATGGTAACTTACGGTGCTTACGCCGCCACGGTGTATGAAATGTGCCCCGCCGGTCTCCAGAAATTGCTTCCAAAAATCAGATTCAGCGTCAACCATTCAAACAGCAGTTTGGCCGTATTGCAATCGTCGTGGCCGGTCTGCCAGCAAAAATTTAATCAATTGCAATTTATATGGAAACAAATGCAAACTATTCCTCGAAGCGAGTTGAAAAGTGGTTCCATTGACGCCATAATGGCTACACTGTATCATACCGCTTCAACCAGTTTGAACTGTTTGGGCATGGATGGGCAGCATGTAAACAATCACCCACTGTGCTGCGCTCAAAAAAAATTGACACAAAATGAGGGATAGTTTTGCCAGACGGTGCTTCTTTACCACTATATTTTCGATCCCAGCAAAACTCTGGTAATGGCTCGTTACCTTTTTCATTATTTGCAAGCATAAAGTAATAAGTCACTTGTTATTGATTACGTAATATATGATTTATAAATGTATTGAAATATTTTTGAAAATCTATTTTTAGGTACATTACTTTGTGTTTTTTGTAAGCAAAAGGATAATGTATGTTTGTTTTGATAACACTAGCGAAAGAAACGAAGCGCAAAAATTCATTTAAGTTTAAAGAAATCAAATACTATATGCGTCGATAGCTCAGTGGGTAGAGTTCTTGGCTGGCAGACAAATTTCCCTGCTTCGATTCCCATTTTGACCACATTATTTTTAATTACATATATTTTAAATAAAATATTTGTTATAATTTTTTTTAATAAAAATTCCTCTTTTTTAAAAATCTATTTTTAGACACATTACTTTTTCCATTCTCGTAACCATATAAAATTCATCAATGAAGTAAGGTGTAAAGTAATTCATCGGCCCATATGGCTATACATTACTTTACCCATTATTTAGTAATATGTGGTTTTGCTAGAATGCTATGCACGTTGAGTTGTGGGATATTTTAAAATATTGCGATTTTCTTAGTTTTAGCGATTATTTTTATTTAAATATTTTTTTTATATATTGTATTTTTTTAATTCCGCAATTTTTTTAATTTTGGCTATTTCTTTAAAATTTTGACGATTTTTTTAGATGTCAATTTTTTAGTTATGGCGATTTGAAAATTTTTGAGTTTTTTACCTTTGGCAATTTTTATTTAAATTTTAGCGTTTTTATAGAAGCAATTTTTTCTAATTTTAGCAATTTTTAGTTTTGACAATTTTTGCGTTTCTTTTGTAATTTTAGCTATTGTTTTCTAGTTAGGTATATTTTTAATTTTAGCTTTTTTCACTTTTGTCAATTTTTTTTATTTTAAGTTGGTTTAAATTCAGGGCTTTTTTTTAAATATGTATAGCTTTTTTTAATTTTGTTTTAATTTATTTTGACGTTTTTTCATTAATTTTTTTTTTTTAATTTAATGTTTTTTTTATTTTTATTGTTTTTTTTTTAATTTTGGCGATTTCTTTAAAATTTTGGTGTTTTTTTAGATGACAATTTTTTAGTTATGGCGGTTTTTCAATTTTTCAGTTTCTTACCTTTGGCGATTTTTTCTAATTTTATCAATTTTTAATTTAGACAATTTTGCGTTGTAATTTTAGCTATTGTTTTCTAGTTAGTTTTATTTTTTATTTTGGCTTTTTCCAATTTTGTCATTTTTTTAGTTTTAATTCAGTATATTTTTTTTTTCATTTTGTTAGTTTTTTTATTATTTTTGCTGCTTTTTTAAGTTTGGGATTGTTTTAAATATTGATAATTTTTTTAATTTCAACGGTTGTTTTTTTTTTTTCAATGTGAATTTTCTTCTCCAAAGTATTCCAAATATATGAATGTATTCACTTAATGTTTGTTGCATTCTCTAAGCTATATGAGCATTCATATTCATATTTTTTGTGTGTTTCGATGCATTTGACATTGTATTCGTTTCACGAAATTTTGATCCAAAACACTTGTGAATGTTTTGAAACCTGTTTTAAATGCATTGTTAATCAGATAACAAAAAATTAATTTGTTGAAATTATGCTTATATATGTGGCATTTAAATGATAAAAATACCTGCTTCGTTTCTTCTTTCACTTTGTTTTCATAACTTTCTTCAAAACATGTCACTACCGAAATATAACTTTCAATCTGTAGATTGATAATGCTGTAGAATTGTCTAATCCATATATAATTTTTACATCGAGGTTCATCATCCTATACTGAATTTTACTTTAGATTCCATAGTATTAGTAAACAATATAAATAACTAAATTAGCTAAAAAAATTTCAAAAACAAAAACAACTTAAAAATAACCCCACCAAATAAATCAACCCTAGTAGAGGGTTAATTATGCATTTCTCTCAACTTTACAACTTTAAAATATCTATATTTGAAACATAGGCATTTATTAAAAAACCGGTAATAAATATTTAACAAACATATGCATATTAAAACAAATAAACTAATAACAAAATATTTAACAAACATAAAAATTTAACATTCCTTAAAAAAACCATATAAAAATATAAAACAGTGTATGTAAATTATATATTAAACAAAATAAAATGTTTACTGTATTGTTGTTGAAAATATAAAACAAAACAAATATATTATAAAAATCATAGATAAATTGAAAAATTTATTCAAAAATCTTTAATAAAAATCAAAGAAAATTAAAACAAAAATAGCAATTAGTTATCATATCTTCATTATGAAAAAAAATAACAAATATTTAAAACAAAAACAATTGGCTTTAGTAAAAATTTTAAAAATATTAAATAAAAATGTTAAAAAATTGGTATATAAAAAATAAATACATAAGAAAAAAATATTATATAAAGTTATAAGCTATAAAATGCTTAAAAAATCTCTATAGAAAAAAACCCAAACCATAATTATTTTAATTTTATAAATTAAAATAATTATTAATTGAAGTATGTATAATTTGATATTATTTTTTACATTTTAAAAAATATAAAAGTGCAATATTTATTGGTTTCACAAACTAGTTTTGATTTAGTATTAAAAACATAATGGCAATTTAATATTAATGTTTAGTTCAATAACAAATAATTTACATTAAATTTTCAGAAAAAACAAATCAGTAATTTAATTAAAACTAATAACTTTCAATATCAAAATTAGTTTAAAATTAATTTAATATATAATTATATAAACTATTTAAATTCTAATACTGTAAATTTATTCCTTTATACCGGATATGCATTTAAAACATGATTGTGAATTGTATTTATTAATAGTTATCCTTTATTCATATCCTTTTTGTATACATATTAGCCTGCTTACAATGGTACAATACAAATTGTGTGTTTATATTAAAAAAAAAGAAAAAAAACAGAATCGTACCTTTTGTCATTAAGTAATTTATCGAAATATAAAATATAAAACATAATTTCTTTTTTGTTATAAAGTTAAATGAATTAAAATAAAAATTATAATCCTTATATTACAAAAAAAATAAATTAATACAAAATTATAAAACTAACTGTCATTAAAAACATTGTGAAAATATTTACATAATTAAACACAAAAATACATACAAACATTTTATATTATCTGTAGAATTCTATAAACCAAAAACAACTAAATTAAATTTAAATAAATATGTGAAAATTTATTTAACAAGGGCTTTAATTTATTCAATGAATAAGTTTATAACCGCGGTAAAATGTCGGGATGTTAAAAGAAGGACTCTTCCCGTAAAAATGTTAGAAATCCCAGTCTTATTGAGTCTCTACATAGGAATAGCAGCTCATAAATTTAAAAATCCGAGCTTTAGCGGCTTCACAAACAAAGTGTGGCTAAGGACACACCTTTTACTCTTTTAAATTAATTTTTCCACAGAGTTACAAAAATGTATTTTTTTTTCAGTGACTTAGAACACATTCTAGGAAACACATATTTTAAATTCAAAGAGAAAACAGATTCCTGCAGACAACCGCATATGTATCCAATTGAATGGTTCGGCTGTGGTAACCGAATTTTTCGGTTGTGATAACAGAAACCAATTGAGGTATGAGTAATTTGATTGTGATAACAGAATTTCAATTGCCTCAATAATAATTCGGTAGTCCCAACCGAAAAATTCGGTTACCACAACCGAACGACTCAATTGGCTAAAAATGCGGTTGTCAGCACAAATCTATTTTCTCGGTGGACATATTTGATTTTATATATCAGATATATAGCCCACGTAGTTACTGGGTAGAATTTTTCCCTTTGAAATCTCTATTTTTAGCACGTTGCTGACAAAAATTCCAAAAGGAACTTAATCCATCCCTGCAAACATTGGGATACGAAATTGCTTCGAAATCGTATCGCCTGGAAGGAAAAACTTATTGCGGCAATAATGATTTTTTTTTATTGCGGAAGATCCCACCTTCGAGAATAAATGTCCCATCCAAAGCGATACTTCCCAATACTACGAAAGCAACACTTCTGGAAGATAAATCGGCAATATTACCAAATAATCAATTGTAAGAAAACTAGAAGATATCGCTAAGTAATGATTTGGAAGACAACAAGAAGATATCTCTTTTTTATCACCCTGAAGATAAAAACCTTTTGTTTTTTAACTTTTTAATTTTATTTCCATTTAGAGAACAAAAAAATAACATATTGGTACAATGATTTTAAAACATAATGAATCTCATGAAATGAAAAGAAACAGTAAAAAAGATATGTATAACAATAATAATATAAAGAATAGCAAAACATTAAAGAAAGGATAGTTTTTGATTTATTTCTATCGCATGGAGGAAATTCTTTTGCATAATACCATTAATAAAATGCTCTGTCGTATTTGGGTAAAGAGTATAGCACGTATCTGAAATTAAAAAAAAAAAACAAGTAAAAAAATGCTAAATTCGGCTGTGCCGAATCTTTGAATCCCTCCACCAACATCCTTAAAAGATATTGTTTTTGATACAAATAATATAAAAAAACTTGAAGTAAAATTATGTAGGTGAAAAAATTTTTTGAGGTGAAAAACTTTTTTAGACGTGGAAACAACTTTTTTGGTGGAATAAAAAAATTGGAGGTGAAAAAATTTTTTGAGGTGAAAAAATTTTTTGTGGTGAAAAAAAATTTTAGTGGTGAAAAAATTGTTGAGGTGATATTTTGTATTTTAATGCTAAGCGACTGGTGGAAAAAATATGAGAAAATATGTTATGTACTAAATTTGTATGGGCAATTTAAAGCACATTTACATTTTCACTAGTATTTTAAACATGGACTGCACAAAAAACACATTTTAAAGCATAGTTTTTGGCAAATACTCAATTTTGTTACTGGCTAATAGGGACTTGCTCTGCAGCAGAATATGCATAATGGAGAGAATGCACTTTCTGACAAATAGTTGCAACGAATGTTCTTTCTTTAAAAAATTAAAGTGTGTTTGTAGCAAAGAAATTAATTTGTTAAAGAAAGAACATGAGTTGTAACTATTTGTCAATAGATGGCCCATCAGAGGTTTCTTTTACCCCATTAGGCATATTTTGCTGCAGAACTAGTCTCCATTAGCCATATTGTGCTACAATATGCAGTAGAGTATTATTTATTTTCTATTTCTATAAATGAATATTTGCCAAAACTATGAAAAATATATGTTTTATGTGTATATTATACCTTAATTTTTTAAATCAATATCCATTTATATGTTTAAGAGCACAATATTGCACTTTATTTATGTGTATTTTTTTTATGAAAGAAAAAAATAACATAAATTTACATTTACCAATCCCTCAATTCTCAAAAATTACACAAATCCAATAAAATAATACTATTTTCCTCTATGAAAATTTCTTTTTTGACATAAAAATGTGAAACAAATGCTTTTCTTTCGTCAAACATTTGAAAAATTGACTTTACAATTATGTAATAAGTCTACTAGTAACATTTAAGTATTAGAATTTGAAGTATGTAGTTAATTTAATATTTTTGGTAAATAAATTAATTGAAAGCCTAATCCAAGGCTATATCGCCATGGGGCAGGCTATATTTTTACTGTGATTCTGCGCCACCTATTCAAAAGTGGCGGCACTAAAGCAATTATGCATTTTGCTCTTTCTTATATATAAATTCCTTTGGACCTAGCCATGGGGCAGGATATTGTTTTAGTTAATTCAGCGCCACCTATTCAAAAGTAGCGGCACTAAAGCAATTATGTATTTTGCTCTTTCTTTAGATATAAATGTCTTTGGTTACAAAAACAAAAAATACATTTTATGGAATGAAACGAAAAACCAACAAAGCTTAACAGAAAAACCCAATCTGGATTATTATATCTGCTAAAGTAGCCAAAGAATTGAAGATATTTGAACGGAAAATCCTAAAAAAATGCATCGCAAAAAATTATGAAAATTCCATAAAACGATTTTCAAATAGTTACGTCTATGAAAATGGCGATGTTCTACCCTTCTGTAGGTACTCCATGTCGTTGCAAGCCAGATTTGTTGAGAAACTTGCTCTACACGATAATATGCTTGTGAACCAAATATACGATCTGGGCTGGATCTACATATCTTTCTCCTGTCGGTATAATTAATGGACGCATTAACGACGATCCAGCTCCTCTGGACCTTACCTCATTCTATATGGACCCAGCCTCCGGCAATCATGGGGCTGAAGATGATATACATACGTATATACTAAATTTTGCATGAACTGTAATATCAATATGTTTTGTCAATTTATAAAACAGAACTTTTGTTATTTAGTTTTAGTAATGTTATTTACAGACGTCTGCTCTGTTAGCGACTTTAACAATGTTATTAGAGTAACACACATATAGCTCTAAGAATGTTATTATTCTTAGAGTATGTAAGACAATAAATGTAATCGAACAAGAAGAAGACTTAATAACATTTTTACTTACTTAACAGAAAATAAAAATAGATACAGAAAAATTGTACAAATTTGTATGGAAAATTTAGAGGTACCTTCACATTTTCACTCATAACTTTTGAACCGCTTGACCGATTTTGCTCATTTTAAATACCAAACTGCTCGGGAGGATTTTCAATAATCTGGGTAAAAATAGGTACCCCACCTTCGTCTTCGCGTCGTGATCACCATTTCAACAGACAAACAGACAGACGAACATCGCTAAATCGACTAAAAATTGCATAAGGATCACGAATATATATACTTTATGGGGTCTCAAACCTATATTTCGACATGTTACAAACGGAATGACAAACTGATATATACCCTCACCATATATGGTGGAGGGTATAATAATAGTTAAATATTGGTTGTGCGCCCACGGTATTCGGATTTTGAGATTAACATTCCCTATGTTTATTTATTCATTATTATTTACCTTTGATTACATATATAAAGCTGTAGTTTTAAATCGCTGATTTATTTGTTGTACAGGTTCTGGTAAATTTGGCTGCTAAGTTCTTAGTCATCATCATCATCATTTTCGTCGGTATCGTAATAAAAATAATCAAAATGCTGTTCAAATGAAGGAGTATTTCCATCTTGAGAACACAGTGGATCGTTATTTTGTTGAATTTGAATCTTTAAAATATTACGGTTCATCATTATTTCCTTGATTACCTGAAACTTCATTATTTGGACCTAAGTTCGTTGTTTGGGTTTTGGGTTTTTTTATAGCTGGTATAATACTAGACATTTTTTTTTAATATTGCCAAAATAACCTCATTTTTTACCTGCTTAAATATACCGATATTTAATATTAAACAATTTTTTGGGTAATCTTTTTATTGTTTACAGATATTTCTCAATATTGCTTAAATATCCTCCAACTGATATTAAAAATCACCTTGATGATAAAAACGCGATACTTCTGCAATAAAAAAACTTTTTAAATGATATTAAAGAAATTCTATGTAATCAATAATTCTATGCAAGAAATATTTATTATATAGAACTTATATTAAAACTGTATAAGATATTAAAGAAATTAAACTGTATAGATATTAAAGAAAAATAAAATTTTCGTGTTTTATATATCGCTCATTTTTCCTCAAATTGATAAAAAGAAATTGCAAAAAAAATATAGCTTTGATGTTTTTCTTCCATATGATTAAAGGAAGATATTGCTAGCTTATCAGTGCGGGGGTCGTGGGTTCGATTCCCACCAGAGGCTCTGGTCTGTTTTCGCTACAACGAGCCGATGGCCTTTGTTGCTAGTGCTTGGTTAGGGTGTTAGGATATAATTTGTAATTATATTATTAACATAAATAAAATAAAATAAATAAATAAGTATTTGATAAATAAATAAATAAATAAATAAATAAATAAATAAATAAATAAATAAATAAATAAATAAATAAGTATTTGATTACACTGATTTCATTGCCATTAATAATGCAACAAATTATTAAAATAATTACTATTGACAGATAAGTTTTCTGTATTAGTTTAAATTGAGTTTAATATATTTTTATTTATTAAACTTAATTATACATATTTATTTAAACCAATATTTCGTCACCATATTGATTGACTTCTTCAGGGGAAATTTTTGTTTGTATAATTAATAAATGAAATTATAAATTGAAAACTAACAATTTTTTAAAAAAAAGGCGGGAAATCGAAAATTGTTAAGTTTAAGATATGCCTACCCAGCATAAACGTGGTATTAACTACTTACAAGGCTATTTACTCGCTTAATTACATTTGTTCGCGATGTCCCAAAAGTAATAAGTGGTCATTACCTTCTCACTTAGAAAAAAACACAAAGTAATGAGTGGTTATTACTCTCTCGCTTACAAACAGCCAAAAAATAATGAGTACCCATTACATTTTGGATATGGCGAACAAAAGTAATCAAGCGAGTAAATAGCCTGGTAAGTAGTTGATACCATGTTTTTCCTGGGTAATAATGGAGAAAAATCACAAAAAAAAATTAGAAGAAATATGTACAAATCGAACTCCAGGCTCACTACATTATATAATAATTTTAATTCCATTCATTCTTCGATTAGTTGTCTAGTATTTCAATTCCTTGTCTACAGTTTAATTTCCTTGTCTACTTTTTGAATTTTAGTCGTTCTCCATTCCCTTCTATCTTTTGCCCATTTCTAGTGTTTCTATTCCACACACAATTTCCATTTAATTTTATTCCCTTTTCCAATTTTAGTATTTGAATTACACTTGTTCTTTAAATTTTAGGTTTCTAGCCAAAGGGGTTTAAGCAGGGCAATAAATGGAGTACTTCCCCCTTTCTTTAGGAATGTGATAAGCTTATGAAACTTCTAAAAAAAATACATTACTACTGAATTAGCCCTATCCCATAGGAAACAAATATTTTGAATTTCAGTTTTGCAGGCCGTCAAGGGGAAAATTTTTCCATTTTTGCTACTCTTCGTTAATGATTTTTTGTAGACTTGCCAATTTTCCCCCTCCCCTTTGGAATTTCTGAAAATCCTGCCTTAGCGAATGTCAACACCAAATTTCAAACCCAAACAATTTGGGCAGGCCGTTAAGAGGGGACTTTCCTCTTACCACAACGTATATGGTGAAAATCACTAAAAGTAGTTTGTCGAAGAATTCGCCAATGGGGAGAGTCTTTCCCTTCCCGCATTAGAGAAGGCGGTCAATATTACATTTTTTATCTAGTTCAGATTTAGAAACTATGTAGCTTATATGAAAGCGCATAATGAAGAATTATAGGAGCTATAAATTCAAATCTCTGCATCATCTATTTTACAGCGAACAGAGTTATTCAAAATGTTTTTAGGTTTTTTTTTCTACAATATATAAATATTTCAAATTTATCTAATCATATTTTCATTGAGTCCAGTAAATTTTGTTCGATTATCTGGTTTATTTTCTATAAAGACATTAAAACTTGAATTTAGATATTAGTTAGTATTTTTTATATTTTTTAAAGATCGAAATATTCCAAATAATTATACCTCAATTGTTGGAGTATAAATCCTTAACATCAAAAGTTTTCAAAAAATAATTATCTGGTTATATAGGTTGGACCGCATTATGGCTCTTTTAGGCTGTTTTGTGCTATAGGCATTTTTCTCCACCAAGATCTGAAGACGTTTGTGAAAAATCCGACAGTTTCTTGTAAGCACAAAATGTATAAAATCTCAATTTAATACTAGAGGTAATCAATTGAGATTGGGTAAAATATCCCTCTCTTTGCACATTCTTATCGGCAAAAGAAACAATGTGGCCCTTACATTTTAGGTATAAAACGTGTATATCAGATTTATCTAAAAATTACGATTCGTGGAACATTTTAAGCCTCTAACTCCTCAATGTATGGATCATTTTTGTTCCTTGCGTAAAAGTGAAGGTTAATACTCTTAAAATGGATCACATGGGTTTTTATGCCGATTCACCATAAGAATGTGCAAAGGGGGGAAAACTTTCAAAGAGATAATTTTTACTAAAATTATACAGGTCATATCAAGTTTAAAAAACCCATCTCAAATTTACCCAAAATCTTTTCTCTTTATCTGACTAAATTATATTTGAAACCGCGTACCAAGTTTCAGCTTCGTAGTTTCATATGTTTGAGCTTTTTGAAACTGAGTGTGTGAGTGTTAGTGCATATTTTTGCATATTTTGTTACACGCAAAAAATTCAAAATTAATGTCAGAATAACAAAATCTTTCGTAAAATAAACGAAAATTGGTTTAAATTTTACAATAACTTGGACATTTTAAGTGATTGGAGGAATTCCAACGCTAAAAAGCAATTGAATGTGTGGTTTTTGTGACAGAAATGAGTTTTCATATTTAAATTTTTAAGTGTATATGTATTTGTTTTACTATGAAACAAAAATAGATGTGATTTATTCTAAATTTGTCAATATCGATTTAATATTTTTCGTTGTTAAAAATAAATTTTTAAATATAATCAAAATTAAAGTACCGAGGTTATACAGTATTTTACTGACAAATTATTTTAAGTGTAAGAATTAAAACTAAACATATGATTGCAGGCCTTTACTCAAAGTTCTTTTCTTTTCTATCTGCATATACCTTTCATTTTATTTAACAAATTTAAAATTTCAGTTATGAAAGTTGTTTAGAAAGTTTATATTAACAACGTATTTCAATATCATTTAACAAAATAAAATTATTTTAATATTTCACCTAATTGTTTATTTTAAAACGAAAATTTGCATTACCTCCCAAAAGTACAAAAAAAAACAAAACAAAAAAACTCTATATAGCCATTCTTTATTTATAAACAAATTCTTTTGTTTTCTTGTGTTTCTCAAAGCAAAACTCTTCTGTAACCAAAATTCGTTTTCTTTTGACCGGCTAAAACTGTTAATTGGGCATTCAAGTGTCAAGTTCATTTTGGCCACATTAGCGTTAACTATAAAAGGGTTTCGAGACAAAACTATAAATGGTCAATGTTACCAGATGCATTAGCTCGTATATATAAAGTTGTGTTTGTTATTTTTTTCTTTTTTGTTTTAGCTGTTTGTCTTGTTGGCTGGCAGGATAGTTTGGATGGTTAAATGGCTGATGGTGCATAAAATGAGATTTATTGCTTACGTTGGCGGTATTTGGTGCAGCGCATAAATTTTCTATCATTTCATGCTCTCTCAATTGGTCAAAACAAAAGCAATATAATAACAACAACAACAACAAACATAAGGCTATAGGCATATATACACCAAACAAATGAAATGTGTTACCATTATACAAACATGATCAATATACAGTTTAAAAGCCCGAGGCAATCAGACTCCAACCAACATACTAACAGGCAATAAAATGCGATTGAACCACTCGCATAGCTGTAGAATATGATGACAATTTGGTTTATTATACTATGGTACACATGTATGCAATAACCGAACAAATTTTATAAATGAAATAAAAAATTAGTATAATTTTGAATCAAAAATTAATTACATCATTGCAAGAAAATTTATGGAACTTGCAACTTTAAGAGGATCTTTTACATATATTAAAATTTTACTTTATTCAACTAAATTCAAAATAACGAAATTTGTTGTGTTACGTATATTTAAATTGATTCAAGAAAGTTTTCAGTTGTATTAAAAACTTAATTGATTCAATTACAATTTTATTTAGCACAATAAATTTCGAATCTCAGTATCCATGTTGATTGTTTGATGATAATATACCTTTATTGAGTGTTGAAACAAATTTGAAAACCCGAAACAACTCACAATTAGACTGATATCAACGATTTTATATGTATCCGTTATTATTACTGTTTTTGCTTTCAACTTTAATTCTTGAAGTGTTTATAAAACAAAATATATTGTTATGAGGTAAATCCATTAATTTTAAATGTTTGTTGGCAAAATAAATTTACGAAATAAATCCATATTATAATTTTCTCTGTAAAAGCATTAAATTCGATTTTACCGAATTTTATTTATAAATGATAAATTAGAGTTTGAATTGGGAACCAATTTGATCTAAAAAAATCACAAAATTTTTAAAAGGAAAGATAAATTCATAATTCTAATAATATTAATACAATATTTTTTTAAATCCATTCCTGTAAACACGAAATTTTCTATAGTACCAAATCAGTCGTCGCTGCGTTCCACATTTTTTTATAAGTAATATCAAAAAGTAGATGTGAATATATTATGTATACCTCTAATAAAAATAGCTTTGAGGTGATTTTTTTTTTTTTTTGCATTGAAAAAAAATTTTTGTGTTAAAAAAATTTGTGGTGAAGAAATTTTTGAGGAAAGAAACAATTTGAGGTGAATTCATAAAGTACTCATCTCTAAATATCTGGAAAAAAAAAGGTTAGAAAATATTTTAGTCAAAAAAATTGCTACTACGAAAAAATGTTGCCCTAGCTAACGCCCGGGAGTACACGGAGACCCCAGATAATTAACCGGAATCCTCAACTTTTACCACCTGGGTAGATGTCTACACCGAAGTAGGAGCTAATATACAAAATTTCAACATACCAGCTCTTGCGATCTTGACAGGCCATCAGGCCCTTTTCTGCCCCTCCACGTTCGATTTTCCAAAAATCAGGAGGAGGAGCGGTTTGACTTTTCACCCTCTAAACCCCCATTTTTACCACGTCACTGTCCAAAATTCTTAAATGTACCTTATTAAGGAGTTTGCACATACTCCAAGGAAACCATATTTCAAATTTAAAGTGGTTGGGACAGCCCGCGAATGAAAAGTGTTTCTCTCTTTTTGCACCTCCCCGAAGGAATTTCCAAAAACACCATCTTAGCGTACCATACGAAACCATAGCGTACGTAGCAAATTTCATCTTCCTAGCTCCAGCGGTTTGGGGTGGGAGATGTTGAATGATTCAGTCAGTCAGTAACGTGATTCGTTTATATATAGCAGCAGTGGGCAAGTGCGGCCCTTCTTCGATTTCAGTGTGGCCCTCGAAGAAATTTAAAATTAGTCTTTCCATTAGATTTTTCACATGTGCGGCCCTTCTTCGATTTCAGTGTGGCCCTCGAAGAAATTTAAAATTAGTCTTTCCATTAGATTTTTCACATGTTTTTTTTTTTCTAAAATTTTTCCAAACATATTTTTATACAATTTTAAGATTAACAATTTATTCTTCACAATATTATTCCTCTTTGTTTCACGTAAAAAAACAGTTATGGGGTATAAAAAATTGCTTTTCACGATAATAAATTTCAGTGAAAATTTAGTACAATTTGTTTTCAGGCAAATTAATTGTACAACACTGTTTTTTTTTTCTAGTGAAATTTTGGGTTAATTGTAACTGTGTCTTCCTCATTAAATAAAAAAGCTATTAATTTTCAGACTTTAAACAACGATTTGAGGTCATTAAAGTTCTAGTGAAATTTTATCACAGGAAGAACAATTTACTATTATTAATTTCCGGACCCCATTATCTTAATGACCCATCAGCCACTAACTGGGACCAAATTGTGAGGCATATTTTGGATGCTGCTACAAATAAATTCCGTTAGTACAACTATATTCAAATTTAATTCCTTATAATTTTGGGTATTGCAACTAAAAGTCAGTTGTATTAACCGAATTTTGTTGTGAAAATTAATATTCAGTTAAAGTAACCGAATGAATACAAAAAATATTCACAAAGTTTATACAAAAATTAAAAAAGGTAAGCCAGCTTTCATTGTAGCTACAATGACGATATACATTTTTATAAAATATTTATATATGATTAGATATCAAGAGAATTTTTCATATGATATAAAATATAACTTTATAAGGTTCCATGTCAATAGTATCGAATCGCCGCCAGGGGGATTCCACCATAAATGGTGAGGGTGTATATCAGTTTGCCATTCCGTTTGTAACATGACGAAATATAGGTTTAAGACCCCATAAAGTATATATATTCGTGATCCTCATACAATTTTTTCCCAGTTTATTGAACATCCTCCCGAGCAGTTTGGTATTGAAAATGAGCAAAATCGGTCCAGCGGTTAAAAAGTTACGATACCTCTAAATTTTCTATACAAATTGGTGTATATTAGTACAATTTCATAGTACATAATATATTTTTCATATTTTTCCACCAGTCGCTTAGAAATTAATGACATTTTGTATTCACCTCAAATTTTTTTTCACCACTAAAATTTTTTTTCACCACAAAAAATTTTTTTCACCTCAAAATTTTTTTTCACCAAAAAATTCGTTTCCTCATACAAAAAAGTTTTTCTCCTCAAAAATTTTTTTCACCTCCATAATTTTACTTCAAGAGCTTTTTACATTATTTGTATTAAAAACAGTAGAGACAAATTTTTTTTAAGGATATTGGTGGAGGGTATTCAAAGATTCGGCACTGCCGAATATAAGCATTTTTTACTTCTTTTTATTTTCTTATTAATATTTTTTTTTAATTTTTGCTAAACTTTTAAATACTGCAATACCAATAAATTTTTTATATAATTTAAATATAAATAAATATACCAGACAGGCAGATTAATGTGTATTCACAATCCAAATTCCAACAAGATATATTTGGTGTTGTAGGTCTTAATGTCATTTAAGCCCAATTAAGAAAAGACCTCTATGCACTGAATGGTCATTTAAGCCCAATTTAGAAAAGACCTATATGGACCGATTCTGACCAAATTCAAAATGGTTCGTCTTTGGGTCAATAGAAAATTGCAGTTTCATGAATACACGGATAGACGAACGGATTGGCATCGTCAAATCGACTCAAAAAGTTATAAACATCAGCATAAACTCATTATACCCTGGCCATAGTGTTGTGTAGACTCAACCGACAACTATCGCTAATTAACGAAAACGATAAAATTGGTATGAGATTAAGAGAATTGTATTACTGATGTATTTAAATTTAGTTTACAACTCTTTAACACCTGTTATGGTGCACGAATAATGCAGTAATTTTAAACTTTGTTTAAATAAACAGCATATTTCTCACTCTGATCCATAGTGGCTGATGTTGAATACCAAAACATAAAAGTAGGTCCTTCTTTTTATAACACAAAAAAAAGCTAGAAAATTCAAACTATGCATACTCAGGCATTACAATGTTTTAAATGTATTCGGTGTTTGTCTCTATGGACTATATTTGTTGTCGTAGTTAGTAATCGACTGCTTTTTCATCTTCTTTTCTGCAAAATGGTCATTTCAATCCTGTATTTATACAATATTGTTACCAATATATCGAAAGGAGGATTTCTCATGCAATTTTTATGTTAAATTATGTTGGTGTAGTTTTGTTTTTGTTGTTGTTTTATTTGTTACAAATGAAATAAATTGCAATATCATTAGTCGAATCATTTGCAAATTCGCATGCATTTTTTTTTTTTTTTATTTTTATATTTTTGTTCAATTTCTTCTTTTTCTCTTACAGACTTTAGTAATGTATACAGCTGCAGGGCATCATAGTGCGAATATATTTTCATGAATACTGGTATTCATGATATATTGTATATGAAATTGTTAATATACTATTTATTAATGATTACTATTTGTGGTGTTTTATTTAAATTGTTTGAACAATTTACAGTTTTAGTTAAATACATTCCCATACAAATTTTATTTGTTGCATTTATGCACAAACAATAAAATAATTGCTGTCTTATCTATTATTGGAAATCAATATATTTATAAAATTCTTATATTTATTGATATTAATTTTTGGTTTTCATAATTATGCGATTTGTGACCAAATCTTGAAGTAACAAATGAAACCTATTTCTTTTTACATCATCCCCAAAATAAAAGTATTTTGGTGGTGAAAGAAATATTTGGAAGCAACTTAAAACATTTTTCACTTCTAGGTGTCTGGTCAAAAAGTTTTACTCAAAAGATAACTATATCTCCAGGTTACTGTTTGTAGTTTAATAAACAAAAATTTAAAATTAAAAAGTTTATTACGAAGAAGGTAATTTAACACATCGAGCCGATTACTAAATCTCCCGTTATAATTTATCAAACAGTCAAACTAAAATAACATAACCAATGTATCAATTAAATTCCCAGGTTGAAACTACCGGGACATTGTGAAAATAATGCTAAGTCCCGATTACTAATGTCCTGCTAAAATTTAAGTTCCAAATTAAAAATTTATTTCAGAACATCAAAAGATTTAATTTTCAATAAACGTCTACAACTGCTTTAGATGAAATGGAAAAGGATTATAAAAGAGAACTTCCAACCTATGATACCCCTACACTCACAAAGAAAGTCTGTAATGCCAACTAAAAATTTTTCTGTGATTACGGGAAATTTTCCAAATTTGAGCCCAGCGGTATTTTTGCTAATCTTAGCAACACATGTCTGCTGATTTATAGTGCAATGAAATTAGTATAAACAATTAGTAACCGCCATTATATTTTAGTAAACATTTTTTAAAATGGAATCAGTTTGCTAAAATCTGCAAAAAAAAAATTAGTAAGTATTATTAATATTAGTAAAATCAAATTAGTAAAAATTTAAAAATATAGCAAAATTTTAGTTTTTAGAAAAATAATTAAAATGCACCAATTACCGCAATTATTTTTAGATACACTTGTTACACTTTAAATCTGCTAATTTTTTGGAAATTACCTAACGAATTCTAATAGAGCAACATTTTTTTATTATATTTATTTTTTTTTTCAAAATATATTTTAGTCAAAATTAAAAAAAAAAAATTAAAAGGCTTAAAAAATAGTTTAAACCTAAACGCATTTATCATTTTCTTTTAATTTACTAATTTTTGTTTTGAAAAATATTTTTAGTTAAATTTTTGGATTTTAAGTTAAATTTCAATTTTTTAAGGGCTGATTTTTAGAACTAAAAAAGTTTTTAGTGCTATTTTAAGTGGTTGTCCCATTTTTATACCCTTCACCATAGGTGGAAGGGTATATATAAGTTTGTCATTCCGTTTGTAATTTCTACAATATTGATCTTAGACCCTATAAAGTATATATATTCTGGGTCCATATGAAGAGCGAAGTTGATTTAACGATGTCCGTCTGTCCGTCTGTCCGTCTGTCCGTCTGTCCGTCTGTCCGTCTGTCCGTCTGTCCGTCTGTCCGTCTGTCCGTCTGTGTGTTGAAATGGGTTTTCCGAAGAACCCAGACATGATGAAGACTTGATTCTTTTTTATTTCTGTTACATGTGATCCATTTCTGTTTGCTATTAAAAATCAGACAGATCGGTTAATAAATGGCTGAGATATTAGCAAAAAACCAGGACTACCTCTAATTTTTCCAGTAAAATCCCTTTGTTTAATAAGAGTGTGAAGATAAATACGTAGGATAAATACGTTTCACAACTATTGTGAATGATATAAATAAAAAAAAAATAGTAGTGTCGCCAACTTTTTTTTTTCCTAGAAAATGCCAAATTTGACAAGAAAAGCGCTGAAACATATGGAAAAATATAAATTTGAGATTTTACATGACATATTATTTTGGATTAAAATTTTTGGACATTTAAGAAAAAAATAAATGGGGGTACCGCTTGTTTGTGGAGAGCTATGAGGTAGTTGATTCCAACGATGTATTCATCTCCTCCAGAATCACTCTAGGATTCGAGTTTTGCATTTTAAAGAAAATTTATTTTTGAAATTTCTCATAACATTATTTAAAATTAAAATTGTTGGACATTTAAGAAAAAAATAAATGGGGTTACCGCTTATTTGTGGAGAGCTATGAGGTAGTAGCTTCCAACGATGTATTCATCTCCTCCAGAATCACTCTAGGTTTAGAGTTTTGCATTTGACAAGAAAATTTATTTTTGAAATTTCTCACAACATTATTTAAAATTAAAATTTTTGGACATTTAAGAAAAAAATAAATGGGGGTACCGCTTGTTTGTGGAGAGCTATGAGGTAGTTGATTCCAATGATGTATTCATCTCCTCCAAAATCACTCTAGGATTCGAGTTTTGCATTTTAAAGAAAATATATTTTTGAAATTCCACATAACATTATTTAAAATTAAAATTTTTGGACATTTAAGAAAAAAATAAATGGGGGTACCGCTTGTTTGTGGAGAGCTATGAGGTAGTTGATTCATTGATCGTTGGAATACATCGTCGGAATCTACTACCTCATAGCTCTCCACAAACAAGCGGTACCCCCATTTATTTTTTTCTTAAATGTCCAAAAATTTTAATTTTAAATAATGTTATGAGAAATTTCAAAAATAAATTTTCTTGTCAAATGCAAAACTCTAAACCTAGAGTGATTCTGGAGGAGATGAATACATCGTTGGAATCTACTACCTCATAGCTCTCCACAAACAAGCGGTACCCCCATTTATTTTTTTCTTAAATGTCCAACAAATTTAATTTTAAATAATGTTATGAGAAATTTCAAAAATAAATTTTCTTGTCAAATGCAAAACTCGAAACCTAGAGTGATTCTGGAGGAGATGAATACATCGTTGGAATCTACTTCCTCATAGCTCTCCACAAACAAGCGGTACTCCCATTTATTTTTTTCTTAAATGACCAAAAATTTTAATTTTAAATAATGTTATGTGGAATTTCAAAAATAAATTTTCTTTAAAATGCAAAACTCGAATCCTAGAGTGATTCTGGAGGAGATGAATACATCGTTGGAATCAACTACCTCATAGCTCTCCACAAATAAGCGGTAACCCCATTTATTTTTTTCTTAAATGTCCAACAATTTTAATTTTAAATAATGTTATGAGATATTTCAAAAATAAATTTTCTTTAAAATGCAAAACTCGAATCCTAGAGTGATTCTGGAGGAGATGAATACATCGTTGGAATCAACTACCTCATAGCTCTCCACAAACAAGCGGTATCCCCATTTATTTTTTCTTAAATGTCCAAAAATTTTAATCCAAAATAATATGTCATGTAAAATCTCAAATTTATATTTTTCCATATGTTTCAGCGCTTTTCTTGTCAAATTTGGCATTTTCTAGGAAAAAAAAAGTTGGCGACACTACTATTTTTTTTTATTTATATCATTCACAATAGTTGTGAAACGTATTTATCCTACGTATTTATCTTCACACCCTTTTGTTTAATATGTATGTAGAATTTTGAGCATAACAATACATCCATGTGTTAAAATTCTTTTCTCTCTATTGACGATGATTTTGTGTGAGCTTCAATAGCTCAGTTGTCTAGACGCTGTGTCACAAATACTTTTTTTTTCTCTAAGGCCGTGGGGTTCGAAGTTCAAATCTCGGTGAGGTCAATTCACTTTTTTTTTACATTTTTTTTTTATTATTTTCTTAAGACTTTTTTTTTGCTTATTTTTGGTTTTTTTTTTAACATTTAATAATTAATTTATATAAAATTTTATATTAATAATTAAATAATCCATAAATAGGCTAAAAACATCAACATTTTTATAAAAACCCTCTGATACAAACAAAATACAAACGTTTTTATACCTTTCACCACAGGTGGAAGGGTCGCGGGTTCGTTAAGATTTTTTTTTTGTTTATTTTTTGTTTTTTTTTTTACATTTAATAATTAATTTAAATAAAATTTTATATTAATAATTAAATAATCCATAAATAGGCTAAAAACATCAAAATTTGTATAAAAACCCTCTGATACAAACAAAATACAAACGGTTTTATTTCTACTTTTTTGCACCGATTTAAAAGAATTTATAAAAAGATTTTTAAACCATTTTATTTCTCACATATTAAGAAAATTTTATACATAATTTACCTTTGAGTGCAACTATTTTAGGTCATAACTTATAATAATTTATAAAAAAAAATTATAAACTATTTTCCTTCAAATTTTTAAAATTAAGCTAAAGAAATTACAAATATTTCTAATAAAAAAGCGAAATAAAATCCTAAATGCAAATTTGCCAGCTAAATCAAACTATTTTGTAGAAATAAAACACATGCAGTTCTAGTGATTTCTTTTAACGATTTGTTGAAATTCTTTTCTTTCACCTCTTAACCTTTTATACACAAACAACAAACACTATTCTAGAGCTGTATTATGACCTATGGATACGTCTTATATAGCAAAAGATCGAAAATCTTTAGTATAACATATTTGCTGAAAAACTCGGAAATATCGGTTCAGATACAAAAAAGTTATGCCCAAAACATACATTTTTTTAAAATACATATTTTCTGGAACCATAAATCTTCCCGAGTCCAAGTTTTATCTCCAAACTAAATGGTTAATTTCCTCTTAAAGGCGTCCGTATATAAATCTGTCCATTTCATATATGTCCATATATAAACTTCAGTTTTTTCCCAACCATGGTGAAGGGTATATAAGATTCGGCATAGCCGAATTTAGCCGCTCTTACTTGTTAGACATCAGTCCGTTGTGAAAAGTATCTTCATATCCGATCCCTTCTTTAACCTATGTAATATTTTAAGGCAATTTATGTTTATACACTTAAATTAGTTTGTAAGTTAAAATAACAGAAAATGTCATTTACAATGAATGATATTTCATTTAAAAGCTGGTCTACTTAATTTTCATTTAAATCAAAAGCTTTTTGTTATTTGTTTTTAAATGTTGATAAAACAACTGACGCATCCGTAAGAAACAAATTATATAATCAGTTAAAATAAATGTCAAAATTTAATCTACCAATTCCTTAAAAATAAATAATTTTTATCATTTATTTGAAATTGTTTCCCTTTTTGTTATTTTTTTTTTTTTTTTACAAAATGTATGTATGCATAGTTATAGACACTTTTTGTGTGAATGTGTTTGTGTATGTTTGCGTGCTTATGAAGTCCTTGTAATTTGAATTGAAAAAATTTTGTATATATACAACCAATTTAAATGAAAACACAAATTGAAAGTTTTTGATTTTTTTTTTTTTTGAAACAGACAGCAAACAAAATTTAAATTTCTAATAACTGTTACGGACATAAATAAACCACAAATTTCCGTTTTGTGGGTAAATTTTTATTAAATTTCAAACAAATGAAAAAATAAATGAAACTGAAAAAAATCGGTAAATGATAGTAAATTATTTCGAATAAATGTATAAAAAATAAAAAAAAAATGTATGTTCCTTTACTTTTAAATGGAACGAAAAACTTTTTTATTAAACTACAAACAGTTAACTATATAATATTTTGAGTGTAACTATAAGTTTTAAATATTTGACATACAATTTCATTCAATATCGAAATTAGTAATTTTTTTTTCCTAAATTTAGCAAATCAGTTTTCAATAATTTGTAAAATTAGCAACAAAAATTTGTAAATGTTCTATAAAAGTTCTATAATTTTAAAAACTTAAATAGCAAAAAGCTTACTAAATAATAATTTTTTTACTAAAAGTCAGTATAAATATAGTAAAGTGGGTTTGAAAACCGTTTACAAATTTTTCTACAAACTTTTTTTCTGAAATCATTGGTTCCAAATTTGCACAACACTGGAGTCAAAATCACTGTTTATTTTTCTCTTCTTTTGCTACTTTTTTTGCTGGCAGATTAAAGCATAATAGGTCGTTCGGGTTTCACTTGAAAAAATCTGTAATGCTCTATATAAGAAAGGTAATGTTTTACGATAATGAATTTCACGAAAAAATTTAGAACAATTTATTTTCAAGCAGATTTATAAAATAAAATAAAAAATATTAATTTCTTAAATTTAAATTACGATTTTGATGAAGTCCGAACAAAAACAATTTACTGTGCTTACATTTTCAAGGAAACTCATAATTTTTCAGTAGCTAGCCGCATATATTTAAATAGACATAATTTCGATTATAAAGCCAAACTTTGGATTATATTACGGCCTTTGCGATAATTCAGAATTAAGTTTTATGATTGTATGTCAATTTTACTAGTTTTATGCAAACCGTGTAATTTGAACAAATTTTACTCCTTTTTTAATTAAAAACAAGTACAACAGGCTTAAATTCGGCTGTTACGAATCTTTGAATACCCTCCACCAATATCCTAAAAAATTTTCTCTACTGTTTTTAATACAAATAATGTAAAAAACTTTTGAAGTAAAATTATGGAGGTGAAAAAAAATGTTTGAGGTAAAAAACTTTTTTGAAGCGAAAACAAATTTTTTGGTGTAAAAAAATTTTGAGGTGAATAAAATTTTTTGAGGTGAAAAAAATATTTTGTGGGCAAAAAAATTTTAGGGGAGAAAAAAATTTTTTGAGGTGGAAAATATGTGAGGTGAATACAAAATATTATTCATTTCTAAGCGACTGGTGAAAAAATATGAGAAAATGTATATTATGTACCAGTCGCTACTATGCAATTATACTAAAAAAAACAATTTGTATGGAAAATTTAGAGGTATCTTCACATTTTCACTCATAACTTTTTAACCATTAGACCGATTTCGCTCATTTTCAATTCCAAAATACGGACAGACGGACGGACATCGCTAAATCTACTTAAAATTCCAAAAGGATTACTAATATATACTCTATTGGGTCTTAGACCTATATTTCGACATGTTACAAAAGGAATGACCATCTGATATATACCTTCACTATACATATATGATGGAGGGTATTATAAAATATTATAAACAACAAATCTTATTCAGTGATAAATTTTGATGAATTGATATTTTTCTTTATTGTGCCAACAGACATATTATTTTGAGTGTATAATACCATTAAACGTTTTTAAATTTTAATTACAATTTATAAATGCATACAAAGATGTAAAACTTAATGTTGAAGCTGTAATATTATAGCTCATATTTTAAAGTGACTGACTACTTGAATTTCAGCAATAAAAAAACGCATTAAAAAGCTCATTATAAAATATTTAAAAATGTAAATACATACAAATACATTACTGAAGGTAAATACTTTATCATTAGACAGACATATTGGAGCCCGAATATGCAAATCTTTAACAAACAACATTAAAAAAAAATTAATAAAAATACTTAAGTGCGCAAATAGAATAAACGACATTTTTATTCAAATAAATGTTCCAGTTTACGTGAAAAACATAATAAAGTTGCTTTAAATAACAACAAACAACAAAATTTAGTATCTACTCGTATGTTATTATAGTAGTTTTATTTAATATAAAATTATTTATAATGCGCGTGGAAACAAAAATCAATGAGAAAAAACTTAAAAAAAACATTGGATTAAAAGTGCATTACAAAAAATGGTGTAATTGCTCAAGATCGACCATATTTGAATAATATTTCAAAACTTCATACATAAAACGGATGTGCTGCTATGGCCAAAAATGGTTGCCAATAAAATAAACGAATCTAGTTATAAACTACTGACGGGTCTATTAAACTTTTAAGAAAATTGCATAAATTTTAAAATCAAATTTAATTAGTTTGGCCGCACGCATATATACATTGTTAGATGGCATTGATTTGTTAGAGCATATTTTATCCTTAAGAGCATATTTTTGCATATTTCAGCATTAAGAGCATATTTTGAGGTAAAAGCGTATTTCTAGGGCATTTTTCTACATTTTTAGAGCATATTTGACTTCTTTTCCCAAACTGCCATTTGTTGAGCAATATGGGTTAGTAACAGAAACAATCAAAAATATTGTTGACAAGGTACCAGAATGCTATACCAAAAAATATATTAAAAACAAACTTGAACAGATTGTAACAAAAAACGATGGTCTGCAAGTAATAAAAAGAATAAGCAAACAGCTGACTGGATCTTCAATAAAATTAGTTTTGGTATATGATGTTAGAGAAGTAATAGCTTTTACATCAGTTGATGTTGAAAGAACTTTTTCAATATACAAACATATGCTTAGAAAATTTAAGTCAAAACTTTGTATTTTATTGCAACAATAACCTTTATTGAAAATCTTATTTTTTATAAAAAAAAACAGCCAAAAATTTAAAAGCTGTAATGATGTAACTTTTTAACATTTTAATGTTCCTTTATTTTATTTATTGTCCCAGCAAAAAAAAATGGTAGTTATTCTGTGACTATAACTTCTTTCATTGCTTCCTAAACTTAAGTTGACATTCTTTTATGATTTTTTGGTGTTATTCTAAGGCACTTTCAAAAGAATTCATGTGTTCATATTGCAAATGCAGTGATCTGGATATAAATCCGATGCATATCTTAAAATATCACTCTTCATTACTTCTAAAGCATAAGTTATAGTATATCGAAATTTTTTTTTTTTTTTTTTGAATTTAAGCATTTATTCAAATTGAGAAAATAGTTCTGGTGAACTTTTTTAATTTTTTTATTAAATCATTTTTTATATTTTAGTTTAAAATTCCATGAGGGTTAGAATTTATGCAATTTTGCAATTTTTATAAAAGTTTTGAAAAATAAAGAAAAATTTATTTTTTAACCTTTAATTGAGACTAGCTGGCCTGTCATTTGCATTTTTAAACATTAAATATTTATGACGACGCAATCTGTGCATTTTTGCATTATGTTTATAATTTAACACTACACCATTTCCAGTTTTCATTTTGAATTTATCAAAATAATTTTAAAATTGTGTAAAAATTATTTCAAATTGCCTAAAAATGTTTTAAAATTGTGCAAAAATTATTCAGAATCGTTCAAAAATATTTAAAAATTATCTAAAAATGTTTCCAAATTGTACAACCAGTTTTTATTTATCCAAAAATATTATAAAATTTGTCTAAAAATTCATTAAAATGTTTCAAAAATGCTTTTTCACTAATGCAGAATTATTTTTTGTTTTAATAAAGTTAATTTGTATATCAATGCTTCTTTAAACTTATTTTTCTGCATTCTTATGAATTAAATTGTCATCAAAGCTTAAATACTACAAAGTATATGAACTTTTTCCACTCATGCATCAGAATACCTTATCATTGAATTATCGTTGCTTCCTTAGAATAAAGTATAAGTAATGCTAGTAGCTTTATTCCTATAAACAGCAAATAAAATTTAAATTTGTAATAACTGTTACGGTCACAAATAAACGACAAGTTTCCGTTTTGTGGGTAAATTTTTATTAAATTTCAAACAAATGAAAAAAATAAATGAAACTGAAAAAAATGGTAAATGGTAGCAAATTATTTCGAATAAATGTATAAAAAAGTTAATATAGATATTTCTTTGAAAAATAAATGTATGTTCCTTTATTTTTAAATGGAACGGAAAACTTTTTTATTAAACTACAAACAGTTAACTACATAATATTCTGAGTGTACTAAACTTAAGCTTGCATGATGATCATAAATATATATACTTTATGGGGTCTTAGACCTATATTTCGACATGTTACAAACTGAATGGTATAAAAATATCCAGACTTTGACATATACTTTGACGATATATCATTGAAAATCTTGAAATATGTATATAAAGAATTATAAAAAAAAAGAAACAAAATTATATCAATTACTTACAAGCTACACATCTCTTTTATTTTCACTAAATTCCATTAAGGTTTACTATTTATTAATATCTTGTTAATAAATACACATTTACAGCCGTTTGCATAGACTTTTTGTTGATATTAATAACACATTTGTAAATCAAATTAACATGCAAAACAATAACAAATTTTTTTTTATAAGATTGCTAGAAGAACCAACTAAATGTCTGCCTATTCACACGTCTTTTTATCCTTATTAAATTTAAATTTAAATATTTTATTTTGTTTATAACTTAAATCATAAACAACCATTTTAACCATTTGGAGAAACTATTTTATTTTTCTATGTTAACATTTTCGAGATACACACATTTTTAGCGTCTTTTAGTTATATATATGTATGTACACTCAGAATATTATGTAGTTTACTGTTTGTAATTTAATAATAAAATTTGCCGTTCCATTTAAAAATAAAGGAATATACATTTATTTTTCAAAGAAATATCTATATTAACTTTTTTATACATTTATTCGAAATGATTTACTATCATTTACCGATTTTTTTTTCAGTTTCATTTAGTTTTTTTCATTTGTTTGAAATTTAATAAAAATTTAGCCACAAAACGGAAATTTATAGTTTAATTGTGTCCATAACAGTTATTACAAATTTAAATTTTGTTTTCTGTTTCAAAAAAAATATTCAAAAAATCTCAATTTGTTTTCGTATTTAAATTGGTTGTATATACAAAAATTATTTCAATTAAAATAACAAGAACTTTATAAACAAAAAGTGTCTATAGCTATGCATACATACATTTTGTACTCGTATATTAAAAAAAAAAATACAAAAAAGGAAATAATTTTAAATAAATGATAAAATCATTTATTTTTTAAGGAATTGGTAGGTAAAATTTTGACATTTATTTTAACTTATAATATCATTTGTTTCTTACGGAGGTGTCAGTTGTTTAACCAACATATAAAAATAAATAACAAAAGGCATTTAATTTAAATGAAAATAAAGTAAACCGGTTTTTAAATGAAATATAATTTCTTGTATTTTTTTATTTTAACTTACAAACTATTTTAAGTGTATGAAAGAGTCATACATAAAATCAATCTTCCACGGTTTTATTTTTAGTGTTATTTTTTGTCTCTACTATCGTTAGTTAGGCCTCAACTTATTGTTTATCTGATTGTTGTCCTTAATTTAAATATTGATCAGCACAATTTTGTTAGAAAAAAATTAAAAAAAATGTATTTAAAGTTTGTTTATTGCTGAAAAATATAACTAAAGTTTTTGCCGAAAACACTATTTTTGCATAAAAAAATGCTAAAATTTTAGCAAAAAAAAATTGCCTCTTTTACTAATTTTTATGCTAAATTATTTTTGTGAGTATATGCAAATTTTATGCACTCAAAAATAATTCAATTTTGTATCTTTTTTTATACTCTACTAATATGTAAAACAAACATTTATTTGAAATAATAAAAAAGTATGGTAAAATGAAAAAAAACTTATGGATTTGATTGAAATTTTCGATAAAAATCTGACAAATTTAAATTAATTGTATAAATAATTTAGAGAAAAAAATTACATAAAAACACTCAAACTTGTACTTAAGCTAAATTTAATACATATTGGTGTCTTATCTGTTTAATAGTATTTAATATTTAGGAGGTGGTGCACAGTGGGATGTTGTAACAAAAAAAATGGTAATAACAAATAAGAACTACCCATGTGTCTAAATTAAAATATATATTTTTAATTATCGTAGATGATGTGTTGTGCTTTTAGAATATTGTAAAAAAGGAAGACCCTACATACATTTAGGGTGATTTACCTGTATGTAAGAAGGTGCAGTGTACAATTTGGCACAAAAACTATTTTTTAAAACCAATAAAGATTTTTTTTAAATATACTGCTTACCTTAAGTCTGAAAATTGCTTTATTCAATTCAATTCTTTATAAAATGTAGCTGCCATATAAATAAATTTTCACCTAACTGCATTTTTTGCCTAAATCATCTTTTCCAAAATTAAAAACTAAATCAATTTAAGCAATACAGAGGATTTCTTTGATTTTTCGGACAAGTTACCGAGAAAGCTGTTCTGTGTATTTTAAATTTTTTAGAAGAGATATTGAAATATTGAAAATAAAATTCAAATTAACAGAATTTTATTTTCTATGAATTTTTTTAGATTATCAACGAAAATTTTTAAATTGAATTTCAAAAAAATTTCTCTAGAGAAGTTAATGATTTTTTTGCTATGTAACATAATTGCACTACTGGATTAATTAACTCAGAAATATATTAAAGACACTTTCCTGCTGAGGCCAGTCTTGGAACAGCACATACTTTTGGGCAAGATTTGTCATCATGCCACTACAGTATTCATGTGACGAGTAGTATTCAAAAATAATGTAAAACGCAATATTAAGACCACAAAAAATATGTGAAAGGAAATACCAAAATTTAAACACAGGTGGACATGCGGTTCAAAAAAAATTGACACACTAAAAATAGTTTAAATTAACTGAAATTGTTATTTAAAATAAATTAAAAATCACTTAGAAACCGGTCTACTAACTTTTTATTTTAATCAAAATAACTTTTAATTAATTTTAAATTATCATATAATTAAATAACAATTATATTTCATTTATTTTAATTCTTAACAATCCAACTTCAACTCCGTAAAACCAAATTATAATTCCGTTATTTATTTATTTATTTATTTATTTATTTATTTATTTATTTATTTATTTATTTATTTTACCTGTCAACTAATCAACTACTAAACCCACAAAAAGTAACGACTTTTTCTGTATTTCATTATTTAACTGACAAAGAATTTACCACAAAATCTGTAAAACTAAATGATATTTAGTTTATTTCTATTTTTCAAATATCTTAAAAATTATCTGCAAAGTCTGTAAAAATAAACAACTTTCGATTGATTTTAACTATCAAACAATTAACTATAAAAAAATAAAAACCATTTTTTTAATAAATTTTTTAAATAAAAATATTATATATATGAAAGTAATTTTTTTAAATAAATGTAAGAAAATGTATTCAAAAAACATTTCATTTTATTTTAACTATTTCATCATTTAAAACAAACGTTTGGATAAATTTTAAAATAAAATAAAGTCAATTACTATAAAAATATTTTTAATGCAAAAGCAACAATAAAATCTTTAATGGGAAGTGGATAAATTTTTTAATAGCAAGTGACATTCGAATCGTCCTTAGTAGCGAAATTTAAACCATTTTATACCACTCATTTATTTCGTGGTCATTTTTTGACAAAATTTTGGTAGAAAGATGTATTGGTTTCCCAATAGGCAATTTTTGTTATTGTTGTAGTATAAGAAGCTGCGTCTTTGAAAATAGTATAAATAATTAAAGTTCGTATTTTAATGCTTTGTGTGCAATTAAAAATATTATCAAACTAACATACAAAATTTTGTCTGTCTGCCTTTCAAAATTTTTGAGAATTTTTTTTTAAATTCTACTATTTTAAAACGATTTTTGTTAATTTTAATATGGCAATACTAGCAGCTAAATTTTTGAAATACTGAAAAAAATTTCCTACATATCCTTAAACAAAAAATCTTCCCACTGTTATAAAACCGTTCGCTATCTATTTATGTTTGATAATTTAAAAAACAAGTACTATAAAAAAAATATCAAAATTTTTTTTCAAAAAACTTTATATGGCAACGCTAGAATAATATGTTTTATATTTTTTAATTTATATTGCAGAGCTATTATCGTTATATTCAAATTTTTCGGACATTGAATGTGGGAGTTCTGGTTAGCGCGTTGGACTGTCATACAGAAGGTTGCCGGCTCGATCTCTAGTGACGGCAACATCAATTTAGAAAAATAGTATATATGAATAATTTGTCCTTCAAACATATCACAACGTCCTCCTTCGGTATTCCTATAGCTCTTAATTCCACTGAAGTAACATAACAGGTTTATGAACTAAAAAGCTTCAACAAGTTTGCCAAATCTCCATCAGATGGCGCGCAACAACTGTTATAAATTGCATCATCTCGTACAATTTCAGTGTTGCTAAAAGGATGTGCAACCATAATGTGTTTATTGTAAATAAAACAAAAAGTTTTCATAGAATTATGTTAATATTTTTTATTATGATAGAATTAACTTTAACAAATATCGGCCAAATGCTCCCCATGGCTTATCTTATCCTTTAGCCTTCTCGCGCAAAAGAACCACTGTTTCGTTGGCTGTGTGACAAGTGGCACCATGCTGTTGAAACACCATATCGTCCAAGGTCATATCCTCAATTTCTGGCCAGAAGAACTCCGTTATCATCTCGCGAAAGCGAGCACCATTCACGAGTCGAGGTTGACAGCTTTTCTGCCACACTATCGCGAACAACAGCATTGTTTTCCGCAGAACTAACTGGGCGAGCATGCACAGGTTTTATCACATTTCCTACTGTCCCGGTTTGCTGAAATTTGCGCACAATTCTCCCAATTGTGGACACATTCGATCAATTATGCTGACCAAAAAAATCACGAAGTGAAAGGCTTTAACCATCTTAACGCGCTGTTCAATTGTGTACCTCACCATGGTTAAATTTGTTAAATTTGAAATGTCAAATTAAGTTGGGCAAGAAACTTGACGTAATGGTGGGAATCACCTGCATTATGGTTGGACCACCCTTTATATTTGAAAAAAGCAACATATGAGTATTAAATAGTAGGAAAAAAATTTTTTGTGTTATTTCTGTATAAAAAAAGAAAAACAAGGTCGTATAACAATTTTCTATTTATTGCTCACGCCAGTGAATAATGGTAATCCTAACACTATCAAAGCCCTTTTTATGTCATAAACTACAGTATTGGTATGCGGCACTACACCAGGATAATAATAATTAAAATGAAACACTCTCGGTTTTAGATTTTTACTTAGCAATCATTAAACTCATAAAGCTATTTTTTATATTTTAAATATTTTATTTGGTGCCGTGTAATAAAGCCATAGGCAATTAAGCCATATGAACTTATTTCACACCGCATTGGGAAATAATGGCGTATGGCTTTATTTCCACAGAAGAAGTGAAATAGAGTCATATGTGTTTGTCAATTAAAGTAAAAATAATGCCATACCAGTGTAAAATGCAATTAATTGTAATATGTATTGCCAAAATAATGAGTTGTTATTGTCAAGCGTTGAAAAGGTATGGCGTACAGGCGTTGGAAGAGGCGCCTTCACGGTCGACGCGGCAATTACGCGCCGTATTGAATTTTGATTGCTGCTCTTCAACATATTGAACAATTTTTTTTCTAGCGACTAACTATGCATGAAGAACCGTTAGTTTATATGAGCACGTTTTTCTTCCCAAGCGTTGTGCCCAATTTGTCGTGCCCATTATCACGGAAGGCACGCACATTCATATATTATTAATTTTGTAAGAAATTGATTCACATTTCTATTTGTTAACTGAACTTTTTATATTGTATTTTTTTGAAATACACTACAAAAATATTGCACAGAAAATTATGAAAAGTGCAATAATGTCATAATGGCTTTATTTCACTTCTCCGATGGAAATAAAGCCATATGGCATTATTTCGCAATGCTGTGTGAAATAAGGCCATATGGCTTTATTGCATATGGCTTTATTACATGGCACCATCAAAGTGTGTGTAAATTTTATAAGACTAAACTAAATTGTAAAATCTTTACACTTTAATTGTACAACGTTTTAATAGCACGATTATTGTTTTATTTACCATGTAACCCCGTATATGATAAAGTACCCAAATCCGCTTAACCCACAATTAAACAGTTATAGTAATGATTTTTTACCGTGTTTATTTATCCTTATTATCTTTATCCAACAAACGAAAAATTTTAGTTTTTAAAATCAGTTAACTAAAAAAGAGTAAAATATAATACAGCACAACTAGCAGAATATTATCACAGTGAATCCGATTTGTAAAGGAAGTAAGCTAAAAAAAATTTCCGATTTGCGAAATGTTTTATTTATAAAATATTATGAAAAACAACACTATTTATTATCTTTTTTGTAACAGAATGCCCCACTGTATAGTTGAGTAGTAATTTTTTTTTTTTTCAACGATCAAAATACAAAAAATATATGCAAAAGCAATTAAGGTGGCTATTAAGTTGAGGTTTTCTTGTTTTAGTTTTCTTATGTTTTTTAAATATAAATTATATTTGAAAGTTTCAATCAAAATATGACAAAATTAGTCAAGATAATCTAGAATATCTTTTGAGTGTAACAAATTTAATTTAAAGCATACAAATTTGTTATTAGACTAATGGTTTTTAAACAATTAGCGATAAAAATCTAGCACTTGTAGCGATAAAAATCTAGCACTTGTACTGTATGGTTGCCTTTTAATGTGTTTGTCATTAAAGCAAAGATGTGCATTCATAAATTAAAAAATGGGACAATGGAAAATATTTAAAAATTTAAAATTTAAAAGATTTTTTATCAAATTTTGTTCTGCCTTACATAATTAAAATATTTTCTTTCATACATGATATATTCGGATCTGAAGTTGGAGAGCAAATGGCTGTATATGGTCGTATATTATCCGTACTGGCCAACAGATCGTCGGAAAATACCCGATCTGATAGACTTTGGAATAACAATGTCTATTGCAAGAGAATTGGTCCATGTAGAACCATTATTGGATCTCTCATCTGATCACACACCTACAGTTGTTACTATATTAAACCCCCGAGGAATTGTACCCCCCTCTGGTGACTTAGCACTGACAGGCAAAACAACAGATTGGTTGAAGTATAAAAAATTCATCAGTACACATTGTTTGGAAAACATACCGCTAAGAACACCGGAAGATATCGACCTCTCCATTCCAAATTTTGAACTAAAACTCAAACTTGCTGCTCAACTTGCTACCAAACCCCCCCGACACAACAGAAAAAATATTATTTTGTCTGCCGATGTCGAACGACTCTTAAATGAAAAAAGAAGAGCTCGAAGAGAGTGGCAACAGCACAGATCTCCTCAACTTAAGGAACGGTTGAAAGAATGCACTAAAAAATTAAGAAAGCTACTTGAACATAAGAGAACTGCTTCATTAAACAGATATCTTGAAAATTTAGATCCAACATCAAGAACTGATTACTTATTATGGCGTGCAACGAAAAATTTAAAAAGACCTCTTATTTAAGCCTCCTTTCAGAAAATCAGACGGAGGTTGAGCTAGAAATGACACTGAAAAAGGAGATTTGTTTGTAGAACATTTAAGAAAAGTATTCACGCCAAATATAACAAGTTCTGTAACAGAGTTGCCACCGATTTTACCTCAGCACCGAGCAGCTACCCGATTGACGTTTGAGATGAGAGAGGTCGAAAAGGCTATTTTTGAACTAAACCCCAAAAAAGCTCCTGGTATCGATGGAATCGGTAACAAGATGCTCTTGGTGCTACCCCGTATAGCATTAAAGATAATTCTCTTTATTTTTAATGCTATTATACGCCTTGAATACTATCCCCCAGAATGGAAAGTTTCACTCGTTAAAATGATACCCAAGCCAGGCAAAGATCACACAAAAGTGGAATCGTATAGGCATATTAGCCTATTATCCAATTTGTCAAAGCTGTTCGAGAAAATCCTAATGGAAAAGATAACTGTTTGTTCCAACAAAACAACTGTATTCCAGCACACCAATTTGGTTTCAGGAGAAAACACAGCACCATTGAGCAAGCCCACAGGCTAGTTACTGTTGTCAGAAAAACGTTTGAGGAGAAAAAATACTGCTCTGCCCTTTTTATCGATGTTTCACAGGCTTTCGATAAGGTTTGTCATGAAGGTCTACTGTTTAAAATAAAACTTTTGTCACCAACAAATACTCACAAGCTACTCGAAAGCTATATAACAAATCGAAAATTCACTCTTGCTGAAAAAAGTTTTGTCGGCTCTCCTCAAGATATACAAGCCGGAGTTCCACAAGGTAGCATTTTGGGTCCTCTGTTATATATCATTTATACTTCAGACATGCCATTATATATTAATACCCACACATCGACTTTCGCTGACGATACTGCAATCTCAAGCGTCCACGATGACTCAAAAATAGCGTCTAGAATGTTACATACTCACATTTCACAATTGGAAGCTTGGTTGGATAAGTGGAAAATTAAGGTGAATGAACAGAAATGTATCCACATTACTTTCACACTGAGAAAAGAGACGTGTCCATCCATTAAAATTAATAATCTGAATATACCCCAACACACATGTGTGAAATATCTCGGTATTCACCTTGACCGTCGACTCACGTGGAAAAATCATATAGATGCGAAAATAACTCAGATGAGGCTAAAAACTGCTCAACTCGCTTGGCTTACTGGCAAAAACTCTAAACTAGGCCTGGACTGCAAATTACTCATTTACAATTCGATCATGAAACCCATATGGTGCTACGGAATTCAGCTCTGGGGTACTGCCTCTGCATCTAATATAGGGAAAATTCAGAGAATGCAAAATGAATTCTTGAAGACGATCACGAACGCACCCTGGTATGTTAGGAATTACAACATACATAAAGATCTGAATGTACCCCTGGTCAAAGATGAAATTATTAGACCCTGTCAACGCTATTTAACAAAACTGAAAACACATCCCAACATACTAGCCCGTAACTTAACTAATAATCACGGCCACCAGCGTCTTAGAAGGAGGGACACTGCGGATCTGGTCCGCTAATAATAAGGAGAAATAATGGTCTCAGTTAAACCACATAACATCAGCCTGGCACTGGCTGGACTAAATAAGTAATATGTAGTTTTAAGATTTGGATAATTATTGTTAGTTCACAGTTTTTAAAAGTGAAGATCCAATAAATAATATGAAATATGGAAAAAAAATATATTATCCTATGCTATATGGTCATATATATATGAGATGTCCATGCATTTAACTATAAATGTAGGCAAATGATTATATGTGCCCATGTATGTTTATTTACCAGCCTTCATTTTGGAAATGGAATATTTAGAGTGAATCAAAACTCAAATATTCAGTATCACAATGTTAGAGTTTGGAATGAAACAAATGTTTGTGTGGAATGAAACAAATGTGTATGTATATAATATAGTACATGTTCTTACCATGTAGGGTGTACTATTTTTTATTTCTAAAATACAATTGACTACATATTTCTGAAATACAGCTGACTATTTCCGAAATACAATTGACTGTTTCTGAAATACAATTGACAATTTCTGAAGTTCATTTGATTATTTCTGTAATATAGTTGACTATTTCTGAAATACAATTGACTATTTCTGAAATACAATTGACCAGTCTGAAATACAATTGACTATTCTGAAATACAATTGGGTATTTCCGAAATACAATTGAATATTCTGAAATACAATTGACTATTCTGAAATACAATTGACTATTCTGAAATACAATTGACTATATCTGAAATACAGTTGACCATTCTGAAATAAAAATGACTATTTTTGAAATACAATTGACTATTCTGAAATACAATTGACAATTTCTGAAATACAATTGACTATTCTGAAATACAATTGACTATTCCTTACAGAGTCGGTTTTACAAAAACAATTTTGGTTTGCCCGGGTTATTTTTTTTTTTTTTTTGTACGGCTTACAATTTCTGTTTGGGTAGATATTAAAGTTTTTGTTTTTCAATTTATCAAACTCTGAAACTTTATCTGATCAACTCTTAAAACAATTAAAGTTTTAAATTTAGTATAAATGAGAAAAACAGCAAGACCAATTTAGTGTAATAGTCAATTTTCACTTTAGAATTAGGCTGGTAAAAAGTAAAATAAATGCATTAATAAAGCATTTTTAACTAGATTAAATTTCCAGATTAAACGCAGCATAAAGCTATAAAATAAATCAGAGATTTATTAGTAAACGTACTACAGTGCGTATGAGTATTTTTTACAAACATGTTTGATATAACTCATACGTACAACAAAAAAAAATTAAATAAAAGTAAATACATAATAGTACATACCAGAGAACTGCAAAATCAACTTTTTTCTTGATCATACACGAAAATTGTTGTTCACATTTAATAATTCAGCAAAATTCACTGTAGAATAAAATCAGCATCATGTTACTGAACGCGTAATTGGAATCAGTGTGAATCATCTGTCGTTTATGTTTTATGCAAATGTAATTACTTTACAAAAAGTCAGCGTTGAATATATCAGAAAAAACAACAAACAACGCGTATGAGTTTATTCATAATTAAAACAAAATAGAAACACATTTTATAAGGGGGTGGTTTTGTAGAAAAACATTTTATAAATGTTACATGTATATTAGGGTGGGTCTAAAATCCGCTTTTTTAGAATTTTTATTAGTAATAAAAATATTCTTATTTGTGAAATATAAATATTTTTTTGGAAAAAAAATTTAGGTCGATATCTTAGGCTTGCCTAATACGGAAAAATTTAAATATTGTCTAATTTTTTTTTCATCTATTTTGATTGGAAAATTAGGCAATATTTAACTTTAACCGGATTGGGGGAGCCTGAGATGTCGACCTAAATTAAAAAAAAAAAAATTCACAGAGAACAATATTTTTGGTATTCCTAATGAAAATTATAAAAAACATATTTTGGACCCACCCTAATATACATATAACGTTTTTTTTTACAAAACCGCCCCCTTTTTATAGATAAGAAACTATTTTGTTTTAATTATGATTACACTCATACACGTTGTTTGTTGTTTTTTCTTATTTATTCTACATCAAAATAATTATTGTTGGCTCGAATGAACAGAATAAAACAATGGTTTAACAACGACCGATGATTATAAACCAGTGACAAAACAATTTGCACATCGTTTGATTGATTTAAAATCATTAACAAATATGTGTGTTGGAGTATATTCAGCGTTTGAACGCAAACACAATTTATTCTTGTGTTGATTGCATATGAACGTTTTGCAATCAGCAAATGCAGTTATCTGGTACATACACAGGAAATGCATAAAATTATACACACAGATATATTAGAGTGTCCCGTCAAAAAAAAAACATGTTACCGCCATTTTTGCTGAAAAGTATGAAATCCTTATTAATTAATTCTTATTCTCATTAATTTAATAAAAGAATGTATTAAATATTATAAAGTATTTTTTGTGATTTCTGAAATGTTTCACAAATACTATGAAGCATTAAATTGAATGAAAATCTATGAAACATTTCCTAGATATGTTTATAACTTTTAATATAGTTTTAATATATCATTCAGTCTGTCCGTCTTTCTGAAAATCACCATCACGCCTAAAATATGCAAACGGCAAAATTTATTTTTATCTTAAATATTTACTATTCTTAGAATTGAACATTTGGGGTTTACGCCAGTTAATACAAATATAATTCAAGCTTCGACAAAAACAAATTTAATCTATTTTTAGTTGTTTTTTGAATACGTAGGATTTTAGGCTTGAAAAAGATATTGCAAATTAAAATAACTTTTCTCAAAATAACCAAAATTTCCTTAAGAAATCGTCAATGATTTGACTCCATTGGCAAATCCCAACCAGCTTTTTGAAAAAAGACATAAATTAAATTTTCTACCACACATTTATATCGTATAAAACAAACAGTTTAAAAAAAAAATTAACTACAATATCAACGTTAAAATATTCTTATAAAATAAAAATCTACCTAAAGCACAGTACCACCAGTCTATTTTTTTTATATTAAATTTAAATATATAATTCAAATACTGGTAATCAAAATTTTATGCTAATTCGAATTAATTTTTTTTATAAATTTAAAAAGCTAAAACATGACCTACCAACTTCAATTTACTATTACGATTGATTTCTTTATTTTAAATTTGTATAAACTATCATTTATTTAACAATAATAACTAAAATTATATAATTTAACAAATATGACTTTAAGCATATAATTTATGTCAAATTATATGCTGCAAGAGAGAAATAATAAAATTGATTTTAATATTTATTTATTTTTTTTTTTTTGTTTAACAAAAGTAATGACCTTGATTTATGTCTGTAATCGAAACTGCATAAACATTAAATATAAATAAAAATAAAAATATACATAAAGCTAAAAAATATATGCAATGCTGCAGATTTTAGGAGAAGTAATTCGTAGTGGATAATTAGATTATTTAAGAATTAAATAAAATACTGTAAACTCTTAATTGAAAGGATACTTTCAATAGAGGTCATGCACATAAACATAGCATTAGAGAAATGTCGTGTTTGAAAAGCGAGCATCTTTCTGAAATGCACAAATTATCTGAGAACGATGACGTTCTGTTATGTGAGTTACATATCTTATTTTTTATGGCCTTCAAAGAAGATTTCGATTTCATCCCATCTTTCTAAATATTCCATGTTTACTTCGCTAGAGATATCTATGCTAATTATACATTTATAGGAACCTCAAAATATGAATTTTTGGTTTATAACTTCGTACTGAACCCCAAAAAATGTGTTGCCGTTTTTTTCAAGTTTTCGACTTTCAAAATCAATAATAATTTTAAATCGAAAGCTAAAAAAAATTAAAATGCGTATTTTTGGGGCTTTGTATGAACGTTTTATAAGGTTAGGATTATAATGGGGAGTTTTTCCATAAATTTCCAATAAATTTATCGTAACAATACTTCCCTCATGCATCGTGCATTTCTGCTTAGGGAAACTGTGTGTAAATTGTATAGACCCTGATTGAGATGAAACAACTTATGTTAGTTTTTACTTTTATATAAATATCAACATTAAAGATTTGAAAGATTTTCTTTTTCAAAATCTATCTCTATTGTATAAAAAAAAAGTCTAACTTAAATTATTTTATGTAAGAGAAAGACGGCGGATTTCCAATAATTCTAATAATTTAATATATGATGAGGGTTTTTTTATTCCTTTTCTAACACATCGAAATATAAATCTAAGATCCTATAAAGTAAATATATATTTATGATCCTTATTCAATTCTATGTCCATCTTATAATGGACACTATTCCATTAAAAGGATATCAGGGCCCAAAGACGCAAGAGGTGTTACTAATTTTTACTTAGATTGTTTGTTAAACAATTTTTTATCCTGAAATTTTCTTGACCTTCAAAAATGATTTTCCACCACCAAAAAATTTGTTTACCTTAAACAAATGTTCGTATGTAAAAACATTTCTGACCTCAAAATTATGTTCTTCGACAATGTTTTTTCAATGTAATTGTTTTTCATCTCCAACAATAAAACAGGACCTTAAGGTCATAATTTTGTTTACAGACATTTTATTTTTAATCTGTTTTTATTTAAAATTTATTAGTAAGAACTCTGATTTAATATTCCAACCTCACATTTCAATTAATGTCTTTTGACATCAACTTACACACAAATCAATTTTAAAAATTCCATTAATTAATTTGAAATTGTATGCGAAAAGTTACATATTACGCATAATATTTTTGCCATATATAAACATTGCTTATTGTAAACGACAAATGCAAAAAACAGCAGCATTGCTAGTGTAACACTACTACCAACAACTAGAGTATATGAGGCTTTCGATAGCAACCGCCCCACTACATGAAAAGTTAAGAGCTATGTAAAATGAATACGGTGGGAAATGATGAACATTTTACTATGTCCGTAGGGTTTTATATTGGCAACTTAAAAAGATAAATATTTTTGAATCGGCCAAAATTATTTTTGGTTTTTTGTAAAAAAGCTTTGGAATATTATTCTGCAAACATTCAAAAAATATTAAAAAATTTGTTTTATATATAATCGTCCAACCATGCTTATACAAAATATAATATTAATATAATATTAAGTATACGTATGAGTGTTAAATAAATTTAAAACAAATAATTGGATTTTTATTGAATATTTGAAAAGAATATTTCCTGCAAAACAAAACCAAATAACACTCAAAAATTTTCTGCATCCAAAAATACACTTAGAATATTATATAGTTAACTGTTTACTGTAGTTTAATAAAAAAAGATTTCCGTTCCATTTAAAAATAAGGAACATAAATTAATTAAAAAAAAAAAAAAATTTAACTTTTTTATACATTTGTTCAAAATTATTTATTGTTAGATACTGATTTTTCAGTATCATTAGTTAACGCAAATATATGGTTTATTGCGTTAGAGTTATCACAAACTTAAAATTTTGTTTGTTGTCTGTTTCAAAAACATATTCAAATCAACCATTTATTGTTTTTTTTTAATTGTTTATTTATATACATATTTATTTTAATAGAAATTACAAGAACTTGAAAAACTTGATACACTCTACATTTTATAGATAAAAAACTAAATAAAATGCAAACAACCGAAACAATTTTAAATAAATGAATAATTATGTTAACCGAATCGGTATGTAAAATCCAAACATTTATTTTTACTGATTTATAGCCTTTATAAATAGCTTAGAGTGCTTCATTATAATCTCAAATTCTTGGCAATGAATTGACTTGCAGATCGCAAATCTGCGATGAAAATCAAGATGATTAAAAAATTAAAATCGATCACACTAGTAGTGAATTCTTCAATAAAGATTATTATGTCAAATAAAAGTTAAATTATATTAATAACCAAAAATATAAATCGAAAGAAATATTTGGCATAAATGTAAGTCAGCAGGCGTGAAGTTTGCTTATTACTAAATTGACAATTTTTTTATTTCCCTTGAAATATTAATTATAACTGAATAAATAAATATGGCATAAAAAAATATCTAATCCATACAAATTTTAATTCGAAAAATTGAAAAAACAAAAATACGTATTTTGAGATTGCTAATAGATTACTAATCTACTCCAATAATTTAACTGCTCAATATTGCCTTAAGTAGTCATCCATATTAGCATTCAATTTAAAAAAATTAAAAAAAAACAATAAAATTAATTCAAACAGAGAGAAAAATCAAAAAGCTTCCAGAACCACAACCAATCTAATATTTTGGTTAAAAATAAAACCGAATTTTAATTAAAATATTTGTAAATACAATTAATAAATATTTTGGTTAAAAATAAAACCGAATTTTAATTAAAATATTTGTAAATACAATTAAAAATTTGGACCAACTAAAGAATTTGTTATATCAATAAACCGTTTTTTTTTAATCACGTCAATTAAATTTTTCATCAAAAATCTTCAACATTTTCAATTAAAGTTTAATTTATATCAATTAAAACTTGAATTAAAGTTCTAACCAAAAATTAATTAAACTTTTAATTAAATTTTAAATTGAAATTTCAGCATCAAATGAACCAAAATTTTAATGAAATTTTTAATTGAAATTCCATATTCAAATCAATTAAAATCCCAATCAAAATTTCAATTACTGTTTTTTTTTACGAGAAGACCGACATAACTCAAAAACCACGATTTGTGAGATAATGATGCTAAAATGTGGGGCACACCATATCAGAAAATGGTATTGATATCTCTTTCCCTCATTAAATGGCAACCAAAAGTGTTTTGTATTCAACTCAGCAGTTAGGCTTAATTGAAAATTTGAAAATGCAATTAGTATACTCACAATATATTTTCCGTTACCGTCTGTAGTTTATTTAAGAAGTAATACGTAAAATTTGTTTTAAAATGAAGAATCAATTGAAATTCATAGAAATATATTTTTTAACTATTTGAATCATTCACTTAAAAAACAAACTATAAAATTTTACAGACATTCAGTAGGAGTTGTTATTTTCAGTTAAATGTAAAATTTTATGTTTTCTGTTTCAAAAAATATAAATTTATATAATTCCTTTTTGTTTTTTTACTAAAATAGTTTGTATATATACAAAATTATTTCAATAAAAATGACATGAAATTATTCAAATATACATATACACAAAGCCAATAAAAATATATACACCTGCATGTGTTGTGTTTTGTTTTGTAATTACACACAGATAAAAAACTTTCAATTTGAAAATCAAACCACAAATGTAGTTTTTCCTAACTTTTTATTAGTAAAAATTTTATGGTTATTTTAAACGACCTTCTATTGTTTTTACTTTTGTCGATTATTAAACAATGATCAAAAATAAACAACAAAATGGGTTGAATATAATGAAAAATCAGTAGTCCTCTTTTTGATTGTATTTTCGATTAATTTAATATGTATTTTAAGTTGTTTTTATCGAAATAATATTGTGAGTGTATGTATATCAAAATCGCTTTTTTTAAGTTTCGCCGGTCTTTTCGCAAATGAGCGATATAACTTCTAGTAAAGCTTATTAAGCGTTTTTTAATCCTTTATATGTTGTCAATAGTGTTTATTGTAAGCTAGAATATTTTTTACACCAAGTTCATTATCAATAAAAAATTTAATTGATATGATTAAGCCTTTAATTGAAAAGAAACAGAAAATCAAAAAACAATTTAATTCAAATTTTTTTGGCAATAATTTTTTCTGTGTATTACAAGTTTTTAAATATGACAAGACAAATATATAAATTTTTTTCTGTTATTCGATCTATATGTTTTAATTATATATTTATAATTTTATCAGGCTTGAGATCATAATTTTTAATGTAACTAACGAATAGTAAACACTATTTTTTTTTTATTAAATGGAAAATATTATGAGAAAAAATATTAGTATGCCAGATTCCCAATCCGTTCCCAAAAATGGAAACATTAACATTTGGAATGGCAGGGTTGCCATTTTGTGCTTCGAAAATTGCAGATGGTTGCCAAAGGGTATTTCTATAAATAGATGGAAAAAACTCATTTGTACGGGTAATCATTCACTAACTGTGAAATGGAATTTCGCATAGTCATTTTACTTAGAGTGTGTGATATATAAGCCTGTTCAAAACCAGGAGTTATTTATAGGTTGGGAGGTCCATAAGGAGGCTGAAGATGACCTGGTCGCTCGGGTCGAAAGTGTGCACTTCTTCTAGCGCTAATCCTTACAATTTTTTTCCATTTAATAAAAAAAAAATTAGTGTTTACTAGTAACATTAGTAACATTAAAAATAATGATCTCGAGCCTGATAAAATTATAAATATATAATCAAAACAAATATATATATATTTGGATTTAGATGAAAAAAATATAAGTATAGTGTTCAAGTCTAATTGGAGCCTCTTAATATATATATTGCTATATCTCGCTACACTCAGAGAAAAAAGTTAATAGAAAAATTTGTAAATGGTTTTCAATTCCATTTTACTATTTTTATATTGATTTTTAGTAAAAAATTTATTATAAAGTAAATTTTTTTGTTATTTACATTTTAGATATAATAGAAATTTGCTAACTTTAAAAATCGCTTTACAAATTTTTGAAAACCGATTTGCTAAAGTTAACAAATAATTTACTAATTTTAAAAAAATTTAATATTGAAGGAAATGTTATTTCTAATAATTAAAACTTATACATACAAACAAACTTAAATTGTCTTAAATGTTACATAGTGCTTAAAAAAGCACTAAAAACTTTTTTAGTTCTAAGACTTAAAAAAAATTAATTAAAATTTGACCTTAAAATCCTTAATTCAAAACAAAATTTAGCAAATTAAAACAAAATAATAAATTCGGTTAGGTTTTTTTTTTAATTTTGTGTAAAATATTTAAAAAAATGTTCTATAAAAATATACAAATTTGTATATTTGAATTCGTAAGGCAATTTCAAAAGAAATTAGCAGCTTTAAAGTGTAACAAATGTATCTAAAAAAATTAAGTTAATTTGTGCATTTTAATATTTTTTTAATTAAAATTTTGCTATATTTTACAATTCATTAAATTTACAGCAATTTACTAAAATTTAGTAGCACTTACTAATATTTTATACTAATTTGATTGTAGCAAACCGATTTTAGATTCCACTGTACAAAAAGTTTACTAAAATTTAGTAGCATCTACAAATTTTTCTACTAATTTCAGCAGACACGTGCAAAAAAAATACCGCTGGGTTCAAATTCAAAAAATTTCCCGTTAAAAAAATTAATTTTTCAGTTGCCATTACAGACTTTTTTTGGTGAGTGTACACAGAAAAAATAGATTCATTTTGACAAACGAACTTCTTGTGAACTAAATTATTGGGTCGCAGCAACCGAATTATTCGATTGTCGTAATCAAATGCATTTATGATCCAATTTTAATATATGGTTTCAATCGGAATTGTCACAATGAATCTGTTTGCTCTGTGAGCAAATTTAAATTTTTTTTACATGTTAAATGTCTAGATTTATGTTCTAATTCAGAAGCAAAAATCTTATTCATGCCTTTTTATTATAACAAGTGATGATGACATGAAAATGTATAAAATATTTCTCAATCATACTTTAGTTATATTTCCTCTAGTTCCCAAATGCTATTAAGTTATAATAAATAATAAAGTTAAAAAGCTTGCTAAATATTTAACCCACTTTTGAAAATTAAAAATGGTGTTCTATGCTGATCATTTAGGACAATAAATACTTGAAGTTTGGTATTGTTATTGTTACAATATACGTTTTTTTGTCTGGACAGTTGTTATGACATACCTCATATATCGTTGCATCGTTACAGATTTGAAAAAAAAAGTATTTGAAAATATATATTTTTTTTTGCATAAATTTTGCGTGTATTACACGTTAACCTCGTGTTGCAAAGTTGTTGCTGTTGTTTAGCATAATTTATGGGTATCTTGGCCTACGTTTTTGCACGATATATATCATTTAGGCTTAATGCATACAAGTCATCATCTTTGTTATTGTAGTTTATTAATATTGAAAAAACAAGCAAATCTAAATAAATATTTTTTTTTAAATGATGCATAAATATGAAACACTACTCTACAGATGCTTTAAGTTAATGTAAAATAAAAAAAATATATATACTGTTGAACAAGGAATATACTTCAAGCTGGACTTTTCGATGAATAAAAGTGAATACTTAGATGATGTGGATAATTCTAGCGATCATTATCCCAACTTCATTGTTGGTATTATTTCTTATAAAAGTTTTCGGTCATAACACCTAACTGGAACTATGACCCACAAAACTGAACTTTAAACACAGAATAGGGATTATTATCCGAAAATTTGCAAAAAAAAAAAAAAAATAATGAATACCTGAGCAAAAAAATTAATCTGGCGCAATATTTAATCGTATCCAATTTAATATTCCTCAATATATTTAGGGATTAAGTAAGATCCAAATTTATCCGAAAAAACGTGTAACCTAAATTAAAGCAATGACCCAACAAGTGGAGTGGATACTAAAAAGTGTTGTGTTGCGGCAACCGAAAATACTAAGTATAAAATAAAAAAACCCAATTTATAAAAAGAATATGATTATATGACCTATTAATAAAATTCATTTATTAAAAATTAATATGAAAATTCTAAAAAAATGCATCCGCCAGGACTTAAACTCGGTTTGGCATAGTTGTAGTAAGCTAAGCACTCAGCAGTGTGTGTTTGACTTTATTGACTAATATATATATATTATGGACTGAGAAAAAATGTGGGTAAATAATTATAATATTTGAAACAAAAAAGATTTTAAAATTTTAACCAAAGATCATATATAATTGTATATGTACATTATAATAAACTAATTATTTCTAGGTCTTGTTCCAAAATGAGTTAAAATGTTAAAGTTGTGCAAAAAAATTAAAAAACATTAAAAAAATTTTTTCACTCTGGGTGGGATTCGTAACCACATATATTTATATCTAATATCATATCAAATATACTCTAGATATGCCTCTATATATAACAATATTTTAAATCTGTGTGCAAATATTGTACCATATATAATTATATCTCTTACCATATAAAAAAATTTTTCTTGTATCTTATATAATTATATCACATACCATATTGAGAAATATTTTTGATAATGGACCAAAAAAAAAATTTTGATTGCTATTAAAAAATATACATTCTATTGACTTTTTCGAATAGAAAAGTTCTTGGATTCTAAGAAAGTTTTTAAGATTTTTTTTTAGATAGCCCTTAGAGTTTCAGACTTTTTCCTTTAGAAAAAGTCTTTATCTTAAAAGAAGTTTTATTTTGAAAATTTCCAATATCTCAACAGTAACACAAAAAGGAAATAAGAAAAAAAATCAGCTTTTTCGACAAAATGTCACACTGTGTTTATCTATTTTAGGCTTTAGATTTTACTGCCACAGAACATGTCTGACATCGTTTTCTCTTTAAAAAGTCCTCAAATCCCTCCCTAGAAGCCGCAAGATTCAAAGGCATGATTATTTAAAAGGTTTTGGGATACTTTGAACTATTTCTGAATAAACGCTTTACAAACTAATGCAGCAGAATTAACTTGAAATTTCCCAAAAAAAAACAGAGCTCCTTGTACTCTTTTAAATAAATTAATCCATTAATCTTAAAAATTTTCGGTTAGTCGATCCAAATATTCCATTAATTAATATTCGTATTTTATCGAATAAAATGTTAAAGGGTAAGGTCGAAAAAATATTGATGATGCGTATGAGTGATATTTTAAATTTTATTGCTCATACGCACAGTATTATTGTCATGTATTGTCATTTATTGTCATGTCACCATAATGGTATTATTGTCATGTTATAATGGTGAATATCTAAAATAAAATGCAATACTTAACAGAGGGTATAAATTTAGGGATAAAAATAAAATTAAAAATATAGCAACTGTATATAGAGATTGTTACACCTATGTTATATTAATTAGTAACAAAGAAATTCATTTGTAACAAAAACTAAAAATGATTAAGTGAAGATGAAAATTAGTACGATAAACCTCATTTTTTAAATTATTTCAATTGATAAATTTAAAATAATTGCATCAAAACAAAAATTTTAAGACTATGCATAAATTTAAGGCAATTTAAAATATTTGCTAATATAACAAATTACGCATTACTATCGCAGCTATCGGCTAAACATCAATTAATTAACTAGCTTGAATATATTCAAATTTTCAATAATAATAATAATAAAATATTGAAGCCAATAACTTTTTATTACACATACTTAATAAAGTATGTATGGAAGTATGTGCATAATGTGTAGTACGTTAAACTAGTTTTTCATCTTTAAATTAAACTATTTTACGCATTTATATTACACCATTCTCAACTATGTATTACTGTGCACTCGTTTGTTTTTTTTTTTTTTTTTTTTTGGTATTGTAGTACAACAAATGCATGTTTGTACATGCATGCGTATATTACTTCATATTTATAGCTCAAGTAATACTTGTTTGATTTTGATTACGTTGTCTTTGGTGCTACTGTTGTTGCCACAAACTACTTGTACGAGAGTAAACTAAGTCAGGCTGGCATCTATTATTGATCTCGTTTTCTATGTAGTACTGTAGTTTATTTTTTTTCATGATATTTTTGACCTTGATCTAGAATTGCTATTTTTTCCCCCACTTGACTGCATGAATATAAGCAAAATAGCCTGCTTATTAAGCCTGCCTGCCTGCCAGTCAGTACGCAAAATGTTGTTACATAAAATGTTTTGCATGTTTTAATTGATAATATTTCAATGCGTTGACATTATTCATTTATAAACTAGCCAATATAGCAGATGATTAAAGGATTAAATAATTTTAACTCAAGTATTTTTTAACTTAACTGCTTTATAAAATTTTCTCTATCTGCACGCAGAGAAAAAATATGATTGAGGCAATCATATTTGAAGAACATCATACATTTTTTGGGATTATGATTGTGGCAATCATAGTCATACTACAATATAGTTAATAATAAAATAACCATAATTTTACTATTAAAATAGTCCCTACAGTTATATTATGATTCAAAACTATAAAAAAGTTCCGTAAATTTAAGAATATTTCTTTAAGAAATGCTTTTCTTACATTCAAGAAAACTTTTTTTAATTCTATGGACTTTTTTAAAGAAAAATACTTTAATAAAGTTTTAAAATTCTAAGGATATTTTAATAAAAAAAAACATAGATTCAATGGACTTCTTCTAATAGAAAAATTCTTATATTCTAAGATTTCTTTTCTTAGTTCCAACAGTCACAGAATTTTTCTTTTAGAAATAATCCTTAGAATCTTAGAATATTTCTTCTGGAAAAACTCCTAAGAATCTAAGTATTTTTCATGATGAAAAGTCCTCATAACCGAAGGATTTTGTATGCAAAGAAGGGCCTTATAATCTAAGTTTTTTTAAGAATATATGAATTTTTATTAAAAAAAAACAGTTTGAGGAATCTGAGAATTTTACTTTAAGAAAAAGTCCATAGAATCAGAAAAATTTCTTAAAATCTTGTACTCGTATTTTGTATAAGAAACCTTTTCGCACAAAACAACTCTTGGCTTATACAGATTTTTTCTTATAAACAATTATTTTAGTAGTGTTCTGAGTACTTTTTCCACAAGAAGATCCATATTTTACAGGAAATTAGTTAATAAACAAATTTAAAATGAAAAAAAAAAAAAAAAAAACTATTTAAATAATCGTTTGGACATCATATTTTTTCGACAATAAATGGATTACTCTAATAAATAAATAAAAATAAGACATTTTCGAATATAAAACCACCCAGGTAAAAATGGTTATATATTATTATTTTTACATGGGTGACTGAATTATGAAAACTGTAAATGTCAATATCATGTTTTATTGATTGTTGTCAGTATTTTATAGTTTCATAATTATTATATTTATTCATAGTTAGAATTTTTATTACCACAGTATGGTTACAACCAATCATGTTAAAAAATATAAAGTGGCAATGCTGATATTATAATATATTTACTATAATAACGATGGTAAAGTCTATATTGATGGTTAAAACCTATTTGTAAACAAATAAGTTGGTTGCGAAAACCATTCCACAATGCAGCAAAAATAATATAGTAGCAGTGATCATGTTGCAACCAGAGAACTGCAACTGCTGATTGCAAAACATTCATATGCAATCAACACAAGAATAAAAATGTGTTTGCGTTCAAACGCTGAATATACTCCAACACACATATTTGTTGATGATGTTAAATCAATCAAACGACGTGCGAATTATTGTGTCACTGATTTATAATCATCGGTAGTTTTCATACCATTGATTTTATTCTGTTCGTTCGAGCCAACAATAATTATTTTAATGTAGAATAAATCAGAAAAAACAACAAACGACGCGTATGTGTATATTCATAATTAAAACAAAATAGTTTCTTATCCATAGAAAGGGGGTAGTTTTGTAGAAACACATTTCATAAATGTTATAATGTACAATAGGGTGGGTCTAAAATCCATTTTTTTAGAATTTTTATTAGTTATACCAAAAATATTGTTATTTGTGTTCAGGCTCGCCCATTTCGGTAAAAGTTAAATATTGCCTAATTTTCCTATCAAAATAGAGGGAAAATAAATTTAGACAATATTTTAATTTTTCCGGATTAGGCAAGCCTGAGATATCGACCTAAATTTTGTTTCCAAAAAAAAATATTTTTATTTCACAAAGAAGAATATTTTTAGTATTGTATTACTAATAAAAAATCAAAAATAGCGGATTAAAGACCCACCCTAATGTACACTTTATCACTTATGAAATGTGTTTCTATTTTGTTTTACACATACGCGTTTGTTTACACATACGCGTTGTTTGTGGTTTTTTCTGAATTATTTAACGCTGACTTGTTGAGTGATTACATTTGCATAAAACATAATCGACAGATGATTGAAACTGATCCGAATTACAGTGAATTTTATCGAGTAATTAAATGTGAAAAAGAATTTTTGTGTATGATAAAATCGAGAAAAACGTTGATTTTGCAGTTGTCTGGTTGCAACCATGTTTACTCTCTGAGTGAGCCAATATTGAACCATTAAGAATTTTTCTCTTGGTCAGGGGCTATTAAAATAAACGACCATATTTCTATAGAAACTTAAAAAAATAAATAAAAATAATGGTGTTAAAAGTAAAAAATTGATTATTGCGTTTACTCGCCAACAATGGATCTTTTTTCTTTGGCATTTATTTAAACATTCATGTTTTGCCCTTTGGCGCTGTCTTTTCAAAATAGCTTCGTTTTGAAAAATAATATTTCTTCAATAACAAATATTTTGAAATCTGGTCAAAGTTGGGTAACAAAAAGAATGAAAATTAATAAAAGTCTTATGTCCATCTTAACCCTTTAACCACTAAGACTGTCTACAGAAGGCCAATTATATCCAAAGCAATATTTTTGGTGCAATAATCGCCAATGACATTTTTGTCTATTTGAATTTACCTTTCGAACAGTGCCGGTTTGAACACGCTCAGTTGAATAGTTTGATAGATACTACCATTTCTGTCAAGATTTTTGTCAAAACAGACACGAAAATTATTTATGATTTTGGTGCAAAATTAAAACTAAAAAACATACTTTGCAACAGCTCAATCGACTCGAAATATTTTTGGAAAGTAGCTTCAAGCTGTATTTTGATAATTTGTTGCGTGTTTGATTTGTGAAACAAATATTTTTGTTTGAGTCGAGCTTTTTGTCTTCAGGTTGTCTTTCATTTTTTCCACCTGGCGCTTTTAGGTTAAATTTGTTTGACAAATGGACTTCACATTCGTGCTTTTTAGTCCAAAATGATATTGGAACCTAAATGTCATAACAAAATACCTCGTATTTCGACTCCAGTGGTTAAAGGGTTAGTTCGGTATAACAAGAGTTTAAATTGAAAAAAAAAATCTTGACCATATCTGATAAAAAAGAAAACAAAACAATATATGCATTCATATATAAACATATATGGCATATACGAATCAATATATGAATTAATATATGCAATATTGTCATATATGGTATCCAATATATGCTACCATACATGACATAAATGTTTATATATGATAATATATGAAACCATATATACTCATACATGCTCATACATGACATCATATATGATAATTTTCACATGTGAAATTAATTTTAAAATAAACGATTAGCAAATACATTCTCATAATAATCAGTATAAATGATAAGTGTTAATCGTTAATAACTTTCTTTAGAAAATAAATTATTTTAGCTTTAACACTTCAATAAAAAAGAAAATTATGGGTCAGCAGTTGAACGTTTACAATCACTTTGAGAAATATAAACTACATGTTATATTATCCTAACCATGGATTATTATATTTTGGTCAAATTTTATTTGGAAAGAATTACAATTGACAAAACATATTAATGTTAATAAGTACATACATAAAGTTGTAAAATTTTCCCACAGCAATAGAACAGCAACAACAACAACAAAACAAATCGAATCAACTCAGTTTCTTAAGCTTAGAGTGAGAAAATTAAAATATATTTTTATTTTTCTAAATGCTAAAACCATATCTTACTATTTCATATGATTCAATGAATTTAAACCGTTAACGAAAATTTTGTAAGCCATAATAATCGTAAAACAAAAGATTTTTAATTCTAGAATACCCTACGTTAAGTCATATCAATATTTGATACACCTATTTAAAAAATAACAATTTTAATTATATTAAATCATAATTAGAATATACGCTGGCTTTAGAAGTTTGCATTGAATTCCTATGTATTAGTTTAGATTTTTTATTAGTTTTTTTTTATTGTCCCAGCAAAACCTTAGTAATGGCTTGGGCCTCATTTTGCAATTATATCTCAATATCCTAACCAAGCTTTAGCAACGAAGTTTATGAGCTTCTTGTACCATAAACAGATGGAAATCAAACCCACGACCTTCGCACTCTTAAACCAGCACGCTACAAACTAGCCTACCGGCTTTTAGAGTTGGACCTATTTCAGGCTTTACCTGGTATTGACTTTGCAAACTTCATAAATTCTGTTTTAAGGGCTAACTATATTATACTTTTTCTAACTTAAGCTCCTGTTAAAAATTAACGAAAAGTCTGTCAAATGCTTAATCAACTTATTGAAGACTTTTGGGTGGCTACAATGTACTTTTTAAACTTAAATACTTACTACACTTAGTTGCAAATATTTGTAATTTTGCAAAAACTGTTTTCTTTTCGAAATATATTATTTAATGTGTTCAATTTATAAATATTTTACAATTAACAAGTAAATCTATATTAATTTTAAATAATTTAAAGAAACGATTTAAAACATAAATAAAAAGTACTAAAGAATGCAACAGTGCTTGCATCTCAATCGAAAAACAAATACAAAACCCACCCCTTTTGTTATACATGCACGTTTGTTTTTTAACATTTTCAATTACATTTTCTATAAAAATATTTTCCGCGTACATTGCAATATGTTTTTTTTTTTTTTCATAAACAGTTTTTCTAAAAACACATGATTCCTTAAGTAAAGTGCGGTCAGTTTCGCTGTTTGCTTAAGCAAATGACACTTGACGAAACTTAACGAAAAGTTTGTTAAGTACAATACACATTTTTTATTATCTTCCCTCATCACTTAAAATAAAAAAAATACACAAAACTTTCCTTATGTTCTGAGAACTCCTTATGTTCTGAGAACTCACGAATTTGTAAGACTTTTTCCCAAAAAAAAACTCTCAGAGTATTTTAACTAACGAAAATCTCTCAGATTCTGAAGACTTTTTTGTAAAGAGAATCCGAAGACTGAGAATATTTTTTAATATAAAAATTCTCAGATTGAGAGAAAATTTTGTACAAAAAACATTGAGTTCGAATGAATTTTTTCCTGAAGAAACACTTTTATTTACTTTTTAAACTCCTGCGAATATATAAAAGAAAAACTCTCAGTTGCGAAAAGGGTTCTTCTATGCGATAGAATTTAGATATTAAAGATTTTTTTTTCTACACTCAGAATATTATGTAGTTTACTGTTTGTAGATAAATAAAAAAGTTTTCCGTTCCATTTAAAAATAAAGGAACATACATTTATTTTTTGAAGAAATATTTATATTAACTTTTTTACACATTTATTCAAAATGATTTACTATCACTTACCGTTTTTTTTCAGTTTAATTTTTTTTGTTTTCATTTGTTTGAAATTTAATAAAAATTTACCCACAAAACGGAAACTTGTGGTTTATTTTTGTCCGTAACAGTTATTACAAATTAAATTTTATTTGCTGTCTGTTTCAAAAAAAAATTCAATTTGTTTTTTGTTAAAATTAGTTATAAAGGGTGGTTAAATTTTAAGGGCCGATGTTGATTTTGAATAAAACACAAATTATTTAGAAAGTTATTGTCATTTCTTTTTATTATAATATTATGGTATGGTTCAATTATGTATGGAACAAAATATCGGCTAAATGGCCGCCGCGACCTCGGCGGCACACCTGCAAGTCACATTCAACATCGGGCCTTAAAATTTAACCACCCTTTATATATACAAAATTTTTCAATTCAAATTACAAGAACTTCATAAACACACATATATACAAAAACACATTCACACAAAAGTGTCTATACCCTGTAGGAAGCCTGGGATCAAGTTTCTACAAGTCACTACTTTTGTCGACTATTTTGGGTGACTTTTTGTGACATGTTAATAAAAATATAAAGAAAAATTAATTTAAAAGTTAAATATACAAATTTGAACAAAATATATAATGAGCAAAAGCAACTACAAAAAACATGTAAAAAAAACAATAAATTTTGTATAAAAATAAAAATAACAAGAAAGAGGCAACAATTTTTAGTACTGGTAGTAGTACTGGTGACAAAGTCAATAGTGAATCAGTACAGTTTTACTATCGACATTTCCTACAGGGTAGCTATGCATACATATGTACATTTTTGTATTGTATAAAAAAAAACAAAAAATACAAAAATGGGAACAATTTCAAATAAATGATAAAAACATTTATTTTTAAGGAATTGGTATGTAAAATTTTAACATTTAATTTAACTGATTATATCATTTGTTTTTTACGGATGTGTCAGTTGATTAATCAACATTTAAAAATAAATAACAAAAGGCATTTAATTTAAATGAAAATTAAGTAGACCGGTTTTTAAATGAAATATCATTTATTGTAAATGACATTTTCTGTTATATAACTTACAAACAATTTAAAGTGTACAAAAACCCTATCAGTTCCAGACGTATTTCTTATAGAAAAAACCTCGTATGCCGAGAACTTTTTCATATAGAAAAACACTCAAAATTCCAAGAATTTTTTCGGAATATACTTTAATAGCAAATACCTCAGATTTAATTTACTTTTCTTATACAGAAAAATTCTCAAATTCCAAAGACCTAAGTCTCAACAAGTCAATAGAAAAAAAAACAAATAACAACAAGGGAAGGCCCTCTGAGTCTATAGGTGATTTTATAACAATTTTTTTAAAAATCTGAGAGGTTTCTATATTAAAATGGGCTCAAAATCTGAAGAAAAAACTTTTTAGAGACTTCTTGTAACACACATTTGAAACTCTGTTTCATTCCATTTTGTTCTACTCTTACTCAGTTCAGTTATCTGTCTTTTTTTTTCGCTACACGAATATAAAATATCATCTAAATTTTTATCGTTTCAAATATGGAACGCAGTCTGCATTTGACTGCGATTGCGTACAAACGTACAAAATTCTTCTCTCCCTAAAGTGTAAAGTGTAATAAAAACAAAAATAACTGTCTTGTTACAAGATCACACAAAAATATATTAAAAGTAAAAAAAAACAATAAAAAAAAAATTAATACATAAAATTCTTTTAAACAATAACAATTTAAATTGCTATCATCATGGATGATAGCAATGATAGTAGTGAAGATGATGATACAAGCTGGCAGGTTGTAACAACAACCAAAGCACAAAAACGTCATTTAAGTGAATCCCCAAAAACAATTTTGAATAAAAGAAGAAATATAAACAATAATCAAAACAATAATAGCTTGTTAACAGTTAGTAAAAATAATGCACCTGCATTAGATTTAAAAAACACAAACAATATTAATTATAAGCACACGCAAAAAAATGTCAACAGTAGAAGCTCAAATAATATTAACAACAATGATAGCACTTCCCATCATACAGCTTTTACAGGCAATAATGAAAATTATAATAGATTTTCTGCTTTAGTTAATAATGAAGAAGAAAATGAAGAAATCGAATCAGATGATGAACAAACTTCGAAAATTAATTTACCAAAGCCCCCACCAATAATTATTCCGAATGTTGCTGATATATCAGCAATGATAAAAAGTTTCTCAAAAATAATTTCCTCCTCATCATTTAATTACAAATCTCTAAGAGATGGACAAATAAGGATAATGGTTAAAGATGTTCAATCATATCGAATGCTCGTTTCTTTCTTAAACGATAAAAAAATTATATTTCATACATATCAGCTAAAACAAGAAAGAGCCTATAGAGCTGTAATCAAAAATCTACACCCTTCAACACGAGAATATGAAATAAAAGATGCCATAGAATCACTAGGCCACAAAGTTCGAAATGTTTCAAATATACATAGTAGAATTTCAAAAGAACCTCTTCCAATGTTCTATATTGATTTAGAACCAAGCCCAAATAACAAAAATATATATGACATCAAAATTCTTAATAATGCAGTTGTCAACATTGTCCCACCAAAGAAAACTAATGATATTGTACAATGCCACCGATGCCAAGAATACGGACATACAAAAACCTACTGTAGGAAACCAGTTAACTGCGTCAAATGCGGATTAGGTCATCTAACGGCTGATTGCACTAAAGACAATGATGCACCTCCTAGATGTGTTAATTGTTTAAAAAGTCACCCAGCTAGCTATAAAGGCTGTGAATTCTATAAGCAGGTATTAAAAAGAAAGTTAAAAACCAATATCGTTAATAGACGTAATTATGTTAACTTTGATTATAATAAGGAAGATTATCCATATCTAAATAATAATACAGCTTATGAAAACACTAGTGAAAATAATAACATTTCTTATTCTGATGTTTTGAAAAATAATCAAAAAACTTCGTTTGAAAAGCTCGAAAACTTAATACAAAATCAAATTGAATTAACAAACAAGCTTTTAAGCATGATGACAATATTAGTAGCAAAATTATGCAACTGAACTTGAATATTGCAATATGGAATGCTAATGGGCTTTCCAACCATAAACAAGAACTCGAGCTCTTTCTTAAACTTAATTATATAGATATTCTTTTAGTGTCAGAGACACATTTTACCAGCAGAACTTTTTTTAAAATCTATGGTTATGAACTAATAACAGCCAACCATCCTGATGATAGAGCACATGCTGGGGCTGCAATACTCATTAAATCAACAATTAAATTTGAAACTCAAGATGAAATAAGAGAATCATATCTTCAAGCTGCTTGCATTAAAGTTAAATGCGATTCACATAGCATAATTTTCTCAGCCATATATTTTCCTCCCAGATTTTCAGTCAAATGCCAAGATTTTCATAATTTTTTCAATAGCTTGGGGCCAAGATTCTTCGCTGCAGGAGACTTTAATGCTAAGCATCCATGGTGGGGATCTAGACTAGTTAATCCTAAGGGAAGTGAGCTGTATAAGTGCATAGTTAACAATAACTACTCAGTTTTATCGACAGGCAACCCAACGTACTGGCCAACGGATCCAAGAAAGATACCCGATCTCCTAGATTTTGCCGTTTATTCTGGAATTTCTAGTCAATTGCTATATATAACTGATGTTAACGATCTTAGTTCTGACCACACTCCTCTTATAGTTTGTTTTAACACTTTCTTGCAATCAGAGATTTATAAACAAAAAATTCTTACTGCCAGAACTAATATTAAATCATTTGAAACTTGGATAGAAAGAAGTGTAAATCTTAACATCTCTATTTCATCTCCAAAAGAGTTAGATGATGCAGTTGAAACATTTAATCATGTAATTCATGAAGCCGGGTTTCTTTCAACTCCAAAACCAATCCAACGAAACCATAATCAAACTTTTATCACATCAGAAATTAGAGGCATGATAAGAAACAAAAGAAGACTTAGAAAAATATGGCATAATAGTAGGAATCCGAATGATAAGCAAATCTTTAATAAAGCGGCTAAAGATCTTAAAATTGCTCTCTTTGAAATGAAAAATGAACAGCTTGGAAACCTTCTTAGAAATCTTAAGCCGGTAAAGAACGGGAACGATGAGTATAGCTTGTGGAAGGCAACAAGATATATAAAGAGACCTGCTAAAAGAAATACACCAATAAAAGATATTAACGATGTATGGTGTAGAACAAATAAATCTAAGGCTAAAGCTTTTGCTTCTCATCTTCAAGTTACTTTCCAGCCTAATACACACAACTTTTGTGATGTTGAAATACAAGAATTTTTGGATAGTCCTTGTCCAATGGATTGGCCCGTTAAACACATTCGACCTCGTGAAGTTAAAGAAGAGATAAAGAAACTTAACTGTAAAAAATCTCCTGGTTACGACAGTATAGATGGACAAGTAGTCAAAGCCCTTCCTAAGGGGGGTATACTATTTCTCACATTGTTGTACAACTCTATATTGCGACTAAATCACTTTCCCTCGCAATGGAAATGCGCAGAGATTGTAATGATAAATAAACCAAACAAACCAGAGAATATTGTAACATCCTATAGACCAATTAGTTTACTGGTAGTATTCTCCAAAATATTTGAAAGAATATTGTTGAAAAGATTGTTACCAGTCTTAGAAAAATTTAACATCTTACCTGAATATCAATTTGGTTTTAGGCACAAACATGGTACTCCAGAGCAATGCCATCGTATCGTTGCCTTTATAAGAGATACACTGGAAACTAAAAAATATTGTTCAGGAGTATTTTTGGATGTACAACAAGCATTCGATAAAGTTTGGCACACTGGGTTATACTACAAATTGAAAAAACTACTTCCAACACCTTTTTATCTACTGCTAAAATCTTATTTAACAGACAGATATTTTTACGTTAAAGTTAATGATGAATTCTCCAAAATTTATGAAATCAAAGCAGGCGTACCACAGGGTAGCGTTTTAGGACCAATTCTCTATACTATATTTACATCAGATATGCCAATAGCTGAAAACGTACTTGTTGCAACATATGCAGACGACACTGCAGTACTAGCTTCTGATATATGTCCAAACAATGCATCAAATATTGTGCAAAGAGAGCTTAATGCAATTGAAACTTGGTTAGACAAATGGAATATTAAAGTCAATACTGACAAATCCCTACATATAACCTTCTCACTACGACGCGGCAATTGTAGCAATGTATATATGAATAATAGCCCAGGAAAATTTTTTAGAACCGGTTGCCAACACCATATATTCTAGAACTGGTTCCAAGGTAACAACCCCCAGTTGTCTTATTGCTTTTAAAGAACCGGTTATATTTTACAAAGTTAGAACTTGTTGTAGAATCAGTTCTTTAGAATCTTCTTTGGAACAGAAGTTGTATATATTAAAATTATTACTATTTTTGTTGGCTGAAATTAGAAAAATGTTGTTAATTTTTTGCAGACTAAAAATCATTTCAGTCTATAACAACAATTTTTCTAATGTTAGCAGAAAACATGTTATTTGCATTAAACTAAAATATATACAAAGTTAACAACATTTTTGTCGATTTAGCAGTTTTTATTTGCTGTTTATGGTCCACTAATATTTACCGAAATTGTTTGCCAATTTTAGCAGGACAATTGTTATTTGAATTTAACTAAAATTAAACTCAATTACTATTAACATTTTGTACATACAACAAATTTTTTTGTTGATTATTGCAGTTGCAGTTGCAGTTGCAGTTGCAGTTGCAGTTTTTTCTGCATTTTCCATTTTGACTAATTTTTAGTATTTTTTTCTGCTATTTCTGCTAAGTTGTTTCTATTGGTGTACAACAATTTTACTGCATTATAATATTTTAAATCATATGAATTCCTGAACTTTTAATTAATTTACCTTGTTTTTTTTTTTAAGATGTATTTTGCGTTTTTTAGTAATAAAAATAAATATATTTTAAAAAAATACATAAATTCTTTTGTTGGTTCCCTGGAAGAAATGGTTCATTCAGTTCTTTAAAGCTTTTTCAGAATGCATTCCCAAAGCTATGTTGCACAATACGTTCCTAAATTGATTCCGAAGAACTAGCAAAAATACTATATAAAAGTAACTAGTAAAACAACTGATTCTTCAACCGATTCCAAAGAAGCGGCACTTGTTCTAGTTTAGCGTAATAGAACCGGTTGCTTTCGTGACAATTTCAAACAAAATTCATCGATGATAGAACCGACAATAGAATGGGTTGCTTAGAAGGGGCACCGATTCTACAATTGGTTCTTTGGAACAGAAAATTTTCCTGGGAGATTAATTCCTCAAAGTGATTGCATAAAGTATTTAGGGATGCATATTGACAGAAGATTAACATGGAAAACACATATCAAAGTAAAAAAGCAGCAACTAAATATCAAAACAAAGCGACTCTTCTGGCTATTGGGCCCAAAATCTCAGTTAAGCATGGAAAATAAAGTTTTGATTTATAAAACCATTTTAAAACCTGTCTGGACATATGGAATACAGCTATGGGGAACTACGAGCAATTCCAACATCGAAATCTTACAAAGGTATCAGTCAAAAACTCTAAGGTCAATTGTAAACGCTCCCTGGTTTGTATCAAATAAATCGATTCATGACGATCTCTTTATTCCAAAGATTATAGATGAAATCAGAAGATTCAGTGATAACTATTTGGGGAGATTAAGTAACCATATCAACCCGTTAGCTATAGCCCTACTTGATGACACAGAAGAAGTTAGAAGGCTTAAAAGATTTCATATCCTAGATTTGCCGTTTCGAAGTTAGTTCCTTATTATCTTGTATTTACGTACAAATTTGTTAATATTTTTTAATTTTGTACTATCCTTATGATTTTATGCACATTGTTGTTCTCAATGGAGTTCAGCAATAATGTTATTTGTTTTTATTGTTATAAAATTTACTTATTATCCTTAAATGGATAGATTGTAAATAAAAGAATTGAGAAAAAAAAAATATGGAACGCATTTCATTTATGCATCTCAAGAGTAAATAATTTTATATAAAAAAGAAACTACTTAAATTGAACATCCGCCAAAAGCACTTGGCATGGTGTTACTAACCAGAATAAAATGGAAATTGTTAACTAAATTAATATTTAATATCCCTACTAGATACACGCAAAGAAAAACATAGTTGCAACATGATCACTGTTACTATATTATAGTTGATGTTTTTAATACTTAAGGCAGAATGTAAAAAAAATACAGAAATAGTAAGTAAATTTCATCTAAACTCAATATTAAAAATCAACTGTATGTTAGCGTAAATAGCTTTTTTCGTTGAGTTAAATAGAGAATGCTAATAAAAGTCGTAGCGGACCAGAAAATGCATTCCATTCAGCTTGTGTCTAATAACTTTTTCTGTGTATTCTTTATGATTACTAAATAAAAATGTGAAAAATTTTTCATTCGAAAAAAAATTTTTTATGATCTGGAACCAGACTAAAAATACATTTTCGATTTTATATGCAAATTTTATATTTTTTATTCCTTTTCAATAAAAACCATAATAATTTTCTGGTGTAAAAAGTACTCAGAATATTAAGAAAATATTTTTTTATAAGAACAAGTTTTGTACAAAAAACTGTTTGGTACGAAAAGGTTTCTTCTTATAGACAATTTTTTTTATAAGAACACGTTTTGTACAAAAAACTGTTTGGTACGAAAAGGTTTCTTATACAAAATACTAGATTTTTAGAAATTTTTCTAATATTAGAAAAATTTTTAGATTCTATGGACTTTTTCTTAAAGTAAAATTCTCGGACTGCAAATTGTTTTTTTAGATATAGATTAGATTAGAAATAAAAAATTAGATTCTAAAAAATTCTAAGATTCTGAGGACTTTTCATCATGAAAAATACTATTTTTAGATTCTTAGAAAATAAATCTTAAAAATTTACTTAAAATCTTGAAATTTTTTTTTGTTAAAAAACATCCATAGAATCTATGTCTTTATGTTAAAAAATTCTTAGAATTTAAAAATTTTTTTTGCAAGTATTTTTCATTAAAAAAGTCGATATAAACAAATTCCCCCTTTTTTTTTTATTAAAAATTAACCCCAAAAATATTATGAGAAATGACCCCACCCAACCGCAAATTAGCCTTAAAATTACGCTTTTAATGAGGCTTTTATTTATTGAGCAAAATGACCCCAAACGGAAAAAAATAAAAATTACCCCAAATATGAATAAATTAAAAATGACCGCAAAATATACAAAGCAAAGAAATATTGCTTATGATTATTGAGCAATACATTCTGGATTAAGTGAAATCTTGCATGGAATCAATAAAATCCGCTCTACAACAAGGATACTTATAATTAGAGCTTGGCAATTTTGAAACCTTTTAAGAATTATATTTGTTCTTGCTGTATAAAAAAATTAATGTATGATAAACAATTTTCATAATTAAATTCGACGCCATTTGCAAAATCTAATTTTAACCCCAAATTAGTGGGAACATTTTTTTTTTTTGAGTTGTAGTACAGGTTGGTTGAAAAGTTTCTGCGCTCACCAAGAGATGGCACTGCTAGCTCCAAACTTTTTTTTTTTCTCAAGTTGGTATAACTGTCCTGAGGATACATGCAAAATTTCAAGTCATTCTGTCATTTCTTTCTTTGTTTACAAGCCCTTTGAAGTTGACGTGTCATTTATTTTTTTTAATATGGAAAAAATTGAATATCGTGCAGTCATTAGATTCTTTGTTTTGAAGGGTTTAAAAGCAAAGGAAATTTATGAACAATTGTTAGAAGTGTATAAGGAGTCCTCACCTACAAAACGCACCGTTGAATTTTGGGCTGTTGAATTTAAACGTCGTCGTACCAGCCTTGAAGACGATCCACGCGAAGGACGACCAAAACTGCAACCACAGCAGAAATCATTGAGCAGGTACATAATATGTTTAGTGAAGATCCAATTTTGACTAAGAGTGAAGTTGCTAATGCCATAGGCATCTCAGACGAACGAGTACACCATATTTTACATGAAGAATTACGTATCAAAAAACTGTTTGGAAGTTAGTGCCGCACACATTAACAATTCAACAAAAACTGGATCGAAAACAAATTTTTCAGCGTAATTTGGAGCGTTTTAAGCCGAATAAAACCGACTTCTTGCGTCGTTTTATAACTATGGATGAAACTTGGATCTACCACCATGATCCTAAATTGCAACAAAGACGTTTACAGTGGACTGAAGCTGGTGTTCAGCTCCAAAGCAGGTGAAGTCACAACGATCAGCAAAGAAGGTTATGGCATCAGTTTTTTGAGATGCAAACGGAATTTTGTTGATTGATTATCTTCAGAAAGGTAAAACAGTCAACTCTGAATATTATTGCAGCCTTTTGGATCAGCTGGATGAAAAAATTCGTGAGAAAACCCCTTGTTTAAAGAAGAAAAAAATCATTTTTCATAAAGACAATGCACCTGTTCACAAAAGTACGAATTGCTTGAAAATCCACCGTATTCGTCAGATTTGGCTCCCAGTGAATACTATCTCTTCAGAAATCTCAAACAATTCCTTCGTGAAAAGCATTTTTCGTCGAATGAAGAGGCCATAGCAGCCGTAGACGGTTATTTTGCAGAGCTTCCGGAAAACCATTATAAGGATGGGATAAAATTATTGGAAGATCATTGGAACAAGTGTATTGAGCTTCTAGGAGATTGTATTGAATAAAAAAATATATTTCGTAACAAAAACAGTATTCTTTCATTTCGAGCGCAGGAACTTTTCAACCAACCTGTATTCTTGGCATGGGATCTTTTTCTGATAAAAAGTGTAGTACATGTAGGAGCTAACTTTGTCGTCTTAACCAACTATGTATTGTACTTGAACTTTTTTATTATTGTTGGTTTATATATAATTTTTTTTTTCTTATAAAACTGAATAAAAATGCGTTAAGCATTTGATCATGCGAATATTAATTGGCAAGTGTACACTCATCTAAGTCGGTACACATGATGGTAATGTATTGTATGAACTGTTCTTCTTCTTATGATGATGAGCATGATTGTGATGCGTTTACGTTCGTTGGATGCTAAAGAGGATGCCAATGTTAAACTTCTTAAGATTTTTTTTTGTATTTAGCTTTCATTGAATTATTTGTTGTTATTTTTTGCAGTATGAGCATGATGTATGTTTGATGTTTGAATTTTTTTTTTTATAATTTTTTCGCTCGTCTTGTAACACAGCTGCGTGTTTTTATTAAATGTTTTTACATGCGTGTAAAAATGATTAAGAAAATGTTGAAGATGAGGCCGATGAGGTAGAAAATGTTAGAAAAAATAGTATAATACGCATGCTAAGAAAATCATTTGAGCTTAGTGATGGGATGCCGTTGTTTTTTTTTTTTTTTTTTTTTTTTTGCTTATATATTTGTTCATCCTTTTGTTTACTATTAATAAAAACGTGTTAGAAACTAACATGAAAAACTAACAACAACAACAACAATTGAAAATCAGCTTATAACAGCTTTAGAAGTTAGCGGTCTTTTTGTTTTTTGTTAACTGTCAATCGAGTATAAACTTTGTATTAAAAGATTGAATATTACATGGATGTGAACATGTAAACAGTTAGAATTACTATGTTTATATGTTAAATGTTGTTGTAAATAGGTAATTTGTAATAAATACGCACACTTTTACAACTGTTTTTTCTAGTTAAGCTATTAACCCTTTCACTAACTCTTTGCAAAGTACATCTTTAAAAAAAAAAAATATAAAATATGATAATGCAAAAAAAATCCTAATATCTTTTTAATATGTTTATTTGGATGTTGGGCTTTTTAACCCATCATCATATGCATAAACTGTTCATAACTCGGTATCTTTACATGCAATAAAATTATAGCAAGGAATGGTCAAACCATTTGCAGACAATTATCAAAATGATGTCAATTGCTCTTGGCCTTTAGACCAGAGGTGGTCACGTGCCACGAAATTTCGTTATCAATGTGAATCACGCGAACAACGTACCCAAATTATAAAAATGTAGTACCGAAATTCGGACTCGGTGACCGCAACTTTAAAAGCAAAATTATCTTCTTTTTGACTCAATGGGTTCGTCAATAAGCAAAATATGCGTTATTGGTTTGGTGAAAATCCGCATGTGCTTCATGAATCACCACTTCATCCACAAAAAATAACTGTTTGGTGTGGTTTGCATGCCGGCGGCGTCATTGAGCCTTATTTTTTCGTCGACAATAACGATCGTTATCGCGCCATGATCACCGATTATTTTTGACCCGAATTGGAAAACATGGACTTCGACGACAAGTGGTTTCAACAGGACGGTGCCACAAACCATACAGCACACGTTACAATCGATTTATTGAAGAGTAAGTTTGGTGAGTGTGTTATCTCAAGAAATGGACTAGTCAAATGGCCTCCTCGTTCGTGCGATTTAACGCCTCTAGACTTTTTTATTTGGGGCATTGGTCTATGCCAACAAGCCGACGACGTTGGAAAAACTCAGAGCCAACATTGAACGCAAAATAGCGGCCGTTACGGACGAAATGTGTGACCGAGTCATCGATAATTGGGTCCAACGAATCGACCGCTGCCGATGTGCCCGTTGTGGCCATATGAACGAAGTCGATTCATAAATGTTTTGATTATATTTCAAGTCGATCATAAAGTTTTGGAAATATCTCAAATGGTTTGCGTTTTATTTAAAAAAAAAGTCTAGTCCTTATTGGAAAACCCTATATAATAACTTAGGAAATGTTTCTAATAAAATAAAAAAAAAAACAATAAATGACTAAAAATTTGGAAAAATAACAAATAAATTGCATTTTTCATGGCCATACTTTAACTCGCAGATAAAATTTCGGTGGTTAGTACGTATGTTTTTAATTATTTGATCAACATTTTTAAGATGCTTATTTATATTTTTGTAGACATTTTAATACATAAATCTTTTAAAACAATGAGGCAAATACAACGGATCTTCACCACTTTTATGTAAAATGAGAGTATATTGCTCAAGTGCAATTACATGGTGATTCAAATTTTGCCTGGCTTTCTATACAAATTTTCCCTAACTTAATTTAGTATGGTAAGCAAGCCCAAGTTTGAGGACTTTTTAAATAAACACCAACCAGACTTCAATCCGATTTTAAGCTTGGATATTTTGTTAATTTACTCATATTTCTTAAACGGCCCAATCTAAAATTAATATGGTAAAAAGAGGTCCACAAGTTTATTGAGTACCATATGACAGGTTTTTCAGACACGAATATAATAGTGCATTATTATAATAAAAAAGCTTAAAGCAAAAATGTTTCGAAAAATTTTGCACTCTCTTTTAATCCTTTTAATATGAGATTGGGCGCATAATTATTTTTATTTCCCCTACAACATATTGAGTTTGATGTTTTATAGAAAAAGACATTAGAAGCTAAGCTTTGCATTACAAAAAATATTCAAGACCAGCAAGACGAGCAGTTCAAGCAGTTCTTCCAAAGAAAAATCCTTATAATCTGCTGGTTTTTATATAAGAAAGTTTTTAAAAATTTCAGGATTTTTAAAGGTAAATCACTGTATAAATCACTTCTTCTGTAAAACTTTATCATAATTTTTTAATTATTTTTTTAAAACTCTAATATTAAATGTTATTGTTGTTGGTGAGAATTTTAATATTAATTAGTATTCGTTTCTCATGAATTTTAAAACAAATATTTTCATAAAAACGCATTTATTTTTTATTATTTGTGGCAACTAGCTACCTTCAATGACATTCCTGTCTTATAATAATAAGCTTATCAGACAAACTTCAACCAGTTACTGTTCGTTCTAAAACCCATTATTTGGTAAGGTCTTTTTTTTCTTGGGTTATGTAGCAAGAATGTTTTTTCTTTATGAATTAGTGTGTGATACCATTTAGTGGTTCAAGTGATAAAATAAATGCATTAATGTTTAATTTTTTTAAATATTTTAAATTTTTGAAGATTAAGTATTTCGTGAGCGTGAGCAAAAATTTAAATTTCTCACGTAATCGTGCGTAAGCTGAGTAGAAAAAAATCGCCGGGCGTGATCTTGAGTGATTTTAATTTTTGGTTTTTGATCGTGTGTTGCATGTAGTATCGCTCAGCCTGCCGCTAGCTCATCGCCCTGCTCAACGACCTATTCGCAGCTAGTTTAACAGCAATATTGTTGTTTCTTCTGCCTCGGCGCATATAAATGCGCCAATCTCGTATATCTCGCCATCTCGTTCACAGACCCCTTGCACTCATAGACAATACTCAATTTAGTTAACACACATGTAAGGGACCTAAAAGCCGCATGGCTATAAGTGAAAACAACAATATCCTCTGAATATATCGCTTGATACCTTAAATAAGATGCAGTGGTCAGGCAACTTGAAGGAAACCCAATAATCATAACGACCTGTATGTACCTCTCTTCCTAGCCTTCTTTCCCTTTTGGAGCCATACCTCAAGTGCCCTCAAAATCAAACGAGGGTTGTGGAGTGATTTATTCAATACACGCAGAGAAAAAACATGATTAATAAATGGTCACTACGACCATATTTATTCATATTAGCCTAATATTTTTACCCTAATAAATTTATTAAAGCCCTAGAATAAATTGAACAAAAAATTTTTGTCTTAAGCATATTATTAGTTGCACACAAAAGTGTATGTTTATTACAAAAATTTATGTTTGCCTTTAAACACATTCTCTAAATGAGCAAACATTTATTGTCAAAATAAACAGTGTGTGTTTCTAAAAAAATAAAATTTTCTCCCGCGTCATTTTCCTTTCGACAGCGACAGTTAATAACATGAGTTAGTATAAAATAATAAAAACATTTTTCGGGGAGCAAAAGGCCATGATGCCTTGCAAATTTAATGATATCAATTATTATACGTTTATTGAAACAGGTAAGTAATTTATATACATATAATTAGAAAAATACATACCTAAATTCATACATGTATAAATACGTATAAATTACATTGTCTTTCTTGCAGCCAAAAAAACATACAACATTAAAAACGCCATTGAAATTTTGACGCAGAATTTTGTGATAAGCCCCGAATTTTTATCAATAACAGTTCAACAATATACTGACACAGTCGATTTCATAATAGAAATTAAAGGTACGTTTGTCTTTGACTTTATATTACAAGTCTTAAGTGCGGGGCAAAAAATATGTATATATGTATACCTTTTTAATAAAAAATAAATCTTTGAAATTAAATTTTCTATTTGTTTTATTGTGAGAACCATATAACATGTTGACATAGACATTTTTCATGGTATTGGGAAATATAGAAACATGGTTTAAAAGATCGTTTGCGTTTTTCTTGTGAACATAATAATATGTTTGAGGTAATAATTAGCTATAAATATTATATCTGAACATATAATGTTACTTAAGACGTGTTTGACACAATCATAACCACAAACATTAATAATAGTTTGCGATTGTGATTGTATCAACCATGTTTTTTCTTTGCGTGTATATACCGAGCTGTCCCACTGAAGCCTGAGCATCCTGAGGCACCAACCAGTACAGAATGGTTCATAGATCCTTCGTTGGGATGATACGAAGAGCACCTGTAATCAATTACTCAGCCCACTAACATTCCAGTCAGATAAAAGTTTTCTGATATCTCAATTGTCACGTCTTGGGGTTGAGAGTACTACTTTGCTGTATATAACATACACAAAGAAAAATTTGGTCCATTTCGAACTGAAATTCGGTTTCTACAGCTGAAATCGCTTGGTACAACTGAAATCGGTTGGTACAACTGAATATTGATTTCCTCAAAAAAAGTCGGTTAATACAACTGAAGTTGTGTTGCAACACTCAAAATATTAAGAAAACACATTTGAATTTAGTCATGCTAACCGAATTTATTGGTTGTCGTAACCAAAATACATTTTTCAAATCGGTTGGAAAATTTATTTTTCTGTGTGTCGTCTTACATTATATAAGAATATAGTGGTTATCAAAAATTACCCCTGGTCCAAAATTCTACACAGGGAAAACAGATTCACTGTAACAACCGAATTTCTTGCCAACCGAATGGTTGAGTTGGAGCCAACGATATATTTCGCCTAAATTCAAATATTTTTATTGTATCAGAAAAACTTTTGATTGGGACAACAAAATAATTCAGTTCCTGCAACCAAAATATTCAACTGGCAAGAAATTCGTTTGTCACGATGTAATTTTTTCTCCTTGCAGCAAACGGTCCTCATTTACAAAAGTTACATAACTCACTGTGCATCATAAATAATAACTAACACAAACTTTAGCTCTAATTATTGCATGCATTTGTTTATTGAATAAACGACATGCCATCATAATCAGACTACTTAAATAGCATAAAAGATGTCTTCACACATGTTTGCAATAAATCTTATCCACACCATAAACGTTTATCTTTTCTCCCCTAGGAATCCTCTAAGCTAATTAGTAACATTACTAATGTAGTAGTGTGTAATTTTAGTTTTTATTTTTAGTTAAATTTTCCCACCAAATAACCGTGTTTGTAAAAATTAATTACCTGTTTGCCATTTGAAGATATAAAATATTTTGAATATTCACACTTTACCTATATAAACTGATGCAACATGAATATAAAAATGTTGTTTATAAATGACAAAAACAACAAACTATAGAAACATTGTATGTTTTTTTTTTTTTTTTTTTTTGCTTCTCTTTAACTTTTTTAGCATTTGCACCAAAGACTAGATTTGTCATGAACAATGTGTTCAGACTTAGACTTCATATGATGGCCATTGGCTATTGCAACCAGCTCCCTTTTTCAGATGAAATATAAAATAATGGAAAAAAATAACACCAGAAAACATAGAAAAACTATAAGCACAGCAAGAGCAAAATACTTGAAATATTTACAAAATATGTTGTTCAAAAAAAGAGAAATAAAAATTTGCAAAGAAAAAAAAACTTAAGCGTAGTAGCATTAGCACCTTTTAAGACACATATGCTTACTGGCTGACATCACATCACTTGGCTTTACATGACTTGACTTCAATTGGCTTGAATCATGTTGTCGTTGTTGTTGTTGTTATGTATGGTGTATGCTTCTTTTATTGGTTTTGTTGATCAACGTACGGTTGATCAACAAACGTCAACTTAATGAAGATGATTAAAACACAAAAATGTAGGTGCATATAAAATATTTTTGGAATTTTTGTTTTAACAAGATAAAGCAAAACAAAAATTAAAATGAATTGAAGCATTTAAAGTTTAAGCAACATTGCACAGTAGTTTAGTGTCAACTGTTTTTAGATTTATTTTCATAAAGTAATTTTAACTATGAGTCCACAAAACCAAACGGGTTTTCTAAACAAAAACATTCACAGAATGTAAGATGTTTCCTACAGGAAAAAGTAGAGTTTGAGAATTTCCTTTAAGAAGAATTCCTTAGAACTCCTTAATTTTTGTATACCCATGTAAAAATCGAAATATATATGAACATACATGATCAAACATAGGCTTGTATATGATCATTCATGGGCATACATGGTCATATACATGATTTCATATATGACCATATATCTTCGGATCCGAAATTTGAGGGTATATGGTGATATATGTGCATATATTATCATACATGCTCATATATTATTCATGTATGCTCGTATATAATCGTATACGTCCATATACCCTCAAATTTCAGATCCGAAGATATATGATCATATATGAGATCATGTATGGTCATATATTGAACAATGTATGGACGTATATGACCATGTATGCCCATGTATGATCATATACAGGCCCATGTATGATCATGTATGGACATATATATTTCGATTTTTACATGGGCAGGGAAAAGTTCCCAGACTCCAAAAATTTTTCTATAGAATAATAAGATCTACATCTGAAAGTTATTCTATAGACAACACACTTCAGAACCTGGGGGTTTTTCTATCGAAAATTCCTCGTATCTGTATCTGTCTGTGAGTTTTTTGTGTAACAAAAAGGTATCGAAACCGAAAATTTTTCTATAAAATTATATTATTGGTATCTTAGGGTTATTCTATAGACAGTAGACTTCAGAATCTGAGGGCGATTTTGTCAAAGAGTCCTCGTATCTATAGGTAAAAGTCTGCGAGTTTTTCTGTAACAAATAGGTATCAGAACCGTAGAGATTTTTTTTTATAGGAAAATGTCCTTAAAATCTGACTATTTTTTTTTTCTAGAAAATTTTCTCCTATAAAAAAATTAAGAGTTCACTAGAGAAAATTTTTCTATATGAAATCATCAGCATCATATAAATTTTGTTATGGGGAAATATTCTCAGAGTTCAAAAGTTTTTGTCTAGAAACAAATCAGTAGAATTTAAAATTGTTTTCTGTACCACAATTTTCTTAGAATCAGAGTATTTTTAAGGAAAAGTGGGAAAAATTTTTAAAATTTATGAGTTTTCTATAGGAAAAATTCCTAAGCATTTAATGATTTTTCTAAAGAAAAATTATATAGAATATAATAGTTTTTATATAGGAACGAATCCTTCAAATATGTAGACAGCTAAAAGTATCAAGACAATAATCCAGCCACTGAACTACTAATGCAGTGATTTTATTTGACAGTTTATATAAAAAAGTGTTTTTTCGAACCTACTAGATATCACTGGTATATCTAGATTAACCACAAAATTCAACTACACTTTAACAGTTTGTAAGTTAAAATAACAGAAAATGTGATTTACAAGAAATGATATTTCATTTCAATGATATTTCAAATGATATAATCGGTTAAAATAACTGTTAAAATTTTACCTACCAATTCCTTAAAAACTAAATGATTTTATCATTTATTTGATATTGTTTCCCTTTTTGTGTTTTTTGGCTTTTTTTTATCTTCAAAATGTACGAATGCATAGCAATACACACTTTTTATGTGAATGTGTTTGTATATGTATGTGTGTTTATGAAGTTCTTGTAATTTGAATTGAAAAAATTTTGTATATATACACCCAATTTAAATAAAAAAAAAAAAAACAAAATGTAGTTTTTTGAATATTTTTTTTTTTAAAACAGACAGTAAAAGAAATGTAAAAAATTTTAATAATTGTTACGGACTCAAATAAACCACAAATTCCCGTTTTGTGGGTAAATCCCGCCCACATTTGGTCAGATGTTGTGCATTAATAACCAAGATGCTTTCCTCTTTCCGTTCTCCAATTATATAGAAAAGCTGGCCGACATCGTTAAGCCAACTGTGCTGGACGCATCTGTTTTGTTAAAAAAAATAACAAAAAGTCTTAAGAAAATAAAAAAAAGTGTTAAAAAAATATAAAAAAAAAAATGTTGATTAGACGGTGCTCGATCGCGCGACTAAAAGAAAAAAGGTATTTGTGACAAAGCGCTTAGACCACTGAGCCATTGAAGGACATAAGCAAACGTCGTTATTAGAAGTAAATAAAGAGTTTTCGTTTAAAACAGATTTGTTTGGGTTTTATTTAAAAGACAAACCTTTGTATGGATTTGTTGTTTGTGGGTAAAAGGTGAGGAGGTGAAAGACAAAAAGTTCAACAAATAAAATAAAAACAATATCAATCACGATCATAATGCCAATCAGTGTTGTCATATTTTTTTTTGACCAAAAAAATATTTTTTTACAAGTCGTTAAAAGAAATCACTAGAACTGCATGTGTTTTATTTCTACAAATACGTTTGATTTAGCTGGCAAATTTGCACTTGGAATTTTATTTCGCTTTTTAATTAAAAAATATTTTTAATTTCTTTAGCTTAATTTTAAAAATTTGAAGGAAAATAGTTTATGGTTTTTTTATAAATTATTATAAGTTATGACCTAAAATAGTTGCTTTCAAAGGGAAATTATGTATAAAATTTTCTTAATATATGAGAAATTAAATGGTTTAAAAGTCTTTTTATAAATTCCGTTTGTATTTTGTTTGTATCAGAGGGTTTTTATAAAAGTTTTGATGTTTTTAGCCTATTTATGGATTATTTAATTATTAATATAAAATTTTAATTAAAATTATTATTTATTGTTAAAAAAACAAAAAATAAAAAAAGTCTTAAGAAAATAAAAAAATGTACAAAAAAAGATGAATTGTGTCTTGAGTAGGATTCGAACTCGCGTTCTTAGAGAAAAAAAGTTTTTGTGACATAGCGTTTAGACAACTCAGCTATGAAGGCCATATGGAATCATCGTTTATAGAGTTAAATGAACAGTTTTTGTTCAATAGGGATTTGTCTGTTTTTTATTTAAATGACAAATCTTTGTATGTGTTTGTTGTTTGTGTATAAAAGGTGAAGAGGTGAAAGAAAAGAAATTGATGTGTTCGTTATGCGTAATATTTAACATACATATAAAAACAATGGGATTTTACGGAAAAAATTAGAGGTAGTCCTGGTTTTTTGCTAATATCTCAACCATTTATCAACCGATCTGGCTGATTTTCAATAGCAAGCAGAAATTGATCACATTTAACAGAAAAATGTAACAATCAAGTCCTCATCATGTTTGGAGTCTTCGGAAAACCCATTTCAACACACAGACGGACAGACGGACATCGTTAAATCAACTTCGCTCGTCATAAGGATCCAGAATAAATATTCTTTATAGGGTCTAAGATCAATATTGTAGAAATTACAAACGGAATGACAAACTTATATATACCCTTCCACCTGTGGTGAAGGGTATAAAAATCGGTAAATGAATGCTCCATGAATGCGCAATTCAAACTACTGTTAAAAGTTGATAAAGTTTTTTGTCATTACTCCAGTTAGTTGCAGTTTGTAGTAGTTTTTATGACAAAATTAGATGCGTTGAATTAAATGTTGTTAAATGTTAGGTTTCTTCAAGCAATATAGACTTAGTTTTTGTAATATCTGTATGTATGTAAGTATTTATTTATTTTTTTGTTTTCTTTTATATAATTCAACCTAAGTTGGTTACTTACTTTATATATCTAAGCATGTTAGTGTATTAAATTTGAAGTTTTTTGTACGAGCTTGCAAAAACAAAACTTCTGCAATGATTTATGGTTGGTGTAAATTAAGAAATTAAAATGTTTTATGGTTGTTGCATACTTATTACAGCAAATTCAATACAAACTTTGATATTGTTCACAGTGTTGAGATTTTTCATTTTAAGTGTAGTATTCTCTGGTTAAATATGGGAACCAATTTAAGGTTATATGGATAAAACTTAGATAAATCATTACGTTTAAAAATCACTTATGTTTCAAAATATTTTAAATTTTCATTAGAAGGACGTTAATTAAAAAAATATATATATAAAGGGTGGTTAAATTTTAAGGGCCGATGTTGATTTTGAATAAAACATGTCAATTGAATTTGTCGCGCAAAAGAGCCATTGTTTCGTTAGCTGTGTGGCAAGTGGCACCGTCCTGTTGAAACCACATATCGTGCACACCCATACATATCTTCCAATTCGGGCCATAAAAAGTTCGTTATCATCTCACGATAGCGAACACCATTCACAGTAACTGCCTGACCGGCCTCATTTTGGAAAAAATACGGCCCGGTGATGCCGCCAGCCCATAAACCGCACCAAATAGTCACTCTTTGTGGTTTTTCGACAATCACTCTTGGATTATCATTCGCCCAAATGCGGCAATTCTGCTTATTGACGAATCCACTGAGGTGAAAATGTTCCTCATTACTGAAGATGATTTTCTTCGAAAATAGATCATCCACTGTTGCCATTTCTTGCCACCATTCTGACCATTGACGACGTTTGGAATGGTCACGAGGCTTTAGTTCTTAAGTCAATTGCACCTTGTAAGCGTCAACGACGAGCGTGATAGGTGCAATTGTTGGGCACGACGACGAGTTGAGGTTGACGGCTGTTCAGCCACACTATCGCGAACAGCAGCAATATTTTCTACAGTACGAGCTGTACGAACATGCACTGGTGTTTTCACACCTCCTACAGACCCGGTTTGCTCAAATTTTTGGACGATTTTTCCGATTGTACGCACATTTGTACGATTAAATTGACCGAAAAAAGCACGAAGTGCACGATATGCATTTGCATTTGAACGTCCATTTTCATAATTAGCCTGAATAACTTTAACGCGTTGCTTGATTATGTATCTTTCCACGGTTCAAATTGAGTTAGTCTGAAATTGAGAAATGTCAAATGAAATGCAAAAAAAAAACTTGACGTTTAGGTGTCGTTCACATTAAACATCGGCCCTTAAAATTTAACCACCCTTATGTATATATATTTAATTTATTGTTATCTTTTATTTAACCTTTTTCTTTTTAATAATTAATTTATTTTTTTTGAGCTCAAAGAAAACTTTGATTTGTATATAAAAGGCTCACAAAACTAAAGTTTTTATATACCAATGTAAAAATCGAAATATATATGAACATTCATGATCATTCATAGGCCGGAATATGATCATTCATGGACATACATAGCAATATACGACCATGCATGATTTAATATATGACCATACATGATCTTATATATGACCATATATCTTTGAATCCGAAATATGTGGGTATATAGTCGTATATACTTATTTGTGATCATATGCGCTCTTATATTATTCATGTATGTTTATATATGACCATATAGGGGAATATCCCCTCAAATTTTCGAAATTATGTATTCATATATGAAATCAAGATCAAGTATGTCCATGTATGATCATGTATGCTCATATATATATTTCGATTTTTATTTGGGTACCAAAACTTCACGGCAACTTTTTTAAATTGTTTTTAAATACATCTTATTTCATATTAAAAATTGAGCATCGAATCTGGAATCAGTTTTTGTTTTACCAAAAAAGAAATTTCCTACACTAAAATCACTGTTTTTGTCTTTAGAAACTTGCTATTTGATTAAATGGACAAGTTCAGTATAACTTTACTTAAATGCCTTTGTTGGAATCAAAAGACTTAGGACACAAACTTAATACCTTTAAGGGAAATTTCTAGTGTTTCTAATTATTCGAACACGGGCATTATTCGAAAAATAAACAAAACTGGTTAATCGGTTATTCAGCTCGAATAATCGAAAAAATAAAAATTAATCGGTTAATCGTTTAATCATAAATATATTTTTCCCATCAATAAGAACACAAACAGTTGCTATTTTATGAAATATCAAGTTAAGTCTAATGAATAAGTTAACAAAGGAACCCGGTCTGCAATTTTCCCAGTCAGCCGTATATTTCGAATTCTTGTCGAATCATCTCCGAAAAAATTAATCTTAATTTTGTAACTATTTCGAGTTTAAAAAAAATTAATGGAAAAAGTGAACGAATTTTGATGCTTTCAATACTGTTTTTTGATTTTAAAACAAAAAAAGAATTATAAGTATTTTTCTACGAAAAAAAAACCATGTGTCTATAAAGTATCAAGATTTTGTATTAATAAAGTGATGTTGTGTTGACGTCTGTAAATCAATTTATATAAAAGAACTTAAAAAAATTATAATAATAAAACATAAAAGGTAAAAAGAAAAAAAAAATAGTAAAAATGGGTCATAGACCAACGAAATTTTGAAGAAGTTTATGGACCTGATGATATCGATTCGATTTGGGATAAAAAAAGAAAAATATTAGCATTTAAGTGACATATACTATTAAAATAGATACAATAAATCGATAGCAAATCGTATCACTAAATCACCAACTTTATAAAACGTTGCATATTATACACATTATACACGAAAATATTTTGATACTCGGTACAATATTAAACTCGAACAAATATAAATGATTTATTTTTGATACGAAATCGATACATTTTGCTTACTGGGAATTGTTCAGAGTAACTCCAACCATCCTAACACTTTTTAAACAATTATTCCTAAGAATCTTGAGATTCTTTGGGATGACAAATCTGACTACTCTTTAAACGGAAAATATTTTCAACCATGTACATTGAAAGTACATCATTTTTTATTTGTTACAAGAATTGCACAATGGGCCATTTAAAATTTTAAATTTGAATCGGTTATACAAAAAAGTACTGATTATTTTTTGCAAATTTCTGGTTTTATTGGAAAGGTTGAACTTTGTCATTAAAAAATGCAATACAATATAATTCATATGACTCAAAAATGTGAGAAATGTTCAGTTGCTGAGAACGATGACGAGTTGATGTTGATGGTCGATCTCTTCTCGAAAATTTTTTACGTAAATTTCTTACAGTTTGCGTTAAAGACAGTACTTTGGAAGTAAGTTTTTAATATTTCCCAATTTTGTTCGAGCGTATAGCGTCCCATTTTGCAACTGTCAAACATAAACCTAAAAATAAAAATGAATGTTATTCTACCTTTCAAAGTCAAAGTAATCGGTAGTTCAAATGTAAAATTTTTAATAACACATCCTATAAAAGTGTTGAGTATTTGGGTATTAAGTATTTAAGTACCTACAAAATTGCATTTTTCTGTGTATAAGCGTAATTCCGCCATAAAAACTCATTATAAGAAATATGCACTGTTTTTTGTATACATGCAAAACTATTTGGGCCCTGTGCAAACGTGCTAAATAAAATCTAAACTTAATTTAGGTTTCCAAACTTCTACGATATTTGAAAATATTTTTAAATATTATATATTTTTAAATTTGATCAGGCTCGAGATCACAATCTAATGTACTAACGAATAGTAAACACTAATTTTTTATTAAAAGAAAAAAATTGTGAGGTCAGCGCATGAGTTGTGTGAGCGTTGGGTGTTTCATAAGGAGGCCGACGATGACCTGGTCGACGATCCTAACAATTTTTTCCATTTAATAAAAAAATTGTGTTTACTATTCGTTAGTAGATAGTTTACTATTCGTTAGTAGATAGATCGAATAATATATACAAAACTTGCATTTTCAAATATTTTTCAAAGAAATTTTAAGTCCTTTTATCAATTTAAATTTAGTTTACAATTTATTTAGTCACCTCACACATGGTGTTAGTATTCAAAAGTATCTAGAAATTCTAAATAAACAAGAGCTACCTCTAAACAAAATTCAATATGAAATTCTTAAAGATATTGTACAGTTTTGAAAACATTCACAAACAATGTTCAATATCTGGTTTAAGCTTTAAGCATAGTAAATTGTTTTTTTCCCGTACACAAATTTCACTTGAACTTTAACTTTATTTGAATTGTAAAACTAAATAATAACAAATTAAAAAAAAAGACCTAAACTTTTTTAACTTTCAAATGCACACTTACCAAAAAATAATCAGTAATGGCAATTGAAAATTTTGCTTTTATTACGGGAAATTTTGCTAATTTGAGCCCAGCGGTATTTTTTGCTAATTTTAGCAACACATGTCTGCTGACATGCACTGCGATGTTCAATGAAACAAAAAATTCAAATACAAGCTTTTAAATCACCCAAAGAAGGTAAGTAATAATCAGGTATAAATTCCATTTCATTATTTTTAACCATTTCCTCCACAGCTGGCCATTGATAACGTCCAGAACCCACTAATAGTGTGTAAAAACCACAGTTTTTACCAAATGTCACATCATTTTTGATACAGTCACCAATCATCAAAGTCCTTTTAGGATGAATATCTCCTGATTTTATAAGTTCCTCACATATCAAGGGATTAGGTTTACAATGAAATTTGTAGAAAAATTAGCAGGCGCTACTAAATTTTAGTATACTTTTTGAAAAGTAGTGTTTAAAATCTGTTTGCTAAAATCAGCAAAAAAAAAAATACTAAATTTTATTAATAATAGTACAAAATTTTAAATTTATTTTTTTTTTATCGAAAATTTTTTTATTTATTTAAAAATATTTTATACAAAATTAAAAACAAAATCAAAGGCTTAGAAATTTTAAAAATTGTTAAAACATAAACGAAATAATCATTTTAATTATATTTGGTAATTTCTGTTTTGAAAAATATTTAAGTCAATATTTTTTTACTTTTAAGGTAAAATTTTAATTGTTTTTAAGGCTGATTTCGAGAACTAAAAAACCTTTTAGTGCTATTTTAAGTTGATCTCTTATTTTCAGGCATGAGTCGGTATCTGCACTTCCGATTTCTTTTTTAATATATGTAACATTTAAAGCCAATTTAAGTTTGTAGGTGTAAGTTTTAATTAGAAATAATATTTCCTTCAATATCCACTTTTTTAAAATAAGTAAATTTTTTTGCTAATTTTATCAACTTGGTTTTCAAAAATTTGTAAAATGATTTCTGAAATAAGCAATAAAAATTTGTAAATATTCTGTAAAAACTATCTAATTTGTAAAATGTAAATAGCAAAAAGATTTTCTAAATAAAAATTATTACAAATATAGTTAAGTGGGATTAAAAACCGTTTACAAATTTTTCTACTAACTTTTTTTTCTGAGTGCAATTATTTGATTGAAAAATTTAGAAAAGTCATAAGGCTATATAATTTGATAGAAGTTTTTTACTAAATAATACTGTCAAAGTCAAAACCATAATTTTATGTTTTATATACTCAATAGGGCGTGATAAAAAATGTAAATACATTTCTTTCAAAAATATGAAGTAAAGGGTGGTTAAATTTTAAGGGCCGATGTTGATTTTGAATAAAACACAAATTATCTTGGAAATTATTATTATTTCTTTTTATTATGATAATATGGTATGGTTCAATTATGTGTGGAACAAAATATCGGCGGCACACCTCCATCCGAAGGTCCAAATTTTCGATGACGCTGAGGCATAATTGAGGTTCTATGTCGTTAGTGTGCTGAATTAGCTCATCCTTTTTTAGCTTTTAAATTGTTGCTGGCTTATCGACGTACACCTTTTCTTTCAAATAACCCCAAAGAAATAAGTCCAACGGTGTCAAATCACATGATCTTGGCGGCCAATTGACATCGCCACCACGTGAGATAACACGGCCATTGAATTTGTCGCGCAAAAGAGCCATTGTTTCATTACCTGTGTGGCAAGTGGCACTGTCCTGTTGAAAGCACATATTGTGCACATCCATACCTTCCAATTTGGGCCATAAAACAGTTCGTTGTAATCTCACCATAACGAACACCATTCACAGTAACTGCCTGACCGGCCTCATGATGATGATGATGCCGCCAGCCCATAAACCGCACCAAACAGTCACTGTTTGTGGGTGCATTGGTTTTTCGACAATCACTCTTGGATTATCATTCGCCCAAATACGAAGTGCATGATATGCATTTTGATTCAAACGCCCATTTTCATAATAAGCCTGAATAACGAAGTTTATATTTTATATTTGATCTTTTTAATACTTATATGTATGAACATGTATTTTTAGTTTATTTAAACATATGTAAAAAACAATTTTAAAAACACATAATAGCTAATTTGGACAAAGGAGAATATAAAATAACACAAAAATTTTTAGTTAATTTCATCAAAACTCAATAATAAAAATCAATTGTATGTATTGATTTGTGAGTTAAATAGATGTCGTACCTGACCAGAAAATGCATTCCATTCAGCTTGTGTCTAATAACTTTTTCTGTGTATTCTGCATGTTTACTTAAATTAAAAAATAAGGAAAAAAATTTCATTTGAAAAAACTTTTCCTATGATCTCGAATCAAACTAAAAATACATCATCATACATATAAGCCTGAATAACTTTAACGCGTTGCTCGATTGTGCATCTTTCCATGGTTCAAATTGAGTTAGTCTGAAATTGAGAAATGTCAAATGAAATGCAGAAAAAAACTTGGCATTTAGGTGTGGTTCACATTCAACATGGGCCCTTAAAATTTAAGCACCCTTTATTAGCTTTAAAATAAAAGAAGATTATTTTAAAATTTTTCGCTAGAAATACAAATCGGTAGATCCAACAAAACAAATAGCTAAAACTTCTTAACGCATGAATATAAAACATTTTTGACACAAATATTATAACAATCTGACGTTTCAATCTATATAGCTTAATTCAATCCAAGAAACTTGAATTTTCTAGAAATATTAGAAGTGTTCAAAGATTTTTGCTTTAATTACGTTAATTGAATTATTTTTTATTTTTACTCTAAACAAACGCTCAGGGGATACCCTAATAACCCAATGCATTGCGGTAACGAAAGGAAGTTAAGTAGTGGAAAGTGAGAATAGTATCTGTTGACATTTGATTTTATATTCACTAATACGGGCAGCCGGAAGTTTTTCCCACTTACGGATAGTACGACTAAGTAATAAATTGAATTTTTTACAGCCATTCCAAAAATCATCCATTTCGTTTAAATATATTAATTTTAATTAAAACCCCGATAAACCGCTTCACCGGTAAGCACAATATCGTTTAGCAATTTTAAATAATGCTTTTAAGCTCCAAAAATAATCGCCTCATAATAAACTTATGAGTCAATTTAGCGATGCCCGCCTCAAAGAGAAGTAAGAATATATTTAGTAATTATGGGATTAGTCATAAAAATATTGTTGCCATCAAGCCAGTAGTGAAACTGACATTATTACAAATACAATACTTACACTTATCTAATAATGTCGTAAGTATATAGGTATAAAATTATAAGTAACTCTTCACTCTTAAATGTTCTACTTTAGATAAAATTCCCCTCGAGATTGTTTTTTCTAAATTATTTATAACTACATTAACTTAGATAAGAAAAACAAATTTATATATTTTAACAACCTGTGGCGTAATTATTCAAAATGTCTTACGAAATCTAACATACATGTTATTTTTCAATTTCATAATAAATTTGCCAAAAAAAAACACACACATACACATAAACACATATTCAGCATGAAAAAAAAATCCAAATAAATTTAACAATAAACAACTTTTTATTTATGTACATTTCCTTCTTTTTAGTTAACGTTAACGTACTTTAAATGACACCAGACAATAACCAAAACTAACGAAATTTAATATAAGTTTTATGAAAAAGAGAAGAAATATATTTATGTGTATGGAGGGAAAAACAAAATGTCATTTGAGTGATATTTACAATGCCGGATGATTTATTGTTCATGGCAATCATGTATGGAAAATGTAACAAAAATCCTTATAAAGTTTACCAAAGACGGTACCGTATATATATACAAATTAAGGCATGACAACACAGTATGTATTCCAAATAGTTACAACGATAGTACTCGTATGTACATATTTATATATATGGGGATTGGTTTAATTTAATTTGACCATTTATAAACACTATGATCAAAAAATATTTAGATTGTGTAAACAATTTAAAAAAAATATGTTTTTAGTAGTTCCAAGTCCGATACATTAGGATATATTTATATTTGCTAAGAATTTTTCCATCTTATTACATTTGTGTAATCATTTTGTTTTACCTAAAATTTCAAATTTTTAGCTTAAAAGGTTTGGTGTCCCGAAATTTTTTTACCTGCGATGCGTATTAAATTGATTATAACAGGCTACTAGCAAACAGTTTAGAAAATAAAAAGAATGCTATTCTCTTAGTTACTAAGGAAAACTATATAAAATATGATAGTTTTCGTCATATTTATTATGATTTAATCATAAAATGTAAAATATAGTTTTTCCTAAAAATACATTGTTTCCTGTTTGAAGGCACAATTTTTTTAATTAGGTGAAAAAATTGTATAGGCATTGCTACCAGTTACCCAAATTGTTTGGTTTTAGTAAAAAGAACAGTTTTGGAATCTTGACCGTGTTATGGAAAACAAAATTTCAAGTGCTCTGCATTCGCGAAATGCGGTAGTGCAAAAATTTTGTTACGCCTCATTCTAAAGGTCTTTTAAGGGGCACTTTTTGCATTTTAAACATGTCATAGGAAAAATTTAGTAATATTTATTTATTTATTTATTTATTTATTTATTTATTTATTTATTTATTTTATTAAACATATAATTACAAATTATATCTTAATTCCCTAACCGAGCACTAGCAACGAAGGCCTTCGGCTCGTTGTAGCGAAAACAGACCAGAGCCTCTGGTGGGAATTAAGCCAACTAGCCTACCGGGGCGTTCAATTTAGTAATAGCAGCTCATGGCTTTTTGCATTACCAATAATGACCTATCCCTGCCCACTGCATTAATTCTAAAGTAAAAATAATAAGTTACTAATAATGTGTTATACAGACATTGATATTCCGGCTCCTTGCATACTACATTAATTTCAAGGTGAAAATAATGAGTTACTAATAATGTGTTTTAGCTACCTGCTTTTGGCAGTAAAAATCTATTTTTAATTTTTTTTTTTTTTCAAATTGTTATCAAAAATCAATTCAAATTAAAAGCAAATAAAAAAAAATTTTTTAAACATAATAAAAATAGTTTTTTGATTTTAAATATTTTAAATATGATTTTGATTTGAAAATGGGATTTTTTAAATACCATTTGAATTTGAATTTTTGAATGAATTAATCTAAAAATTTTTTCTATTGAATTCAATAAAATGTACATATCAATGGCTTAATATAAAAAGGCCCTAACTCGATTTTTTGTTACTTGACAGGAAAAGGAAAAAACTAAATAAAATACGTAAAATTTAAGATAAAAAAAAAAGTTTTAATGCAATTTTTAATAAAAAGAGGGAACACATTTTTGGAAATTGCATTTAAACTTTTTTTTTATCTAAAATTTTAAGGATTTTAAGTTTTTCCTTCTTCTATCAAGTAACAACAAATCGAGTTCGGGCCTTTTTATATTAAGTTATCGATATGTTGTATTTAAATATTTTTTATCATTATAAATATAAAATAAATTTTATAAAAAAATGTATTATATATTAGGTTGATTTTTTCGAATTTTATATAAATATTCCATACAAATTTAAGTAGATATAGGCTTGTTTAGTAGTTATAAATATAGCTACTTAAAAATTAAGAATGTATAAAAATACTGCCAAGTCTTAGAAATTATTGGCTTTTCTCTTTTAAACGTAAACAAATATATTTGTCATAAAAATATTTAAAATTTTTGTATTTTTCATTTGATAAAATTTTAAAAATAACAAAAGCTAACAACTAAATTATGTGTTTGTAAGAAAATATATAGAGCTGGGCAATAAATATAATTGTTCAATTTCGTGTTCCGGTGAAGTCCATATACATAAACAGCTTTCGTACAAAGGCTGTCCCGAGAGTTCAAATTGTATTGATAGTGGCTTTTTGTAGGGATAGTGGCTTTTTTTTACAAGAAATATCAGAAATTATTAATTATTTGCAGAAATTATGAACTTAGTTTTAGAAAATAATAATTTAAAAAATTTTCAGTTTAATTACAGATTTATTAGTTAATTTCAGAAGTTATTTATTTCATTTCAGATGCTATTAATTTAAATTCATATATATTAATTTCATTTCAGTTATTAGTATAATTTTTTCTACAATAAAATTCTTAATATCTGAAATAAAATAAATAGTTTATGAAAATAGTTGGTACTTTCTGAAATTAAATGGGTAATGGTGTAGTTATTCAGCTTCTTCCTTCTTATCAGTTCTGTAACGACTGCACCCCTTATGTTATGTATTATTATGTCCTTTATAAGCAACCAGTTATTAACTACCTTCAAACCACCAGTGTGTCCCAAGAAGAACGCAATTTTTAAATCTGGCAACATTCGAAGTGTCATTGTTTGACATTTGAACAATTGTTATTGTTTGCTAGTAGAAGGTACGAGGTTAGTAAAAATGGAGCGCTACACGAATGAACAACCCATTCTCATTGTGAAATTGTTTTACCAAAATGGTGAAAGTTTTGCGGCTACAGTTCGCGAATTGCGATCAATTTGGGGTCACAATAATGCTCCAAAAGAGTCAACTGTAAAGAGATTAATGGATAAATTTGCCGAAACTGGGTCTGTTAGTGATGTAAAGACAACAACGCGCCATCGACCAGGTCGATCGACCGAAAATGTCGCAGCTGTACGTGATGATGTCGCTCAAACTCCATCCACCTTAATTCGACACCGAGCTCAGCATCTTCATGCATACAAAGTTCAAATGACTCAGGAACTGAAGACAGCGAAGGGAGTTCGTTAATTGGGTATTGGAGAGACAACATGAAAATGCTGATTTTGCCGATAAAATCATCTTCAGTGACGAGGCCCATTTTCATCTTGATGGCTTCGTCAATAGGCAGAATTGTCGCATTTGGGGTGAGGAAAATCCTCGAGTGATTCACGAGAAGCAAATGCATCCTCAACGTGTCACTGTGTGGTGTGGTTTTTGGGCTGGAGGAATCATTGGACCTTTTTTTATGAAAATGAGGCAGGTCCAGCGCAAACAGTCAATGGTGTTCGGTACCGTGAAATGATAACCAGTTTTTTCTTGCCTAGAATTGAAGAAATGAATGTGGAGGGCATGTGGTTCCAACAAGACGGCGCCACATGTCATACAGCCAGAGAAACAATTCAATTGCTGCATCAGTCATTTCCCGGTCGTGTTATTTCGCGTTTTGGAGATCAGAATTGGCCGCCTAGATCGTGCGATTTAACACCATTAGATTTTTTTCTTTGGGGTTTTTTGAAGTCGATGGTTTACGCGAATAAGCCGACGACGACTCAAGCCTTAAAAGAGGAAATTGGACGCTGCATTAATGAAATACCGCAGCATTTATGCAAAACGGTCATTGAAAATTTCATTAAAAGATCGCGTGCATGCCAGCAAAGCCGCGGCGGCCATCTGCACGATATATTGTTCCATACATAACCTCATTCTGTCTACTTTACGATATAATAAAGTTTCACGATTTTTTTTTTAAATATCTGTGTTTTATTTAAAATTTAAATATTGCGTTCTTCTTGGGACACCCTTTATTATGCCCTTTATAAGCAACCAGTTATTAACTACGTTCAAACCACCAGTTTTTATTATATGAATTGCAAATATTATTCTTGAGTTACCTATAACTATTTATTTTAACCTTACTATTAACTAGTTGTTTTACTCCCTACTCGTAAGGTTGTAGGTAACTAGCTACCTCCAATGACATCCCTATGTTAAAATAATGAGCTAAGCAGGCAAACTTCAACCAGTTACTGTTCGTTCTAAAACCCATTATTTGGCAAGGTCTTTTTTTGCTGGGGTCTTCTTTAATTAGCTTATTCTTCAGGGAACATACATTTTTAATTTGAGGATTGATAGGGTCTGGGTAGATGCTAAGGGAAAGAATTTGCCTATTAAATTTTCAAAAAATCGTGTCCTAGTGGATGTCTTCACGGGAGAAGGAACATACATGCCAAACTTCAAGTTCTTACACAGGAAAACAGATTGATTGTGACAACCGAATTGTTAGATCGTAGTCACCGATATATTTGTTTGTCGCGAACGAAATATGTTTAATGGAACAGAATTTCGATAATTGTATCAAAAATACATTTGGTTATGACTACCAAATAATATGGTTGCTACAACCAAAAAATTCAGTTGGCAAGAAAATCGCTTTCACTATGAATCTGTTTTCTCTGTGTAGTTTCAGCAATTTGGTCTTTGAGTTCACTTTAGCAACTTTGTTTACTTTTAAACCAATTTCTAATTTTGCCTCCTCTCTGCAAAAATTCCTAAAAAGCCTATTTTACAAGAAAAGTATCCCGATGGGTTCTCTCCCATCTTCGGATATGTGATAGAGGCTATAAAAAAAGAGAAACGTATTTTTTAGCGAACCAATCTTACGTTAGGATGGTGCCCGGACTTTACCCCGACAGACATTATCGCAATAACCGGTTTTGGGTCATAATCCCAACAATTATAATGTAAGATAAGATCGTTTAAAAGCGATCATAATACCAACGGGTATAACGACAGTTTTTATTGTGATTATGACAATTTTATATTTATAATGTATAGAAAAGTTTGAGTTAGCGAAGCTGGAGTTTGGCATACCGCCTACACAAAAATCCCTTTGCCAGCGAAACCGAATGGATAAAAATTTTGCTAAAGGTGTAGATTTTTTGGAACAAAAGAACCGTTAAAAAACTGTCTTAATAATGGTGGACATTAGACCATACCTGAAGAAAAAGTTCGCCGTGTTCCTTTATAACTAATTTTTTTTTTGCCGAACGTAGGAGTTACCTTTTTAAATTTCCTTGGCATTTACAGTCGGATTTTAAAGTGTGATAAATCGATGTTTTTGTCTCTAGGAGACCAATGTTTTGTTCAAAGAGCCATTGACCTCAAGTGTACCGTTTTAATATTTACCCAGTTCCAACGACCCTGAAAGTCGAAGTACGAGGGCGGATCAATAAATCCGTGACTTTTCTAACTTCCCTCGTAGTTATATAAAATGCTACACTGCTCCCATCAAGTACCACCTTTTAATAGACTACTGTCAAATTTTGAGCAAGTTCCGGCATTTACTTCGCGTTTTTTTATACGAACATATATGGTCATATATGAGATCACATACGGTTATATATTAAACCAAATATAACCCCTTAACTAGGAAAGTAAAATAAATTGTCTTTCAACCATTTATTTGGAACAAATAGTTTTCCTGTGACCAGATAACTTAAAGTAGAAGGTTCAGAAACAAAAAATCTCAAATTATTTTCTTACTTTAATTTTTTTTAATTTCTTCTATAGTTTGTTACCAATTATTCGTTATATCGATTATAAATTTTCAGAAATATGTAAATTTTGTATATCTTATGATAGTAAATACTAATTTTTTTATTAAATGGAAAAAAATTGTGAGGATCAGGGCAAGAGGGAATGAACAATTTTTTCCATTTAAAAAAAAATAATTTTTTCTATTCCTTAGTAACATTAAAATTATGATCTCGAGCCTGATAAATTTAAAAATATATTATTTTCAGAAATATTCGTTATATAAGGTAGCAACAAATTAGGCCGCATATTATAACTGTATTTTTAAAAATTTTGCCAAAGTTTTTTGTTGGACTTTCCGAATCAATTTTATTCCTTTCTCCCGTACATATTTTCAAAATATACTTTGTGATCAAAGTGTAAAAATGTATGTATGTAGTATATATTTTTGGATAAATGTTCAATGAGTTTTTTGGCACGTGATATCATGTCTTGAAAAATTAAGTTGTTGCTTGTTTGCTTTACCATATTAAAATTGGCCAATTGAATAGAGAAGAAATGTATTTCACTAATGAGTTCATTTTATTTATTTTAATTACAAACAATTTGAAATTGCTTAATAAATAGTTACGAATTAATCTTAAATATCTTGTTAGTTAAGTTTTGGCAACATTGTTGCCGTGTGTAACACTATATAATTTTTATTGATTGCGTGGGTTTTGGCAAAAAAAAATGTGCAAAGAAATGTTACAATTTAACACAAATATGGCATATTATTAGCAACTTTTTAATATCATTGAGAAGAACAATTCTTTTAAATAAATATATTTTTAATTTATAAAAAAAGTGCAAAATGAAATTTCAGCTTGAATGATTCTTAAGAAAGATGATAGCTGACCATTGAGTTTTTCAGTGTACTAATAATCAGCTAAAAATCAACTCGCTGATATTTACAAACACGATTTTGCTGACATTAGGAATTATTCTGCAAGCAGCCTTGGCTTAAATTTTACTGAGTGTAGGAAGTTTTCTTACATTTTCAGTCATAACCGCCAAATAAACATTAAAAAGTTAAAAATTCAATTGCCTTAAATATTGCTTGGATTGTGTTTTTTAAGGGTCTTGCAGTCAAAAATCAACATAATACAAATAAAAATATTTTGTTTCATGTTTTTCCTTTGCTTGTCAATATTTTAAATAAAATTAAAAGAGTTGCTCAAATTGAAAATTTTCCTTTGAAGACTTTTATAAAATCTAACCCAAGAAACATTTTTACGGACTCTCCGATACGTACAGATTCATGAATCCGGCTTCTACTGTACGTTTAAAATCCGAAAATACGTATCCGTCAAAGCTTGTACGTAAACGGAACATTAACGGACCGTATAATTGAATTTACGAAAACAATACGGTTTTACTCCGTTTTGGTGTATCCGTTTCTGTACCGTCAAATACGGACCACTGTTTTTCATCAGGTTTTCTCTGTTGCCTTTGGATTTGCTTAGTAATAAAAAACTAATACTTAAATATCCCTCAGGTAAATATTTATGAAATTGAAAACAAATTTTACGATGATGTGTGCAAAATTATGTTGATTTACAAATAAAAATATTGCCCGACAGCTTAAAATAACTTTGTGAAAGAATTTGCAAATTTGTATTGTTTGCTTCATCATATCGTAAGTACCACAATTTAAACCGAAATTAAATATTTGTTTTATTTATTTCATGATTTTTAATGGGCCACAATCGCAGTGATTGATGGATGGTAATTGTGCTGGAGATAAATATGGTATTTGTTGGATTTAGTTTATTTAGTTTTGTTATTTTATTTTAAGTATATTTGTTAATAAATTTAAAGAAAAAAAAATTTGCTACTAACAATTAAAATAATATGCCTTTACACAAATTCGTTTTTTGTTGAAAAAACGGTATGAATACGGATCCGTAAACTATCCGTCACTGACGGATTATTAACGGACAACTCCGTTTTTCATCCGATATATCCGGTCCGTAAACGGTCCGTCATTGACGGCATTTAAACGGATTCGAATCAGTTTCGATGTTCCTTAAAATCCGTTTTCTGGTCCGTTTACGGATAAAGAAAACGGTACGTAAACGGAGTTGGATTCCGTTTATGACGGACCGAAACCGGTACGTAAACTGTACGTATTGTTTGTTGGGAAGTTTCTTCCATGGATTTTATCGAAAAGGTAAACTACATTTATTTGAAGCTAAACTCCCTCCTTACATAATTTTTTTTTTCTTATTCCTATTAAGATTTTAGCAATTTCTTCGTTAAAAAATCAAGATAAAATATGTAAAACCAAAATTATAAATATGTATGTTTGTTAAAAAGAGTATGTGAACTGAAAATAAATTGTACCAAAAACCATTTGTTACCGTGTTTTTATGACTTTGTATAGAATTAAAGTTAGGACTTGAAAATAAGTGTTCACAGAGATAAGGGCTTCGTGCTGACAACCGCATTTGTAGCCAATCGAACGGTTCGGTTGTGCTAACCGAATTTTTCGGTTGTGACAACAGAAAACCGATTAAAACGTAAGTAATTTGGCTCTGGCAACAGTATTTCGATTGCCCCAATAACATTTCGGTAGTGACAATTGAAAAATTCGGTTGCTACAACTGAACCATTCGATTGACAACAAATTCGGTTGTCAGCACGAATCTGTCTTCTGAAAGTTATTATAATGTTGTTTGACTTTGAATTAAACTGTCATTCGAGGTTTGAATTAAAGCGACGTGAATTCCAGTGTCGCTTTTGCTGGAATATGCTATTGAATTAAAGTGTAATTCAAGTATAAATCTTTAATTCCAGAAAAAATGTTAATTGGGTTTTCAAGGAAATTGTAATGGATTTGTTTTCGTATCTAGAGGTTTTAAAACAAAAAAATTGATAGTCGCAAAATAAATACTCCCCATTCTATAAAATTCAAATTAAGCTCCAAATTAACGACATAAAAATACATTTTTCTTAAAAATCACTCTAAATAATTAAAGTTTTTTTTTTTAATCAATAATAAAATTCTTTGTATCCATATTTTTTAAGTGTTTATGATTGCTTTTGTAATCCAAAAATTTATTTTTTTATATATATTTATTGTTTTCTTGAACAATGATAAAGCATAATTTGTTGTTTACTTGTTGAATTATTTGGTTAATTTAGGTTTCTCTCATCAGCATCAATTTTCAGATGTTATTTTTTTTTGTTTTTTCTTAAACCACAATGAACTTAAAAACAAAATCCACCAAATCAACATAATGCAAAATGTAAACTAAAACAAAATTTCATATCTTTATGTTTAAAATGCATTAAGCTAATTTATGGTCATATCATCACGTCAAAGGATTTATTTGTTTATTTGGTTTCAGTTTGTGTCTTGCACTTCTCTTCTGTTCATCTCCTTGAATGCTTACAGCACTTGAAAAGTGAAATCGTTTTTTGTTGTGAAGGTGTTTAAATTGCAAAAAATATTGTATTTATTTGTATAGGAATGTATTAAAATACATACGTATATACTGCGACAGACAGTGGGTATGATTAATTTTAAAATGATTGTAAATTGGCTCACAAAACCAACAAGGACTGTTAATCGCCCAATTAAATGATAAAAATATTAAACAAAAAGTGAGAAATAAATTTAAATTGATATTGAAAAGAAATGCAAAGCAAAAATTCAATCATTTTTAAGAAATTACAATTAGTAAAATACAGTGTGGGCCAAAACGATTTTTTTAAATACATATTTTTTTTTTAAGTCAAAAAATGGAAATTTTCTGAAAAATTCAACTTGCTAACAACGCCTTATATGAGTAAATTTCCCAAATATAATCTTGATTTTGGTTAAATTACACAGTTCTTGTTAAGGAGACAAAAAAAAAATATACGTGTGTCGGCGTTTTGATAGTTTACATCGGAGTTTCATTTTAGAGACGGATTAAGTTTCCCAGCTCTAGCCTGTTCTTGCAGCATATCGGTATATAAAACTATGTTTTCTTTACATTTGATGTGTACTGTATGTTCAACAACTTTGTATATAATGGTATGATAAATATTTTTTTAGAACCTATTAACCCTCTAACTCCCCCTCATAATGGCATTTTTTGGCTTTATAGTAAAAAATTGTAAAAAACATTCCGAAAAAGAAGAAGGGCGGGGATGGAATGTTCTACAAAAATATCGGCCATAAAATTCTACTATATATGTCAGAACACACCAAAACCAAAAACTTAACACAAACACCAAAAACCAATCAAATTTAAGATTGCTCATCAGATGTCTAGTCAAATTTTTGGATGACCAACATATTATAAGTCAGATTTTGGGATCACCTACATAACATTTAGGTCATCCCAAAATCTGACTAGAAATGTGATAAGCAACTTGAATTTGTCTGGTTTTTGGTATTTGTGTTAAGTTTTGGGCTTTAGTGTGTTCTGACATATATAATATAATCTTATGGTCAACATTTTTGTAGAACATTTCATCCCCGCCCTTCCCCTTTTTCGGGGTAGTTTTAAAATTTTTTTAGAATTTAGCCAAAAAATTCCATTATGTGCCCACAATCGGGAGAATTGTGGGCAAATTCCAGCAAACCGTGTCTGTGAAAACACCTGTGCATGCTCGCTCAGTTCGTTCTGCGGAAAACATTGCTGTTGTTCGCGATAGTGTGTCATGAGGTCGGCCAAGCGTTTACCGTGAATGGTGTTCGCTATCGCTAGATGATAACGAACTTATTGTGGCCAGGAATTAAGGATATGACCTTAAACGATATGTTGTTTCAACAGGACGGTGCCAATTGCCACAGCTAACGAAACAATGGCTCTTTTGCGCGACAATTTCAATGGCCGTGTTATCACACGTGATATCGATGTCAATTGGCCGCCAAGATCATGTCATTTGGCACCGTTGGACATCTTTCTTTGGGGTTATTTGAAAGAAAAGGTGTACTCGATAAGCCAGCAACTATTCAAGAGCTAAAGGATGAGATAATTCGGCGCATTAACGGCATAGAACCTCAATTATGCCTCAGCGTCATCGAAAGTTTGGACCATCGGATGGAGGTGTGCCGCCGAGGTCGCGGCGGCCATTTGGCCGATATTTTGTTCCATACATAATTGAACCATACCATATTATCATAATAAAAAGAAATGACAATAATTTCCTAAACAATTTGTGTTTTATTTAAAATCAACATCGGCCCTTAAAAGTTAACCACCCTTTACTATAACTTATGCTTTAGATGCAATGATGAGTGTTTTTTAAGACAAAAATATGATTTACTCTTGCTGTTCAAATTTTAAAAATTTTATTAATTTAAAAAAAAAGAAATTAAAATTTCATAAAATTCTAAATTAAAGCGGTATTTATCTTATATTAAATAAAAAACAACATTGAATATTATTGTTGTTTTTGTCATTAACAATATAAACAAAAACGTAAAATAATAATTGATGTTGTCATATGATGTACCCTGTGAACAGCATGGCACTAACATACCAACAATAATTATTTTTGGTTTTCATTGGAGACCATGACTATTATTTCTGATTTTGAAACAAATTATTTACACGGTGTAACAAAATAGATAATTAAATTATGAATAAAAGCATGATTTTCTTCTACTTTTTCCCGGAAATAAATTGCTTAATCAATTCGTTGCTGGTAATGTGTCAGTTTAAGTTCTTAGATAAGCAGAATTTTGTACGGAAACATTCTTAGTATATGCCAAGTTTTGTCGAACGTCTCCTGGTTTATGTCTCTCCATCTTCTCCAAATCTCTCCTGTACCCGTGCGATATTGCCATCAGTGTGCCTTACTGCCTCTTGTTGTCGAAAATTTGCAACTAGACGGTTTATTGTTGACTCTGAGGGTCCAACTCACACATTAAAATAACGACAATATACACGCTGAGTCAAAAGAATGGACCGCTGATTTTAAAAATAAAATTCAACGATTTGGGTACATTGTTCAATAGTGTACTGTTCCATTTTAAATTCCCCAAGGCTTTTTTACAAAATGCTGAAAAGAAATAAAAAATAAAATTATAATAAAACAGTTATAAGGACTTCAAACCCCTTCGATGACTTTGGGCCACCCTGAGAAAGGCATTGTATTCAAAATAATTTATAAAGCTATGTATATATTGCGGTAAACGTCTTGAACATTCCGAGAATGTAATATATTAAATATATTTTGTACAGAGTGCACATCTTTAGTATTTGCCAATGAATCTTTGAGTTGATAATGTAAATTAATGCATTCGTTGGCTAATGTCTCTTCTAGATCATCAGGATACTTTTTGACGAGTTTATTTGCTTGACTTTTTAACTCATTTGTATCTATTTTAGATAAATAGTCAAAAAAATTGGAAGTTTACAAAAAGCTTTTTGTATGCGTTGTTACGACACTCACACGCAGAGAAAAAACATGGTTGCAATATGATCACTGCTACTATATTGTGCTTGCTGCAATCAGGTATGGTTGTCACAACCCAGTTATTGGTTTTCTATAAAAATATTAATAAAATGTTTTTTATAACAAAAAGTCTGTAGAACCCATGATTTTTTTTTTTTTTTTGTACGAAAAGGTTTCTTACACAAAATAATAGATATTTGTAAATTTATCTGATAATAACATATTGAGATCCCATTGGTATTTACAACGACAAGGACTACCAATGGGATCTCCAGCTTCACCAATTATAGCTGATATTGTAATGGAAAAATTATTAGATTCTTGTATAGAAAAATTAAATGTGAAACCAAAAATCATCACAAAATATGTTGATGATTTATTTTGCATTATTTCGAATGATTCAATTAGTGATATTTAATCAACTTTTAACTCATTTCATGACAATATAAAATTTACGATTGAGAAAGAATGTAATTCTAAAATTCCTTATTTAGATACATTGATAATAAGAAAGGGTGAGATTTTATTAATAGATTGGTATCAGAAACCAACAGCTTCTGGAAGAGTTATCAACTATTTTTCTAAACACCCGAAAAGAATCATACTTAATACGGCTAAGAATTTGATTGAAAGGATATTAAAGATTAGCGATACAAAATTTCATAAAACTAATATAAAAAAGATTAAAAATATTTTGTTAAATAATAATTACCCAATTCAATTAATCTGTAGATTGATAAGACAATGTAAAGAACAGAATAATTTAGTTACGAGAACGGTTACTGAACCTAAAATTTATAAATCTCTAACTTATGTTCCTCTTATATCTGAAAGATTAGAAAAATCGAAAATGTATGATAATAAGAAATATATAGTAGCACATAGAACTTATTACACATTAGGTAGATTATTTAGCAAAACGAAAGATAAAATAGATAAATCTGAAATGTCCAATTTAGTTTATAAAATACCTTGTAGTGGAAATGATAATGAGAATTGTAGTAAAGTATATGTAGGTACAACAAAGAATAAATTAAAAACAAGAATTGCAGGACACAGATCTGATCAAAAATACAGGAACACTACCTCTACACAAAAAACAGCATTATCATTACATTGCACGAATTTTAATCATTATCCTGATTTTGATAGGACGTCAATTTTAAACACGGAAAATAATTACAGACGAAGATATATGTTAGAAATGTTACAAATTATGAAGGTACCATCTACACAACGGATTAATTATAAAACAGATATAGCAAATATTGCACAAAATTACAGACATTTAGTTAATAAAAACTAGGATAAATATTATTATGTTAAATGAAATGTATATAAAATATTTTTGTTCATGTAATATTTTAATTTTTCAAATATTGTTATTTTTGTTTTCTGTGATATTTTTATTTTTTAATATTGACAAAAAAAAAAATAATTTTTGATTTACCGCCTTTTTTAAAAAAATTGTTATATATAAGTTTTCAGTTTAATAATTTTAATTTATTAATTATAAAAAAAAAGAAAAGACAATTTCCCCTGAAGAAGTCACCCAATGTGGTGACGAAATATTGGGATAAATAAAGATTTATAATTTAATTTTTTATCAATAAAGGATCTTTGGCTCAATAAGGAATATAATATAAAGGAAATATTCTTAAATTTAAAGAGTTTTTCATAGTTTCTAAGAACTTCTCCTTTAAGAAATTTTCTTAGATTATGGATCATATAATGATAATCCAGGAATAAAAATATAGTTATGATGGACCATAGTATGATAATATTTTGAGAATAATATGATTACGTACGATCATATTATGATAATATAATTTTTAAATCATAATATAACTGGTTATTTTATTATCATAATATGATAACCATATTATAGTACGATCATGATTGGCACAACCATAAGCCCAAAAATATATGATGCTCCTCGAATATGATTGCCCCAACCATGTTTTTTCCTTGCGTGCAGAGTATCCAAAATAGTACACAGAGAAAACAGATTCATTGTAACAACCAAATTTCTTGCAAACCGAATCGTTTGGTTCTGATGGATAAACCGAAACTCGGTTAATACAAAAGAATTTCTGTTGAAACCAAATATTTCAATTGTATCAGGAAAACATTTGGTTAGGACAACTGAATAATTCGGTTACTGCAACCAATATATTCAGTTGGCAAGAAATTCGATTAATCTGTTTTCTCTGTGTTTAATAAATATTTGTACGAAAATTTTCTTGTCCAGATGCTCTTTCATTTACCCGTGACTCATCTGACTGAATTTTTCAGGTTTTTCTGTGACGAGTACAATAGTATGGTCTGAATAATGTATGCCCGATGATTGGAAACTCAGTGTACCTTGCCCTATCCACACTATCTTCTCCCTATTGCATACAAAATACTTTCTAAAGTAATATTTGCACGATTAAAGCCATACACCAACAACCTGATGGGAAAGTATCAGTGCAGTTAAAGACCTGAGGGTCAATTCTCGTTCTGTGAAACGGTGAAATGAAAAGTTTTTTCACATTTTCATAGTATTTTTGATTCGCGTTTTGTGATAAAATGTAAAGAAATGTCAATACGTTTTCATATGAAAAAAAAAGTGGAACGAAACAAGATTTTTTCACGATTGCACAACACTGGCGATTCTTGTTTTGTGTAACAGTGCAACCAACTGTCAAAATATTTTCATATGAAAAAATTTTTTTCACAAACTATTTATAAATGAAACAAACATGGAGAAGGTTGTAAGAGGAAAGCGTGCCAGCGAAAACCAAAAGGAATATTTAATAAATTATTTAGAAGAGCATGTGGATATAGCAAACGATAAGTAAGTAGTTTTATTACCATAATCACAATTTTATTAATACCTTATTTACAGATTTGTAACTGCAGATGGTGCCAAATTTAGAGATGAAAAGTGGAAGGAATTAGCGGCGAGCCTCAACAGTCTTGGTGGGACCCAAAAGGATGGTGCGAAATGGAAGAAGTATTGGAGCGACTTAAGGTATATTTATTTATAGTTTATTTATATTATTTATGAAATGTTTTTTTTTAATAATATTAGACTTCATACGCGCACCAAATATAGCGCACTTAAGCAAGCGGAACAAAGAAGCGGCATAAATGGTATGAAGCAAACAAAACCACTGTCGCCACTAGAAGACCGAATTTTAAAAATTTTTACAAAAGAAGCAGTCGACGGTGATGAAACGCCAGAAGTGGGTTTTGAACAAAACCCAATTTTAAATAATATAAATATTGATGACGTTTGTGAACAGGCACAAGAGGAGCTTTTGTCCGACTGTGAAATTAGTTTTAATATTGCAGCAGACACAGCAGAATATGCTGCAACCACTTCCAGTGGAATTTTGGGCGGTGATTCCTCAGCTGCTGCAACAACCCGATCAAAAAGAAGAAGGAAAAAAACGCAGCCAGAGACACCGCAATTGGAAAAATTTTTAAAAATGGAGGAAAAAAAACTGTCTGAAATGGAGATAGCAAACCATTTAAAAAAAGAACAAATTTCCGTTCTAAGGGAGCAGGTAGAAGCTACAAAAAAGCAAACTGAGGCAATAAAAGCCGGTACGCAGGCAAAAGAAAATATTGTAGCAAAGCTAATTAGAATTTATTCTTCTAAGTGAAGACATATTTGTTTTTAATTTTTCCTTTTTTTTTTTATAATATTTAAGATGGTATGAATAAGATTTTTTTTATTATGTAGTATTTAAAAAAATGTGATTTATTTATTATTTTAAAAAAAGTGAAGTACAGTATTATTAGTATAAGTAAATGTTTCTTGAATTTAATTGTTAGTGTTAAAAAACGTGATATATTAATATAATTAATAAACTGAAATGTGATACAGTACAAATTTATGTTTGAATATTATTAGTAAAGTTATCTTGAACAATTTGCGAACGTTGTCTTCTTGCAATGTTTAATAAATTCCCATTTAAAATATCCAAAGAAGAGCTAGCATACACTTCAGATTCCTCAGAGTCCTCTACATAAGTTTCTTGAAATGGTACTCTTCTACGAATTAAGTAATTATGTAGAACCAAGCAAGCGTTGATTATAAGACCGGCTTTTGGTGGGCTGTAAAAAAGGGCTCTTTCCTTTGACAGACACCGAAATCTGCTTTTTAAAATACCAATGCATCTTTCGACAAGAGCTCTAGTTGACTTGTGAGATACATTGTAGCGCTCTTCAGGAGTACTAGATGCTGCACTAATTGGTGTCATAAGCCAAGGCTATTTTAAAATATACGAAATATTAGGATTACTCTTAAATTAGGAAGTCACTGCTTACCTGCAATGGATAGCCACTATCGCCTAGAAGCCAAAAATTACGTTCGCCTGCACCATAAAGCTCTTCCAGAGTCCTGCAAGCTCGTGAACGACGCCATACGTACGAGTCATGGGCAGTACCCCCAAATTGAGCATTTGCGGCTAGAATGAGGCAATCCGCATCGCATATAATCATCACATTTTTGGAATGTCCACCCTTTCGACAATAGTATACGTGCTCTATTTCATTCTTTGGAGCTGATATTTTTATATGTGTTCCGTCTATGAGCCCGATTACCCCTGAAAATTTATACTTTTGCATAAATTTTATTTTCAATGCCGGAAAATCTTCGCGCGTGGGAAACTTAATATGTCTATGAGATATATTATTTAACGCGGAAGCAACCACTTGCACACATCTGCTTACAGATGTTTGTGATAAAAAAGATAAACTGTCTTGTCCCACACTTCTTTGGAAGCTTCCAGTGGCAAAAAAACGCAGGGCACTTAATACAATTAAATGACTTGGAATTGCGTGTTTGCGGCTCGAATTTGGCAAAAAAGGGATTATTTCATCAATTAATTCCAAGCACAATGATTTGGGAAATCGATATAAATCAATGAAGTGCTCGTCGGTAGTCATCTCGAATGGATTTTGTCCATCACGGAGTGTGCGTCTCAGCACTCTCAAAAAATTCCTATAAAATATGAAATTATTTACTGCAATTAAACGCTTGTAACATCATTGTCTTACCTTTGCTCATCCCGAATTCTTTGTGTAAAATCCAATAATACAATTAATCCAGACATTTTAATATATTTATTTAAAAAAAAATTACGAACTTATTTCAATTTTGTTTACGTTTTTCTCTGTTTTGACATTTGTTTTAAATTTTGGATAACACAGTTGCAAAAGTTTCATAGGTACAGTGGGAATGAAACATTTTTTTCACAATACAAACGAGAATCGCAAATTATGTATTGGTGAAAAGTTCGAGTGAAAAGTGCTTATGAAAACGAAAATGAAAAGTTTTTTTTCACTTCACATTATCACAGAACAAGAATTGACCCTCTGGTAAGTCCACATAGACCAGATTATCACGTTACGCGAAACCCTGGAAAAGACTCAGGAGGAACAAATCGACACGCACCATCTATTTGTCGACTATAAGGCTGCGTTCAATAGCCCGAAAAGAGAAAAGTTTTATATCGCCATGTCAGAGCTTCGTCAAAATAGGAACAAACCTCTCCGATTCTTTTAATACTGAGCGAGGTTTTAGACAAGGCGATGTCTTATTGTGCGACTTTTTCAGCTTGCTGATGAAGAAATTTAAGCAGGAAACGAAAATTAAAACCACAGGCATTATTTAAAACAACAGTGTCATGTTGCTTGCATATGCTGACGATATCGACATCATTGGTCGCAACACGCGGCAGTAAGTGGAGCCTTTGCATAACTTGAAAAGCAGTCTAAAATCATGGGCCAAAAAGTGAACGAGAACAAGACGAAGTATTTTATTTCAAGTAGCAAAACATCACAGCGTCTCGAACAGCGCATATCCATCGAATATTACAACTTTGAAGTTGTTAAAGACTTCGTCTACTTAGGTGCCAATGTTACTAACAATAATGTAGTCAGCTTAGAAATTAAGCGGAAAATAAATATTGCCAAGAGATGCTACTTTGGTCTTATTAGGCAATTTAAAAGTAAAGCCTCCTCTCGACGGACAAAAATAACACTGCTGAAACATGGACAATGAAAAGATCAGATGAGTCTTTGCTGGCAGTGTTTGAGAGGAAAACTCTCCGTAAAATTTACGGCCCTATTCCCGTTGATCATGGATTCTGAATTAGAATGAACCATGAGCTGTACGGGCTTTACTCTAATGTAGACATAGTCAGAGGCATTAAAATTCAACGCTTGCGCTGGCTTGGACACATTTGTCGTATGGAAATTGACGCTCCAGCACATAAGCCATTCAAGGAACAACCCGTCGGTGGGCAACGCAGAAAAAGACTACCCAGCCTCCCTTAGAGTGACCAGGTGCAACAGGATTTATTAACAATTGGTGCCTCCAATTGGCGCCAGCATGCAAGAGAAAGAAACAACTGGCCTTATATTTTACTTTACTTTACTTTACTTTACTTTACGACCCGCTCTTGTAATAGCCATATAAAGTACAGTAACTACAATAATGGTAATAATCTTGAATTCTAAATAGCGCTTTGGCTTCTTCCTCAAACTCAGAAAATTGTTTATTTCTCATGAAGCAATGAGGCGAGATAACCATAAATTTGGATAACAGGCGATAAATCAGCGTGAGATCCCTGATGTTTTTTATAGCAGCATTAAAACGGTCAAAAATTACATTTCAAACAATGAATAGAATTGCTATATCTAGATGCTGTAACTTTCGTTGCAATAGCGTCAGATCGTGTAGTAGGTTTCTCTTCTCTTTATAAAAATCTTACAAGGGTACAAACAAAATTCAAAGAATAGGCAGCGCAAAGCACGTACAATTTTTTAATTCTTGCCTGAAGTCATAAATATATTGCTGGCATATTTCTTGCATTTTCATTAGATTGACCACGGAAGTTCTTTATGCCCAAACCAAATTTTTTCCAAAGAGTTTAACACGTCATTTTCAATATCTTTGGCTTTGTGACCAATGTTTGGTAAAAATTCTAAAAATCTTTCAACATTTTCACCACTTTCACGTTTATATGTAATAATTATAGCCAGCTGATCGGTATGTGCAATACCAGGTGATTCCAAATAGTTGGCCAATTTCACTTCAGCAGAAATATGCTCTAATACTTTATGTCGAATCAAAACTATAATTTCTTCCTAGATTGTGGTAACAAATACCCCCAGGATGTGCATAACATTTTAAATGCTCAGAAGCTTTAAATGAAAGAAGCTTTACTGTTCCTAAGAGATTTTCATATTGAAGATCATCAATTTGTTCTAAATCTCCTCGAAGTGGCAGTCAGAAACTCCTGTTGGTTTCCAGAACTGCAAAATCAACTTTTTTCTTGATTTAATCATACAAAATTTTCTTGTTCACATTAGCAGTAAACATAATCGACCATATGTCGACCATATGACAAAAAGTCAGCGTTGAATAAATCAGAAAAAACAACAAACAACGCATATGAGTTTATTCATAATTACAACAAAATAGAACAGACTTGCCTAATCCGGAAAAATTTAAATATTGTCTAAATTTTTTTTTCATCTATTTTGATTGGAAAATTAGGCAATATTTAACTTTAACCGGATTGGGCGAGCCTGAGATGTCGACCTAAATTAAAAAAAAATATTCACAAAGAACAATATTTTTGGTATTCCTAATAAAAATTCTAAAAAAACGTATTTTAGACCCACCCTAATATACATATAACGTTGAAATATGTTTTTTTACAAAACCACCCCCTTTTCATAGATAAGAAACTATTTTGTTTTAATTGTGATTACACTCATACACGTTGTTTGTTGTTTTTTCTGATTTATTCTTCATCAAAATAATTATTGTTGGCTCGAATGAACAGAATAAAACAATGGTTTAACAACGACCGATGATTATAAACCAGTGACAAAACAATTTGCACATCGTTTGATTGATTTAAAATCATCAACGAATATGTGTGTTGGAGTATATTCAGCTTTTGAACGCAAACACAATTTATTCTTGTGTTGATTGCGTATGAACGTTTTGTAATCAGCAAATGCAGTTCTCTGGTTTCCACAAGTTAATTCGAAAAATACAACCGAATTTCGGTTGCAACACATAAAATATTCAGAAATCACATTTCAGTTTGATTATGCTAACCGAATTTATTGGCTGTAGCAACTTAAATACACTTTTCAATTTGATTGGTGAAAGGTATAAAAAAAACTCGTAAAACCGAATATAATGCTCTGCTTATTTCTATTTATTTTTAGAAATCAAATTTGAACTTTGACTGCACACCTACAATTTTGAAATATTATATCGCACCCACAAACCAATAACTAACAATTATAAAAAGAAAACACTGTGTTAATGTTAACATAATCTCAATTATTAAATGCAACTTTTTTAATTGCAAAATTGTGAACCTTATGAAACAAACAAAAATAAAAGTGTTGCTTATAAATGAATCAGTTACAAAACAGATTTTACGGTATACAAGTTAAATTAAAAAAAAAATAAATTTATAACGGAAAAATAAAAAAATAATACTAACCAGAAATAATTCTTAAAAACATAAAATATTTTTCAACATGTTTCTTAAATGCAATTACATGAAATGGTTGCTACTGCAGCTAATGGAAAACATGTTAAATTTTCAAATGTTCTTAATAATTGGGATACATTTTATAGCACCAACTTTGCTTGGAGTTACTGCAACAAATGTAAATTTGAAACTATTACCAACTTCAACAACTGAGAATAATAGCCAGGAAATTGGTGATGAGGCATTTGTACATTTTTTGAAATACTTAAGTCAAGAGAAAAATTTTACATCAATTGTTATATTGACAAATTGGCCAAATGACAACAAAAAACAAGGAGACTTTTTCATAAATCTTAAATATTATATGGAATACGAACAGCAACAAGATCAGCAGCAGCAACAGAGTGCATTAATACCCGTATTATTATTACAATCCCAACAACAAAACTATATACTCCATGGTAAATTTCATAGTGAATTTTTAACAATAATTTGTATACCACCATTGTCATCGCCGTCATCATATCAGGTTTTAAAAAATCATTTATTATCAGCCCTCAGCAAAAATCTTTGGTACTTACGTAAAAATCCTATTATATTTCGTATGGATTTGTCCAGCCGCCATAAAGAAGAAAATTTAAAAAATGTTGCCGACATATTGAAATATTGTGATACGGAACAATTCTTAAATGTTATAATTATATCTTATGAGTTTCCTCATAATGATTTAGATTACTATTCATATTCAAAATTTCCCAAATTTCAAATGAAAAAACAAAGATGGATTATGGGTGAATGGGAGTTATTTCCCAATCAATTGCGTGACGTAAAAGGTTATACTTTACGCACTATACCCGATCAAATTATACCCAGATCTATGATTTATTATGATAAAAATGGTCAACAACAAATGTGTGGTTATATGGGACACTTTGTTACATATTTCGCTAAGAGTATTAATGCTTCTTTGGTATTTGCCTTTGAGGTTAAAGAAGGTGAATCTCTCTATTATTCTGATATTTTAAATTTAACACGTAATCATACCATAGATTTGGCAGCATCTACAACGGGCCCAATTAATGGTACAGACTGGTCCGAAGTATCGTATCCCTATGAATTAGCCAGTTGGTGTGTTATGTTGCCAGTAGAAGCCGACATATCTCCAGCTGAAATTTTTTTGGTTGTTATGAATCCTTTTTTTATCACAATTCTTATTTTACTTTGTCTATGTTTTACCCTTCTATTGCTTGTAATGTTTAAGAGAATGTCAGGTTCTTCATATCGTTTCTATTGGGTTGATTTACTACTCAATGATAAAGCATTTAGAGCTGTCTTGGGTCAAGGGTTTCCTTTTAATAAAAATACTTTAGATTATTTTGTAGCCTATGTTTTCTTTTTGCTATTTCTTACCGGTCTCGTGGTTGTTACATTGTATGGTGTCTTCTTGGGTGCCTATATGACGAGTCCGCCTAAGGAACCAACTATAAAAAGTTTTGATGATTTGGAAAAATCCCGCACTAAGATCCTAATAACCCAAGTGGAATATAATTTAACCCCTCCGTCTGAATATCTTCAATATCAAAATCTATTTCAATTAGCTTCAATAAATTATTCCGGGGAGCATCGTGAAAGTCTTAATACTTCGTATGCGTATGCAGCGGCTGGTTTTGTTTGGCATGTTGTGGCCACCCAACAAGAACGTTTTTCACGCCCTTTATTTCGTTACTCTACTGATCTTTGTTTTAAAGAATTTTTACATCATTCCCTATTTTTACCTTTGCATTCCGTGTTTCGTGAACCTGTACATTTGGCTATTTTAAATGCCTATGCCTCAGGTTTATATTCTTATTGGTTTGATTTGGGTTTTTATGAATTGGTCTCTTTGGGCCGCATGAGGTAAAACCTATTGCTGTTTCAGATTTGAAAATAATTTTTATTGGATTTTATATATCGCTATTGTGTAGTGTAGGAATTTTTGTGATTGAGTTATTTGTGTCATTCATGGGGAAATATATAACACGAAGGAAGGACACGACAAGAAAGGTACATAGATGCAAACTAAATAATGGTTTTGAGGTATAAATTCGAATATATATTTTTTAAATATGCCTTGATGGCTTGATTCTATTTTGGGTCTCAAAACTTTTTCATAGCCTTAAGTAAAGTTCTATATCAGCCTGATTTGAAAACCTTTTATGATTTTGATAAAGCTAATTATTACTGATTTCAAATTAAACAAAAGCCATCCTGCACATAATGCAAAAAGTATCTATAACAAATTACCGATCAAGCCAGCTAACTAAGTTCTTAGCGTAGAAACGACACCGTTTTGAGCGGGGCAAGGATCATAAGTAGGATGGCCATTAAGGATCGAAAAAATTAAAGCCCCGTCGATGCTAATGAAATATTATAAGTACATATTTCATTAGCATCGACGGGGCTTTAATTTTTCATTAGCATCGACAGGGCTTTAATTTTTTCGATCCTTAATAAGTAAGAAATTATTTTAAACATTACAAGTATATACTTATTTCAGCACCTATTGCTAACTAGTGTTTTTTTTTTAATACAAGTAACTACTTACCTCAGTATTTTCTTACTTATGCCTTTACTTGTAAGCTTTAACCATTTACCTCAGCCTAAAAATTTTAAAATTAATTGGGTACTTTTTGGCATTTTAGCCCAATTTTATACCCATTTTAAACGTTTTATTGGAAGTTTCAAAAAGGATCTCCTTACTAAATAAGTTTTTTTTAATAACCCGTTTCTAGAGGAAATTTTTTCCGTTTTTGACCCCTCCCGTAAAAATTTTTTAAGTCCCGTCAGGGTGGATGCTGACGCCGGAGTAACTTTATTTTTTTTAAGCGATAGTGCCTGCACACTCATTGCCTGCATTTACATAAGCAACATAGCTAGAATATCAGGTAAAGCCCTTCATCTTTCACCACCCATCATCTCTTCTCTATCCTCTTTTAAAAGAAAGCAATACATAATTAATGCACATACCGTTAAGTTTTGTTAGAAACACAATTTTTATAAGAAATTCATAGCATTATTAAGTAAATTGCATCGATAAGTTAGCTTGAGGGTAGTTTTTGTTAAGCACTAACTTCTAAATATTTTAAAATAAATAAATATGCTTAAAAATACAAATATTTTAATACTAATTCTACTTTAAATAAATGTAAAATAAACCTAAATGTGTTTTTATTTAATATGTATATGTGTGATGTGTTAAAGGTTATTGGAAATTATTTAGCAGACAAACATACAGACAGAACAATTGAATTAATAAAGACGGACATGCTGATATTGACAGACGATGAGGAAAGAGTCGCTGAATAGTTGTGTAAAGTTCAAAGGCGCTAAAAGTTTATTTTTATCTATTAATACCCTACAGGAAATGCACCAGTCACAGAGTTAGTCACGTGACCGAAACTTTGTGGCAGAAAACGGTCCTCGAGTTGGTAAGAGAACCAACTCGAGGATAGAAACCGATAACTTTAACATGGGCTTGTCATAGGAGGTGTCAATTTATACCTTTTAAGCTACTTGTGACATATCGCTGACCTTGGTTAGGGTACCATATCACTGCATTGGTGTAAGTGAATGCGCAACAGACTCATAACTAGTCTCATGTAAGATACTACGTGTGGCTCAAATGTACATACCACAGAACTGAGGATAAGTAATAAATACAAAACTGGTTAGATATCAATTACAATGTGTTATGTTACAGAACTTGTAGGGAATGAATAGTTTAGTGATAATTAGCATGCAACCTGTCAATATTTCTTCCGCGTTGCTCATATTAAGAACGTGTTTCTAGAAGACTCCATAAGGTCCAGTCACTGAATTTACCTGTAATGCTTATTACAAAAGATTTTAGAAATTTTATATTTTGCGATTTTAAACTATTTCCTCAGAAAAAAAAATACAATCACAAAATGTAAAGATTTTTCGAATTTTAACAAATTTGAAGAAGAAAAAATTATTTGCTATACAATTAATCAAAAAATGAATTCTTAAGTTTCGAATTATGAGTGGTAGGTCTGTGGAAATTTTAGAAAATTGTTAGACTGAAAAGATTTTCAAGTCTGGAGGATAAAGAATTAGTTCTTTAATTCTCTTTTTTTAAATTAATTAAATTGGATATTCAACGTTTTAAAATCGGTTCTGCGAAATTTGTTGAACCAGTTCCGTGTTCTGTCATTATTGCAACTATAACAATTCTAATTTCTTTAGTCCACATTGGTGTTATGTTCATTTCAGAAAGAACGAGTCAATGTTGTGCCACCATTTCAATATTTGGGACACTGGTAGATTTACAGCATTTACCACTTTTTAAGGCACTGAATTATATTTGAAACCAGTTTTGTGATATGTCCCTCATTTATCTATCACAGATTTATCACCATGGATCAATCGACCCTTCATTTCCCGTAGGGTATAGATAAAATAAATACAAATTGAAGTAAAATGTTTTTTTTTTTTTGAAAATTAAAGAAAAGAATGGACTTAAAATTCTACATACACTCTTATTTATTTCTGTTGAAATTTACCCAACTTAAAGTAAAAAACTGTACTCCTACCATAAGTTGGGTAAACTTACCCTGTATGCGTAAATGAAAAAACTAAACACATTATGCGTAAGTTAATGAACACAAAATGAGTAAAATTACATTAAAAGTGCGTAAAAATAAAATTACATGAAATTTTGAAATAAAAGGGAAAATTGTCTAAATTTATGCATAAAGAAACACTCTTTTTTTAAATGTACACATTAAATGCGTAAAAATACATCGTAACTGCGTAAGAATTCCCCAAGAATGCGTATATTTAGAATCAAAATGTTGAAAATTAAACTTTCCAATTTTTTTTTTTTTGTATTAAAAACAATACATTTATTTCAAGTAAGCACTCGAATTAATTATATTTCAAAATTACCCAATTTATAGTAGGAAACCATTCTCCTATGATAAATTGGGTAAATTTGCTCTGTTATTTGGTGCACTCAATATTTGTAAGTTTACATTGCAAGTGCAAATACTATTTCCAACAATTTATTTATTTTTATATTTTTAAATTTACTACTATAAAACGGGTAAAGTTTTATGTAATATTACGAAAATTAGGTAAATATAAACACCAAATGCGTAAACGTTTTGTGTATTGGTTGGTAAGCAATACCTTTTCATTATAACGGTAGTTGTCTGCCATGCTCTGATTGATACAGATACGAAGATTTTCACTCTGCTATTCCAATAGTGACATGTGTCTTCCAATATCAGGGGACTTATTTCATAATATTAACTGTTACATTTTGTTATATTAGCAAAATACCGTTATAAATCGCTGTTTTGGTAGTTTAGCGTTATTTTAACGGTAATTTAGGATTTTTTTAAAATCAAACCTGTAAAATAGCGCAATAAACCCTGTTATACAAAAAGACACATGCCTTTAATGGAATCGCCATTTAAAAATTTTCGTATCGGTTTTAGAGTGGCTGTGGTAACCAACTAAGATTATTATGAAAAGGTATTGAATGCCAACCATGAAAAATACTCATAACCTACAGTTTTTGAAGGAACAATTCATCAGAATCTAAGGGAAGAATCTGAGTAGCAGAAAGTCCTTTGAATTTGAAAGTTTTTCTATAGAAAAAGTCCTCAAATTCAGTAGGATTTTCAGATGATTTGTTTTAAAGCTAAAAGAAAAAAAACATCAGCTTCTTACCATTTTTTTTATAAAGTTTAAGATTTTGAGCCTTAACAAAATAAAAAGCCTTAGTTTTTCAGCATTTTTGCTGAAAAGAGCATGTTCTAAGAAAATGTTCCTATAAAAATAGTTCCAGATTCTATAGCATTATAAGAAAAAGTGCTCAGAACCAGAAGCCATTTCCTATAGGAAAAACTCAATCGAAAAATCGACAGATATCAAGCACTCCATGTCGTAGAAAGGCAAATCAAATTCAATCGAAAACTATGGTATCACTTAATATTTTGATTTGGCTATTCAATATCGATGAAACTTCATGACTTACCAGCAATGTATCATAATGATTTACTGGCATAAAATTCCACAAGCCAGGTGGAAGAAGAACGATCATAGCGAAAATTGAAATATATAAAAGACCAACAAACTTTAATGTTACCTCTCCAGAGGTGATAATACAATCATTAGTCATTCAAAAGTCAGTGCCGAAAACATTTATCCATAATTTGTGTATCTTCCTGTCTAAAATATTAAAAAAACAAGTAAAAAAGGGCTCCACCAATATCCTAAAAAGATGTTCTCTTCTGTTTTTGATACAAATAATATAAAAAAACTTTAAAAGTAAAATTATGTAGGGAAAAAATTTTTTGAGGTGAAAAACTTTTTTAGATGTTAAAAGAACTTTTTGGTGGAAAAAAAAATTTTTAAGGTGAAAAAATTTTTTGTGGTAAAAAACAATTCTAGTGGTGGATAAATGTTTGAGGTGAATGCAAAATAATAACTGCTAAGCGACTGGTGAAAAAATATGAGAAAATATGTTATGTACCAGTCGCTACTATGAAATTGTACTAAATTTGTATAGGCAATTTAGAGGCACCTTTACATTTTCACTAGTTTTTTTAAGCATGGACTGCACAAAAAACACATTTTAAAGCATAGTTTTTGTTAAATACTCGATTTCGTTCCGGCTAATGGGAACTAGCTCTGCAGCTGAATATGCCTAATGTATTTTTGAGATTTGAGGGATTGACAAATGTTTATTTATGTTAATTTTTTCTTTTATAAAAAAATACAGATGAATAAAGTGCGATATTGTGCTCTTAAACATCTAAATGAATATTGATTTAGAAAATTTAAGTGTAATATACACATAAAACATATATTTTGCATAGCTTTTGGCAAACATTCTTTTATGTTATGAACGAAATAGAAAATCAATAATACCCTGTTGTATATTGTAGCAGAATATGCCTTATAGGGAGAATTTTTTTCAGATGCGCCACCTATTGGGAAATAGTTTCAACTAATGTTCTTTCTTTAACAAATTAATGTCTTTGATTTATGTAACAGAACTTTGGTTATTAAGTTTTAGTAATGCTATCTACAGAGGTCTGCTCTGTTAGCGACTCTAACATTTCTACTTACTTAACAGAAAAAAAATAGATACAGAAAAATTGTACCAATTTGTGTGGAAAATTTAGAGGTATCTTCACATTTTCACTCATAACTTTTGAACCGCTTGACCGATTTTGCTCATTTTAAATACCAAACTGCTCGGGAGGATGTTTAATAATCTGCAACCCCGCTAATAATAATAGGCAACCCCGCTTGCGTCTTCGCGTCGTGATCGCCATTTCAACAGACAGACAGACGGACAGACAGACGGACATCGCTAAATCGACTTTAAATTTCATAAGGATCACGAATATATATACTTTATTAGGTCTTAAACCTATATTTCTACATATTACAAACTTAATGACAAACTGATATATACCCTCACCATATATGGTGGAGGGTATAAATAAATAATTCATGACTGTAATTTAAAAAAATTTTGTCACAACTTTGTTGCATCCACCTAAATTTTTGTACATATCACAAATGCTTACTTTTTGTGTTATTCAATTATTTTGTAGTTCCACGTTTTTATAAAATAATTTATACTTATAAAATTTTGTTTTATATTTTGTATAATTCTTGAATTTTTTAAAATGTAAATAATATTATTGGTAAATTTACAAAATTTGTGCCTAAAATTAAAATTTATTAACAAACTAAAAAAAAAATACGCATAACATGTCTAATTATAAGCACATAAAGCTTATAATTTATATGTGTATTATTGTATATGAAAATGTGTGCAAAATAACTTTAAGCATTTGGTGTTTACATTTACTCACTATGCGTTATATTAAACAAAAATTTACTCATCTGAAGCAGTGAATTTACAAAAATTTTTTAGATATTTTAGAGTGTATATTATGTTTTTTACTTCGTTCCTCAAATAGTGGAAGCACCCTTTAAAAAATTTTTGTAAAATTACTACTATAAAATAGGTAAAGTTTTATGTAATATTACGAAAATTCGGTAAATATAAACACTAAATGCGTAAAACAGTTCTGTACACACTTTCATATACAATAATACTAACACTAACTGTTTTTTAACATAATGTGCTTACAATTAAACACTTTATGCCTAAAATTAGTATTCTTTTGTTATATTACATTTTTACGTACAAAATTTGTAAATATACAAACCTAGAATGGTAACAATTATTTTGACATTTTGAAATTATAAAAGGATTCACAAAAATCTAAAAACAAATAATTATTTTTCAAAATTGTCAAGTATTGAACAAATTGTAATAAATCGTTCAAGAAGCAAAAATATCAAACAACCGCCAAAAAACTGAAATACTGCATCAAATAAAATAATATATATATAGATATATAAAATATCTATAAAGTTGGTTCTTTTAGAACAAAGAAGAGGAGAAATCATATCGCACATTACAATTTGCCCTGTAGAAAGCTGCAATAAGACATTTAAAAATTGCTAAATGTATTTTATGTATTATAATAAAAATAAATTTATTGTTTTTATTGAAAAAAGTTTTTTGTGCAGTTGAATTTAAACTATGCGTGTTGGTAAATATTCTCGTATTTTTTGGAATTTTTAAGCATTCAGAAATGCATTTTTAGTTCTTTTAGGAGTATATTTACTCTTAAAACGAACTTTTTTACGCACAATTTTAGTAAATTTACAAGTTAATTTAAAAATGTCCTTAAATTTTTACGCAATTTCAATGTAAATTTACACATTACACAGTACAACAGCCAATCTGGGGGGTGAGAAATTCCAAGTCAGGGTGATGGTACTAGGTCAGTATAGTAAAACCCTCAAAGGGTTTGGCGTTCGTATGTGTCAGTTTTTTTTATGACCTTTTAAATTTTTTCCTTATCTTGATGTTTTTTCGCTTAGTTGTAACATTTTGGCAAAAACGTACTTTAACATAACTCGAGAACCACTTGTCCGATTTTGATGAAACAAATTTAGAAATTTACAATCTCCTATATGTGCAACACTTTCGAAGTTAAAAATTAATGTATGAAGGGAAAAAAGTATTTTTTGCCTAAAAATTTAAATATTTTTTTTTTTAAATTCATAAAAAATCCAAAATGGAAAAAAGTGCCAAAACTAATTACTTTCGCGTAAAGTCACATAACTCATGAGCAAAAAAAGGCATAGATCATGAAAATCGATGCACGCGTTTTTCATTTATTCACAATTAGGTAAATGTATGAAATTCAAAAATTTGCTCCAGATATTCACAACATTATTTGGAGAAAACATTGACACTCACAAGCCGAACTCTCTCATATTTTTCTACTGTACTAAAAGAGAAATATTGATGTGGCAACACTGGTTCTGTAAAACATGCATTGTCATTATACTTCTTCTCTTTCTCACACTGGTTCTGTGATTTTTGTCATTCAACAAGTGCCGACGAACGTGAAAAGTAAAAGTGATTTTTCTCCAGTTTTTTAAAAGTGAACAAAACTGAACAGAATATGGAACTGTGCAAGCCAGATATACATAGCTTTTGCTACTGCTGTGGTCAATATGTCTCAACACATAAAAAAGGGGAAATTTCAGTACTCATTTTGTTCAAACATACGAGATGTACTTCAAACAAAATGTTATAGTGAACGAAAATTGGGTACCAAATATAGTGTGTAAAAGCTGCTACAACCGTCTAATGGATTGGAAAAATAGAAGACGTGAAAGTATGCCATTCGGTATCCCAATGACTTGGACTAATCCTGGCAAAGGTCACAATCCATTGAATTGCTATGCATGTGCGAATAAAGGAGCCGCAAAAAGGATAAGAAAATCGTATAATTACGTTGGTGTTGCAAGTGCCGCAACACCATTGCCTCATTCTCTTCTACGACTGCTCCGACATATCATGCACGTGATGATCCCCTATATGAGCCATCAGTATCCAATGAGCCAATTTTAATAAATCAAAATAAGCTTGATTCAATTGTTGCCAAGTTGGAATTAACACAGCATAAATCGGAAGAGCTGGCTTCCATTTTGAAATCAAACAATTTGTTGGCACCCGGTGTGAAAGTCACAGCTTATCGAAGTCGTCAGGCAACACTCCAAAGTTTATTCCTTGTGAATGATGAAAAAACTTCTGCATATTGCCCGGATGTAGGAAAATTGATGGACGTAATGGAAATAAAATATGAAGCAGATGACTGGAGATTATTTATTGACAGTTCAAAACTCAGCTTGAAGGCGGTTTTACTGCATAAGACCAATAAAAAACCTTCAGTTCCAATCGCCTATAGTACAGAAACGAAAGAAACATATGATGCACGGGAAAATATTTTAAAAATGGTTAACTACGCCAAACATATGTGGCGCATATGCTGCGATTTAAAAGTTGTAGCAATGCTTTGCGGTCTTCAAAGCGGCTATATAAAATATATGTGCTTTTTGTGCGATTGGGACACACGATTTTCCGGTGACCAATATGCATGCCACGGATGGAAACTCAGAGAGCACAGCAGGTTACAAACGGCCAATATTATTCGTGAGCCTCTAGTGCCGAAGGAGAATATATTGCTGCCTCCACTGCATATTAAACTTGGAATTGTTAAGAATTTTATCAAAACTGTCGCCAAAAGAGATGAAGTTTTCTTGTGTTTGAAACTAATTTACCCGAGACTCAGCGAAAGTAAAATTAAAGAAGGTAAGTTATAATATCACATTCATTTCCCATGATTTTCCATCTTAAAAAATTAATTTTTTCCAATCAGGCGTAGTAAATGGTCCAGATATACAAAAGCTGATTAAAAGTGACGCATTCAACAATATTTTGATTGACGCTCAATTAAATGCATGGCAGGCAATCAAAGAAGTAATAGAAGGCTTGTTGGGAAAGCATCGTTCTAACAACTACGATGTTTCTATCGCAAGGATGTTAAGAGCATTCTCGGAAATTGGTGTCCACATGTCCTTGAAAATCCATGATTTACATCATCATCTGGACTACTTCAGCAAACAATTGGCTACCGAATCTGATGAACAAGGTGAACGCTATCATCAAGTTGCTATGCCATTTGAAATGAGGTAATACTGATTTTTTATTTTTTCAAACTCATTTTAATAAAACAAAAACTTACAGATATAGAGGCAAAAAGTCGCCGAGTGCAATAATTGCGGAAATTTGCTGGTGGAGTAAGCTTGTGTGGCAAGACAAGGATGATCTTGATGATAAAGAATTTTCAGGAGATGCAGAAGGGCCAACAGTGGAGTCACACATTGACATTATGTGTGGTTCAGAAACTGATGATAGCGATGAATGCGATGCCACTAGTCCCGAACAACCACCATCGAAAAAGTCTAGGCAATATTTATTAAAATAAATAAAAATAAATAAATAAAATAAAAATAAAAAATTATAAAAATGTTTACTTAATTTTTTTAGTAGTTTATGGCCAGAAGTCTGGAGTTATTGGGGAAAATTTATAAAAAAGGCGATAAATGACACTTTTTTGAATAAAAACAAATATCAATATTCTTGTCAAAATGGGATACCTTCACTTAATTGTAAATAAAAGCAGAACGCGTTAATCGATTTCTATGATCTATGTCACATTTTGTTTATAGGTTATGTGACTTTACATGAAATTAATAACACTTGATCCTTTTTTCCGTTTTGGATTTTTTATGAATTTAAAAAAAAAAATTTTAATTTTTAGGCAAAAAAATATTTTTTTTTCTCCACAAATTTATTTTTACCGGCAAAACTGTTGAATATAAAGAAAAACGTTATATGAACGGATTAAAGAAATTGTAATTTTGTTTTAGCAAAATCGGACAAGTGGTTCTAGAGTTATGTTAAACTACGTTTTTGCCAAAATGTTACAACTAAGCGAAAAAACATCGAAATAAGGAAAAAATTTAAAAGGTCATAAAAAAACTGACACATACGAACGCCAAACCCTTTGAGGGTTTTACTATACTGACCTAGTACCATCACCCTGACTTGAAATTTCTCACCCCCCAGACAATAATCCCAAAAATGTTCCATAGTGTTATGTGTGCATAACATAATATTACGCATAATCTACGTCTTTTTTTCGCTTACGCAATTTATAGTAGGAGTACAGTTTTCTACTATAAGTTGGGTAAAATTGAACAGAAATCATAAGAGTGCACGAGAATAATTAACAATTTGTACATTTTTTTGGCTGTATTCGGCGGTATTAGAAATTTCGTTGATAATATGGTAATTTAAACATGACTTCATGACTGCCTTCATCGCTTTAGACTTCATTCTTGAACTCATGTAAGTATTTGCTTTTTTAAATGGTTAATAAAATAATCACTTCAATTAATTTTTCTATCTGCAGCAATACAACATTAATTCCGTAGTAGTGGATGTATCATTTTTATTATCTTCGGCTTCATCATCGTTATTTTATTTGTTTTTTAATATTTTCTTGGATTTTTTCGAAATATTTTTTCAAATAAATAAATGTCAATATTTTCTTTACTACTCTAATGTAGTACATTTACAAACTTTTCGAATAAAATATTTATTTTACGAACAAACTGTCCCAACAAACAATACGTTCCGTTTACGTACCGTTTTCGGTCCCTCATAAACGGAATATAACTCAATTTACGTATCGTTTTCTGGATCCGTGTACTGACCATAAAACCCATTTTAAGGAATATCCAAACTGATTCAAATCCGTTTAAATACCGTCAATGATGGGCCGTTAAAAGTCGTACCGTTTTTTCAACAGAAACCGGATTAATTTAAATTACTAAACTTTTTAATTTGAATTTATGTTTTTTTTCTTTTTAATTTAATAAAATAAAATAACAAAAAAAAAAATACAAATTTAATTTAATGAAATATTCCCCTCCAGCATAACTAGCATCTCTATCCATCACTGCGGTTATGGCCCATTGAATATCATGAAAAAATATAACAAAATTTTAATTAAGGTTTAGTTAATGTCGTTTATGAAATGATGTAGCATACAAATCAAATTTGCACATTTTTTAACAAAATCTATTGGCAGACAATGTTTTTATTTGCAAAATTGCATAAATTTTCGCACATCACCGTAAAATATGTTCTAAATATTTACATCATACACATCACTTTAATTTATTTTCGATGTAAGATGTAAGAGAGCATCTGTTTTACTAAACTTAAGCGCGCGACCCGTATAATGATCACATACATTTTTATTATTCGCGTTTGACACCAAAACGAATTCAAAGGCAGCGGAATAAAAACTAGTAAAATTCGAGAAAGTCCGTATCTGACAATAAAGAAACTTATGCTCCAAAACGGAGTCAAAACGTATTGTCTTCGAAAATTCAATTATCGGGTCCGTTAATGTTCCGTTTACGTACAAGCTTTGACGGATACATATTTACGGTCCGTAAAAGTGCAGTTGAAGCCGGATTCATGAATCCGTACGTGTCGGAGAAATGTTTCTTGGGGCTTAATTATAAACAACTTATGTCTACCTTTACGTTGTGTGTGCATTATTGTATATTTACTCAATATGTGCTACGATATATTACACAAAAAAATACCAAAAAAAATAGTAAATTTACAAATATTTTTTAGAGTGTATTACAAATATTTTATTTTATATTGACACCAAACATATTGTTTGTTCCTGAGCAGGGATATGATTGAAATGGACAAACTGGCTTCGACGAAAATCTTAAAAATTTAAAAAACAACTTAACCATACATACATTTGGCACAAACCTGGACGATCTCAATTACATTTTACAATTATACATTTGTGTAATTTGTTTAAATGAATAATCCTATCAGTCCTACGCTTACATTTGTGAAATTAAACATTTCCTTGCAAAATTTTAATATATTTTTACAGCAGACATGGAAAATAATAAATTGAGTAATTATCCCATGTCTGGTGTTAAAAAATTTCCACTGAAACGTTATTTATATGATCAAGTTATACAAATGAATATGTAATTGAGATCACCCAGTCCCAGTCAATGTAGTAAAATTAAATATTAAGTGGTTGTTTATGATTTAAATTTAACAAAGATAAAGGCGAAATGTGTAGAAAGAAAATATTTGTAAATAGTGATTATTTATGGAATTTAGAGAAAATAAAACAAATATGCAGCATGCAAGCAATTGAGAGATAATTTTGTTTCTATTTTATTTATAATTAATTATTAGGTAGTGTGAATATTTTAATATTTTAAAAATATTTGTAAATTATTTTCAAAATCACAAAAAAATGTCTAAATTTACAAAAAAAAAATTAATTAACTGAAATATATTTTTTTCTACCAACTTGTTAAGGTTTTTTTCAGTCTACTAATATTCAGCAAAAAATTTTATTGGTTTAAAAAAGAATCTTTGTTTATTTTCTAGCTATACTAACTTTTTTTTTTTAGTGTAGCCTGGCAATGACATTCGGTTAAATAAAGCAAATATTCTAATTGTCGTACACCAAGGCGTATACTTTATATTAATACGTTTATGTTTATAACTCATACGCTGTGCGGACTTGTTCAAAAGCACTAATAACAACTCAATGTAAACATTTAAAATCGTTTACTTATTTGCAATGTTCAGGGGTGGACTATCAAATAGACAATTACAACATTGTCATACAGACAATTACAACAAACACTATAATAAATATAAATTTAATACAATTTTTTATAGAGTAAGGCTGAAGTTATAAAGTTAAGTAAACTTATTCTCTATAAATTATAATTACAAAAAAAATAATAATCATAGTATACCAATTTACTCAGAATAATTCGATTTAGCAATGTCCGTCCGTCCGTCAGTCTGTCCGTCTGTCCATACCAAATGAAAGACTTTTGTAGTCAAACCACAGATCGCAATTGTGAAGATAATTTGATGAAATTTTTTAAATGCAATTGTTCTCAGCAAGGATAAACTCTATTGAAAATGCTTAAATAGGGTCCATGGTTTGACCCATTAACCACAGAAAGATAGTATTTAATATTGATCATATTTCTTGCACGGACCCCATATAATTTTATTTATTAAGCAGATAAAGCTCATTGAGGGCAAACAAAATGGCGAAAATGGGGCATACTCTCTTTCTCCTGGGCTGCCCAAGCCCCTATAGCTATAAATCTTAAATTTTAAATATATTTTCCTTGGAGTATGTGCTAAATCATTGATAAGGTAGATTTTAACATTTTTGCCAGGGATGTGGTAAAAATGGAGCTTCAAAGGGCGAAAGTCTCCAGCCTGTCTCTCTGCCTGCCCAACCCGCTGGGCCAAAGAAGCTGAAATTTATTATGCAGGCTACTTCTTTAGTGTAGACAACATCTGAGACAGGATTTTTTTTGGAAAATCCTACGGGGAGGAGAAAAAATGTGAAGATTAAATTTGGTACATAGGCCCCCCTCCAGCGTAGACTTCCACTTAATTGATATTTTTTGAAATGGCATGACCTGACCTTAATGGCCTGACCACAACGCTTTAGCTAGAAACTTGAAATTTGAAATATGTGTTACCTAGAGTATGGACTAACTCATTGATAAGGTACATTTTAAAATTTTGCCCTCGGCCGTGGTAAAAATGGGGGTTTGAAGGGCGAAAGTATTCTTCTTAGCGGCCTGCCCAAACCGTTTCACCTAGAGAGTTGAACTTTGGTATACAGACGTGACTTTTGGAAATTCCTGCGGAGAGGAGCAAAAAGGGGAAAATTCTCCCCCCTTGACGGCCTGCCAAGACCACTAGAGCTAGGAAGGTGAAATTCGGTATGCATGATCCTCCTGCGGAGTAGACCTCCTCTCTGACGGGATTTCTAAAAATTCCTTAAGGAAGAAGCTAAAACAAGAGAAGAGACTCCCCACACCGATTTAGAAACCTGAAACTTTAAATATATGCTACCTAATTATAGTTATCTCTCTATAACTCAAAAATCAAAGGGAAAAACAGTAATAAAAGAAGAATGTAAAAAAAACACAAAAATTGTAAGTAAATTTCATCTAAATTCAATAAAAAAATTAACAGTATGTTAGCATAAAATAACTTTTTCCTTTGATTTGTAAGTTAAATAGAGATATTTATAATTAGCACTTTGAACAGCACGAAGAATGTTGATGAAGGTTGTAGCGGACCAGAAAATGGATTCTATTCAGCTTATGTCTGTATATTCTCCATAAATAATAAATAAAAAATAAGAAAAATATTTTTCATTTGAGAAAAAAAGAAAATTCTCTGAAAATTTTCATACACATAAAAAAATAAATATATATAAATAAAAATAATACAAATTAGTGATGTTGTAAGTCATATTCGTCATTTGAATACTTTTACTATTCAAAGTATTAAAGTGTCTCTAAAATATTATTTTCCCACAATTACTTTATAATAAATTAAGTGTTGCTGTACCCTAAGACCGAGTTTTTGGGACAAAAGTTAACCTTGGTTTAGTTAAATCGAAAACGAATTTTGTCTGTCATTTACAAGTTTATTAACATAAATTTGTCGGAACAACTTTTCTTTGCATAGAATTTTGGTCTTCATTGAAATAAAACAAAAAAAAAAACAAATTTCAAAAGCTGTATTCTAGCGATAAACTGAGTTTAAAGATAATCTACATCCTAAAAACTCAGCCTAAGAGTAGTATTTACATGATATTAGTATTTATGTATTAAATCTATCAAGTTTCGCTGGAATTTGTTCATTGAAACTTCTCATTGATGAAATGCAGTTTTACACAAAATTTTGTGAAAATAGATTCCGAATTTTTTTAAGAAATGGAAACATTAGATACTGGGTTGGCAGCTCTGCCGATTATTTATTTTGAGAATCAAAGGATGTTGACAATAACTAAAAAAATGTAGGATTACGAGGGCGGATAAAAAAAAAGTTCGGAAAGTCACGGACTTATTGATCCGCCCTCATAATTAGTACTTATGTCTAATAACACAGTACAATATTTGGGACTGAATTCTGAGAATTGCACGTGAAAGTAGCCCAAAAAATAAGAACTTCTGCATCATTCGTTTTGGCAAGTTGGTTGCATTAATAACTGCATAGGATTTTTTTACATTTTCTTACAGATTTTGACCTCCCCAAAACAGAAAAAATATTCAAATTATTATATCACATAAGTTTTTATGTATATTGCCGTGTCTATGTTCATTGGTAATAAACCTATATGTTTTTTTTTTATTTGATAGGAGAAAAACAACCTGAACTGTTGGTGAGACTGGCAATGTTTTAACATGTTGAGACAAGTCATATGACGTATATCGCTTGAAACAAAGAAAAGCTCTCAGTATACATACTGATATTGAAGTGAACAGTGCTGTTGTCTGTTAATCATGGCTACAAGGGGTTGTGTTATTTCTGCAAACAGTTTTTGTTATATCTGTGGTGAATTCACTATTAAAAGTCAACAGAGAAATATAAGTGATTTTGTAAGGAAAGTTTATTTTGCGTACTTTAAACTAAAACTTGGTCAGCAAGATAAACGATGGCCCCCGCATAAGGTGTGTAGAAGATGCGAAGAAGATCTTCGTTTGTGGTTAAAGGGAAAGAAAAATGCATTTCGATTTGGAATTCCTATGATATGGCGTGAGCAGAAAAATCACACTACTGACTGCTACTTCTGCTCAGTTGACGTAAAGAGATTCAATTCAAAAAACAAAAGAAACATAAGTTATCCTAATCTTGACTCAGCTATACGTCCAGTGCACCATAGCTCCGAGATATCTATCCCGCAGCCACCTTCCAGTTTGGATGAATACTCTAGTGAGTAGGAGGACGAAGCTACATTATCTCCTCCGGGTGAATCAAGCTCAGATTTATCTTTTGACGAAGATGGAAGGCCTCAACTATTTTCTCAAGGTGAGCTCAATGATTTAGTAAGAGATTTAGGTGTTTCAAAAGATGCAGCCGAACTGTTAGGTTCTAGATTAAAAAATAAAAAGCTTTTATCACCTGACACTTCTTTCTACTGGTACAGACACCGAGAAAAAGAATTTACCCAGTTTTTCTCAAAAGAAAGAAATTTAGTTTTCCCCAATTATGTGGAAGAACTCATACATCGCTTTGATATAAAGTATGACGCATCTGAATGGCGCCTATTCATTGACTCATCTAAGACTAGCCTTAAAGCAATATTATTGCATAATGGAAATAAATTTGCATCGATTCCGATTGGACATTCTGTGCATATGAAAGAAGATTATAACGATTTGACCATTATCCTGGAAAAAAGCAAGTATCAAGACCATCAATGGATGATTTGTGGGGACTTCAAAATACTGACAATGCTTTTGGGTCAGCAGGCAGGCTATACCAAATACCCATGCTTCTTATGCTTGTGGGATAGTAGAGCCAGAGAACAGCACTGGAAAAAAAGTGATTGGCCATCCCGAGAAACTTTAAAACCTGGAGAGAAAAATATTATAAACACTACCTTGGTACCACCAGAAAAGGTTTTGTTGCCCCCTCTCCATATCAAATTGGGGTTGATGAAACAATTTGTAAAACCGCTGCAAAAGGATGGAAACTGTTTCAAATATTTATGTATAAAATTCCCGAAGCTGTCAGAAGCAAAGTTGAAAGAGGGAGTTTACACCGGCTCCGACATAAGAAAACTTTTAACGGACCCTTCATTTGTGGAAACTATGAATGAGAAGGAAAAAGAAGCTTGGGTATCGTTCAAGGACGTAGTGCGAAAGTTTTTGGGAAATACTAAGGATCCTAACTATAAAATCATTGTGCAACGGATGCTAGCAGCATACGAAGCTCAAGGCTGCAATATGAGCTTGAAGGTCCATTTTTTACACTCTCACATAGACTATTTTCCTGAAAACCTGGGAGCTTACAGTGAAGAGCAGGGGGAGCGATTTCACCAGGATGTCCGTGATATCGAGAGAAGGTACCAAGGGCGATGGGATGTGACTATGCTTGCTGACTACTGTTGGCTGCTTAAGCGAGAAACTGAAGATGGAGATCGGAAAAGGACTCGTCAAAGTATCAAGCAAAAGAAGAAGAGGTTTCATAAAGAACATGAATAAGAATATGTATCAAAATAATGTTTCGTTTGCTTAAAAAAAAAACTACTAATTGTTTGAAAATTTTGAATAAAGGAGTGCTTTAACAAATTTTTCGTATTTGAATTTGCAAAAAATCCTTATGTGATAGAAAAAAATGGCCATCACTTTTGACATCAGCCCACTTTAAAACATACAATTCAGTAAAAATAGATCATGCAGCTGACAAAAATTTTTTTTTCGCAGACCTGTGTAATTTAAAGGCCATACGAATTTTTTTGCTCAAAGTGAATTTTATCACTTTTTCTATATCTTAACACGGTTATATCTTGGTATACCGTACGAAATATCTCTTTTGTGTCGGAAGTAAAGTTGTAGATATTGAATAGGAGAAAAAAAAGCGGAACAAACCTACTCCAAAAAAGTGCATCCAGTGGCCTGAAAATCGCAAAAATGCCTATTTTCCCCATTTTTCACCTTTTTTGCTCAATAACTGGATTACAAAACCACAAATATGCTGTTGTTTTCTTTTTAAACTTTATTTTGTATTAAAAAAAAATTTCGACAGAAAATATGAGATTTTTATTTGTTATCTATGCATTGAATTAAAATTTAGATTATTTTCAATTGTTGTCAATAATCATCCTCGTTGAAGTTCACGCTTGTGACTCTGATGATCTTATTTTCTTCGTAGGTTGTTCATATTCATGTTCTGAGTCTGCATCATCATCCGAGTTAGACATAATATTCAAGGGAATGTTTTTTTCAGTGTGTCCACCAATTTCAGTGTCATCTTCATCTTCGGTACTTTCATCTTCAAACTGCATAGTTTTAGAACTCCACCAACAAACAATGCATCTAATTTGTTGCCTTTGAATCTCTTTTCCATTGGCATCGAAATGTAATTTAAACGTAGTGGATACATTGATTTTTTTAAAATAATACAGCAACTTGTCATCTCGCTATACACGAGTCTTTTCTAAAACGCCTTCGATGACTTGTTTTAATGCGTCCAATGCACATAGGTGGTTGTAATGGTTCGAAAGCATATTTGCGAAAGATTCGCTTTTCATTGATTATCGTATATCCGGTCCATTCAGAGTACCTGTTTGAAATAAAAAAAAGCCTCAATATCTTTAACTACCACTACAACAAATTTTCCAGCTATCCCTAATTATATTTGGAAGTTCATTACGTAATTTTAATTGTTTCTCGAGCCCGGGAGTTCTTGCTTTCCCATCTTTACATTGATATAGATTCCTTGTGTATCACAAATCCCAATTACAAAGGAAGCAGAAGTATTTTGGAAAACTGCCCTTTAATATAATGCCTTGTCACACGATTACGTTTATGGTCAATTGAGAGCAAACGCGGCACCCATCTTGCAGACAGCTTTTTTAAATCCAACTGATCATTTAAAATCGAAACCACACTGCCATATAAAATGCCTATGGCATCAACAATCTCACACTTTTACTCTTGGATCGGCCAACACCATATAGTGGATTTTTTCTACATTTTCGGGTGTATTGAACTCAATTGGCCGCCCAGAATGTTCAGCGTCATTTGTACTTGTGCGACCACAACCACTTTTTTACCATTGAAATCGATGGTGCAGAGTCCCCATAGTATTTATCAAGCCTTTCCTTTTGATTGACGGTTTTTTTTTCCTAAAAAATTGTGTTTAATGAGCACTCGAAATTCATTTGTTTCCGTTTTTAAAAAAATCCACGAGGTTGTGAGGGAACTTCCTCAAAATTGGACAGTAGTATATTAACAGGTGGTACTTGATGGGATCAGTGTTGCATTTCATATAACTACGAGGAAAGTTCGAAAAGTCACAGACTTATTGATCCGCTCTCGTAGTATAGACATTCATCACGTATTAACTGAAAAAGGGTCATGGATACTGAAGATGGTCGTGTAGCGATAAGCGAAAATACTAGTTATTATTCTAGCCTGCTTACTCTGATGGATTTTTTCAATTTGTAGTCTCTATAATTTACAAATAAAATTTTCATGTTTCTTTGCATTTAATCAATTTATAAAATATAATATGATTATACACTCTAAAAAATGTTTGTAAAATTACTACTATAAAACAGGTAAAGTTTTGTGTAATATTACGAAAATTCGGTAAATATAAACACCAAATGCGTAAAACAGTTCTGTACACACTTTCATATACAATAATACTTAAACAAAGTGTTTTTAAACATAATGTGCTTAAAATTAAACACATTATGTCTAAAATTAGTATTCTTCTGTTTAATTAAAATTTTAGGCACAAAATTTGTAAATATACAAACCTAGTAAGGTAATAATTATTTTGACATTTTGAAATTATTAAATAAAAAGAAATCTAAAAACAAATAATTATTTTTTAAAATTGTCAATTATTGACAATTTTGAAATTATTAAACTATTGGGTCAAGAATCAAAAACATCAAACACCCGCCAAAAAACTGAAATACTGCATCAAATATTTTTATCTATAAAGTTGGCTCTTTTAGAACGAAGAAGAGGACAAATCATATCGCACATTACAATACATATGCCCTGTAGAAAGCTGCAATAAAACACTGAAAAATTTCAAAATGTTTTTTATGTATTATAGTAAAAATAAATTTATTGTTTTTATTAAAAAAAAAGTTTTTTGTGCGTGTTGGTAAATATACGCATATTTATATGTTTGGAATTTTTAAGCACTCAGAAGTGCATTTTTAGTTCTTTTAGTATATTTTTTCTTAAATTTTTACGCAACTTCAATGTAAATTTACACATTATGTGTGCAAAATATTTTCGCATAATGTGTGTATTTTTTCGTTTACGCACACAGAGTAAATTTACCCAATTTATAGTAGGAGTACAGTTTCCTACTATAAGTTGGGTAAAATTCAACAGAAATTAATAAGAGTGTATGATATAAAATCCACTAAATATGATTCATTTAAATAACAATAATTTCATCTCGATTGAATATTACAGGTAATTGATTCATTATAAACAATGTAAAGCAACGTCAAAAACTAAAAGTTTTGCTTTAAAATAAATTACTGACAAAAAAAATAGTTTACGGTACACAATTTAAATAAATAATTAAGAAATTACGTGAAAAAAAGTAAAAAAAAAACTATTGTAACATTTTACTAACCAGAAAAGTAGTATTCAAAAAGCATCACTAACACGCATATATTGTATATAAAGGGTGTCCCAAGAAGAACTCAATTTTTAAATTTTAAATAAAACACAGATATTTAAAAAAAAATCGTGAAACTTTATTATATCGTAAAGTAGACAGAATGAGGTTATGTATGGAACAATATATCGTGCAGATGGCCGCCGCGGCTTTGCTGGCATGCACGCGATCTTTTAATGAAATTTTTAATGACCGATTTGCATGAATGCTGCGGTATTTCATTAATGCAGCGTCCAATTTCCTCTTTTAAGGCTTGAGTCGTCGTCGGCTTATTCGCGTAAACCATCGACTTCAAAAAACCCCAAAGAAAAAAATCTAATGGTGTTAAATCGTACGATCTAGGCGGCCAATTCTGATCTCCAAAACGCGAAATAACACGACCGGGAAATGACTGATGCAGCAATTGAATTGTTTCTCTGGCTGTATGACATGTGGCGCCGTCTTGTTGGAACCACATGCCCTCCACATTCATTTCTTCAATTCTAGGCAAGAAAAAACTGGTTATAATTTCACGATACCGAACACCATTGACTGTTTGCGCTTGACCTGCCTCATTTTCATAAAAAAAGGTCCAATGATTCCTCCAGCCCAAAAACCACACCACACAGTGACACGTTGAGGATGCATTTGCTTCTCGTGAATCACTCGAGCATTTTCCTCACCCCAAATGCGACAATTCTGCCTATTGACGAAGCCATCAAGATGAAAATGGGCCTCGTCACTGAAGATGATTTTATCGGCAAAATCAGCATTTTCATGTTGTCTCTCCAATACCCAATTAACGAACTCCCTTCGCTGTCCACATGGTCAGCTGGCTTCAGTTCCTGAGTCAATTGAACTTTGTATGCATGAAGATGCAAATCTCTCGTCAAAATTCGCTGCAAAGTGGATTTGGAGACACCAATTTGCTGAGCTCGGTGTCGAATTGAGGTGGATGGAGTTTGAGCGACATCATCACGTACAGCTGCGATATTTTCGGTCGATCGACCTGGTCGATGGCGCGTTGTTGTCTTTACATCACTAACAGACCCAGTTTCGGCAAATTTATCCATTAATCTCTTTACAGTTGACTCTTTTGGAGCATTATTGTGACCCCAAATTGATCGCAATTTGCGAACTGTAGCCGCAAAACTTTCACCATTTTGGTAAAACAATTTCACAATGAGAATGCGTTGTTCATTCGTGTAGCGCTCCATTTTTACTAACCTCGTACCTTCTACTAGCAAACAATAACAATTGTTCAAATGTCAAACAATGACACTTCGAATTTTGCCAGATTTAAAAATTGCGTTCTTCTTGGGACACCCATATTTTTTTTTTTTTTTTTTTGGGGGGGAGACTTTGTATTACAATTTAACATGTATCTAAAAGGCAATTGCATAAAATTGTTGCTACTACAGCTAACGGGCAACATGTTAAATTTTCCACTACATATTTATAATAATTGGAGTAAATGTTATAGTAACAACTTTTGTTGGCGCAACTGCCACAAGTATAAATATGAAATTATTACCATCCACAGTAATAAAAACTAGCACTAGCAACAAGAAAATTTATGATGAAGCATTTGTATAATTTTTCAAATATATATAAGCTAAGAGCAAAATTTGACAATAATTGTTATGTTATATTGACAAATTGTTCAAATAACTATTGAAACAAAAGATACTATTGCGTAAATCCTAAATATTATATGAAATATGGACAGCAACATTACTCACTATTGTGGGATTACAATTCTAACAATTGGAGTATATATTCCATAATAAATTCCATATTGCATTTTTAACAGTAACTTGTATACCACCACTATCGCCACCACGATCACCGCCATCATACCAGCGACAGGTCATTACAAAGGTTATACAAAACCATTTATAACATGTTATTGGCAAATATCTTTGGTACTTACGTAAAAATATATAATACATTATATTTCATAAAAACTAACCAGCCGCAACAAAAGTGCAACTTTAAATATTGTTGCCGATATAAAATAAAAAATTGTTACATGAAACAATTCTTAAATGTTATAATCATAAAATATCTTATGAGTTTCCTTATAATGATTTAGACTATTATTCGTATTCCAAATTTCCTATATTTTAAAAGAGAAAACAAGTATAAATAATTTTTGATGAAAATGAGTTATTTCCCCATCAATTTCGTGATCCAAAGAGTTATAATTTCCTGATTTCGGTTGGCGTTGTCGATGTCGAAAAATACTCTTTGTGATGCAGTTTATTTTCCAGCTGGGGTATAGCTCAGTTGTCCAAATTCGCCAAAGGTCTGCTTCCTTTGAGGTAATTATAAAATAAAACATGATAAATTAACCCTTTACAAGGAAGGCCGACAATACGACACGGTTCCGGCTTCAACGAGTACTCCTGAATATGATTGAGATGAAGCCACGGTTTTGATGTTCGAATAGCAAGATAACCTATGGAACACTGTGTGAGTTTTAATCGTATATGATCGGCACTACCCGAAGGTAAAATTATCGAAATTTAAAATAGAGTTTCGGCTCGTCTAGTTGGATTGATTAGCAACCAACGGGGATAAATAGCGGTCCTCGTACTCAAATTATACGACTAACCAGGGATGGAAAATATGTTTTCTGTTATTGTACCAACCAGACAAACAAATTGTACTTTTTCGATCCTTACGGTACCAATTTTTTTTTCGCTTTTTTTAAGCAATTTTATCGTATTGAGTCAGATTTGCTTAGACACTAAAAAGACTTAAAAAAATTTAAATTGACGGTGTGAAACAAAATTTATTTAACCTTTTCAGGATTTGCTATTAAAAAATTAAAAGGCATTTAATAGCTTTTTAACAATAATACACTTTTTTCTTTTTTTGTTTTGAGAGGTGATTTTAAATCAGCTGTTCAATGTTGCCACTGCCGAATATTTTAGTACAATGTGTATGCAAACATTTAGCACATTTGATGTGACACCAATTTAGAGCCGGTTCAACTCAAAACTGACTTTATTTTTTACTATAGAAGCTAAATAAATAAAAACAGGTTTTTAATTTAAAGTTGCTTTTAAAAAAAGTTGACTTTATGTTATGTTGTTTTATCTAGTTATAAGTTGAAAATTTTAAAAAATTTCAAATTGTACTAAATGAGCCGTGGTAGTACCACGGTACCAACCAAGGTAAAAATGTACCAAAAAAAGTACAATTGTACCATGTTTTCCATCCCTGCGACTAACTACAAACGAGAATAAACAGCGGTTCTCGTGTTCATATAATACCACTAACTACAAACGAGAATAAACAACGATTCTTGTATTAAAAAAATACGACTATCTAGCATGGAGAATAAACAACGATTCTTGTGTTCAAATAATACGACTGGCTAAGAGGGATAATAAACAATGGTTCTCGTGTTCAAATAAGACGACTAGCTAACGGCGAGTATAAACAGCGGTTCTCGTGTTCAAATAATACGACTGACTACAAACGAGAATAAACAGCGGTTCTCGTGTAGGAAGCAGGCAGGAATCGGTAGAAAAATTAGGTAATATTTCCTTCCCTGGTCGAAGTATTACATGATCCGTCCTTCGGTTCTGGCTTGACTTAAAGCCTCTAACTTTCACACTATATGTAAATAAACAACATTTCCAACTTAATGATAATTATAAACGATGGTGCTATAGGTATAATATTGGGCATGGGTATGGGTAAGAGTAGTAATACTGGGTATGTAAATAAGTATATTCGTAACGTTACAGCCTGCATATAAAATGATATTTTTTATTTTGAAATTTACAAATAAATACAACTCTCCCAACGAAGTTCGAAAAGTCACGGACTTATTGATCCGCCTTCGTATATTCAGATTATTTTTCCCTCCGTATATTTACACAAAAGAAAGAAAATTATGTTTTCATGTTGCAAAATGTCTTCAGAACACGAAGTTTTGAAAGAGCTAGAGCCTTCAGAAATGAGCAATGAAATAAAAATCCTTTGAAAAACTATTTTTCGCTTCTTACTTGTCTTATTATTTTAATAACATGATCTATTTATATAAAACATTTTTAGTTTTAATTTTGTGTTTTTTTTTTTCAGGTAGAAACACGTACACTTTATAAAAAAAGATTGTAGGAATTGTATATTAAGTGTATTAGTTTTCAGCAAAAACTTTAGTGTTTTAAACAACAAACTAACTTTGATCTAATTTTTTACTACTTCATTTTGCTAACAAAATTGTATTGGTCAACAAAGTTTTAGTGAGAACAACAAACAATGGCAACTGAAAATTTTGCTGTTATTACGGGAAATTTTGGTAATTTGAGCCAAGCGGTATTTTTTGATAATTTTAGCAACACGTGTCTGTTGACGTGTAGTACAATGACGTGTAGTTAGTAGCCGCTACTAAATTTTAGTAAACTTTTTGTAAAGTGGAATTTAAAATCGGTTTGCTAAAATCAGCAAAAAATTTACTAAATATTATTAATATTAGTACAATCAAATAAGTATAAAAAATTAGTAAATTGCTATAAACTTAATGAATTGTAAAGTATAGCAAAATTTTAAATTATAAAAATAAAATATTAAAATGTACTAATTAACTCAATTATTTTTAGATACACTTGTTACACTTTAAAGCTGCTTATTTCTTTTAAAAGTGCCATTTTTACTTTTTTTTAAATATTTTAGACAAAATTAAAAAAAACATATCATTTTATCATTTTGTTTTAATTTGCTAATTTTTGTTTTGAATTAAGGATATTAAGGTCAAATTTTAATTATTTTAAGTGCTGATTTTTAGATGGATGTCCTATTTTTACTTCTTCACTGCCGATCCCTTTTTTCAGCCTATGTAACATTTTAAGGCAATTTAAGTTTGTATGTATAAGTTGTAATTATTAGAAATGAGATTTCTTCAATATATTTTTTTTTTAAATTAGTAAATTTTTTTGCTAATTTTAGCAAATCGATTATCAGTTGTTTAAACAACATTTAAAAATAAATAACAAAAGACATATGATTTAAAAATTGAAAATTGAGTAGACCAGTTTTTTATGTAATTTTAACTTACAAATTATTTTAAGTGTACATAAAATAAAAGGACGCCAAAAATGTGTGTATCTAAAATAGGTGAATATCGAATAATAAAATATTGTGTTAACTCGGACATCGTTAAATCGACTCAAAATGTAATTCTCAGCATACTACGTGTTTGGTCACACAAACTTGTTATATGCCAACCATGAAGGTTTGTAGGATATAATCATATCGTGGTTATTTAAAGAACCAAAAAATAACTAATTTTTTATGACAAATAGGTGTAATATCAAAGAAAGTCCCAATGCAATCCCAACGTTGGCAAGCGCTGCTCGACATTCTCAACTGTATATCAAGGCAGGTATACAGTTAAACTTAAAAATTAAACACATTTTCAGTACATTTCTTACAACTTCTTACATTTTGTATTAAAATTACATACTATCAATTGTAAATCAAATCTATGGATAATTTAAAACGTCATTAGCACGAATTAATGTAAAAAACATGTTCATATTTGGTAAATTGAATAAATTTTTTAACGATATGTCTTTATGACTCAAATACCGATGACAAGATATAATGTAATTTCTTAACAGTTTAACAAATTTTAAGTATGCATTGAACTAGTTATTTCCCTATTAATAACCAAACACCCACGGATAAAACTAAAATTTTCATCGCCCATAAATTGTTAATAAAATTGAAAAAATAAATTCTACAAAAGCATACAATGGTAGACAAAACTTCCAAAATATTATATCTAACCTCTCTCAATAATATTTTCTTTTTAAATTACCTACTGTGTTTAGATTGCCGGATGAAAAATTTATGGGGATTGGTACATGGAGAAAACAGGTTCATGGTGACAACCGGATTTCTTGCCAACCGAATATTTTGGTTAAAGAAACCGACATATTTGTTTGTGGCGACCGAAATTCGGTACATACAACAAAATTTCGGCTGAAACGATATATTTTAATCGGATCAGGAAAATATTTGCTTGCGACTGTAAGTAAACTATTCCGTTGGCAAGAAATAAGGTTGTCCCAATGAATATGCAAAGAAAAAACATAGTTGCAACATGATCACTATATTATGTTTGTTGTATTCAGGTATGGTTGTCACAACCAAGCTATTGGTTTAACAATCAATATAGTCGTTACCATTAATATTTTAGTAAATATTATATTCCCAGCAAAAATGAAGCTGCCAAAGAAGCAATAAAAGCATCACTACTATGGCAAAGGCGTCACTTCTTTTCTAATGGTTTCATCGATGAATTTAACATTAGTGTGTCATAGGATGGAAGTATTCAAATGTAGCTACTAGCATTACTCATACTTTACTCTAAGGAAGCCATGACAATGCAATGATTAGATATTCTGATGCATGAGTGGAAAATTTTCATATACTTTGTAGTATTTAAGCTTTGATGAAAATTTAATTCATAAGAATGTAGAAAAATGAGTTAAAAGAAGCGAAATTTATGCATTGATATATAAATACTCTTTATTAAAACAAATAAATAATTCTGCATTAGTGAAAAACATTTTTCAAAAATTTTAATGAATTTTTAGACAAATTTTAAAATATTTTTGGATAATTTAAAAAATGGTTGTACAATTTTGAAAAAATTTCGACAATTTTAAAATATTTTTAAATAATTTTTGCACAATTTTAAAACATTTTTGGGCAGTTGAAAATAATTTTTACACATATTTAAATTTTTTTTTTTGTAAATTCTGAACTAAAACTGGAAATGATGTAGTGTTAAATAAAATACATAATGCAAAAATGCACAGATTGCGTCGTCATAAATATTTGAGGCTGAAAAATGCAAATAACAGACCAGCTAGTTTCAATTAAAGGTTAAAAAGTCTGTTTTTCTTGATTTTTCAAATCTTTTATAAAAATTGCAAAACTGCATAAATTCTAACCCTCATGAAATTTTAAACTTAAATATAAAAAATGATTTAATAAAAAAATTCATCAGAACTATTTTTTCAATTTGCTTAAGATTGAAAATAAAATATGTACGATATACTATAACTTATGCTTTAGAAGTAATGAAGAGTGATATTTTAAGATATGCATCGGGCTTATATCCAGATCACTGCATTTAAAATATGAACACATGAATTCTTTTGGAAGTGCCTTAGAATAACACCAAAAAATCGTAAAAAAATGTCAACTGAAGCTTAGGAAGCAATGAAAGAAGTTATAGCCACAGAATGACTACCAAGTTTTTTTGCTGGGAAGTTATTGGTTTAACAATCAATATAGTCGCTACCATTAATATTCTCAAAATCTGATAAATAAAATAAGATAAAAGTTTATATATTCTTAAAACAACTTGGATTCTAAAAAATTCTGAGGGCTTTTTCATCATTTCCTCATTCTTAAAGAAATTTCTAGCTGAAATGTTCTTAAATTCTAAGGAGTGTTTCTAAAAGAAAAATTCTCTGACTGTAAGGACTATCTACAAAAAAAAAATCTTAAAAATGTCCTTAAAATCTTAGAATTTTTTTATAAGGAAAAGTCCATAGAATCTATTCTTAGGTTCTATGGACTGTTTCTAAAAGAAAAATTCTAAGACTGTAAGGACTGTCTAAAAATAATCTTAAAAATGTCCTTAGAATCTAGGATTTTTTATATAAGAAGAAGTCTATAGAAACTATGTTTTTTAATAAAAAAGTTTTAAACAAAAAATCCATAAAATCAAAAAAGTTTTCTTGAAAGAAACCTTAAAATGAATTTTTTTCTTTAGGAAAAATAATTTCTTTGAGAAATAACTTAAATTTTAAGAACTTTTTCATAGTTTTGAATCATAATATAACTGTAGGGAATATATTTTGTGGTAAAATTATGATTCTTTTATTATTATAATATAATCACTTGGCACAATCATAATCCCAAAAAATATGTGATGCTCTACGAACCATGTTTTTTCTCTGTGTGCGATTTTGTATAAAAACAGCAGAAAGTATTCTAACAATCACAATAGTTTTTATGGTTCTTCAAAATGTCATTCACAATAACATTATTGGTATTGGGTCATAATCAAATGATTTAACAAATTACATAAGTACTTATTAGTGTTTTAAATTTCCTTTAAAGCCACATTAACATAAAATAAAACAAAGTTGAGAGATATAGCAAACAGACACCTCTGCATAAATCTATTGTGAATGAATTTAGATAAATAATTCCATTCCTCTAGATAAACAATGCTTTAGCAGCTTTTCTCTCTTGTGTAGATATTTTTAAAATTTAAAATGATTCCAGAATAAATAAATTCTAAGCTAAATACTAAATGACAACAGAGTTTAAATTTTATTTTAAAAATATTGGTAAATATTTTCAAATTTTATAGCCACACTCAAAAAAATGACATAAACTAAAATGTAATCAAAAATTTCCTTCAAAATAGTTTATAAATTGTCCTCAATTTAAGTAAAATTTTATGAAAACTTAGAACAATTTTGAGGAAAACCGAAATAGTTTATATACTCAGGAATAGTTCATATTTTTCCTAAGTAATATTTCTTGATTTTAGGAAAAAAAAAACAAGTTAATTAAATAAAAATTTATTAATTTTAAGAAAAAACGTCTTAGTTTTAAGAAAATTTCATACTCAAATGTAATAAAATTAATTTTAGTTAAAAAAAAAATTTAGGACATAATTTACTCCCATTTAGTTCAAAAAATTTGTCTAACTTAAAATGAGAAAGTACTTGAACTTAATGCGTGTACATTGTTTTATTCGCCGGTGGTAAAAATAACTAAATTTTAGAAAGCCATTTCTAAATTCAGTTTTTAAGTATACCACTTTCTGATTTTGAAGAATTTTTTCTAAAAATTAGTTCAGACAATTAAAAATAAAAAGTAATAAATTTTTTCCTATGTAATACGAGTATAAAAATTTACTTGATTTTAGAAACTGATGAACTATTTCTAAGGAAAATTTTTATGCAACTTAGTTCAGATAAATTTTAATAAAATATTCTTTATTTCAAGTAAAAGTTTTCTAATTTTTAAAAAATAATAAAATTTGGTATAGGATTTTTTTGTTGGAAAACGTTTAAATTATTTTTAATATTACATTCCAAAAAAACAATCAATTAAAAACAAACCAGTTAGTTTTCCTAATTTTCAAGAAAAAATTATATTAAATATAAGAAATTAAAGTACCATTTAATAAAACAATCGTGCATGATTGTAATTTTTTGTTAGTAAGCGTGCGTGAGTCAAAAATCTCTAACGTGCCTATCTCTAATCTTTACAGTCTTAAATATTAAACTTAAAGCAGCTTAAAATATTTTTTAAAATTTTGTAAGCAAAGGGTAAAAAATTTCGGATTTGCGCTTTTATGTAATAAATTGGTTGACTACAATACAAAATATCGCAGGCACATTTTATACATTACGGTATAATGGCTTTCCTATAATTGACGTAGCGCTTATTAAACTTAATATTTATCGAACGATTTTTATTACTTAATAATAAAAAAACTTATGACATTTTTCCATTTTCCAATAATAACAAGAAATGTAACTGTGATATTTTGTATTTTTGCAACAATTTCCCTAAATTAGTTAATTTAAGAAGACAAAGGACCCCCAATGTTTTTTAGCCATAGATACCGTGTGTCACGTAGGGCGTCCCGTTTTGTAGTTCTCTCAAGCAGAACCGTAAATTCACTACGAAAAGGATCTGACTTTGTCACAATTTATTAAGTTTCAGGATTCCTGCCGTACATTTTTTTAAATTTGTTCACCTTTTTGCTAATGAAATTTAATTTATAATTTAAATACATGAAATTAGTATAATTCAATTTAGTTTTAAGACAAAATTGTATAGCTAAAAACTTGTTAAGAGCAGTGTCCTCACAAATCGAAAGTCCTCCGAAAGTGGAAAAATACTTACTCAATGAGTGTAAAGTACTTTAAAATATATGGTAAAATTTATTACCTTTACACTTACCAAAAAAAAGTCTGTAATGGCAACTGATAATTTTGCTGTTATTACGGGAAATTCTGCTAATTTGAGCCCAGCGGTATTTTTTGCTAATCTTAGCAACACATGTCAACACAGTACAAAAATAGTAGAGTGGAATTGAAAACCGTTTACAAATTTTTCTACTAACTTTTTTTTCTGAGTGTACCTTAGAAGCAGGATAAGGATAATTTTCACTTAAAAGAAGTGCTATTTAATTCGATGTTAGAAAATATTTTCTTATTTTTAAGGAGTTAATTCCTAGTTTTTAGTAAAAAAAATTATCTAATGAACTTAAATAAAATAAAATTTTTCTTAAAACCAAGGAAACATTTCCTAACTAACAGTACAATTTTAGGTGATCTATAAACTAATTAGGAGGAAATTTTACTGTTTTCTAATAAAAATTTACTTCTCAGTAGTAAAATTTTTTATAATTTAGAAATTTTGACCAAACTATAAGTAAAATTTGTTTCTTAATTTCAAGGAAAATTTTATTAAATATTGGTAAAAAGTGTCTTTGGCGCCGTTTTCATTTTTCCTCCAAATAAGTAATTTTTTCTAAGTTCTAGTTCCTTTTTTTTTTGAGTGCAGTTAGCATAGGGTCTAAATTAAAAAAACTAAATTTCAAATCAATTTTTAATGTAGTTTTTTCCCCAAACCAACCTAAACGCTCTATATCAATCTTTAATAAAATATCAACAACAATATTTAAAGACAAACTAATATTGTCTGCAACATAAATCATTGGCAAATAAATTAAATGCAATAAATTTGCAATTAATTTTTAATTTGCAACCAATATTGACAAGCTAAAAAATCTAGTAAACTATTGGCCAATTATTTAAAATAAATATGATAACTTGACACCTTCGAATGATAATCAGCCGAAAAAAAAATATTTTGTTTCCACTTACCAACCGTTATGTGTGCATGAACTTATGTAGTACAACTTGAAATATTTTGTTGTATCGATTTAAAAATCTATAACGATTTGAACGAGCTTATAGTTGTTACATTTGTACTGTACATTGTCCAATCAACCATATTTGTATGATTTTTGATATAAAGTTTGATTGGAAAGATTTCAAATTAACAAGTCTAAACGCAAGTTAAACATTAGACATTTTTATCAAAACAAAATTTTCTGATTCAATAAAAAACGTGCAGAAATTATATAATTGCAATAGGCGGTCAGTTCAATCAAATCTGTTTTATGTTGTATGCATTGAAGTAACTTGAGTATGTTTGTATTGACTGGGTTAAAGCGTAGAGCGTGCCGGTATTTATTGGTGTTGATATTATCTTGAAATTACAGATCTAAACAGATCGATCTGTTAAGTTATTGAAGAATTAGTTGAAGGTTGAACGCAAGTGTTAGAGAGAGTCATATATTAGTTTTAAGAAAATCCACATAAATAAATTATTTAATAAATCAATCAAAATACAATAAAAAACAAAATAAAAACTATGTTATTCAATTAAAAAGCTAAAGTCATAATTAAGGTAAAATAATGATATCAAATCGAACAGTTGAAATTAAAATATTTTAGTTTTTATATCTATCTATTCACTGGAAACGAAAAACATGATATAAACGCTGTCGTCAATGTTTACCAGCAAAGCATACGAAAGTGTTGTTGCTTTGCACTTGCGATTATGCAGTGAAGAACGACAAAAAAACCAATAAGGCAAAGTTGTTTGTATATTTCGTATTGCTAGTGCTGAGTGTTCTATGTGTGTATTAAAACACACAGCCTATAGCTAAGTGCTTTTACAAAAACAAATGAGCACCAAGCGCATAGGGCTTAGGCACCCTTGATATAAAATCTATGTATTTATCTTAACCCTTTTTTATCAGCGGTCGAAACATCAGTCACAAACTTTTACTGTTTTTCATTAAATAATTTAAAATACTAGATTATATTATTGCTCCAAATATCCCCGAAAACTGCTGGTCGGGATTTCCGGAAAAATCGCAGGCAAAAAAAAGTCCAAAAATTATTTTTGCCCATGAAAATTTGATAACAAAAATTTTAAAAAGAATATAAATTCAATATAAAATAGACAATCATCAAAGCAATGACCCAACAAGGGCGTGGATACTGAAGAGGGTTGTGTCGCGGCAACCGAAAATACTAAGTATTCTAGCTTACTGGCTCTGTGGAATTTTTTCAATTTTTATTCTCTATAATTTACTAATAAAAATTTTCATGTTTCTTTGGATGTGGTGTTGTTTTGCATTTGGTTATTCTATTAAGTTCTTTAAGGGGATTGTATACCTACTCTAACAAAAAGAAATTTTTTTATATTTTATTTCCATTAATCGTTCTTCGTAAAAATTAGAGAGTTAGATTATGTTTAAATGAGTGCAAACCAGCGTAAAACAAAATATAATCTTTGACCATCAGTGAATGAGCACACCCACATTCCGTGTGATGAGGGGCAGTCTCAGAATACCCTTCACATTTTCCTTACTTCACACCCTAAATATGAAGTAAAGACATCTGCATATCTCTGTAACTCGGATCACGTTATCTTTTCCGGACGGTAAAAAGTTTTAGTTTATTTTTAATGCCGAGTCGGTGTTTATATATAACAAATCCGAAAAAGAATTAAATCTATTCCAATATGGTATACTTATAAAGAGACAGTGAGAGAGAAAGAGTTTTGTTTTTAGAGCATAAACACCAATATGTATTAGACTCTACCAAAAAGTATATAATCTTGTATAGAGTATGTTTCTCTCTCACGAACTTTTTAGTACTCTCTTAGAGCACGAACATAGTTTGGTGGCAACAAAGGTGAGTTTTTTTTTGGTCGGCAACTTTTAGTAGTGTTTAGCTGTGCTGCCATATAACCAATTTTAACTATTTTTTTTGCCGTTTTTCGGGAAGCTAGAGATTTTTCAGATTATTTCATAAAAAAAATGTTTTTTTATTTTATTCATGTATTTTTTCAGATTTTTCATATAAAAATATAATATTTGTTCAATATACTATTTATTTTTACTAAAAATAGACATGTCTAATAAAGTAAAAAAATACAACAAAAATTTTCAATTGTGTTAAAAAATAGTTACGAATTCAAACATAACATTGTGACATGAAAAGTATTAAAGTGTGTACACACACATTGACCAACTATGTCTATTTATATCCTTTATTTCCCATTTCTATGGTAAAAATATATAATAAAGAGAATAAATATGCTATTAATTGTTGCAACATATAACTAAAAACCTATAGAAAATGCAATAATTTGAAAAAAAAATTGTTTTCATGAAAAAACTGGTAAACAGTTAAGAATCCCTGGGATAAAAAATTACACTGTTTATGTGGCAGCACTGCATACACCAAATTTAATGTTTTTCAACACTTTAGCAACTTTGAAAATGTTGCCCTCTCATTTAAAAATGTTGCCGCTGAACTATGTACCATGTTGAATTTCTGGTAGAGCGGGAAAAATACTCTATAGAAAATTATATACTTTTTGACTCTACACCTGACCAAGAATTGCATTAATACCATAAGGAATATATTGTATTCTTGAATAGGTGTTATTTTTAAGACCCAACGGAATTAATTTTATAGTAAAAGGGTGTTGTTCTTAAGCTAAGCAGAACTGAAATTAACACGCTTTAGGTGTTATTTTCCATACCATACGGAATGAATTGTATACTAAACGGGTGTTGATTTTAATCTAGGCAGAACTAAAATTAACACCCTTTTGGTATTATTTTCAACACCCAATGGAATGAATTTTATACTAAACGGGTGTTGATTTTAATCTAGGCAGGACTAAAATTAACACCCTTTATTTATGAAATTTCACTGAAAATAAATTAAACAAATTTAATTTTGAGTTTTGTAATTTTTTAATTTATTTTACTTACTCTATAATATCCGGTGTTAATAAATCCATCGAAATCAATAACGGCACCGTCCCGATCTCTAAATTGCAGTTCTCTGCCTTCTACGTCAATGTTCAGCTTGTTTACAACTAAAGTAAAAAAACTGTATTCTAATAGTATTTAAGTGTATTATAAAAGTATTCAATACTTACTTAAAATTACGATTCAATTTGAAGTGAAATCCTCACTTTGTGGTTCAACAATTTTTACAATTGAAAATCTTCACCAATTTTTACTTTCACTCTTCATTTTTACACTTCTTTTCAATGATTTTTCGACTTTTAAACCGCGTGGTTGTATAAAAGTTTACTTTAACACCTTCATCGGTATTAATTGTAAGAAATAGAGAAAAGGAGGAAAGCTAGTTCATGAGAGAGATAGAACTTTACATCAGTGGTCGGCAGAAAGAGAGAATATGAATGTATTGGTGTTTTACACCGTAAGAAATTATTTTATCTTTCTAGATAAATGAATGAATGAATAAATTAATAAATGAATTAATCGATAAATTAAATTAAATTAAAATAGCTTATGGTTTTGTTTTCTCTATTATAAAAAACAAAAATAATTCATAATATATTTCAAGAAAAAAAACAAAAATTCATCCCACTTAATATTCCACATTTTTAATTTAAAATGTAAACGAAAACCAAAATAAATACCTACAATAAAAAAATACCTATAATGAAAAAAAAAAAACTAATTTTTAGAGTGTACTTTATTTCTTCAACAAGCCGGCATATATTTGCTCTGTTGAAAGTTAGCGTACTACCAAAAAGTATATAATTTACAATAGAGTATTTTTGCACACTCTACCAGAAATCCAACAGCGGCAACATTTTTAAATGAGAGGGCAACATTTTCAAAGTTGCTAAAGTGTTGAAAAACATTAAATTTGGTGTATACAGTGCTGCCACATAAACAGTGTAATTTTTTATCCCACGGAAAGCCATGGAGCGATCAGTGTTATTTATTGTATAAAAGGGATCGTTGGGTGGACCTTAAAGATTTTTATCGGCAATTCAATTGAAAGCTTTGCTTTCTGGATGAAAATGACAGAAAGCGTGATTTTTGTTTGGAATAAAGTCTTTGATTTCTGTGAAGCATATTTCGACTAAGCCGGTATATAAGTGTTGGTATGCAGTAAATCCAGAGAGGTAGTTAGATCCAGAGAAAAAGCATTTAGTAAATGGCGTAGACCTTCTGGTCATTTCTTAGAAGAGCAAAGGAAAATGGTAGTTTCTCTATCCCAATTCTTTTAAGGGGTGACCAATTATTCACTAGAACGGATTGATAGCTCCAAACTTCTGGCTAAAGTATTCATTATTGCGGGAATGCAATCAGCCACTGTCCGAACTAGAGAGAGTATCTCATACTATGTCCAAGATATTCTTTCGACCGCGTGAAAGTGTTCTTGCGAATTTCAACGCACACAAGTGTTTGGTCCCAGAACTGGTGCTGAAACAGTGCTCTTCTAAGCCACCGTTATCGCATTCATTGGCTACCCTTTTTGTTACTCACTTCTTAACAATCGGATAATATGGCTTTCGTAGAAATCGTTCGTAGAATCGATTCTACCTATTTGGTGAAAACAAAAAGATTGCTCTAGATATTTCATTCGATTGTGATAGGCCCCAGTGTCAAAGCATAATGCTTTTGGTGTTGAGATCGCATTATAAGAGTTGTTATAGATGGGGTCTCATTAGCAGGGTTTCAGCTGAACTCAGGAGCACCGCAAGATTCCGTTCTTTCTCACTCCCTTTTTTCATCCTTAAAAAATTACCTGATATGTATATTATATCGCAGATGACAGCAACATCTGTAATTCATACTCCTTCGATCATAGTCCAAGGCATTTGGAGGTTGGGCAAATGAGTGAAATATGAATAATGGACTTTTGACAAATCTCTAAGAAAAAAAGTTAGTACAAAAATTTGTAAACGGTTTTAAATCCCACTTTACTATTTTTGTACTGATTTTTAGTAAAAAAATTATTATTTAGCAAATGTTTTTGCTATACATTTTACAAATTACAGAATATTTACAAATATTTGTTGCTAATTTCAGAAATCATTTAACAAATTTATGAAAACCGATTTGCTAAAATTAGTATAAAAAAATTACTAATTTTAAAAAAGTGAATATTGAAGGAGATGTTATTTCTAATTAAAACTTACACCTACAAACTTAAATTGCCTTAAAATGTTACATAGATTAAAAAACAGGATCGGAAGTGAAATTAAAATAGCACTAAAAAGTTTTTTGATTCTAAAAGTCACCCCTTAAAATAATTAAAATTTCAAAAGTAAAAAAATTGACTAAAATATTTTTCAAAAAAAAATTCTGATTTAAGCAAACAAATTTTAAATTCTACTTTACAAAAAGTTTACTAAAATTTAGTAGCGGCAGCTAGTTTTTCTAAAAATTGCATTGTACTACACGTCAGCAGACATGTGTTGCTAAGACTAGCAAGAAATACCGCTGGGCTCAAATTAAGAAAATTTCCCGTAATAACAGCAATATTTTCAGTTGCCAATACAGACTTTTTTTTTGGTGAGTGTAGACAAGGAAAACAGATTCATTGTGACAACCGAATTTCTTGCCAACCGAACAATTCGATTGCTGTAACCAAATGTATTCCTGATCCCATTGAAATATATGGTTCAACCGAAATTTAGTTGTTTTGTGGCTCCAACCAAACCATTTGGTTTGCAATAAATTTGGTTATCACAACGAATCTGTTTCTCTGTGTATGAATAAGGTCGATTTTAATGCACGCAAGACCTAATAAGGTTGTCGATATTGAACAATCGGATGCTCTTGATGCTCTGGGCATGAGAATTCAATGAGATATTCTCTGGAAAAATCATATTATTTAGCCATCGAGAGAAGAAGCATTAATGTGTTTAGGGTTTCTTAAGAGGTAAAAGAACTTCTTCACTTCATTTCATCTGAAGGATGGTTAACCACACCTAAAAGTCAAGTTTTTTTCTGCATTTCATTTGACATTTTTGAATTTTAGACTTACTCAATTTGAACCATGGAAAGATACACAATCGAGCAACGCTTTAAAGTTATTCAGGCTTCTTATGAGAATGGGCGTTTAAATCAAAATGCATTTCGTGTACTTTGTGATTTTTTTGGTCAACATAATCGACCAAATTGTGCGGAAAACATTGCTGTTGTTCGCGATATTGTGTCATGAGGTCGGCCAAGCATTTACACCGTGAATGGTGTTCGCTATTGCGAGATGATAACGAACTTATTGTGGCCGTAAATTGAGGATATGACCCTGGACGATTTGTGGTTTCAACAGGACGGTGAAACTAGCCACACAACTTAGGAAACAATGGCTCTTTTGCGCGACAAATTCAATGGCCGTGTTATCTCACGTGGTGGCGATGTCAATTGGCCGCCAAGATCATGTGATTTGATACCCTTGGTCTTCTTCTTTAGGGTTATTTAAAAGTAAAGGTACGTACACCTTTACTTTCAAATAAGTCAGAAACAATTCAAGAGCTAAAATATGATATAATTCGGCACATTAACAGCATAGAACCTCAATTATGCCTCAGCGTCATCGAAAATTTGGACCATCGGATGGAGGTGTGCCGACGAGGTCGCGGTGGCCATTTGGCTGATATTTTATTCCATACATAATTGAACTATACCATATTATCGTAATAAAAACAAAATGACTATAATTTCCTAAATAATTTGTGTTTTATTCAAAATCAACATTGGCCCTTAAAATTTAACAACCCTTTATATACAATCTCGGTATTTTACAATTATGGTTTGTTTTTTTTTTTTATTGTTATTAATTAAAATATTTAGAAATTTATTGCAAAATTTTTTCATATTTAATAATTTAGCTATTTTTCTTTCAATTTTATATTTAGCCATATTTTTTGGGTAATATTTGGCATCAAATTAATTTTAAACAGACAATACAAACTCAAAATCTAAATATCTTTTTAAAATAACCTGACTTTTCAAAACGGGGTTCGCCACTGAATTCTTCGTGTGTCATTTCGAAAGTTGAAATTTTACTTACTTTACTTTACTGTTATATATGGTAATGCATAACAACAAATATGATAACATTTATTAGATAAAGTCGGATGTTTAATTAAAAGACATTTTAAGCTTGAACAAAATAATATTTATTTAATGCATTATTTATTGTATTTTTTTAAGCATTTTTATATATTTGAAAATAATTATAGGTAAGTGCTTAACTACAATTACATTCAAAATAATACCAAGGGTGCAAAATCTTCAGTACTACCTAATTTATATAAATATATTGAAAAAATTGTATTTTTAACAAAACTTTATGTTGGTACATGTATCAATCTAGCTAAAAATCTTTAAATTGCGTTGTTTTTGTAAATATACGGAGGTTAAAAGTTCGCCATAATTAGCAATAAGAATTATTTTTCTTGATCATAATATTTATTTATTTTTTTATTTCTTTTCTTGTTTTTTTTTTTTTTTTTTTTTTTTTAGAAAGAAAACATCTATCAGAATTAAAATCCGAAAACTTTTGTTTAGTATGGATCTATTTTTTCTTTGGTCCAGATTATGCCCAGCATTGCTTTGATTTTGACTGCCAATATCTTGTTATATATTTTCCCAAAAACGATGCAGATAATTCTATCAAAAAAATTCCTACACTACACAACAGAGAAATATAAAATCCAATAAAAATTATCTTCAAATCTGAAACAGCTACAGGTTTTACCTCATGCGGATCAGATAAGTCTGCAAATGACGTAAGACCCAAAGAGATTAATTCATAAAATGCCAAATCTACCCAATGATTGTATAAACCCGAAGCATAAGCATTAAAAATGGAAATATGTAAAGATTCACTAAATAAAGAATGCATCGGTAAAAAAAAAGAATCAGGCAAATAACGTCTAAAACAAAGATCGGTAGAGTAACGAAATAAGGGACGTGCGAAACGTTTTTGTTGGGTAGCCACAACATACCACATACTATCAGGTGTTGCAAAGGCATACGAAGAATTGAGACGTTGACGCTGCTGCCTGGCATGACTCATAGGAGCAAAATGAAATAGATTATGATATTGAATATAATTGGACGGATAGATTAAATTATACTCCAGTTGGGTTATTAAGATTTTAGTGCGGGATTTATCCAAATCATCAAAACTTCTTATAGTAGGTTCCTTAGGCGGACTCGTCATATACGAACCTAAGAAAACACCATACAATGTAACGACCACAAGACCGGTAAGAAATAGTAAAAAGAAAACATAAGCTACAAAATAGTCTAAAGTATTTTGATTAAAGGGAAACCCTTGACCCAAGACAGCTCTAAATGCTTTATCATTGAGTAGTAAATCAACCCAATAGAAACGATATGAAGAACCTGACATTCTCTTAAACATTACAAGTAATATAAGGGTAAAACATAGACAAAGTAAAATAAGAATGGTGATAAAAACAGGATTCATAACAGCCAAAAAAATTTGAGCTGGAGATAAATCGCCCTCTACTGGCAACATAACACACCAATTGGATAATTCATAGGGATATGAAATTTCGGACCAATCTGTACCATTTAGTGGACCAATTATACACGCTGCCACATCTATGGTATGATTACGTGTTAAATTTAAAACATCGAAATAAGTCAAAGTGTCACCTTCTTTAACTTCAAAGGCAAATGCCAAAGAAGCATTTATACTTTTAGCAAAATATCTAACAAAGTGTCCCACATAACCAAACATTTGTTGTTGACCATTTTTATCACGATACACCATTGATCTGGGTTCAATTTGATCAGGTACAGTGCGTAAAGTATAACCTTTTACATCACGCAATTGGTTGGGAAATAACTGAGTTTCACCCATAATCCATTTATGTTTTCTCATTTGAAATTTGGGAAATTTTAAAAAAGAATAATAGTCTAAATCATTATGAGGAAACTCATAAGATACAACCATAACATTTAGGATTTGTTCCGTCTCACAATATTTTAAAATATCGGCAACAATTTTTAAATTTTCATCTTTATGGCGGCTGGACAAATCCATACGAAATATAATACGATTTTTACGTAAATACCAAAGATTTTTGCTGAGGGCTGATAATAAAAGATTTTTTAAAACCTGATGTGACGACGGCGATGATGGCAATGACAATGGTGGTATACAAATAATTGTTAAAAATTCACTATTGAATTTATTATGTAGTATATAGTCCTGTTGTTGGGCTTGTAATAACAATACGGGTATTAACGCATTCTGTTGCCAATGTTGTTGCTGTTGTTGCTCCTGCTTCGGTTGATGCTCTTCATATTCCATGTAATATTTAAGATTTACACAATAATCTCTTTGGTTTCTATTGTCATTTGGCCAATTTGTCAATATAACAATTGATGTATAATTTTGCTCTTGACTTATATATTTTAAAAATTGTACAAATGCTTCATCATCAATGTTGTTATTGCTAGTTGATATTGCTAAAGATGGTAATAATTTCAAATTTATACTTGTTACATTATTTCCAACCAACATTGTTGCTTTAACATATGCTCCATTTATTAGCATTAACATTACTACTAGTTCTAGCAGATACAATATTATACAATTTGCTTTTAAATACATGCTGAAAATTAATACAGATTTCTCTTAAGTCTAGGTAATATTTTTCGTTTTTGTGCTTTTTAAAAAAACTTCTTATTGGGTTAGCGTTAGGTTTTATATTTTTTTTAATTTTCAAAGGTATTTTTTTTTTTTTTTGATTTGTATACCGTCAACTCTTTTTTGTAACTAATTCATTTTTAAGCAACACTTTTATTTATATTTGTTTTTTTACATTGTTTAAAATGAATTAATCACACGCTCCTACAAAAAAAAAATTGCAAGAACTTGTGAAATGACCTAGTGTAGGTTGTAGGCCTAGCTGAGTGTATTATATAACCGGTTTTATAAGTTGCAAAATACCTACCGAGATATGGTGAAACGAGTATTTTTTTGGACTGGCGAACTTAAACTTTTCTAACTTAGTAATTTTTTAACCAATTTAGAAACGATCAACGGCATTAATTAGAAATGAACGTGCTCTTTCCAAATATTTATTCTTCCCGTATACTATTAATATATATATGTAGAGATTTTTTCAATAATATAAAAAATTTTCATTTTATTTTTAAACTTTTTTATTTTCTACGAGGGTTTTTTCGAATCTTCTTTTAAAACAACAATAATCTTAAAGTCAGTATCTGAGTGAAACAAGCTTTTATTCGTGTAAATCGGTTAAAAAATGACAATGTTATAGTACTTTTTCTAAACAACGAAAACCCGATTTGGATTATATGATTCACAAAAGAAATAATTTAAAGTACGAAGTATATTTTTTTAATTACGTTTATTTTTTAAAAATCTTTACTTATTCTACTACGTGTGTAAGGCAACCAGCAGTGATTCGCTAGCATTCTGATCTGACTTTTTCCTTCGAACCGCTTTTCCATTGTTGATAGCTCTTGGTGTAAGCATTCGCCTTGCTCGTCTCTAAATTGACCCAGATTTTCTGGGAAGAATTCCAAGTGAGAATGCAAAAAATGTATTTTGATTGACATTCTGCATCCCATTTCTCCATACGTCTCTAGTAATTCACTAACACACTCAATTTTTAATAAATCAAATGATTTTTATTAACACTTAGCTTATAACACAATAAAATATTTTGGTTATCTTTTTTTAAGAAAAATATGTTGTTTTTTGAAGCTGCACCACTAATAATAATTTAAATAATGCTTTATTTATAATGATAGAGTACTAACCTATACAGAGTGGATTTTCTTTATTTCTCCTTCGCATTTACAGTGCTGGTCAAAACATTTGCAACTGAAATCCCATTTAAAGTAAATACTGTTTTTTTTATAATAAAAACACTTCTACACTTAGTTTCTTATTTTGTTTTATTTAATTCAATTATAGTATATTATCTTACAAAAACAAAAAAATATATTTATTAACTTACAACAATAAAAAAAATAACTTTTAGCAAAATTTGTCGAAATTCAGGTGTTCAAAACATTTGCAACTCTTAACGAAATTAAAAATAAAAATAAAAAAAACTCAAAATGTTTAGTATTTTGTTGCATATCCACGATGTTTTATAACTTCAGAGCATCTCTTAGGCATGGAGGCTATGAGCTTATCTATATATTCGTTAGAAATTGCATTCCACTGCATTTCCAATTCGACGAAAAGTTCATCACCATTTCGGAATACTTTATTGCCGATGTTGCGTTTAACAATCATCCACATGTTCTCAATCGGGTTGAGATCGGGAGATTGAGGGGGCCACGACATGACATTAATTTTATTTTCCTCTAACCAAGCTTTAACTATCCTTGCCGTGTGTTTAGGGTCGTTATCATGCTGGAATGTCCACGAAAGTGGCATATCCCATTCAGCATACGGAAGCATAACTGAGCTAAGTAGGTCTCTATAGATTGGGGCTGTCATTGTATCTGTTATGCGGTGAATCGGACCAATTCCATTCCCAGAAAAACACCCACATACCATAATATTTCCACCTCCGTGCTTTACTGTGGCTGTTGTGTACCTGGGATTAAACTTTTCACCTTGAAGTCGTCGAACGTAGGTTCTTCCATCTGACCCCCGGAGGTTAAATTTAGACTCATCCGACCATAAAATGTTTTTCCATTGATGTGGAGTCCAATTTCGGTGGGCGCGAGCAAATTCAAGTCGAGCTTTTCTGTTTTTTTCTGATACATATGGTTTTTTTGTGCATCTAAAGCTTCTAAGACCACATTCTACGGCTCTTCGTTTGATAGTGGAAAGACTGGCATCTATCGGAATTTCCGTTTTTGCTTCTCTAGGGATTGCTTTCGGATATTTGAAAAAAAAATTCTTTATTTTTCTATCTTCTCTTTTAGTTGTAATACGAGGTCTTCCTCCTTTATGGATTGTATGGATATTGCCACTTTTAACTATTCGACATATCGTTGACTTGGGTACAGAATATTTTATTAAAATTTCTTTTTGAGAAAGTCCATTTTGATAATCTTTTAAAATTTTGGTCTTAAAAACTGAATTATATTTGTTTCCAGCCATTTTTCACAAAAATTATTATAATGAATATTACCCTTTCACCATGCAATGAAAACTACTGAAGCGCAATAGTTTTAAATTTTTTTTTTTGTAAAAATGTAAAGACAAGAAGATAAATAATTTAAAAAGAATGCAATTACCGTTACTTCCAAGCATTTTTTAGTGTTAATTAATTCGCTAAGAGTAGAAGAAATTGCAGTTGCAAATGTTTTAAACTCTTAAATTTCGACAATCTCTTAAAATATATATTTTTTGTTGTTGTAATTTAACGGAATCTGTTTTTTTCTTAATTGTTTAACAAAAGCAATAAATAAATGTAAAAAAATAATAAATAGTTAGTAACCAAGAGTCATTTAAAAAAGTTTATCAATTAAAAGCTCAAATACGGTCTCAGTTCCATATGTTTTGAACAGTACTGTATGTCTTGTTTGTATCATACAAGCTCTTTTTAGTACACTCGTATAAGAAGTCCTAAAGCTAGAACTGTAATTGACCTAAGTTCCTTAAGTTGGCTTTGGCATACGCCTAACTTGAGTAACTGACTTTAAGATTATTGTTGTGTCAAAAGAAGATTCGAAAAAAACCCTCGTAGAAAATGAAAAAGTTTAAAAAAAATGAAAAATTTTTATATCATTGAAAAAATCCCTACACATTTATATAAATAGTATACGGGAAGTATATATATTTGGAAAGAGCGCGTTCATTTTTAATTAATGCCGTTGACTGTTTCGAAATCGGTTAAAAAATTACTGAGTTAGAAAAGTTTAAGTGCGCCAGTCCAAAAAAATACTCTTTTCCCCATATCTCGAAATTTTGAGGGTATACTGCAACTTATAAAACCGGTTATATAATACACTCAGCTAGACCTACAAGCTACACTAGGTCATTTCGCATGTTCGTTTTCAGTGTAGCACAGTGTTATCTGAAATATTCCACTTGATTAAAAATACTACTCTACAAGGTTTTTTGCAAAGTATTTTGTTTTCCTGGAGCCGAATATAAAATCAGTTTTTTTTAAGTTGTTATTATTTTTTTAGCCTCTGACCCAGCAAAAATACTTCCTGGTTTTTAATTGAGATATACTTAAAAATCTTTTATGTATATATTTTATGGATTTGCAAAAAACCAAACATTCATATATAATATCCCAGCAAAAATAAATGGAAGTTATTCTTAAGGAAAAAAAATTTCATTGATTCTAAAGTATCGTTAAGTTCTGATTTTTCTCTTCTAAGGCAGTTCTTTTTCACAACTTATAAAAATGTGATTTTTAATAAAATTTAACACTTTTCAAATCTATGACGCTACAAAAAGTAAAAAATTTATTGTATTAAAATTTGCAAAAATTTCGAATAGAGATAAATAAGGCCCGATTGCTTAATTTCCCGTTAAAATTTAATGAACAGTAAATCTCAAATTTTATAAAGGAAACAATAACAAATGTGTCAGTTAAATTTCCAGGTAGAAGCTTACGGGAGATTGTGAAAATGAGGCTAAGGCCCGATTAGTGATGTCCTGTAGAAATACATATAAATTGCAAATTTAGAATTTATTTGGGAAGAACAAAAGATCTCATTTTTCACTAAACCATAAGAAGGGCTTTAGATGCAATGAAAAAGGATCATAAAAGAAAACTTCCACCCTATGACACCCCTATTTAAAAATTATTGGTTCCGATCTAAATTTTCACAACACCGGAATCAAAATCACTGCTTCTTTTTCTCTTCTTGTGCTCCTTTTTTTTTTTTGCTGGGATGTTATGATGTCAAGACGTGTTTGAGCATGTGTTAAGGGCTCCGAAAGAATATTCAAAATTGTCTTTTGTGGAATCATCCTTATAGCTCTAAAATTTGCTAATGAATTAAAGCTATATTCATACAAGGCGCTTTATTTAATAAATAAATGTAGAGAACATACTTGCAAATCCATTCAATATATTAAATTTGTTTTTTTTTAAATACCACCTAAAACTGTTTATATTAATTCGGCAGATATTTTCTTTGAAAAGTTTAATCCATGTCAGAGCTTTTTATTTTTAGTGGACTAGTTAATGGCTTATTTCATTAGCACTGCATTGATATTAATTGTAAGGAAATTATTTTCATTATATTTTTTTTTTTTTTTTTTTTAATAATAGCCTTTATTTTAGGGATTTAATTTCATAGATCAATTGCAATATTTCTCAATTCCATTGCATTTCATAATTAATCAATTTAAGAGAAATAATTTTAAAAACACAATAAAATATGCAGATTTTAAATACATAGATATTAATTTTTATTCTTGTGCGTAACCAGGTAAAGTAGAGCGAAAGAGAATGACACGAGGAACTAGTGAAGCAATGGGAACGAAATAGATAGAAACGGGAAAAGAAATTTGTATAATGGGAGTGAATTAATTTTTGTTTCCACATCATTTGGTCAAAAAATAAATAAGTCACCATGTGTTTGTTTTATATGAATTTATCCCTCGGGATTACTTCCGAACCTGACCTATTTTCTAAATGGCATTTATCTCGAAAACTGAGCATGATATGGCAAAAGGGATAAAATGATGATGATAGATGAAAAGAGGACCGGTTCCTTAATTACCTACCACATGATCGGTTTAAAAGTCATGAAATGTTCTTTTAGACCAGTCCTGTGGCATGTCACAGAGGAAAATTGACCCCCTCCTAGGCCAAACCAATGTTAAAGTGACCCGTCCCGTGACCCTATCACAATTAAACGGTCACGTGACGTGTTCTGGGATAAGTCCTTTTCCCTCTGGGTACCTAATATGTATTATAGGAGTGTTATCATTGTCAAGCATGAAAAAACTTTCTATATACTGAACTTTTTGTAAAATGGTAATTTGTAAAATGGAAGAGTGATTTGATCGTAGTTTTTGCACTTCAGCACCGCGTTCTTGTAACTGATGTGAGTAGTTTTCGCGTCGAGAAATTCATTGTGACCCTATTTTATACAGAATGTCTTAATGCCATTTTTTAAAGCTTCTACTTTTTCTTTTGTAAAGTAGATTTATATATATAGTTAACTGACTCTTCCTAAAGAAAGCAGATCAATGTTGCATTTTACATGTTTTTTGCGAAAATTTCATCGATGCGAGAAATAAAAGAACCAGGTGCAGTTTTGGGTTTATACAAAAAAGTAAATTTTTGTTGATTAGTGTAATTATTTAATAACAAAGTAATGTTTTTATTCCATGGGGATAAAATTATTCTTAATTTCACCATTACATGTGGATATCGAAATACATATATACACAAAGAATAAAGATTTATTGTAACAACGGAATTTCTTGCCAAACGAATGGTTTGGTTGAAGCTACCGATATATTTGTTTGTCGTAACTGAAATTATGTTAATGTAACATAATTTCGGTTGAAATATAATACATATTTCAATTGTATCAGGTAAACATTTTGTTGGCACAACTAAATAATTTGGTTGCTGCTACCAAAATATTCAGTTGGCAAGAAATGAACACAACATACATGATTACAGATTGGTGGATTGTAAGTGCATGGGTGTATATGATTATATAGGTCTTTGCATAGATAAGAAGATATGGCACAGGCATATGAACTATGTATTAAGACGTTTACGCTGCTCCACGTAATGACTCGTCGAAACAATATGTAACAGATTATGATATTGATATTCAAAATACGGTGTGGTAAAATTAGAACGAATTTATTGCTAGATTTATCCAAATGATCAAAACTTTTTCTAGTTGGTTTCTTAGGAGGACTAGTCATATAGAAACGTAAAAAGACACCATATAATGTAACGACCACGAGATCGGTAAAAAATGGCAAAAAGAAAACATCCCAACAAGCAATACGTTCCGTTTACGTACCCTTTTCGGTCCGTCATAAACGGAATCCAACTCTATTAACGTATCGTTTTCTGGATACGTGTACGGACCAGAAAACGGATTTTAAGGAACATCGAAACTGATTCGAATCCGTTTTAATACGGACCGGATATATCGGATGAAAAACGGAGTTGTCCGTTAAACAATATAGAAACGGATGCTCTAAAACGGAGTCAAAACGTATTGTCTTCGAAAATTTAATTACACGGTCCGTTAATGTTCCGTTTACGTACAAGCTTTGACGGATACATATTTACGGTCCGTAAACGTGCAGTTGAAGCCGGATTCATGAATCCGTACGTGTCGGAGAGTCCGTAAAAATGTTTCTTGGGATATATAGTACAAAATATTCTAAAGTATTTTCATTAAAGGCAAACCATTCACCCAAAACGCCTCTGAATGCTTTACCATTAAGCAGTAAATCAATCCAATAGAACCGCTATAAAGGACCTGAAATTCTCGTCATCAATTCAACTAATAGGAAAGTAAAAAAAACGTAGACTTAAATTAATTTAAAAATTAACATTATTTAATTTGCTAATTGTTGTTATTGCAGATAGTAATAATTTCAAATTTATAACAAACATATTATTTCTTTGGCTAAATCTAAAAGTTAACGCGAGGTCAAAGTTTTGAAAAAGTTGCATGATCATAAGAATTTTTTAATTTATTTTGATACCCTTTGGCTCACCCTGTGTTTAAAAAGGGTTGATTTCAAATTCAATGTTTTAAAAGCGTTATTGTAAATTTTATTCCGCTCAGAGCAGTAGTTAAAAAGTTGTATATTTTTTGCCCATTAACTTTCCATACAAAAATCACAATGTGCTTATTACACATTTATTTGATTTTGTTATCCGTTTTTGATTTAAAATTTGCGACTGTCACCAACATAAGTATAATTTTTTGTTCAAATTGCTCTCTTGGTATACAATGTAAATACGTGTGGAAAATTATTTTAAAAAGTCCTCCCAAGATAAAACAGAATAAACAAACAAGTGTATTGAAATGTAAACTTTAACGTAAATATTGATTAAATTTTTAAACATTTTGCTGACATTTATAATACATTATCAGTGATATCGTTAATTATTGTTTTCTGAGGGCATTGGGAATTTAACGATTTTTGTAGTTTCCACCAGGAAAGTGTTAAAATTGGGGATTCAGAAGGAGAAAATGCTCCCCCTAAACCGTATCCTTTTCAAACCTGAAATTTAAAATATTTACGTGTTCCGTAAGTAAATTTTTAAAATATTTAAAGGAACGTGTTAAAAGGTGTTAAAAAGTTGAAAAGTGGCCTACACAAACCGGAAATTTAAAATATGTGTTACTTGGAGTATAGGCCAATTCATTTATAGCAGTGATAGACACTCCATAGCCTCGCGAGGCAGTCAATAATCGTATTTTTCACACAGACACGGTCGGCAATTCACATGTATACAACAACTTTGTTCGTTTCAAAACATCAGTTTATCATCAGTCTCTGCTGAAGCTTTATGAAAGAAACACCACGCACGCTTGTTTGGCTTTGTTTTTGTTTTTATTCGTAAAGAACACAGAGCAACAATGTTTAATAATTCTTGGGAATTGATGTTTTTTTTTTTTGAAAATCGTGAAGGGAAGCCGCAGTGTTATATTTGTTCAAGGCAATTAGCAAAATGCGACAAATTTAATATAAGGCGGCATTACTTGTCATGCCATATTAATTATGAAAAATATAAAGATTATGAGAGACAAAAATTGCTTGATGAAATGAAAGTCAAAGTCCCCAGTAAATTTTTAAAACAGCCCGATCAGATTGAAAAAGATGATAGCGAAATATTAAAAGCCTCTTACGTTGTTGCACTTGCGTTGGCAAAGCATTGTTATACATTGTTGCACAGTGTACAATTCGGCAGTGACCGCAGCTTATGTTTACGACCGCACACAAGCATATAATATCTTTGTGTGCGTGCGTTCGGGGCTTGGCTATCACTGATTTATAGTGTACTTTTTTGGAACGTTTAAAATAGTTATTTAAAATGAGAAAAATTTCGCCCGTAACGGCCTGCTCAAACCGCTTTGACTAGAAACCTGGAACGAGGAAAATTGAAACACTAAAATTGAGAAATGAAAGTGCTAAGGAAAAGAGTAGAATTTTAACACTAGACAAGGGGAACAAAATAAAATGGAACGGGCAACGAGTGAAACTGAAACTCTATACAAAGGGAACGAAATGTAATGGAACGGGTAACATGTGGAATCAAAACGCTAGACAAGGAAAATGAAATTAAATGAACATATTAAGACAGGATTTTTAAAAATTTTTACCAATGGGGTAAAAAGTATTAAAAGTTGTTACTTTAAAGCCTTATCGAAATCAGAGGTTTCAAACATACACACAAAATTTTGTCAGTTTCCAACTTAAATTCAGTTACTATTACTACTTTGACAGGGACATACCAGGGAACTGTAGGGCAGATGAGCTTGCAAGACTGGGGACTACCTTACACATTCCACACGAAATGAAATCTGTGGGTATGCCTCTGGCCACTTGCAAGTTTCGGCTGCGGGAGAGTGCATATGGGTTGGCCTCTGTCCATGGTTGTATTCGTTCCAGACAAATGTGACCCCATCTAGATAGGAAGCACACGCACAGGTTGCAGTCACTGTCAAGGCCCGATATAATCCTACTTGTGTCAGTCATGACGGGACACTGTTTGATTGGAAGGCACGCAGTTAGTTTGAGGGTTGCGGCTAGTGACTTTTGCAGAAGCTGTGGTGACGAAGAGGAGGAGGAGTCTGTGGATCACCTTCTCTGCACTTGTCCTGCCCTGGCTAGCCGGAGGGGACTGCATGTGGGCTCATGTTTCTTTGAGGACCTGGATGATTTGGCTGATATCGATATCGGCTGACTTAGGGGCTCTTTGAGACAATCGAAATGGGTCGACGGGGGAAGCTAGTGATATAATTTTTACTAGCTTCCGTGGTATCACAAGGGACTTTATAGTCTAAGTGAGTCTGATCACCAGGCTACTACATTTACCTAACCTAACCTACTATGACTAAGATCGGTGGATACTGCTGAATATTTGTATCTGTAGTAAAATTTGGTTAGTCCAACTAGAGTTTTGGTTGCAACGCCCAAAATATTTAGCAATTACATTAAAATATGGCTGTTTATAAGCCGTCAATGGCCGGGAAACCGCTTTGACTAGAAACCAAAAATTTAAAATATGTGTTCCCTGATATATCAACTCATTCACTTATTAGGTACTTTTTGGAAAATATGTATTAAAACTGCGAATTACAGAAGGGCTTATCCAAACTGCTTTGGTTGGAAACCTGAAGTTTAAAATCTATGTTCCTTATACTAATTTACTGAATTTGTTCTAATTTTGAAATTTCTAATAATTCCGTGTTATAAAATGGGGATAAAAAGGGTGAACAAATTTCCCCTCAATCACCCAGCTCAAACTTCTTGATCTAGGGACTTAAAATTTGACATAAAGCTTACTACTCCAGAAGCAAAACCTTTAGGATATAAATATGAAATTAAATTATATATAAAATTATTTTATAAATCATGGGTGATTAAAAGATATCAGTATTGTTTATTGATTAAGTAGTTCTGTTACTAAAATTTTTCAAATTTACTTCCATTTACAAGAATTAACTGTATTGTATGAGAGTTAAAACTTCAATTTTTGATTTTATATAAAATATTCAATTTTATTAGCAGCAAGGCTGTATTTTATTGTTTTGCAGCACGACAGATTAAGAATAGTACAGTTTCGACTTTTAAAACAAGAATTTATACAAAAGCATTTGTAACAAGTTAAAAGGCAGTATGTATTCAAAATGTAAAATACGCTATGAAATTAGAGTGATTTTAATAAGCAAAGTAAATAATAAAACTCAAAATGATAATAAACACAACAGAGAATTTTTTAACTCATAAATGGGATAATAGATTAATAAATAAAAAATAATAATCTCCAACATTTCCCCCTCCAAGAATATCTGTTCTTCATTCGTTGATTTGAAGCGCCATCGATTTGACGCAACCTTTTATAGTCTTTATCTGACGGTAGAAATGCAATTTTACAAACTGGACTCTTGAAGATTTTACCACGAGATTGTAATGTCACTACCCTTACAATTCCGTCTTTACCAGAGTGTACATCCTTCACGCGAGCTAGTGGCCACTGACCAGGTGGGCAACGTTCACCACAAATAAGCGCTAAGTCTCCAACTTGAGCATTCTTGATTGGATTTAACCACTTGGGTCTAGATTGTAAACGACACAACCACTCATTTTTCCACTGTAACCAAAAATGTGGCTTTATCTTTTCAATCATCATCCACCTGGTAAGACGATCAATGTTGAAGTCAATTAAATTTCGTTCGGGCACACAATTTGAAGTCTCTTCAATGAGAAAATGAGAGGGTGTTAAAGCACTTGTATCCGACGGATCATTGTTTAAGGGGCAAAGTGGCCTTGAGTTCAAACAACTCTCTATCTGCGCTAAGAGAGTGCTAAGTTCTTCATAAGTAACGATTTTGCTGCCCAGCAAACGTTTTAAGTGGTACTTGGTTGACTTCACACCAGCCTCCCAGAGGCCACCAAAATTTGGAGTAGCACCAAAATCCGTCGTTGCCCAGTATTGCCAACAATTCTTCTGGTAATGATGCTTTGTTGCGGTTATACAATATTTGAAGTTCCGTGCGAGACCTATAAAGTTTGTACCGCAATCAGAGTATAAATCTGTACAATTACCGCGGCTTGAGACGAACCTTCTAAAAGCTGCTATGAACGCTTCTGTAAAAAGACTAGTTACTGCCTCTAGATGCAGTGCTTTAGTGACCATGAAGATAAAAAGGCAAATGTAGCCTTTTGTTGTTACAGAATTTCTGGCAGTAGATTGTTTTAATGTAATGGGTCCAGCGTAATCGACTCCACTGTGTTTGAACGGACGCGTAGGCGTTAAACGTACACTTGGCAGACTACCCATCATCTGCTGCGATGCCTTTGCATTGTATTTAAAGCATTTGACGCAGCACCGTACTACCAATACTTTCTCGCTACGTACGATTGCATCTGTTGAAGAGAGCCATGTAAAGTTTGTGCGTGTGCATCTGTAAAAATAAGAATCGAAAGTGGATTTTGCTTTTTTAGTAAAATAGGATGTTTGGAAAAATAGCTCAAATTCGAATTTTGTAACCGACCACCGACTCTCAAGAAATTGTCGGAGTAAATGAAAGGGCATAAACGAGCGATGTGATTATTGGTAGATAATTTTCCATATTTTTGCAATTGTTTGATTTCATCTTCAAAATCAACACTCTGAGATACCCTAATAAGGTTTTGAAGGGCGATTCTCATCTCTTGATTAGTGAGATAACCAGTCATCTTACATTTATCAATAGCTTGATTTTGTTTGTTTTGTTTATGAATAGAAACGTTAACAGGAAATCGAAGAGCATATGCAGTGATTCGAACCAGTTTATTAAGTGATGAAAAACGCTGTAGTACATAAAAATATTTAGAAATATCGGCATCAGCTTTGGAAACCATGGTTGTAGCAGCATTAGTACCGTCAATGCAGCTATGAGAAATGTTAGCTGTAGCAGTATTTATAGTGGCGTAGGATTTGGACATTTCTTCTTCGATATCGTATGTTAATGAGGGTTGTTTTGGCCAATTTTGAACGCTTTCCAACTAGGGCCTGACTACCATAGATCGTGGTTTACGAATTCGGTTGATGATATGCCTCTTGATGCACAATCAGCCAGGTTTTGATCAGTACAAATGTATTTCCATTGCTTGAAATTTGAAAACCGCTGGATTTCAGCCACCCTATTACCAACATAAACTGTCCATTTTGACGACTGCCCTCATATCCAGCTGAGGACTGTTGTACTATCAGTCAAGTAAGATATGTTATCAATTTCACAATCTATTGATGTTTGCACTTTGTGTAGTAATTTGACTAGAAGTGTAGCTCCACATAATTCCAGTCTTGGAATACATAACCTTTTTAAAGGACTTACTTTTATTTTGGCTTTGAGGAGGTTTACAGCTGATGCGCCATTTTAATCCATCACCTTTGCATAAACTACAGCTGCAAACGTAGCTGTAGACGCATCACTAAATCCGTGTAATTCAAGTCTTGTAGTTTTTCCCATTCCAATCCACCTAGGTACACGAATCATTTCTAGCCTTTTAAGGTTTTCCATATATTGTAGCCACTCAGAAACTAACTGTTGAAGAAGTTGAACATTCCAGTCTACTCCTAAAAGCCACAATTTTTGAAATATTATTTTTGCATTTATATTACATGGAGACAGCCAGCCTAAGGGGTCATACAATTTTGCTGTATTAGAAAGTATACTTCTTTTTGTTACTTCATTGCTACGCTAAAAGTACACCACTCTAAGCCGAGAGCTTTAACGTTTTCTGTTTTATCTATTTCAAAAATATTAGTAACCTCCCTATATTCACTCGGTATGGCACTAATAAGCTTTTTGCAGTTAGAAGTCCACTTTCGTAACTTAAAACCCCCTTTATTTATCATGCTGCAAAGTTGTTTTTGCAAATCTATAGCTTCGTCTGAACTATCGGCGCCAGAGATGACATCATCAACATATGTGTCTGTAAGGAGAACTTTACTAGCCTTTGGATAGTTTTCTCTCTCATCTTCTGCCAGTTGGTGAAGTACCCTCATTGACAGAAATGGAGCAGAGGTCGTTCCATAGGTGACTGTAGAAAGTTTAATAATATTGATATCACCTTTGATACTATCACGCCACAATATTTGTTGATATCTTTGGTGGTCATTCATAACATTTATTTGGCGGAACATTTTTTCTAAGTCAGATCTAAATCCAATTTTAAAGCGGCGCCAACGATTTATAACCGTGGGCAGATCATTCTGAATTGTGGTTCGGACGTTTAGAACTGCCATCGAATACTACCCTCAATTTAGTTGTAGAGCTTCCTTCCCTCCACACACCGTGGTGAGGCAAAATATAACAATTTTTTTCTAAATCCTTTGGGTATACGCCTACCTTCATCATTTGACCCAAAGACTCGTACTCAGACATAAACTTGTAATAAGCATCACCAAATTTAGGATTCTGTCTACATTTTTGTTCAATATGTTTCAACGGAGAGAGAGCTGTGTAATCAGTTAGGCTAAACATAGGGATTGATTCACCCTTTATTACGGTTTTAAAAGGTAGCGCAACAGTGTATCGACCACTAATGTTACGTGTTGTTGTTGCTTTAAAATATTTCTCACACAATTCTTCTTCCTTCGTCCACGACCTTCTCTCGAAAAGTTCTTCTTGTACCCAAAACGCTTTTAGTTGTTCATCAATAGAGCAAATATTCACGTTTATTTTATCACCATATGATAATTTGGAGGTGGGTCCATAATACTTTTTTCAAATTTCTTTTGATTAGGCAGAATAATATCTCCATATATATCACCTCCCAGTAACAAATCAATCCCATCAGATTTTAAAAACTGAGGGTCTGCTAAATCATAATTACCAATATTCGGTAGTTTTTCTTTACTAGCCGGCAATGGTTGGTATTGCGTTATTGCAGGTATAACAAATGCGGTGCAATTTAACTCAAAATTAGATTTTGTTTTGGACTGAAGTACTAAGTTGGTATATTTATGTGTAATGATAGATTTCTGTTGACCACCAACTCCACTAATCTGTATGTATGTTTTGAACGTTTGTAGTTTCAAAGTTTGTACTGCGTTTTCAGTAATAAGGGAAGCCTGAGCACAATAGTCTAATAAAGCTTGTAAAGAGAAAAGTCCATAATGTGTTTTAACATTAATACGCATTGTTGCTAGTAAAACCTGCGGTTTAGTGAAAGTGCTACAATTGCACACAACGTTGGCAGAGCTTTCTGCAGACTGCGTTGTGGCAGTTGGGTTTGATGGTATTTGCATCTTAAGACGTTTTTGATGCTGCTTTTGACGTGTATGATGTTGGAGTTGCTTGTGAAGTTAATTCGTTATGAATTGTGGTATGATGCTTTTGTTTACATACATGGCAGCGAGCTGCTGAACGACACTCTTGACTGAAATGGCCAGTGCTCATACAATTATAACAAATTCCTTTTGTTCTTATAAATTCACACGAACAGTGCGAACGCAAATGTCAAAATTAGTCACTTGCTATATTTTTTGTCGAGTGAATATATATCTGAAATTTTTGAAAAGAAAATAAAGTAAAAAAAGCAATTGATAACAAAAAGTAAGTACAAAACAATAAAAATATTTATAGTTTATTGAGAACTTTAAATTTCATTTTAAAAAATCAACAATGGACTAGCCAAAGACGCTTGTATTTTATATGGAAGAATGGCCTGATTTTGCCAGAGGAGGTAAATTTTACCAGAAAACTTCACCCCCAATTACGCTGTTGCTGAGTGGTGTGTTTTGTTTGTGGCTTACATTTTTTATTTTACATCTATTATTTTACAACAGCTAACAGGTATGTAGCAGTGACCACACCGAACAGGCAACAAAAAAGCCCTCCGAACAACAATCCCACCCACAACCAATCAATAAATAAATAAATTACGGAAATAAACACTTTCTCAAATAAAAATTGATTTGTTTATTGTTTATTTTGATCACTGTTAAACAGGGTTGTTTTTATCTTTAAGCAGTTTAGTAGTATTTTTGGTACTTTTAAAGAAAATTATAACAAATGCTCAAAATATATGATTTGTCAAAAAATATTGAAAAAATAGAAAAGCTTAAGTAGAACATAAAAAAAATTGTTACAATTTACTAGGAAACGGACCCGGCAGAAATATACGTACTCAAAATTTGTATAGACAGCGAGGATTTCTGAGCTTTTTTAATAGAAACCCTCTTCAACTTTAAAGCCCAAACCAGAAAATTAAATTGGCAGCGACAGTTCTGTCAAACTTTGTAAATTTCGCAAAAACAATACAGTATTTTTTATAATTATTTATTGAATAGTATTTTAGGACAGCTATAGTTTATTAAGGGCGCTCCGGTAGGCTAGTTGGTAGCGTGCTAGCTTATCAGTGCGGGGGTCGTGGGTTCAATTCCTACCAGAGGCTCTGGTCTGTTTTCGCTACAACGAGCCAATAGCCTTCGTTGCTAGTGCTCGGTTGGGGTATTTGGATATAATTTGTAATTATATGTTTAATAAAATAAATAATAATAATAATATAGTTTATTTATAAAATTGTCCACAATAATTTCTCCGCTGTAAAACACTTTATACACTGCATTTTTCTGTTTTAGGTTTAAGGGTTTACTTGAGCTTTCTGTGTCCTCACTGGTGAAATATATACTTTTATTTTGCATTTAACGATTAATTGATTAATCGCAAATTTTTCCGACTAATCGACCCGAACGACCGATTAATAAATTTTCGTCACTTTTCGAATAATGCCCTAACTGGTTAACCGGCAGGGTCGAATAATTGAAAGCACTTTATAATGCAATTTTTGAGAAAACTCAAATCGTGACGCACGCTACAGAAATTAATAAGCTATTTTATTTTTTTTTAATTGTAGAATTTCAATTTTTGTATTTACTTTAAGCAGAATATAAAATTTATTTTAAATTTTATTTATTAGAAATTTCATTTAAATTTCTTCAATAAGAAACATTTTGAAATCTATATTAATGATCTCAACCCTTTGAAATACGTCTGGTCAAAGTTTTATTTAAATTTTGAAAAGACAAATTTTCTTGTCCAAAAAAAATTATAAATTTTGTGTACAAAAAACATTTATAGAGTAATTTTCAGTTGTGTTCAGTTTTATTTTTGTTCGAGTAAACGAATAACTTGATTTTGATACTTTTAATTTGTTCAGTTAATCATGTACAATTTTTAAATTACTCGAGTAACTTGTATAATTATAAAATTGTATTTAATATTATTATTAATTCAAAAAATTTTTCAAATAAAAACAACATATTTGTAGAATAAAGATTCTTAAATAACACAGTTGGGCCATTCCATGTCAAACCGCACAGAAAAATGTCATTTTCGGATTTGTCATGTCCGATTTTAATGAAATTCGCCACAAATGTTGTAAATGGGTAGTGTTTATCAATCATTAACCTTTCAAACACAAAGCCTTTCGGTTTTCGAAATATGACGTCATGAAAATTGGCAAAAACGTCAAAATATGGAAAAAGTGTCTATACAAAGTCACCCATCACTTCCAAACTATACAACCTAAAATTTTCCTATTGGTACCATTTTAATGGTAAAAACATTACCTTCAAAATGGCGTCACAAATTAATGATTTGATAAACACTATCCATTTACAATATTTTTGGCGAATTTCAATAAAATGGGAGATGACAAATCCGAATGCTGTGCGGTTTGAGCTGGAATTTCCCAGTTCTTATAAGTATCCCAAAAAAAACTTTGGTAATAGGTGCGATATTCTCATGCGATACCGTAATGATAGCTCGTTACCTTTCTTCATTATTTGCAAGCATAAAGTAATAAGTTACTCATTATTGATTACGTAATATATGATTTATAAATGTAAAGTAATAATTGAAATATTTTTAAAAATCTATTTTTAGAGACATTACTTTGTGTTTTTTTGTAAGCAAAAGGGTAATGTATGTTTGCTTTGACAACACTAGCAAAAAAACGAAGCTCATCAATTCATTTAAGTTTAAAGCAATCAAATATTATGCGTCGATAGCTCAGTGGGTAGAGTTCTTGGCTGGCAACCAGAGTTCCCTGGTTCGATTCCCATCATGACTACATTATTTTTAATAACGTTTAAAATATTTGTAATAATTTTTTTTAATAAAAATTCCTCTTTTTTAAAAATTTATTTTTAGACAAATTACTTTTTCCAATCTCGTAACCATAAAAGTAACCTCTTACATTATCACCTCTAAGGTAATGGGTATATACATTACTTTGAGGCTTATCGCCTGTAAAATTCATCAGTGAAGTAAGGTGTAAAGTAATACATGAGCCCCTATGGCTACACATTACTTTACGCATTATTTGGTAATGTGTGGTTTAGCTGGGATATTAGTATATTCGAGCCAGGAGCTCGAAGTTAATTTTTGAGCTATGATTTCTTCGGCAAAGTTTCTTGAAAGAACCCATAGAACAAGAATCGCAATGCTTTTTTGTAGATTTTTTCAGCGTAAAAATTAATTTTTTAAAGCATTTTAATTATTACTTTACGTTTATAACTCATAAAATGTAAAATTTATGATTGGTACTTTATAACTTCATATTTTAAATTAATGCAGAACATAACAAGCTATGAGTATATCGCTCCCATTACCAAAGTTTTCCTTGGTTGAAGAAAAAACTTTTAGCAAAAAGTATAAAATATTTTTACTATTTTCAATTAAAACACATTTTAAGTATAAACAAAAAAAAAACATTTATTTTAAGCAAAATATTTTATGTTTATTAAGTACATTTATTTAATTTAAAATAACCAGAGATAAGTGCTTAACTACAATTAACTACACTCAAAATAACAAATCGGTGCAAAATCTTCAATATTGTGTCTTTAACTAAGTGTACATATATTTTTATTGATCAGAGTATAAATTTTAAATTTTGTTAGTAGCTTTATGGTGTGGATCCTTTGAAATACTTTTTTTTAATTAAAAAAAATTATTTGAATACTAGGATCTATTTCAAACTTCTTTGTTTAAGTCTTCCAGGGATTTAAAACAGGCCAAATTTTAACTATTTTTAAAATCTGATTTAAAGCCAATATAAAATTGTTGGGGTATTGCCAATATTACTTTGACTCGCGATATTTTGATATATATTTCTGCAAAAACGACACAGATAATTCAACCACAAAAATTCCTACACTACACAATAGAGAAATATAAAATCCAATAAAAATTATTTTCAAATCTGAAACAGCTATAGGTTTCACCTCATACGGCTCAGCTAAGTCCGCTAAAGACATACGACCCAAAGAGACCAATTCATAAAAGCCCAAATCAAACCAATGATTATACAAGCCCGAAGCATGAACATTTAAATTGGCGATATTTAGAGATTCACGAAATACAGAATGTAGAGGTAAAACTTGATAATAAAGAAAATGAGGAAGAAAACAAAGATCGGTAGAGTAACGAAATAAAGGACGTGAGAAACGTTTTTGTTGGGCCGCCACAACTTGCCAAAGACCAGAAGGTATGGGATAAGCATATGAAGTATTAAGACTTTTACGCTGCTGCAAGAAATATCTTCTCGGTACTATATAAAATGGTTTATGATGTCGAAGATAATCAGATGGATTGGTAAATTCATACTCCACTTGGCTTATTAGTATTTTAAAGCTGGATTTATCCAAATCATCAAAACTTTTTATAAAAGGTTTCTTAGGAGGACTAGTCATATAGGCACCCAAGAAGACACCATACAATGTAACAACCACGAGACCGGTAAGAAATAGCAAAAAGAAAATATATGCCACAAAATAGTCTAAAGTATGTTTATTAAAGGGAAAACCCTGACCCAAAACAGCTCTAAATGCTTTATCATTGAGTAGTAAATCAACCCAATAGAAACGATATGAAGAACCTGACATTCTCTTAAACATTACAAGTAATAGAAGGGTAAAACATAGACAAAGTACAATAAGAATGGTGATAAAATAAGAATTCATAACAGCCACAAAAATTTCAGCTGGAGATATGTCAGCCTCTACTGGCAACATTACACACCAACTGCCAATTTCAAAGGGATACGACAATTCCGACCAATCTGTATCATTTCCTGCACCCGTTAAAGATGCTGCCAAATCTATTGTATTATTACGTGTTAAATTTAAAATATATGAAGAAAATATAGGTTCACCTTGTTTAACCTCAAAAGCAAATGCCAAGGAAGCATTAATACTTTTAGCAAAATATTTAACAAAGTGTGCCATATAACCGGTCATTTGTTGTTGACCATTTTTGTCATAATAAACCATTGATCGGGGTTCAAATTGATCAGGTATAGTGCGTAAAGTATAACCTTTTACATCACGCACTTGGTTGGGAAATAACTGAGTTTCACCCATAATCCATTTATGTTTTTTCATTTGAAATTTGGGAAATTTTGAATATGAATAATAATCTAAATCATTATGAGGAAACTCATAAGATATGATTATAACATTTAAGAATTGTTCCGTTTCACAATATTTCAATATATCAGCAACATTTTTTAAATATTCATCTTTATGGCTGTTGGACAAATCCATACGAAATATAATACGATTTTTACGAAAGTACCAAAGATTTTTGCTAAGAGCTTGTAACAAATGATTTTGTAAAACTTGATATGACGACGGTGATTGAGGCGACGACAATGGTGGTATACAAATTATTGTTAAAAATTCACTATTGAATTTAGTATGGGATATAAAGTCCTGTTGTGCGGATTGAACTAACAATACTGGTATTAAAAGCTGTTGCTGTTCGTTTTCCATATAATATTTTAGATTTACGCAATAGTCTTTTTGGTACTGGTTGTTATTTGATCAATTTGTCAATATAACTTTTGTTGTAAAATTCTGCTCCTGATTTATATATTTCAAAAATTGTACAAACTCTTCATCAACAATGTTGTTGTTGCCATTGCTAGTTGTTGTTATTGAAGATGGCAATAATTTCAAATTTACACTTGTTGCAGTTGGCCCAACCAATGTTGTTGCTACAACATTTACTGGTTTTATTAGCAACAACATTACTAGCTCTGGTAGTAGAATTTTTATGCAATTGCTTTTTAGATGCATGCTGCAATATTGTTGATACTTTTTTTTTTTTAAATACTTCTTTCTTTTCGGTTAGTAATATGTTAGATTTTGTATTTTTTAGTTGTTCGCTTAATTTCTTAATAATATATTTGTTTTGTCTGCCGTAAACTCTTTTTTGTAACTAACTCATTTTTAAGCAAAACTTTTATTTTTATATGTTATGAACATTTGTTTACAATAATTAAATGCCAGTAATATTCTATTTGATTAACAATAGTACTCCACAATGTTTTTACATATGCTACAACCAAAAGATTTTTTGTAAGTAGTTAGTCTCCTAAGTCCGAATCAAAATTCTATAAAAAAAAGTTCGCCTTTGTGAGCCTTTTTTTTATCCCCTTACCAAGGGGACAGTACTTAAAATTTTTATATTTTTTTTTTTGGAATTGAATTTCAAATAAAATCAAATTTTATTCAATATATATTCGGCATATGCTAGAATTAATTTTTTTTTTTTATTTTTAATTTTATAATTTTGTTATTTAGTTTTTCCGAGAGTGTATAAAGTAAATTGAATTAATTAAGAGCTATAGATATTGTGGTTTTCCATATTATGATTTCATGTTTCTACCGAATGATATCATCGGTGGAATTTAAAATTTACATTTGTTTAATTTCTCTACTTAAACTGATGACAGAAAATCCTACACTTAATATAGTTTGTTAATTAAAATAACAGAAAATACTATTTACAAGAAATTATATTTCATTTAAAAACCGTTCTACTTAATTTTTATTTAAATAAAATGGCTTTTTTTATATATTCTTAAATGTTGCTCAAACAACTGACACATCCGTAAGAAACATATCGTTACCTTAGTCCGAAAACCTGGTAAGTCACATATTTATGAAAATTGAGATTTTGTCACAGAAAAATAGAACAACTCAAAACACATCATTTACAACAAAAAAAGTTACCATTATGTTGTTCCAACTTGTTGTTTTGCAGTGGTACGAAAATCTGTTAAGTCCCGTAAATAACAAAATATTAAAAAAAACACTTGTTAAGTCCAATGAATTTCAATATTTTTAGTAATCATGTTAAACTAGATTTTTTGTTCATTTAAATTACACAAAGTCTTTGCGAAATTTACATAAAAAAATATTTAGTTGCATTAAAAACATACAAATCAGGTAACTATTACTATTACAACTTTTGGTCAAACATTGATTTGTTATAAACCTCATTAGAAATTTCCATGGATTCTGCTTATAAAACTAACACCAGTAGTAACGAATATGGGTTTGAATCAGATGACGGGGTTGTAGGCCTTGTTCCCTATGGATTCAATTCTGATTCTGATGATTCATACGAGCTACCTTCTACATCAAAGCAGCGAAACAAGAGAGTCCGCGTTAAAAATTGTACATGGTTTGATCCCATAAATAAAAAGCGTAGAGAACAGGGGAAAAGTTATTTTGGAAGACAAAATGAAGGTAATCATTGGAATTATAAAAATATAAAAGAGAGACGTACAATGAAGGAAAGATGCAATTGTAACAAAAGTGTTACCATGAAATGTGAAAGTATTACTGATACTGATAGACAAAAAGTATTTACAGAATTTTGGCAAATGAGTTGGAGTGAAAAAAAAATGTTTGTTAATACATTGATTCAAACTGTTCCATGTGTAAGGCCTAGAAATAGAAAAGCTAAAAACAAATCGAAAAGAAGTCGAACATTACAATATTATCTGAAGGTAAATAATACAAATATTAGAGTTTGCAAAACATTTTTCATTAATACTTTGGGCATTGGTCGACAAACTGTTATCGATTGGGCTAAAAAGCCTTTAGCATCAAGTATTAGTTTAAAGAAAACGGCTCCCAAAATAAGTAACATAACAGAAGAGAGACAATGCCTTAGCCTGTTTTTTGATTCTTTGCCATCATTGGAATCGCATTACTGCCGTGCTAGAACTAATAAAAAATATCTGCTTGCAGAGTGGGGCTCTAAACAAAAGCTTTACGAGTTTTATGTAAATGACTGGTGCTGCAAAAAAGAAATTCGACCTCTATCAATTTCAGTTTTCTTTGAAATGTTTGATGTTAAAAATCTTGCCTAATTTTCTCCCAAAAAAGACCAATGTGAAAAATGCGCAAAATATTCAGTTGGAAACCTCTCACAAGAGGAATATACAATTCACCAAAAAAAGAAGGAAGATGCAAGAAATGAAAAAAACAAAGATAAAGCTGAAGAAACACATGTCTACACAGTTGACCTTCAAGCGGTTTTAATGGCTCCAAAATCCCAAGTGAGCAGCTTATACTACCGCACAAAGTTACAAGTACACAATTTAGTATTTTATAATATAAAAAACCAAAAAGCTTACTGTTTTTTATGGAATGAAGTGGAAGGTGGATTAGGTGCTGAAGAGTTTGCAAGTATTTGGACTTATTTTATTGAAAAAAAAGTTCTTTGTGGAAATGAAAATCCAGGAAAATTAATTTTTTATAGCGATGGTTGTACTTATCAAAATCGCAATTGCGTGATGAGTAACGCCTTGCTTAATATAGCAATAAAACAAAACATTATGATTGAACTAAAAATTCTTGAAATCGGCCATACACAAATGGAGGCAGACAGTGTACACTCCTCCATAGAACGAGCTATAAGAAATAGAAATATTGATGTCCCCGCTGAATATATTAGTATATGTAAAACAGCAAGAAAGAAACCTGAACCCTATGATGTCACTTATTTAGATTATTCGTTTTTTAAAAATTTTAACAACGTTCAATTTTTTAAAAGTATTCGGCCCGGAAATGGTAAAGGAGATCCTAAAGTAACCGATATTCGTGGTATTAAATATACTCCAAATAGCGAAATATATTTTAAACTTACATTTTCTGATGACTGGAAAATTCTTCCTCAAAGAATAAATACAAAAATAAGCGCTTTGGAGTTTTCAAATTTGCAACAACTCTACTTGGAAAAAAGAAAGATAACTGCTAAGAAATATGAAAATTTGCAATACTTAAAATCAACTCTTCCTAAAGACCACCACCAATTTTATGATAATTTACCTCATCAATGATTTTTTTTTTATTTTTATTACTTTATTTTATAAAATGTGAATTAATTTAGTTATTTTTGTCAGCGGCAATGAAGTAAGCCTGCATTATGTTGTTATTTGTTTTAAAATAATAAAAAAATAATATAAAAAACCACAAAAATCATTTAACAATAAAAAATCAATACTAAACATATTAACAGAAAATCTGGTAAGTCCATAGAAACTTTTGAAAAATATAAACTGTAAATCTGTTAAGTCACAAATCAGCTTATAACTCAAAAACTACTTTATTTTAAAATTTGAAGATTATTGGTATAAAAGCCATACAAATAGAGGAATAAAATGGCGTTTACGGATTTTAAAAATATTAACAACAAAAGAAGTTATTAAGTTTTTTGTCTCTCCTGAACAATTTGAATTATAGGACTTACTAGGTTTTCGGACTAAGGTAACGATATGATTTAATCAGTAAAAATAAATGTTAAAATTTTACTTACCAATTCCCTAAAAAATAAATGATTCAATCATTTATTTGATATTGTTTCCGTTTTTGAAATTTTTGTTTATTTTTAAATCTACAAAATGTATGTATGTCTCTATAGACACTTTTCCAGCACAAATGACAATACGAGGAAGATTCCCCAATCGTATTGCCTAGACGAAAAATTATATAGCGGCAATAATCACCTTCGTATTGCGGAAGATATCTCATTTTATAGAAAACGTGTTCCGAAGGCAATACTTCCACGTAATATGCAATTCTTCTATAAGATAAAATAGCAATATAAGTACGAGGGCGGATCAATAAGTCCGTGACTTTTTGAATTAAACACAGTTTTTTAAAAAAAAAAAATATTTCTCAACATAATCTCCTTTTAGCTCAATACACTTAGTCCAAAGTTTCTCCAATTTTTGTATCACTTCCAGAAAATAGGATTTTTCGAGGTTCATAAAATAGGCATTTGTATGATCAATAATTTCATCTCTTTCCACCGAGCCATTTCTTTAGGTTTGGAAATAGGAAATAGTCACTGGGGACTAAATCCGGAGAATATGGCGGATGAGGTACCAATTCGTAGCCAATTCATGGAATTTTGCCATTGAGACTACACACGTCACACGATTACGTTTATTGTCAATTGAGAGCAAACGCGGTACCCATCTTGCAGACAGCTTTTTTAAATCCAACTGATCATTAAAATCGAAACCACACATTACATATGAAATGCCTATGGCATCACCAATCTCACACACTTTTACTCTTGGATCGGCCAACACCATATCGTGGATTTTTTCGACATTTTCGGGTAAATTGACCTCAATTGGCCGTGCAGAACTTTCAGCGTCATTTGTACCTGTGCGACCACAACAAAAGTCAGTAAACCACTTTTTTACCATTGGAATCGATGGTGCAGAGTCCCCATAGTATCTATTAAACTTTTCCTTGCTTTTTTCGCAAAAAATATTGCTTAATGGGCACTCGAAATTCACTTTTTTCCATTTTTAAAACAATCCACAAGGCTGTATGCTTTGAACAGCTGTTAAACGCAAAGTAAATGACGTATGGCTCACCCTGTGTTTAAAAATTAAATTCAATGTTTCAAAAGCGTAACTGTAAATTTTATTCCATTCGGGGCAGTAGTTAAAAAGTTGTATATTTTTTGCCCTTTAACTTTCCATAGAACCTACTAAGTGTTACAAAAATCACATTTACACATTTATTTGATTTTGTTATCCGTTTTTGATTTAAAATTTGTGACTGTCACCAACATAAGTATAATTTTGTTTAAAATTGCTCTCTTGGTATACAATGTAAATACGTGTGGAAAATTATTTTAAAAAGTCCTCCCAAGATAAAACAGAATAAACAAACAAGTGTATTGAAATATGAACTTTAACGTAAATATTGATAAAATTTTTAAAAATATGTTAAAAAGGTGTTAGAAATTGGAAACGTGGCGTTCACAAACCGTAAATTTAAAAATATGTGTCCCTTGGGTTATATGCAAATTCAATGATAGTATACTTTTTGAGTCATTGAAAATAGGATTATAAAAGCAGAAAAGTTTCGCCCGTAACGGAATTTTAAGAACGAGTATAATTGAAACACTAAAATTGAGAAATTAAAGGTATCGGATAAAGAATATAGTTTTAACACTAGACAAGTGAAACAGAATGGAACGGGTAACGAGTGTAATTAAAACTCTAGACAAATGAAATGCAATGTAACGGGGAACGATATGGAATAGATATACACTAAGACGGGATTTTTAGAAATTTTTACGAGTGGTGTAAAAATGATTAAAATTTTTTATTTTAACGCCTTATCGAAACGCTTGTTCTAAACACCAAAGATTTTAAATATATATACAGTTTCCATCTTAAATTTAATTATTATGACTAAAATTGGTGGATACTACTGAATATTTGCTTCCGTAATAAAATTCGGTTAGTCCAACTCAATTTTGCTTGTTAACATAGTTATTTATCTAAAAATGCGCAAAAAAGCAACTTAAGATTACTTTTAATTTCTTTTGATTTTTCCCAATCGTGTAACTTCTCATAGTGCTTTGGCATCAGTAACTGAATAATAAACATTAGATTAGACAGACGACACCAAAACACCATAGCGGTCACAGGCCGCCAACATCTACCCGCGCCAATTGTTAAAAAAATTGTTCAAAGTTACCTCCATTTACATCAATTGCCCGTATTACTTGTATTGACAAACATAACAAAAGGAATTCTTCTTATCTCCTTAATTATTTACTGCACACACCCTATCTTTTAAATATCCCCGTAAGAAGACATCACATAGACTTAGGTCCGATTAGTACGGTGGCCAAGGAAACCCTCTTTAGCGCCGTTAGGAATAAAGCGAAGATGTTCAATTTTTCTTGGAACGCCCAAGTCACATGTTCAATAACATCTGGGATGGGGATGAAACTTACACCAAGTTGAGTCCTATTGGGTAGTAGTTATGACACAAAATTTAAGCAGGATCGGTCAAGGAGGGTGTGTTGAATTTTAAAATTTTTGTCAAATTTTTGTAGTTAGAAAATTTTGTTGTTTTCGATAGTTTTTTCATCAACCGAAAATACTAAGTATCCTATCCTGCTGGCTCTGTGAAAATTTTTCAGTTTTTATTCTCTATAATTTACTAATAAAATGTTCATGTTTCTTTGCAATAAAACAATTTATAAAAAAAATATGATTATATGATCTGAAATTCTATTAATACAACAATTCATTTACCAAAATAACAGATCAACAACACATAAAAACTTCTTTACCAAAAAAAAAAAATATATATATATATGTAATAAAAAAATTTAAAAAATATTTGAATTCGTTTTTTGCAAAGTCAAAAATGTTTTTTACTTTTTTGCACAATGGACCCTTTTTATTTTATATTTTTTTCAGAAAGCTTAGGTCTTTTACTTTAAGGTCTTTGTGGTCGCTTAGTGGGATGCTACTTGTTTATCTATCAAAATAAACGTTAAGTAACTTGAAACGACGACACCATAAGAATTTTATGGTGTCGGCTAAGAATGTTATGGTCTCGGCTAAGTGGCTATAAGTATGGGTACTCAAATGCAAGGAAATTTCCCCAGGATTCATTTTATTTCATGATTCATGAAAAGTGACTCCCTCTGAATCCATTTAAGACCTCTTTGGGGTCCTGATCTTAAATCAGCTTTTCTTTTTTTAAAACCTAACCCAGGGAAAAATGGTTTATGGGTTAATATCTCGAAGAATTAATTTGAATTTGAAATAAATTAACTTTTGTTTAGATATAAATTTCTGGATATGCGCAAGGGTGTTTAAAGGACCCCGTACGGATCTTGAAAATATGTTATTATCAAAATCTCACAGATTTCAATCTAATTATCACTTTACTACTATTTTCTATATCAAAATCTTATTAAAAACACCCATTTATTGCTTTGGTAAACTACAACATAGTATAAATACGTTATGCAAAACAAGTGACAAATGACCAACACTAATTGCCAATAACCATAATAACACCATTGATGGCTTTCTTAACCAACTAAGACGTCTAACAAATGGTACAATTAGAAAATTAAAAAAATATACTGTTGTTGCAGTTTCTCACAAAAACATTACCGATGTTCCATGGCCTCAATGCGTAGGTAAATTATGGACGTACGACATGATTGAAGGAGATGTGAACAGGCATGTAAGCAAACTGAGGGGAACAAAACTATGCATCAAGTGAGGTATTAACCACGCAGCAACAACATACTATTTAAATCAATTTACCAGTAAGCAATTTGCAACATCGAAGAAGAAGAAGAAGAAGCAAAAATATGTGTTGTATACAGTGTTGCCGTTTTTGTTTATTTTTAACCAAAATTGGTAATTTTTTTCCAATGCGGAGATATACACTTTTTTCATTTTGGTAACTTTTTTTTTGCAATCAAAAATATAAATTGTTTTTTTTTCTGTGTTTTTAAATTTTAATTTACAGTAAGGATTTTTATATACCCGTTTTTATTACCCCACACGCAGAGAAAAAACATAGTTGAAATATGGTCACTGCTACTATATTGTGCTTGCTGCAATCGGGTATGGTTGTCACAATCAAGTTATTGGTTATCTAACCATCAACATGGTCGCTACCATCATTATTTAGTAAAAATTTTACTATTTTATGATTGGCACCTTCTATTTTATATCATGATTGGCTGGAACCATACTATGGTTACAAAAATTCTGACTATGAAAAAAATATGATAATTATGCAACGATAAAATGCTGGTAACAATCAATAAATAATTATACAATCAAAGAAAGAAAAGTTCTTAGTCTATGATTTTTTCCTTAACAAATTTTCTTCAAAATTCCTTAATATTAATTTTTTTTAGAAAATAGGAATTTAGGAAATTTTCTTAGATTATGGATCATATAATGATAATCCAGGAATTATAATATAATTATGAGGGACCATGATATGATAACATTTTAAGCATACTATGATTACGTGCGATCATATTATGATAAATTCATTATAACATATTTATATAGGACCATAATATGGTAATTTTTGAATCATAATATTACTGTAGGGACCATATTATGGTAAAAAATAACCATATTTTTACCATAATATAGTACAATTATCTTTGGCACAACCATAAACATAAAAATATGTGATGCTCTTCGAATATGATTGACCCAACCATGCTTTTTCTTTGCGTACAGCAAAACTTTGGTAATGGGTGTGATATTTGCATGTGTTACCTTGTAATGATAGCTCGTTACATTTTTCATTATTTGCAAGCATAAAGTAATAAGTTACTCATTATTGATTACGTAATATATGATTTATAAATGTAAAGTAATAATTGAAATATTTTTGAAAATCTATTTTTAGATACATTACTTTGTTTTTTTTTTGTAAGCAAAAGGGTAATGTATGTTTGTTTTGATAACACTAGCGAAACAACGAAGCGCAACAATTCATTTAAGTTTAAAGCAATCAAATACTATATGCGTCGATAGCTCAGTGACTAGAGTTCTTGGCTAGAGTCCTGGTTCGATTCTCATCTTGACCACATTATTTTTTTAACTACAAATAATTTAAATAAAATATTTGTAATGATATTTTTAAAAAATTTCTCTTTTTTAAAAATCTATTTTTAGACACATTACTTTTTTCATTCTCGTAACCATATAAGTAACCCCTTACATTATCACCTCTAAAGTAATGGGTATATACATTACTTTGAGGGTCATCGCCTGCAAAATTCATCAATGAAGTAAGGTGTAAAATAATCCATCGGCCCCTATGTCTATACATTACTTTACCCATTATTTGGTAATGTGTGGTTTTGCTGGGACGTTGATTTGAAAACACTTTTTTTTTATAAAAGTATGTAGTTCGTTGTACAAAATATGTTAATCAGCTCTGGATTACCAAAATATAATAATAATTGCTAGATAAAATTAAGTGTTAATAAATGCACAATGGATAAATATTTGTATTTTACATGTTTGAATGTATTTGAGTTCAAGAAATTTTCTTTACTTCACAAGAAACATTTTTACGAACTCTCCAACACATACGGAATCAAGAATAAGGATTGTGCGAGACGTTTACGTCCGTTAAACACGTATGCGTCAAAGCTTGTACGTAAACGGAATATTAACAGACCACATAATCGGGTTTTTGAAAACACTACGTTTTTACTCCGTTTGCTATAACCGTTTGCGTGCCGTTAAAATGGATTTCACCGTTTTTCATCAGTCTTGATTCCGTAAAAAACGGTGTGATTTATTGCTTTTATAAAAATATAAATATGCAGCCAAATATAATAGAATATATATCTAAAATCGCGCAGCCCTTCTGTGCAGAACTAGTGTCTTGAAGTACTTTTATGCGGCTAATGGAAAAGTACTTTTTACATTGTAAATATATCAGCTGAACATAAGCAAATTTGTTTTTTTTTTTATTTATTTCTATCAGGTATTAAACTTTACAAAAGGCCATAATTAAAGTGTGGTAATAAATGGTAATTGCTCGATTTCTTCGAATGTTTTCTTTGTATTGTTTGTTTTTTTTTTTCTCTTTTTTGTTTTAAAAAATCTAAAAAAAATAATAGGATCAAGAACCCAAGACCGTTTTTATACGACACAATGACGGGCTTTCAATGGACTCAACTCCGGTTTTTACACCACACAAAGAATAAGTTTCGATGTTCCTTTAAATCCGATTTCTGGTACGTTTACGGATGCAGAAAAAGGTACTATGTAACCGGAGTTGGATTCCGTTTATTACGTACTGAAAACGTTACGTAAGCGGAACTTTTGTTTTGGGTTTTTATTGAAAAAGTCTGTAGTCAATGCAAATAGTGAATCCGAAGATTTATCATTTGAATGCGGCAATGAAAGCAGGTAATTTAGTTTTTATAAATTTTTGCTATAAAATAATATTTTCAGTATAAATTTAAAAAAAATAATATTTTAATATATTTACACAAAAACATAAAACTTTAAATTTTGGTTATATTTTCCTCATTTGGTAACTTTTTTTTTTTAATTTGGTTGCAAAAAACTTTTGTCCGTGGCAACACTGGTAGTATCACCGCAAACCCTCCAAGAGAGAACAATAGCAACAATAGTTAAAACTGTTGTTATGTCTTTAACATGCAATGTGTATAAGAGAATATGACTGACTGGAATGATGATAGAAAAACACTTGAAATTAGGGTGTCCAGATAGGAAACCTAGTAAAAAAAATCTTAATTTGAGGAATGTTTTCATACAAAAACGATTTAATTTTTGAACCCACTTTTTAATCCCTAAACATAAAATTGGACCTCGAAAAAATACTTTATTCTTCTCTATCACATATCCGAATTTCATTTAGATCTAAGTGAGTACATTCATACATTCCATAGAGGAAACAGATTCATTGAGACAACCGAATTTCTTGCCAATTGTATAGTTTGATTGCAGAAAACGAATTATTTTCTTGACGCAATCAAATATATTCTTGGTAAATGGAATATTTATGTTCCCATTGAAATTATGTTATGGTAACCGAATTTTCCTCGCCACAAACAAAATTATCGATGACCACAACCAAACCATGCGCTTGGCGCATCTCTGTTTTCTCTGTGTAAAGTTTCCTGGCTAGTATTTTTTTTTTAGGTGTCTAAATATATTGTACACGATCCGCGTAAATAATTTACGTATATGTAATTTTTGATTTAATAGACACTATTTTCTCTCCATGTATGCACGAATAGTCAGATAAATGAAGAAGAAAAAGAAGATTCTCTACACGTATATTTTTACACAAATTTCATAGTGTAAATTTATGTTTTTTATTTTTGTAGTACGAAATGCTTAGCAACGAACACACATCATTTTCACAGGTAATATTGCTGCTAAAGATGATGATAATTGTGATTATGAATATGGTAGTTTCTATATGGACAAAGAATGATCACAATTATACGAGGGTGGTTTAATGAGTCAATGACTTTTTGAATAAAAGATATATTTTTCGGCGAAAATCGTGTTTCTTCTCAACGTAGTCTAGTTCAATAAAGGGTGGTCCAAATAAAAGTATCGCTTTATAAAAAAAATGCGAAATATTACCATTATTTTATTTAATTTCATCCTGCTGAAACCAAAGAATATCCAAGTTTATATCTTCCATTTGATCCAATTTGATCCCAAAGTCCGTAGTCATGGCCCTGTAGCGATCGCCGTTGACCAGTAGCATTTAAGAAAAAATTGGGCCAAGATGCCACCAAACTGTCACTGTCTGTTGATGCACTGGATTCTCGACAGTGACTAGCTGGTTTTTCAATCCCCAGATGCTGCAATTTGGCTTGTGGACATAGCCGCCGAGATGAAAATTTTAATCGTCAGAAAACATGAATTTTCGGCCAAATTCTATGTCTGATTGGAGCTTCTGTAAGGCTCAAAATGAGAAGCCATAACGGTTTGGAAGTCAGCCGAACTGAAAAGTCTATTTTGGTTGCAACAAAACGAATAAATTCGATTCGCACAACCAAAATCAAATGTAATGGCTGAATATTTTAGGTGTTGTCACCAAAATTCAATTGTATTAATTAAATTTTTATGATGTAAACCAATATTCAGTTTAACGTGCACACTTTCGGCCACAGCAGCCATATTTTCATCGGTACGCACCATACGACGACGGGATCCATAAGTTTTGTCCACTTGCAAGCCAATCTCTTTTTTCCATTTTTTTTCAACATTCAAAAAGTCATCAAGTTGTCAAACTATATACTGCTATAAACTATAAAGAGCAGCCACACATGTCGCAAAACATGCACTATATCACTTTAAGGAAACACCCATATAATTTTATATCCCACATCCCGTTTACTATTTGAAAATTTTGTAAAACGGCGCCTGATCTTCTGTATCACAACACTAGGCACAAATCGGTTGTACTTACAATAATTTTTGTGTTTTCTATTTAAAACCCAATTGATGACTAGTACAATATAATGTCGTGTGCATGCACTTGCATGTATAATTTCAAAAGATTTTTATAATATTAACAATTTACAAAAATTTTTTGTTCATTTCTACTTCTTCTCTAAATTCAAATATTTTTTAAGACTAAAACTTATCAGTAGAAAAGTATATTTCGTATATATGTTGGTATGTACGACGTACTTATTTAAGCTTAACTTAAGCGGCTTCTTTGTAAACGTTTACAGTTGCACATGTTGCACACATTATAACCAATGCAACAAGTAACTTACAACTGAATATCACATCACTACAAGTATCTTGTCTCACTCATAAGGACGAGTGTGCATTTGGCACTGGCTGGCTGGTTTTCTGGCTACATTATTGTCTTTAAGCCGGAAATTACTTAAGTTTTACACTACAATTTGTAGATGCAGTGAATCTTTGACATTCGAGTTGTAACGTATTAACGAAATTTTTGTTTTTTTTTTTGGTTCTTACAAAATGTACAAAATTTAAAAAACTTTTCAATAATTATATTAAAATTATATTCGATCTTATGTTTTTGGCAACCACGCTTATCGAGTCTTTAGACTCGACTGGGTCGGTTACATACAGAACATACCTGGGCGATCTTAATTACATTTTTTTAATTCTCCACATGTGTAATTTGTTCATATCAAAAATTCAATCAGACCTATGGTCACGTTTGTGGAATTAAACTTTTCCTTGGAAGATTTCAAAAAAATTCTGCTAGAGAAGATATAATCCTTTTAAACACTTTAGCGAATGAAGGATTCGAGCCCGCCTACTTTGCTGGGACGACCATATCGGGAGTGTATGGGCAATGTGTAGAAGAGCAGTGGGATTTAACTCAAGTATCATCAGATCTTCGATTTTCAGGAAATGTATTGTGGGGAAACTCCAAGCGGTGGTCTGGACATTTGCGCCACGATCGGCATCTACAAGGTAAATGAAGACGATACTTTCCATCAGACCCATAGATGTTTACGTTGAGTATAAGTCTACACTTGCGACTTATAGAGTTATGATGAACTCTGATAAGACAAATTATCAGTTAATAGGAAGTTATGTGAAAATCCCAACGTTTTAATAACATTTTCACACAAAAAAAAACATTTGCTAAATCGAACTGCTTCTGAGAGTCCAACACTAACATATATATTTTCCATTACCGACTGTAGTTTATATAAAAAGTAATACGTAGAGTTTGTTTTTAAATGAAGAATTAATTGAAATTCAAAGAAATATATTTTTTAACTATTTGAATTAGTCATTCAAAAAACAAACTTTAAATATTTACAGACATTCAGTAGGAGTTGATATCTTCTGTTATATGTAAAATTTTTATGTTTCCTGTTTCTAAAAATAAAAATTCATATAATTCGTTTTTGTTTTTTCACAAAAATAGTTTGTTTATATACAAAATTATTTCAATAAAAATTACAAGAAATTATTCAAATATAGATAGACACATAGAAAATAAAAATATATACATCTGTGTGTGTGTTGTTTTGTTAAATAACATGCAAACAAAAAAAGTTTTCAATTTAAAAAACAATCCACAAAAATCGTTTTTGGTACGATTTGTCAGTTAAAAATTTATGTTTTTTATGACTTTTGAAAATAAACAACAAAATGGGCTGAATATAATGCAAAATCAGTAGTTCTCTTTTTGATTGTAGTTTCTATTAGTTTAATATGTATTTTAGATTATTTTGAACGAAATAATATTGTGAGTGTAGAAACAAAAGCTCATATAATTTTTAATTTTTAATGCAAACTTCCGTAAAAAAATGGAATTTCTCTATATTTTATGTATTTTGACAAATTTTAAATGAAACACTATAAATTTTATCCCTGAAATGCATGGCAACGAGTTTATTAAAAAAATCCAATAAAACAATTTGCACAATTTTTTAAAAAACTTTACAATTTTTTGTAGATATTTAAAATTTATTTAAAATTACTCCGTTTAATACGAGATTTGCTTATAACGAACTAATTTTTCTAGTCCCTTAATTAGTATTCAAGGGGTTATTCCGTAACTATATGAAAAGTTACACTTCAAAATATGCATCTCAACCAAATTTAGGATAGGGACAGTCACATAATTTTAAATCTTCCCAAAGGTATATGCAAAAATTTACCTAAATATAAATTGGTCAGTTGGGAATTGGTACCTGTCCCTTGATAGGTGAAAACTTAACCGTTTCCGAAAATATATATCACGAGATAGGTGAAAAGAGGATAGGTTCCTAAAATATCTACCACGGTCATGACATGTTCTTTTGCGTTAGTTCTGTGATAATTTCTTTGGAGTTAGTTTTGTCACAGAGGGAAATTGACCCCCTCCTATGAAGGAAGTGACTGATCCTTTTCATATAAAAAAAGCGGTGAGGTAACCGGTCCCTATCACAATGAACCGGTCACGTGTCGTGTCCTGGGATAGGTTCTTTTCCCGCAGGGATATTAGAGTTAGATATTTGAACGTGACAAATTTTCACGTAGTTTCAGAATAACTCCATTAATTATTGTTTAATATTGGTATTGTTTGTAAACAAATTAGGAGTATAAAATTTTTTGCACACCGAATAGATTGGAGGCACTGATATATATACAGGTTGGTTGAAAAGTTCCTGCGCTCGAAATGAAAGAATACTGTTTTTGTCACGAAATATATTTTTTTATTCAATATAATCTCCTAAAAGCTCAATACACTTGTTCCAATGATCTTCCAATAATTTTATCCCATTCTTATAATGGTTTTCCGGAAGCTCTGCAAAATAACCGTCTACGGCTGCTATGGCGTCTTCATTCGACGACAAATGCTTTCCACGAAGGAATTGTTTGAGATTTCTGAAGAGATAGTAGTCACTGGGAGCCAAATCTGGTGAATACGGTGGATGTTCAAGCAATTCGAACTTTAATTCTTTGAATTTAGCCATCGTCAAAACACTTTTGTGAGCAGGTGCATTGTGCATTGATGAAAAATTTTTTTTTCTTCTTTAAACCAGGTATTTTCTCACAAATTTTTTCATCCAGCTGATCCAAAGGCTGCAATAATATTCAGAGTTGATTGTTTTACCTTTCTGAAGATAATCAATCAACAAAATTCCTTTTGCATCCCAAAAAACTGAAGCCATAACCTTCTTTGCTGATCGTTGTGACTTCACCTGCTTTGGAGCTGAACAACCAGCTTCAGTCCACTGTAAACGTTCTTGTTTAATTTAGGATCATGGTGGTAAATCCAAGTCTCATCCATAGTTATAAAACGACGCAAGAAGTCGGTTTTATTCGGCTTAATACGCTCCAAATTACGCTGAGAAATTTGTTTTCGATGCAGTTTTTGTTGAATTGTTAATGTGTGTGGCACTAACTTTCCAAACAGTTTTTTCATACGAAATTCTTCATGTAAAATATGGAGTACTCGTTCCTCTGAGATGCCTTTGGCATTAGCAATTTCACGCTTAGTCTAACTAACCATATAATGAACCTGCTCAATGATTTCTGCTGTGGTTACAGTTTTTGGTCGTCCTTCGCGTGGATCGTCTTTAAGGCTGGTACGACCACGTTGAAATTCACCAGCCCAAAATTCAACGGTGCGTTTTGAAGGTGAGGACTCCTTGTACACTTCTAACAATTGTTCCTTTGCTTTTAAACTCTTCAAAACAAGGAATCTAATGACTGCACGATATTCAATTTTTTCCATATTAAAAAAATCAATGACACGTCAACTTTGAATGGCTTGTAAACAAAGAAAGAATTGACAGAATGACTTGCAACTTTGCAGGTGTTCTCAGGACAGTTATACCAACTTGAGAAAAAAAAGTTTGGAGCTATCAGTGCCATCTCTTGGTGAGCGCAGGAACTTTTCAACCAACCTGTAGTACAACAGAAATTCGGTTAATACAATAGGAATTCGGTTGAAACCAAATATTTCACTTATATCAGGAAAATGTTTTGTTAGGACAACTAAACAATTCGGTTGCTGAAACCAAAATATTCAGTTGGCAAGAAATTCTATTTTCTCTGTATAGTTATCAATAGTAGTGCAAGATTTTAAAAAAATTTATCAAGACATTGACAAGCATGCACAAATTTAGCAAATACGATGACTTTAGTTCCAGAAGTCACTTTCACTATTTTCAAATTTTACTTTAGACTTACATCTAATGCTACTATCACTTTCAAATTTCATCAGTACAAAAATCATAAAATTTTTTTTTGATAGGGTGTCCAAAAATTTCGGCTTAAACCAAAATATAACAAGAATTGTACTTAATACCCTCAACACAAGCTTACATATATTTAAAAGATTTGTTTAAAATATTTAATTATTTAAACTACAACAATCAATTACAACTATAGTTGTATATTAAATATCTTAAGTCTATGATTTTTGTTTTTCCACCGGTTTGGAGTTCCTTTGATACATGTTGTCTTAGGATAAATGTTACCTACTATATATATACATATGTGTTAAAATACTTATTTATTACATACAATGAAAATGAATTGAGTGTAAATTTAATATAATTCATCTTGTGTGGGCTTCATTGAAGCATTTATTCATTTTTGTGATGTAGTTTTAGTTTTCTAAACTCAGGGCGTTTTTGAGATAGAAAATTGCTGTAATAATTTGTATAGCAGACAATCTAAATGATGGGTCATATATTTTAGTAAAATATCACTTATACATATAGTTTGTTAGATCATAAAAATTTAATATTATGGGAAGAGTAGAAATTAATAACACCTTTTTGGTAAACAAAAAAGTATGCACACATTCAAACAAATTCACACAGAGAAAAGTTTTATCAGTTCCCAACTTAAAATCGGTTGTTATAACCGAACATTAGTTTTTACAACAAAATTCGGTTAATACAACGGAATTTTAGTTCCTATGTCTAATGAATTTATGAATCATATGATTGTGGTAAGCGAATTTATTTGTTGTAGCAGCTAAAAAATATCTAATTCTATTAGCACTTTCTTTTTCTGTTTGTTTTTACGAATTTTACTGAAAAAATAACAAAAATATTCGGAAGGTATTTAAAAATTATACCAATTTTAGGACAACAAGACCTAGAAACTTTAATAAAATATAAGATATAATTAGTTTAGAATAATCTAGGTTGATTATTAATGATTTTTATTTTCAAAAGTCCTATAAGTGGTGAAAATGTACACTCTAAAAAATGCTTGTAAATTTACTGCGAAAATTCGGTAAATATAAACACTAAATGCGTAAAACTTTTTTGCGCACACTTTCATATACAATAATACACACACTAAGTATTTTTAGACACTATGTGTTTACAATTAAACACATTATGCCTAAAATTAGTATTATTTTGTTGAATAAAAATTTTACGCACAAAGTTTGTAAATATACTAACTTATAATGGTAAAAAAATTATGACATTATGAAATTGAAAAAAATCTCAAATATTTGCAAAATTTAAAAAGAAAACTTTATTAGTTTTTTAAATTTATCAATATTGGAACTAATAAACAAAAAATTATTGTTTTTATTCTTTTTGTGAGTTTATAAACAATAAATTTATTGTTTTTATTTTTATTGTAAATTACTAAAAAAAAATTTGTTGTTTTTATTACAAAACAAACATTTTTGGGCTGTTTAATTTTTAACATCGTAGTTGAAAATATGCGCATTTTTTTAAGGATTTTTACGAATTATATATGTACATTTACAGGAAAATCGTGTTTCTTTACGCCCAAATTTGGTAAATTTACTCTTCAATTTTAAAAGTTGATTTAAATTTTAGGCACTTTTAATGTAATTTTGCCTATTTTGTGTTTATAAATTTAAGTATAATGTGTGTACTTTTTTTCATTCACTCACACAGAGTAAATTTACCCAACTTATAGTAGGAGTTTCCTACTATAAATTGGGAAATTTCAACAGAAATTATTTAGAGTGTACACTCTAAAAAATATTTGAAAATTTACTACAATAAAATGGGTAAAGTTTGGTGTAATATTACGAAATTTTGGTAAATATACACACCAAATGCGTAGAAATATTTTGTACACACTTTTATATACAATAATACACACTAAAAGTATTTTTCGGCATAATGCGTTTAAAATTAAACACTTTGTGCCTAAAATTAGTATTATTTTGTTAAATTAAAATTTTACGCATAAATTTTGTACACAAACCATCTTTGAATAGTAATAAATATTTTTACATTTTAAAATTGGAAAATACTAAAAACAAAAAAAGCTAAAAGCTAAAAGCGAATAATAATTTTTGAAAACTATAATAAAGTCATTAAATATAATATTTGTGAAAAGTTATATCAAATGATTTGGTCAAATACCAAAACCCGTCCATACAAAAGAAGTAAAATAAAATCTGAAATAAATGAAACCAAATTGTGTCAAAATATTTTTAAGGCAACAACATCTCATTGTGTGTAAGTACGGATAAATCAAATATGTATATCTGGTAACGTTGCTCTTTAAAACGGAAAAGAGGGTACAATATTGCCGCACACAACACTCTAATTAATCTCTGTTGAAATTTACCCAACTTATAGTAGGAAACAGTACTCCTACTATAAGTTGGGTAAATTTACTCTGTGTGCGTAAATGAAAAAAATACACACATTATGCGTAAATTAATGAACACAAAATAGGTAAAATTATATTAAAAGTGCGTAAAAATTCAATGAAATTTAAAAATTTAAGATTAAATTCACCAAAAGAAACACGATTTTCCTGTAAAAGTATACATAAAATGGGGAAAAATCCTATAAAAATGCGCACATGTGCTACCATGATATTGAAAATTAACAAGCACAAATTTTTGTTTTGTAATAAAATCAATAAATTTATTATTTATTAATTCACAATAAAAATAAAAACCATAATATTATTGTTTGTTAACTCACAGCAAGAATAAAAACAATAAATTTATTGTTTAGTAATGCCAAATAATTGATGAATTTAAAAAAAACTAATAAATCTACACTCTAAAAAATGATTGTAAATTTGCTACTATAAAATGGGTAAATTTTAATGTAGAATAACGCATAGTGAGTAACTATAAACACTTAATGCGTAAGATAAATTTGTGCACACTTTAATATACAAAAACACGCATTCAATATAAAAATAGCCACTATGTGTTTGAAATTGAACACTTTGTGCCTAAAATTAGTATTTTGTTGGTAAATTGAAATTTTACGCACAAAATATGTGAATGTACTAACTATTAATAGTAATAAAAATATTGACATTTATACAATTAAAATAATTTAAGAAAAAAAAATATTTTAAAAAATATAAAAATCCAATAAAGACATATGCTGCCACATTTCCGGGTGAGTTATTAAGATCATATAAGCTATATAGAATTCTTTAAGTAAAGGTCATTTTCCTTGATGAAAGGAATTATGTGCATTTTTTATAGTAACAAAAACAAAATAGCTACAATAACTCCGGAGAAATTACTGCATTTTGGATATTAATATATATCATTTTATTCTATTACTTATAGAAACATACATGATTTAAAAAAATTCTTTTACTTTTTTGAATTTTTTACTATAAATTTGAAAAAAATGAAGAAGATGAAGAGTAAGATTTTTTATAATTTATTATATTTTATAAAGAAATTGTTTAAAATATTGCTTGATTTTATTTTTTTACATAATTTATTATGAATCATACACATACTAAAAATAAATTTATTTTTTTTTTTTTTGCAAATACATTTTTTTTCCGTTTAATTTTAACATCGTGGTGGGAAATAAACGCATTTTTGAGGGATTTTTAGTTATTTACAATCGATTTTTACGCATTTTATGTGTAAAAGTTACTGTTTATTTTTATGAATGTACTGTTTATTGTGGTAAAGTTACTATTTATTTTCAAAATTTCTTTTAATTTTTAAGCATTTTCAAAGTAATTTTACCCATTTTGTGTTTACCAACTTACGCATAATGTGTGTACTTTTTTCATTTACGCACACAGAGTAAATTTACCCAACAGAAATTAATTAGAGTGTATTTTTTAGTTTTGAAAGTTTTATCCATTTTTTTTTCAATTTCAAAATGTCATAGTTTTTTTACTACTATAAGTTAGTATATTTACAATCTTTGTGTGTAAAATTTTTTTTAACAAAATAATACTAATTTTAGGCATAATGTGTTTTATTGTAAACACATTGTGTCTTAAGATACTGCGTTTGTGTATTATTGTATATGAAAGTGTGCGCAAAAAAGTTTTACGCATTTGTTGTTTATATTTACCGAATTTTCGTAATATTATATAAAACTTTATTTATTTTATAGTAGTACATTTACAAGCATTTTTAGAGTGTACAATTTAAATTGAAGATGACCATCACTAAATTAATATAAATATTATGTAAACAAAAAAAAATAATTATTCTTATATAAAAATTGTTTGTGCAGTTTAAGTAAATTGGCGAATTATTTTTAAAATTTTATTTAATTTTTACGCAGTTTCAATGTAAAATTACCCATTATGTGTGTAGCAATTTACGCCAAATGTGTGTATTTTTTTTTCATTTACGCACACAGAGTAAATTTACCCAATTTATTGTAGGAGTACAGTTTCCTACTATAAGTTCTTAGTTCATAAGATAGGATTATATATAATTATATATAAAATTATATATAGTTATATATTATTTTATAAAATCAGATAAGTACAGAACCAATTTAGTCTCATTATTTTAGGCATGAAATGTATACATTTTTTGCAAATTCCCTATATACAATTATATATTAGTCCCGAAGATATAATTATATATAACATAATTTTGTGAAAAATGTAGAGTAATAAATTATGTATATAATTTTTTTTTTTGAAATTTATTTATACGTTTTTTATTAAACTAGTTTCCATATATTTTATTGTTGGATCTTATATGATAGAATTTGATCTGACATTCATCGAAAAATTTGCTAGATCTGGCATTTTTCGAATAAATTTAGATCCTTCTAAATCCTCAAATATATTGCTGCATCTAATTTGATCTGCCATTTTACGGATAAATTTAAACTGCCATTTTTCGGACCAAATAAGATCAGCCAGATATTACAGCAAATATTAATGAATACAAAATTGGATATGATAAAATATTTCGCCAGATCAATTTTTTTTACTCGCTGGTAAGTGCTGGTAAGAAACTAAAGATGCCCAAACATTTTTTTAATAACTAGTTTATTTTATTAATATACATTGTTCGTGTGCTTTTACTTCAATAATTTTTTATTGGGACATAAAATTAAAAATCCTTTCTAGATTTGTTTCGGACAAACGGTTTATCCTCTAACTTATTGATAAAAAAAAAATTTATTAAACAACACTTTATTATTGTGTTTTAAAATCCTATTTGGACTTCATCTCAAGTAGTTATAAAATAATGTAATATTTTTTTTATAATATGAATATGAAAATATTTCATTATGAATTTGAATATTAATATGAATATTGGTTTTTATATAATTTACATACAGTATGCTATAGACAAAATCGTGATCCATTAGGATGCCTTTAAATATTTGTTTACAAAATTTAATTGAACACGATTCTATCACAACTGAATATAAAAAAACCCTACAAAATACTATTCAAACTTATGCAATTTTAAATACCAAAAATTTACTTAAGGAGACGTACAATTTTGTACACTGGGCTTAAAAATAATGCAATATTTTTATAATAAAAACGAATTTTTAATTTTACAAAATAAAAACTATTTTTAGATAATTATTTCAATTTAAATAAAAATTGTGTGAGCATCATATAAAACTTGATTCTTTCCCTTATAAAATTACAATACATTAATTAAATGTATATATGTTACTTTTACTTATTTATGGCGTATGATGAATATTGAATTAAATAACTCATACGCTGTCAGTGCATATTTTTATGTTTATTTGCAATTCAGCCAATAACACTTTTCTTTATACACTTAAAAAATTTTGTAAGTAAAAATAACTGAAAATAGCATTTAAAAGACATTATATTTCATTTAAAAACCGGTCTACTTAATTTTCATTTAAATTAAATGCCATTTATTATTTATTTTTAAATGTTGATTAAACAACTGACACATCCGTAAGAAACAAATGATATAATCAGTTAAAAGAAATGTCAAAATTTTACCTACCAATCCTTAAAAAATAAATGTTTTTTTTTCATTTATTTGAAATTGTTTCTGCTTTTGTATATTTTGTTTTTTTTTTTTAATATACTCGTACAATACAAAATGTATGTATGCATATGAAGCTATAAACACATTTTATGTGAATGTGTTTGTGTATGTATGTGTGTTTATGAAGTTCTTGTAATTTGTATTGAAAAATATTGTATATATACAACTGAGCACTGCATTTGCTGATTGCAAAACGTTCATACGCAATCAACACAAGAATAAATATGTGTTTGCGTTCAAACGCTGAATATACTCTGATGATTCAAATCAATCAAACGACGTGCAAATTGTTGTCACTGATTTATAATCATCAGTCGTTGTTAAACCATTGATTTTATTCTGTTCATTCGAGCCAACAATAATTATTTTGATGTAGAATAAATCAGAGAAAAACAACAAACAACGTGTATGAGTGTAATCATAATTAAAACAAAATAGTTTCTTATCTTTAAAAAGGGGGTGGTTTTGTTATATGTATATTAGGGTGGGTCTAAAATATGTTTTTTTATAATTTTCATTGGGAATACCAAAAATATTGTTCTTTGTGAAATTTTTTTTTTTTAATTTAGGTCGACATCTCAGGCTCGCCCAATCCAGTTAAAGTTAAATATTGCCTAATTTTCCAATCAAAATAGAAGACAAAAAATTTAGACAATATTTAAATTTTTCCGGATTAGGCAAGCCTGAGATATCGACCTAAATTTTTTTTCCAAAAATATATTTTTATTTCACAAGGAAGTATATTTTTTTTACTAATAATAATTCTAAAAAAGTGGATTTTAGACCCACCCTAATATACATGTAACATTTATAAAATGTTTTTCTACAAAACCACACCCTCATGAAATGTGTTTCTATTTTGTTTTAATTATGAATAAACTCATACGCGTCGTTTGTTGTTTTTTCTGATATATTCAACGCTGACTTTTTGTTGAGTGATTACATTTGCATAAAACATAAACGACAGATGATTCACACTGATCCCAATTACGCGTTCAATAACATGATGCTGATTTTATTCTACAGTGAATTTTGTTGAATTATTAAAAGTGAACAAGAATTTTTGTGTATGATGAAATCATGAAAAAAGTTGATTTTGCAGTTCTCTGATATACAACCAATTTAAATAAAAAAACAAATTGAAATTTTGTAAATATTTTTTTTTAAAACAGACAGCAAACAAAACTATATTTGTAATAACTGTTACGGACACAAATAAACCACAAGTTTCCGTTTTGTGAGTAAATTTTTATTAAATTTCAAACAAATGAAAAAAATAAATCAAACTGAGAAAAATGGTAAATGGAACGGAAAACTACAAACAGTTAACTACATAATATTCTGAGTGTATTAATACAGAGGGAGTGCACACTTTCGACCTGAGAGACCAGGTCATCTTCAGCCTCCTTATGAACCACCCCACCAACAAATAACTCATGGTTTTAAACAGGCTTATATATCACACACTCTGAGGAAAATCACCTGATCGCTCGGGTCGAAAGTGTGCACTTCCTACAGCGCTGATCCTTAAAATTTTTTCCAATTAGTAATTGTGTTTACTATTCGTTAGTAAAATTAAATTATGACCTCGAGCTTTTTATTAATTTTAAGGCATTTTTCGTGCACCTTGAAATTTCATAAAAAACACTCCATTGAAATTACAGTGTGAAGACGCCGAACTACTACCCTAAAATGACCGTTGCATTTTTATGTGAAATTTGTGAATTCTATTGAGTTTTTAGGAACATTTTTGTTCCATGGCCTCCACAAATATTTATAGTTCTTGATCGAATTTTTGTCCAAACAACTTCTGTAAAGTTTCAATTCTTTTGGAGCTTCAGTGTAAAAACGCCGAACTACTACCCGAATACGATCCATGTAAATATAAGGAAAACGCAAACTTACAATATTGTTTCGTTAAAAACAATCGAAAATAAATATTAAATTAATCGAAAATGCAATCGAACAGAAAACTACTAATTTTTCGTTATATTCTGCCCATTTTGTTGTTTATTTTGAATCACTATTTAATAATCCGCAAAAGAAGTAAAAACAATCAAGATTACTTTAAAATAATTATCAGTTTTTAACTGACAAAACATTAGGAAAAAACGATTTTTTTGTTTGTTTTCAAATTGAAAGTTATTTGATTTGTATGTAATTATAAAACACACGCACACCCATGTGCATATATTTTTATTTATTTTATTTATTTATTTTATTTATTAATCATATAATTACAAATTATATGTTAATACCCTAACCGAGCACTAGCAACAAAGGCCTTCGGCTCGTTGTAACGAGCCTTGGGTGGGAATTGAACCCACGACCCCCGCACTGATAAGCTAGCACGCTACCAACTAGCCTACCGGGGCGCTCAATTTTTATTTTCTATGTGTGTATGTATTTTTTATTAATTTTTTATAATTTTATTAAAATAATTTTGAAATGAAAACGGCGCCAAAGACACTTTTTAAAAAAATTTAATAAAATTTTCCCTGATAATAAGAAACAATTTTTACTTAAATCAAATTTTAAGTAAAATTTGTTTCTTCTAAATTATAGAAAAATTTTACTAATGACAACTAAATTTTTATTAGAAAACAGTAAAATTTCCTCCTAATTATTTCATACATCATCTTAAATTTTACTGTTAGTTAGGTAATTTTTCCTTGGTTTTAAGAAAATTTTTATTTTATTTAAGTTCATTGGATTTTTTTTTTACTAAAACTGAAACTTAACTCCCTACAAACAAGAAAATATTTTCTAACATCAAGTTAAATAGCACTTCTTTTAAGTGAAAATTATCCTTAAATTTTATAAAAACTTTCTAATAAATATGAAAATGTTTGTATGGTAAAGGAAATATATTTTGCCATATATTTTAAAGTACTTAACACTTATTGTGTAAGTATTTTCCACTTTTGTAGGACTTCCGCTTTGTGAGGACACTGCTCTTAACAAGCTTTTTGCTGTACATTTTTGTGTCTGAATTATACTCAACTAATGTAAACAAATTAAATTTATTGCAGGATATCCTGAAACGTAATGTATTATAACAAATTCAGATGCTTTTCGTAGTTAATTTATGGTTCTCCTTGAGATAACTACAAAAAGGGAAGCCCTAAGTGACACTCGGCACCTATAGATAAGGAATACTGGGGGTTCTTTGTCTTCTTAAACTAATTTAGGGAAATTGTTGCAAAAATACAAAATATCACAGTTACATTTCTTGTTATTATTGGAAAATGGAAAAGGTCATAAGTTTTTTTTATGGCATTTTTAGCTTAAACTTTAATTGACATATACAAATTTTAACTATTTTTTATTATTAAGTGAAAAAAATAGTTTTAGTGCCTTCAATAAATATAAAGTTTAATAGGCTTAATGTAAATTATAGGAAAGCCATTAAGACGTAATGTATAAAAAGTGATTGCGATATTTTGTATTGTAGACAGCAAACAAAATTATTACGTAAAAGCGAAAATTCGAAATTTTTACCTTTTGCTAAAAAAATTTTAAAATATATTTCAAATTCAATTTCTAAGACTGTTAAGATTAGAAATGGGCACATGAGTGATTTTTGACTCACAAACCAAATATTAGGATCATGCACTTTAATTGAAGCGGAGCCGAGAATAACCTTTTAAGCGACAATTTTTACAAAACCAGTTTTTTCCATATTACCGTTAGAATAACTCTATTTTATGATTTAAAAATGAAATTAGGCAAAATCATGCAGGATTTCGTTATTAAAATGCAATCTAAAGAAGTGTCAGTGGGATACACCTACAAGTTCTAAATGTTTTTTCGATTTCTCAACAATTTCAATTTTGTCGCTTACAACGTTATTCGGGACTCTGCTTCAATTCTTTTTAATGTATACTTTAATTTGTTTATTTTAATAATATTTTTTCTTTAGAGTTAGAAAAATTTACTCGTTTGTCTAAAATTTATTAATTTTTCTTTGTTTTTTGGAAAATAATATTAAAAATAAGTTAAACGTTTTCCAAATATAACTAAATTTTACCTCGACTTAAGAAAAATTTACTAATATTTTTTAATTTACATATATTTAGTTGTAATATTGTTCTACTTACGTTTCAAAAAGAGTAGACATGATGATGGATTAACGAATACAGACATTTTTTACTTTAAACAATTCTTATATTATAAATATTATTTTAATATAATGTCTTAGTTAAAATTAACCAAACTTCATTTTCTTTATATAACTAAATATATGCAAATATAGAAAGTCCATAAATAAATGTTTTTGTATAGGGTCCGCCAAATAACTTTTTTTTTTTTTTTGAAAATGTTATAAAAAAAACTACTGAATATTTTCTCAAATTTCTTTTTTTATTTGAAAGTACAATCCTTCCGGTTAATAATAGAAAATAATTTCATTCAAATGGCTGCCTCGACTGGCCGTTTCAGTCAATGGCGATCGTTATCGGGCCATGTTGAACGAATTTTTGTTCACAAAAATTGAAAAGGAGGATATTGGCAACAATTTGGTTTCAACAGGACGGCGCTACGTGCCACACAGCCGAAGCTACACTCGATGTCTTGCGCCCTGTTTTTGAAGATCGCATTATCGGCCGCATAGCTGATGTCGTTTGGCCACCTCGGAGCTGCAATTTGACACCGTTAGACTATTATTTGTGGGGTGCCGTCAAAGATAAGTGTTACGCCGACAGGCCAGAGACAATTGACGCTTTAAAGGACAATATTCGTGAAGCTATTGGTGAAATACAGCTGCACACAATCGATAATATGCTTGAAAATTGGACCGATCGTGTAGGCTACTGCATGGCCAGCCGAGGCAGCCATTTAAATGAAATTTTTCCATTATTAACCGAAAGGATTCTACTTTTAAATAAAAAAAGAATTTTAAGAAAATATTCAGTAGTTTTTTTTATAGCATTTTCAAAAAAAAAAGTTATTTGGCGGACCCTATATTTTTAAATACAATAATAACAATAACTGTTTTTTAATTTATCTGAAGAAATTTTTAGGAAAAAAATCCTATACCTAAGGTTTTTATTTCTCAAAAAATAGAAAACTAAAAAATATTTTATTAAAGGTTTTAAAATTTATCTGAACTAAGTTGCTTGATAATTTTCCCTAGAAACAGTTCATCAGTTTCTAAGGAAAAAATTTATTACTTATTGATTTTGATTGCCTGAACTGATTTTTAGAAAACAGTTCTTAAAAATTAGAAAGGGGTAGACTTAAAAACTGAATTTAGAAATGGCTTTCTAAAATTTAGTTAATTTTACTACTTGCGAACAAAAAATTAACATACATTAAGTGCAAGTCTTTTTTTAATTTTAAGTTAGACACATTTTTGAACTAAATGGGAGTAAATTATGCACTAATTTTTTTTTGCCTAAACTTAAATTTATTATATTTTAGTATGGAATTTTGTTAGTACTCGTACTAAGATGTTTTACTTAAAAATTCATAAATTTTTATTATATATATATCTGTTTTTTTTTTTTCTAAAATCAAGAAATATTACTTATATGAACTATTTCTGAGTATATAAACTATTTAATTCTTACCCAAACATAAGAATTTTTATTCATTTTAAGAAAATTTTTCTAAGTTTAAATAAAATTTGACTTAAATTGAGGAACATTTTCGAAAAAAATTTTTGATTAATTTTTAGTTCATGTCTTTTTTTTAAGTGTAAGATAAATTTACATAAACGGGACTTTAATCCAGAAAAAATATTTACGAATTTATAAATTTCAAACCCCTGTTCAGGTAAATCTAAGATGTGATACCTTTTCAGTCTATTAACTTCCTGCGGGAAAAAAGGAGTCAATTGGGAATTGGGACCTGTCTTGTGATAGGTGAAAACATGACCGGTTCTGAAAATACATATCACAAGATAGGTAAAAACAGTATCGGTGTAAAAAGTCTCTAGCACGTATTGGGTCTGAAAGTACTAGTCACGTGATGAAAGTACGACCCCTGTGATATGATCTTTGTGGTTTGTTGTGTGACATATTGTTTAAGGCCAGTTCTGTGGCATGTTGCAGAGAGCAATTAAACCCCTCCTAGGACAAGCCCATGTTAACGCGGCCGGTCCTTTGCATATAAAAAACCGGTCCCGTGACCGGTCCTATCACAATGTGTGTTCAGTACTTCCATGTAAGACGGCGGTCGAGGTGATATTTTACTTTGGTTTGTTTTGGAATTCGAGAGTTAAAACTATGTGAATGTTATATGAGCTGACTTTTCGGTAATAACCTTAATATTCCATTTTTTTTAACATGATTCAATGCTATTGAGTTGATTCTGGACCATTGCTGTTGCATATTAGGCTCTTTATTCGCAGCGATTAAGGCTGTGTCGTCAGCATAAGTTGCAATTGCTACATTTTGTAGCACAGGCATGTCAGATGTAAAAATTGTGTAAAGGACAGGTCCTAGAACACTGCCTTGTGGAATTCCTGCTTCTATGGAATATATGTCCGTTACTTCATTAGTTACCAAAAAAAAGGACATCTTTGGGAAAGATTACAATACTTTTTTGGAAAAAAATAAATATTTTTAATTTTTTTATTTTGAAAAAAATTAAAATTCTTTTTTAAGAGAAAAAGGGCTATTTTAAAAAAAATTACACTTTAAACTCATCAAAAATTTAATAACAAAATAATTATTAACCATAGAGCGCACGGTAGGCTAGTTGGTAGCGTGCTAGCCTATCAGTGCGGGGGTCGTGGGTTCGATTCCTACTAGGCTCTGGTCTGTTTTTCGCTACAACGAACCGATAGCCTTTGTTGCTAGTGCTCATTTAGAGTGTTAGGATATAATTTGCAATTATATGGTTAATATAAATAAAATAAATATAAATAAATATTAACCATTGCCTTATATTACATTTGTTGCGTATTTTTTGGCAAAGAAAATATTACAACAAGTAAAAATGTGTATATCAAAGCTTTTTTAAAATAAAGTGATATTAGTAAACGATTTTGCGATCTTCATATTTCACTTTATCGTAAGACTCACTTTACCGAATATGTCCTTATTCAAATACTTTTTGAACAGAGTGTAAATACATATGTATGTGAACATAAGAAAACATCATGTTAACATTTGTAAAGAATGTACTTAAGACACTTTGTTTAGTGTAGTTTAGTTATATATATTTGTTTTTGTTTGACCAACAAATGGCAACAAAAAAAAAACATGAACTCACATGCACAAACATGATTTCATAATATACAAATAATAAAATGTCATAAATGTTTAGAAACAAACAAAACAAAAAATGAACTCTAAACGAAATGTGTCTTAAGCGTACATTTAAATATTGTTCAAAGTACGCGGCATTTTGGCCACCTAATAGCGGTTGGTTGGTGGTAGTGGTAACTAAATTTGTTTAATATTATTTCCCTCTAGCAAATTTGTAACACTTGTGATTTACTTTAGAGAATGAACAAAACAAAAAAGCATAACAATGACATAGACAATGCTTTAACATAAATTATTACAATGATGTCTTGTGAGCATTTAGTTTTTTTTATGTTTTTTGTTACAAATATTAAAAAAAGAACAATACTTATATCACTATACCCTGTTCACACTAGCTGGACAAAATCCCTTGTCTTCAAATGAAATAAATAACAATTGTCTATATCATTGTTGTAGTTTTTTTTTACAAATAAGTAATTAAACAAAATCCGATTTCATATTAAAAACATCGTGATATATTAACAACATTGAAGTTAAGAGTATATGTGTGTAATTGTTTGAGCTAACATAATTTTTGACAATTGTTTGCTATCATTTTATTGCATGTGAAGACACTAGGTAAGCGCCAGGTTAATTACAGGTTATTTTCTTTCTATACGTTTAATTTTTTTAGTGTATTTTATACATTATAACAATTCCAAGTTACCCGGTGTGTTCACATGCAATAAAATAACAAACAATTGTCAAACTGATTCTATCTCAAGTGAAGATGCTTATGCTAATGCAATCGGCTCTTGGCATGATGTTAAATTTTAGTAATTAATACGGGAAAGTTTTTTATTTGTAACGTGACTTTACAATTAACCTACTTATTCATATACCTAATACAGTTACTGATGCCCATAACTAACATTCAATTCTAGTAATTCTCATTCAGTTGGCAAAATTTATTACATATAATATCAAAGTTTAGAGGCCAAAAGGGCGAACTAGGATCCAGTTGAAGTTCGAGTTATACTTTGTCTAGCAGTGCCGATTATTCTCGTGAGTCACGTAACATAGTAAACGTAGTTAGAACCGATATAACCCAACTCACCTGCCGATTATTCTCGTGAGTTACTTGGAGTTATTGACTAATCATAGTTAGAACCTTTTACCGATCTAACCCGACTCACCTGCCGATTATTCTCGTGAGTCACGTAAACCAGGGATGGAAAATATGTTTTCTGTTATTGTACCAACCAGACAAACAAATCGTACTTTTTCGATCCTCGCGGTACCAAAATTTTTTCCGCTTTTTTTAACAATTTTATCGTATTGAGTCAGATTTGCTTAGACAATAAAAATTATCGTTCATTTTATGTAGTCGTATAATTACCACAAAACTTTGTAAAATTTTACTCTAATTTTTATAAATGTCACACCCTTTTTTTCTGTGTGTCCGCCTCCCTTGGAGGGCAATTTAACCTTTTCAGGATTTGCTATTAAAAAATTTAAAGGCATTTAATAGCTTTTTAACAATAATACACTTTTTTGTTTTGAGAGGTAATTTAAAATCAGCTGTTCAATGTTGCCACTTCCGAATATTTTAGTACAATGTGTATGCAAACGTTTGATACATTTGATGTGACACCAATTTAGAGATGGTTCAACTTAAAACTCACTTTATTTTTTACTTTAGTAGCTGAATAAATAAACAGGTTTTAGCTTAAAGTTGCTTTTAAAAAAAATTCGACTTAATGTTAAGTTGTTTTATCAAGTTATAAGTTGAAAATTTTAAAAAATTTCAAATTGTACTAAATGAGTCGCGGTAGTACCACGGTACCAACCAAGGTAAAAATGTACCAAAAAAAGTACAATTGTACCATGTTTTCCATCCCTGACGTAAAAATTTTATAAAATTTTGTTTTTTTTCAATGTAAAACTATGATATTTCTTAGCAATGAAATGGGGAAGTGATATCCACTACATTGCACTTGACATAATTTTAACATTTCTTTGTAATCGATTTGTCAATTGCTTGCTATCATTTTATTGCATGTTACAAAAAGTTTAAATGCAGTTACCAAAAACTCATCCACCAGATTTAGACATACTAAATGATCGCTTATTATTCCAAATACCAACACATTTCGTGCAACTATTAACGAATGTAATGTATGAATTTTGTAACGACATCTCAATTTGTTCCGTGTGACCAGGTTCTAAAAGAAATGTTGCAATTTCAGCTTTTGTTTGCAAAGTGTTATAACTGATGTTGCACATTTTGTTGTTGCTGCTGTTCATTTTGCTTGACACTGTCAACCTTGCGCTAGATTTCCATATAAATGATTTTTATAATGCTGTAATAATCAATACAGTTTTTGTAGCATCCACATACCTCCAGTACAAGTTTTTCACAATGTTTTTTGTTTTAGCCGAATAATGTTTACATGGCAATAAAATAATAATTGGATTTCCATTCAAAACAAAAAAAAAACAAAACAAATTTTTTGTAGCTTTTGTGAAGTTAATAGGATTTTTTTTTAATTTATTAAACCTCTATCTGGTCATCTTGCTTAGCCATTGCCTAAAGGAAGTAGTACTCCAACAAAGAATTTGATTTTAGTTCAATGGGAGCCACCATAAAGCGATAAGACTCAGAAGCAAAGTGGACCATTGCAAATTCTCTTAGTATCTCCCGTCCATCTGGATTATGCCAAAAAAAAAGTTTAGAAAACCGCGCAAAATTACATCCCACAGACTTACCATTTCCTCGAAATATTTGCTAAATACCATCTCTGCGCGAAAAAAGAGTCAGTTGGGAATTGGGACCTGCCCCATGATAAGGTAAGACTGGACTGTTTTCAAAAATACATACTTACCACTTGATCGGCTTAAAAGGGGTGACATGTGACAGAGGGCAATAGGCCCCCTCCAAGAAGAAGCCCTACTTAAAGTGATCGGTCCTTTTCAAATAAAAACAACCGATCCCGTGACTAGTTCCTATCACAATGAACCGGTGACGTGACGTGTCCTTTTTTCGGAGGACTGTTTCACCTCAATCTTGTCCACTTTATCTTGTTCCGAACTGTCCCCAAAAACTGAGAAACCTGTTCATATCTTCAAATTGTCCTTGAAAACTTGAAATTCAGCCGTAAAATAGAGCTCATAGTCCTGTCATAGTAGTAAGAATCACAATCGAGTTGTGTAAAGCCAACTTTAAGTTGTACTTTAGCCCCAAGATCGTCGATTTAGGACTTGCATCTAATTTTAAAATATTATTCACATTAAAGTTCTAAAATTTAAATATACTAGAAAAATTCCATTCAAATTTGAATGTAAGCAGTGCAACTTTCAAAGTTCGATATTATCAATGCTGAGATATTATTTTCAGAAAAACAAGATTTTTTTATCAGATCGATTAACTTTGTTTAGAAGAAGAAAATAAAATACAAGTGCTTTTAGCAGCCCAATAAAACGTGTGATTGGGTTATAAAATGAGGTTAAGGCGGCCATTTGGCAGTCTTCTTTGGTCAAAAACCATCCTTCTTGCACTAGTTTAAAAATAACTGTTCTTGATTTTAACCGTCCGTTTTCAAACATGTTCGTACAAAACTGCTCGTGTGGGTGATTACGCTGTTAAAAAGGATGGGTTTTGTCAGTGTCGAATACTAAGTAATATTAGAACGCCAAGTAAAATAATAAAGTATAATAAATATGACTTGAACTGAAGTAAACAACGCCTAGTTTTTTTTTTAACTGATATAAAAAAAAAGGACGAAGTGTTTAGCTGCCTTAAGAAATGAATATGAATTTTTCGTACAAGAAGAAAACAGATCTTAAATTCGTTTATTTTTTTTTTTTGATATCCATACAGCAAGCCATCTCCGACGCAAACCGACTCAAAATGTCAGCGGTGGCGAGGTTATCGGCTTGGATCGCAAGGATTTCTTATAACGGCGGCTCTTTAATTAACATACTAATTTTGGATTCAAAAAAAATTGATTTAGGAAATACTCTTTTTTAAAATATCTGATTTATTGTTTATATTCATTAAGCAGCTCAGCCGCCAGCTGATTTAAGCAACAATATGATGTGCAGAATGAAAAATCTAAGCCAAAAAGCCAGCTTTAGAAACGAATTGCGAAACTTTTAATACTTTTTTAGGTAATGCAGAGTTAAAAGCATGGCTAATGTTTGGCTGGATGCTTTAATTACACTTAGAAAAAAAAGTTAGTAGAAAAATTTGTAAACGATTTTCAATCGCACTCTACTATTTTTGTACAGATTTTTAGTAAAAAATCATTATTTAGCAAATCTTTTTGCTATTTACATTTTACAAATTACAGAATTTTTACAGAATATTTACAAATTTTTGTTGCTAATTTCAGAAATGATTTTACAAATTTTGAAAACCGATTTGATAAAATTAGTAAAAAATAATACTAATTTTAAAAAAGTGGATATTGAAGGAAATGTTATTTCTAATTAAAACTTACACCCACAAACTTAAATTGCCTTAAAATGTTACATATATTAAAAAAGGGATCGGAAGTGAAGATACCGACTCATGTTTAAAAAGAGGACATCCACTTAAAATAGCACTAAAAAGGCTTTTTAGTTCTAAAAATCTGCCCTAAAAACAATTAAAATTTAACCTTAAAAGTAAAAAAAAAATTGACCAAAATATTTTTCAAAACAGAAATTACCAAATTAAAACAAAATGATTAATTCGTTTTTTAAAAATATAATCAAAATTTTTGATACTCGATAAGAAAAATAAATTCAAAGCCATTTTTCTAATATTAATAATATTTAGTAATTTTTTTGCTGATTTTAGCAAACAGATTTTAAATTCCACTTTACAAAAAGTCTACTAAAATTTAGTAGCGGCTACTAATTTTTCTACTAATTTCATTGTACTACACGTCAGCAGACATGTGTTGCTAAGATTAGCAAAAAATACCGCTGGGCTCAAATAAGCAGAATTTTCCGTAATAACAGCAAAATTTTCAGTTGCCATTACAGACTTTTTTTGGTGAGTGTAGCAAGTTCTGACCCCTCAAGTTGGCAAACTTCTAAAACAGTGATATTATTTGTCGTTTTATAAAAGTATATTTTTCGATTAAAAAAAGAAATAATATTTGAATAATGAAAAATAAATTATAAATGCATTTTTTTAATAAAATGTCAAATAAAATTACTTTATTAGAAGTTTTTCATTTTGAGGGGTCAGAACTTGGCTCGGTGGCTTTATGGTTAGCTCTGCACATCCTATTGTTACACAGTCCTTGGCAAATTTAGCGACTAAATTAGCGTCTAGTTTATCGGCAAGTCTAATCTAACTTAACCTAACCTAACATTTCCACTTGCTTGTCAAAAAAATCATTTAAACAAACAAAATACCATAGACCCAAAATAATTGTTATTTTTTAGAAAAAAAATAGTCATAACACAAATTTGATAAAAAAAAAAAACATTTCATGAATCCGGCTTTTACGGCACGTTAACGGACCGTAATATGTGACGTATCTGTCAAAGCTTGTACGTATACGAAACATTAACGGACCGTACCATATAATCGAACTTTCGAACACAACACGTTTTAACTCCTTCGCAATAGCGTGAGACTGTTTTAACCCATCATTATACATCTTTACATTATATAGGGTGTGCCATTTAAAATTTTAAAAGATACTGATTATTTTTTTCAAATTTCTGGTTTTATTTGAAAGGCTGAACTTTTTCATTTAAAAATGGATTACAATATCTTTAATATGAAAACCACGACTGGACCATTTTTCTTCGAAAATGATTAAGGAGCCGCCGTTGCCGTCAACGGTGAGCGTTACCGTGCCATGCTTATCAAATTTTTGTATCCAAAAACTCAATAGAGTCACATGGACGACATTTGGTTTCAACAAGACGGGACCACATGTCACACAGCCAACGCAACTAACGAAATTTTACGCAGTGTTTTTGAAAATCGAATAATCAGCCGAAATTGTGATGTCAATTGGCCGCCTTGGGGCTGTGATTTAAGCCCTTTGGATTATTTTCTGTGGGGAGCGTTGAAACATGAAATCGAAGTTGCCATTGAAGAGATTGGAGCCAAAACAATCGAAAATGTACTGAAAAATCGTTTTAAATTTCAACGCAATGAGGAAAGATTTTGTTGAACTTTACTACTTAGTTCAGTGGTTTAACTGTTTACTCTCTTCCTAATATAATGCTCTTTATAGGGTTAATAATTTAGCTGTTCTTTATGTTGTCATCATCAATACCTAGGGAAGTTTGGCAAAGCAAAATAAATGTTTTATTTTGAAGTGCAGTGTATGTCTGTGCAAGATACAAAATTGAAATAAAAACAATTTTTATGTTGATTTTGTAACAAGTATATGAATATGTACATATACAAAATTGTAATTCCATTAAATACAAATGCATTGATCAATATAACGATGATGATGAGATTTTTTTTATGCGTGCATCAAGAACTAAGTAGACTACCATATAAGTACATACATATTTCAGCATATAATAATAGTATGATGTTTTAACTTACAACAATCTTATGTTAATGTGTGACCATTGAAATTAATGATGGTACTCAATACATTTATCTGATTTTGTTGTTATAAGTTTCTTCAAGTCCATCTGAAATTGGATTTTATAGTACTAGTATTTTAGTAGATATTTGTTTCTATTAATTTTATTTTGTCATTAGTTAATAAATACAACTTACTAACTAACTTGTTCCTAATTAATGTCATAAACAATCATTTTATCATATCGTATTTAAAATCAAAACAAAAAATCATTGAATCTAGTTTCCATTTATTAAAATGTAGTATTTTTGATAAGAATTATTAAATTTAATTAACAATATTAACTAAAAAGTTCATATTGCACTGTAAAATTTGCAACAAAAAATTTACTAAAAATTAGTAAATTAAAATTCTAAATTTTGCTATGATGTTTTTAGTCTATTTTTACTCAGCAAAATATTTTGCTATTTTTAGCTAGGTAAATTGTATTGAATACAATTCGGTTAATTGATAAACCAATTATTCGATTAATTGCCTCAATTTCGGTTAAAGTCGAAATAAAGTATTTAAAACTCAAATAATTATTCGACATTATTTGAATATCCGGTTAAAATAGGTAAATTTTTAATATAGATTTTTTCCGTTATTTTTCTTAAAACTTCCTAATTTTTTAACTTTGGGTAAAAAATTAAAAGGAAATTCTTATAAAAAAAACAATAACTAAGTAAAAAACAATGAATTTGACTTGAATTCCGTTGGAATTCTCCCTTTTCTTCTCTTAAGAAACTTTTTAACAATCGGTTTTAACCACATCAATTTTACAGCATATTCCACAGTAACCTATTCCATGGAACCCGAATCCGTTAACATAAATGTAAGATATAGCTAACAAAGACTAGTTCCACACTTAAAATATTTTATATGTTAAAATAACAGAAAATGTCATTTACAAGAAATGATATTTCATTTATAATGCGGTCTACTTAATTTTCATTTAAATTAAATACCTATTGTTATGTATTTTAAAATATTGATTAAACTACTGATACATCCGTAAGAAACAAATGATATAATCAGTTAAAATAAATGTCAACATTTTATCTACCAATTCCTTAAAAACTAAATAATTTTATAATTTATTTGAAATTTTTTCCTTTTTTGTACTTTTTGTTTTTTTTTTTTTCATCTACAACACAAAATGTATGTATGCATAGCTATAGACACTTTTTGTGTGAATGTGTTTGTGTATGTATGTGTGTTTGATGAAGTTCTTGTAATTTGAATTGAAATAATTTTGTATATATACAACCAACTTAAATAAAAAAACAAATTGAATTTTTTTTTAATTATTTGTTTTTTTTTTTTTTTTGAAACAGAGAACAAACTAAATTTAAGTTTGTAATAACTGTTACGGACACAAATAAACCACAAATTTCCGTTTTGTGGGTAATTTTTTATTAAATTTCAAACAAATGAAAAAATAAATGAAACTGAAAAAAATCGGTAAATGATAGTAAATCATTTCGAATAAATGTATAAAAAAAGTTAATATAGATATTTTTTTGAAAAATAAATGTATGTCCCTTTATTTTTAAATGGAACTGAAAACTTTTTTATTAAACTACAAACAATTAACTACATAATATTCTGAACGCAGAAGTGGTTTTAGAAGCAATATAACAAATTACTTTTAAAATCATTTCAAGCAAAAATCATCTGTGTTAAAACCAACAGAAAACATATTTATAAAGGACAAGAAGTTTTTCTACAAGTCGATCGGAAACAGAAAATTTAGCTGTTTAATTATTACTCTAGATTATGAAAAATAATTAACTTTTAAAAATCCTATCCTGAAGTTAATTCAACCTTAGAATATCAGAAAATTTTAAATTTGTTTGTATGTTGAGGGTATATATCAGTTTGTTATTCCATTTGTAACATATAAAGTATATATATTTGTGATCCTTATGCGATTTCAAGTCGATTTAGCGATGTCCGTGTGCCTGTTGAAATGGCGATCACGGTGCGAAGACGCACGCGGGGGTCTTCATTATTACATAGATTATTGGACATCCTCACGAGCACTTTGCTATTGAAAATGAGCACTCGGTCCAGCGGTTAAAAGTTATGTGTGAAAATGTAAAGGTCCCTCAAAAATTTTCCATACAAATTGGTGTGTTTTAGTACAATTTCATAGTAGCGACCGGCAAGTAAAATATTTCGTCTTGTTTTTTCACCAGTCTCTTAGAACTGAATATTTTATATTCAATATTTTAAATATTTTTTACCTTAAAAATTTTTTCAACACTAAAATGTTTTTTCACCACAAAAAATTTTTTCACCTCAAAAATTGTTTTCACCTTAAAAATTTTGTCCCACCACAAAATTTGTTTCCACATCTAAAAAAGTTTTTCACCTCAAAAAATTTTTTTCACCTACATAATTTTTCTTCTAAAGTTTTTTACTTTTTTTATATTAAAAACAGTAGAACATTTTTATGGATATTGGTGGAGAGTATTCAAAGATTCGGCACAGTCGAATTTAAGCCTTTTTTACTTGTTTTCTTTTATAGTCAGAGTTTGAAAAGAACCTATTACAACGTTTATTTTTCCATTTTTCTCGGCAATCGAACACGTGGCTAGGTATCTTCCTAACAAGCACTATGACGTTAATTATGTTCTGAAACACAAAAAAAAAATTACGGGGTTCCGACAATTGATTCTTGTTAAGGAAACCAAAAAAATATACGTGTGTCGGCGTTTTGATAGATCACATCGGAATATAATTTTAGAGGCGGTTAAAGCTTCCCACCTCTGGCCTGTTCTTGCAGCATATCGGTATGTAAAGCTATTATTTCTTTACATCTGAGGTGTAGGGTATGTTCAGCAACTTCGTAGATAATGGTATGGCAAATATTTTTGTAGAACATATTCACCCTCTAACTCCCCCTGATAACAGCATTTTTTGGCTTTATTCCAACAAATTGTTAAAAACACCCCGAAAAAGGGGAAGGGCGGGGATGAAATATTCTACAAAAATGTTGGGCATACCATTATCTACAAAGTTGCTGAACACACCCTACCCCTCAGATGTAAATAATACAAAGTTTTATATACTGATATGCTGCAAGAACAGACCAGGGCTGGGAAATTGTAACCGTCTATAAAAAGAAATTCCGATGTGATCTATCAAAACGCTGACATACGTATATTTTTATTTTGGTCTCCTTAACAAGAATCAATCTTCGGAACCCTGTAATTTTGGAAAAAGTTTAAAATTGTTGTACAGTGTAATAGATAATTGCTTTTAATTAGAAAATTTTATTTTTTTAAAAACAGTTTTGTTTAAAATTAGAAAAAAAAACAAAAAAAAAATTATATGGCATTTTGTAAAATATTTGAATTAATTTTTTATCCAAAAAAATATTAAAAAGTTGAAGAACTTTAGTAAAAAATATTTAAAAATTCTCTTATTTGAACAATTTACTAAGTAAGGAAGGTCGTCCCCAGGAACAAGAGTGTTCAAAAATTTATTGATTTTTGTAAATTTTGAAAAATTTCTTGGGAGAACTTTTTGAATGCAGATATTGTTTATTTAAAAATTTTCTAATTTTTCGACAGTGACAAATAAAGAAAATAAAAATCAGCTTTATCGACAAAATGTCGTACATCGGTAAAACACTGTCTGATTTAGGCTTAAGACTTTACTAACACTAAACATGTCTAACAACATTTTCTTTTTAAAGATCCTTAGATTTCTCCTAAAAACCGCTAAGATTCTAAGCGATAGTTCCTTAAAAAGTATCAGGATGCTTCCAATATCCTAAACAAACTCTTTATAAATCAATGCAGCTATAAAAAGCAGCTCATTGATTTGTTTTTTAGAATAGAAACACATTTAGTCTGCATTAAACGGTTAATCGATTAATAACAAATTTTTCCAATCAATCGACCCGAATAACCGATTAAACAATTTTCGCCATTTTTCGAATAATGCCCTAACCGGTAGCGTCGATTTATTGGAAACACTAGTAAACTGTCATTTTTAATTAAGGTTTGAATATGTAAAACAAAAATTCTGTATATAGTATATAGGAACAGTTTTATTTTTGTTGCTCTTATCACAAAAGTATTTAGAAAAAAATCTTTCAAATTCAGGGTTTTTTAGGAAAAACCCTTTATACCTAATTTTAAGTGGCTTTAGGAAAAAAAGTACAGACTTTTTTCTATTAGTTTAATATTGCTGAAATCATCACTTACCCACACAAATACATGTCGTTTGTGCAGATGCTTAATAACTAGAATGATGCATATATGCATTTATGCATATTTCATCATAATTTGTTAATAAATTGGTTCGTGCTCTTATAATGTCATCATATATCACATCATATGGTATGTTTAAGTCTTATAATATTAGCAACATTGTTAACAACAATCGTTAACATGTGTTACCATTATGTTATATTTAAGCTGTATTACATTCAATATTTTATATTTATTTTTTGTTTCTGTATTCTTGATTTTTAAACTTATAGCACACGATGTTATATAAACTATGTCGTCAATAAGTCTATCATATACAAAAAATATTAATCCGAATTAAAGTGTGAAAAAATGTATGAAATATTTTATACTCTTTAGTTATTTTGGTTAGGTTTTAAGGTCATATGTTTACACAAGGAAAAAAGCTATAGTTAAATCAATTTTTATATCATATTTAATAAAATAGCTTACTATTACAAAAATTTCTAAATTAAGTATGAATTTTATTAAAGTTAATAAAGGGTGTCCCAAGAAGAACGCAATTTTTAAATCTGGCAACATTCGAAGTGTCATTGTTTGACATTTGAACAATTGTTATTGTTTGCTAGTAGAAGGTACGAGGTTAGTAAAAATGGAGCGCTACACGAATGAACAACGCATTCTCATTGTGAAATTGTTTTACCAAAATGGTGAAAGTTTTGCGGCTACAGTTCGCAAATTGCGATCAATTTGGGGTCACAATAATGCTCCAAAAGAGTCAACTGTAAAGAGATAAATGGATAAATTTGCCGAAACTGGGTCTGTTAGTGATGTAAAGACAACAAAGTGCCATCGACCAGGTCGATCGACCGAAAATGTCGCAGCTGTACGTGATGATGTCGCTCAAACTCCATCCACCTCAATTCGACACCGAGCTCAGCAAATTGGTGTCTCCAAATCCACTTTGCAGCGAATTTTGACGAAAGATTTGCATCTTCATGCATACAAAGTTCAATTGACTCAGGAACTGAAGCCAGCTGACCATGGACAGCGAAGGGAGTTCGTTAATTGGGTATTGGAGAGACAACATGAAAATGCTGATTTTGCCGATAAAATCATCTTCAGTGACGAGGCCCATTTTCATCTTGATGGCTTCGTCAATAGGCAGAATTGTCGCATTTGGGGTGAGGAAAATCCTCGAGTGATTCACGAGAAGCAAATGCATCCTCAACGTGTCACTGTGTGGTGTGGTTTTTGGGCTGGAGGAATCATTGGACCTTTTTTTATGAAAATGAGGCAGGTCAAGCGCAAACAGTCAATGGTGTTCGGTATCGTGAAATGATAACCAGTTTTTTCTTGCCTAGAATTGAAGAAATGAATGTGGAGGGCATGTGGTTCCAACAAGACGGCGCCACATGTCATACAGCCAGAAAAACAATTCATTTGCTGCATCAGTCATTTCCCGGTCGTGTTATTTCGCGTTTTGGAGATCAGAATTGGCCGCCTAGATCGTGCGATTTAACACCATTAGATTTTTTTCTTTGGGGTTTTTTGAAGTCGATGGTTTACGCGAATAAGCCGACGACGACTCAAGCCTTAAAAGAGGAAATTGGACGCTGCATTAATGAAATACCGCAGCATTCATGCAAAACGGTCATTGAAAATTTCATTAAAAGATAGCGTGCATGCCAGCAAAGCCGCGGCGGCCATCTGCACGATATATTGTTCCATACATAACCTCATTCTGTCTACTTTACGATATAATAAAGTTTCACGATTTTTTTTTAAATATCTGTGTTTTATTTAAAATTTAAAAATTGCGTTCTTCTTGGGACATTCTAGTTAAAATTAACTTTGTCGTATTTGAAGAAAAGTGACCTCATAATTTTAAAATATTTTTCTTAGAAAAAAAACCTTAGTATCTGAGAATACTCAGAGTCTCAGGAAAAAATTCTGGGGAATTTTTCTTTAGGATTAAGTACTTACAATCTGAAATTATAGTTAAAACAATAGAAAAAAGTTTTCTATGTGAAAAGAATCTGAAAGTTTTTCTATAGCAAAAAGTATTTAGAATATGAAAAGTTTTCCTTTAGAAAGCCCTTAAGATTGTAAGTACTTTTCTTTAACAGGCTTTTTATTTATTTATTTATTTATTTATTTATTTATTTATTTATTTATTTATTTATTTATTTATTTATTAATTTATTTATAAAAATTGTGCAGACTATTTTATCCTAACTAGTTTAAGTTTTTTAATTTATTTAGATAAAGAATTATATAACGTATAACAGCATCCAAACTTTAATTGGAGTTAACAGCAAAATAAAGTTCATAAAACTCATCAAAAATTCTTCGATATCGATCAGCATTCATAATCAGTACGAAAAGTAGAAATACTGATAATAAAGTTTGTTCAATAGAAATTCAGAATCAATAGAGTCATTTATAAATTTTAAAAGAATTGTTAAGTTAAACGGAATCCGTTTTTCCATGTTATTAAATTTTAAGATAATTGAAATTACGTTTTCTTTGCAATTTTCGACCATGCATAGCGATTTTATTGCAGTAGAAAAAAAGTGCAGTGTAACTTTTTTGTTTGTATTTTTAGGGTCTTCATTACTTTATATTATCTTCCCAAATGACTTTCTCGGTCAGACTTCGAAACCTATATACTCTTTTGAAAATGAGAGCATCATTTGACATTCATATGAATAACACACTTAATCAAGATCTAACGACAATCTCTAAGAGGGGTGAGCGAATAGGGTCGATTTTGATGCACGTAATATCCAATGTTGTTTGTTGACCCATGGTACCTCGGGGCCATCAATGACATCTGGTATCGTAGGTGGTATCAATATTGAAAAATTTAAAGCTTTTGATATTCCCATAAGGCCTCAGGGCGATCAATAATATCTGTATTCATAAGTAGTATTAATATTTAGAAATCTGAAGCCATTGCACAGAGAAAACAGATTCACTGTGGCAACCGAATTGTTTGCCAACCAAATGGTACGGTTGAAACAATAATTTCAATTGTATTAGGAATACATTTGGTTGGCATTCCTTTTTTCCACAAAGGTTGAGGGCTTTTTTCTATAAAAAATTTTTAAATACATCAAGGATCCTTCAGTAATCAATAGTTACGAAAATATCCTTTATATATGATAGATCCTGCATAGTAAATTATCTTCAGAACTTTTTGGTTCTTTTATTGTAGAAAAGAGCCGTCAAAACCTGAAGTTTTAATTTAAGAAAAAGTCCAAATGTCGTTATGGTTTCCTAAAGGAAACTTCCAATGGAAATTTTTCTAATGTAAAAATTTCATAAAATTTTAAGAATTCTTCAATAGGAAAAGGTACTCTGAATCTGTAAATTTTTTTATATTAAAAAGTCCTTTAAATCTGTGGAAAAGACACTTGGGAGCATTTCTATAATATTTATTTTTGTTATTTAATGTATTTGATATATACATATGTATGTAACATATATGTATATTTTAAAAAAATAATAAATTTAAAAAAAAATATTGGAAACAATGTTTTATTTAATTTCAAACAAATTTAGAAATAGATACGGTGGAATCTACTTAATACCAAAAATATTTGGATGGGGCAACTTCTTTATATTTAAAAATATAGTATGTACAACTAAATTTTCGGGGAAGAAAATGTTTTTTTTTAGCGATATACAAGCACCTATTCTCTTGTAAATCAGAAACAGTTCCGTAACAATTTGCTTGTGTTTGCCACTTTTCGTAATGAACGATGATGCTTTTAAAAGATTGTCAATTTGTAAGAGCCTTTTCTGTTTGTGTTTAACGTCGCGTAAAGTTGTCGTTATCCATCAGTTTAATTATTTCAAGTCTTACAAGAATCTTGGCATAAAATATTAAGTACTGAAAAGTCACTTCGTCCCAATCGAGCATGATTATCAAATGAAACAATTTTTTGTTTGCCAACATGCAAAATCTTAAAATTCTGTCAACGTAGCGAAAATCTGGATTTGATTTCATCGCGCAAAAATACGTTACAAAAACGACCTCTTCTTCTCGGGTAAAAAAGTTGACACGAATTGGAATCCTGCGTTGTTTTTATATAAAAAATACTAGAAAATATTTTTTCTAAGCCGATAGCCTAAGTAGCTAGTGCTTTAAACCTAAGTTTATTATAATTTTAACTATAATAAATATTTAAATAAATAAAATAAATAATATTTTTCTGATAGTTTTTATACAGAAAGGAATTTGTGCAACCTGAGAATTCCAAAGCCAATTTTTTTATTTGTTTGTCCTACACACAAAAAAATAATAGAGGGCATATTGCCTTGGCTTGCATAGGTAGCATATATTTGTGTGATACTAAGAAAAATGGTTGTATTACCTATTCCAATAGGTAGTTCATACCTTGTGATTTTACCTATTGGCAATTTTAAATTTAAGTTTAAAAAATAGATACTTCTTCGAAAATATTTTGTAGTTTTTTTGAAATTTAAAATTTCTCAAACTATTTATTTTTATAAATTTGTTTTTAATTTGCGTTCATTTTATTTTATTTATAAAAGACAATTAAAATAAAACGTTAGGTAAGATATTTTTGCAATTACCTCTAATGTTGCAAATATTTTATATCGGTTTTTTTTTTTTTGTTTGTTTTAGAAATTCTATACAATAATAAAGATCATGTCATCTCCAGAATTATATGGTTTGATTTTCAATTCTATTGTGTGCTTTGAGTTGGAAGAAACTTTGAACTATCATATTTCTAAGAAGTGGCTGATCTTGAAGCCTAAAGTCCTTCAAATGTTAAAAAGGGCTACGATTCCCTATTTTCTTTGTGATTTGAAAAAATCCGCATGATTTGATGTTTTCTTAGAAAAACTAACAGTTTTTTCTGAAAGAAAATGACTGATAATTTTTCATCAGAATTTAATGTTTCATTATGAATATTTGTGAATATTTTCTAAAGAAAAACCATTAAGTTGACGGCAATTTTATAGAAAAACCTTTAGACTTGGAATTTTCTGCTAAAGAATCTGAAGACATTTCCTTTTGAAAATCCTTAAGGAATTAGAGTATATTTTTCTGAAAGAAAAAAATCATGAAATATTGCGAGCTTTTTCCCAAAGAATTATTAAAACTTTAAGGACTTTTCTTTTAGCAAAAATTTTTTATAATTTTAATTTTTATAAATTTTAATACTTAGTTAATTTAACAAAAATTATAGGTGATTTTTCGAATATAAAAGTATAAATTACCTATTTTTTATTGTAATATTGCCGTAAAACATAGCAAACTCTACGTTGCCTTTGAAAATAGGTGATATCATCCTATAATTTTAGGCAATATAACCTATAGTTTTTTTTTGTGTGTAGATAACCTTACAATATTTTCCGAGCCATTTTATTTACACTTGGGAAAAAAGCTTCATCATATATCGTATATGAAGTATGAAAAATGTCGGGTCTCGTGGGATTTTTGAGGGAATCTTGATGGTTTTAGATTTTTTCTGCTCGTTGGTTTTTTCGCAATGGGTTTTTTCGCAATTGGTGTTTTCGGCCTCCGTGTGAACACGCCGCCGGCGGTCTCCTATTCAACCTAACATTGTTTTGCAAGTTGAACATATTGTTTGTTGGGATATAGATACCCAGCAAAAAAAATGGTAGTCATTCTGTGACTATAACTTCTTTCATTGCTTCCGTAACTTCAGTTGACATTATTTTATGATTTTTTGGTGTTATTCTAAGGCACTTCCAAAAACATTCATGTGTTTATATTTCAAATGCAGTGATCCGGATATAAACCCGATGCATATCTTAAAATATCACTCTTCATTACTTCTAAAGCATAAGTTATAGTATATTGTATATTTTGTTTTTTTTGAATCTTAAGCATTTACTAAAATTGAGAATATAGTTCTATTGAATTTTTTTAATTTTTTTATTAGATCATTTTTTATATTTTAGTTTAAAATTTCATGAGGGTTAGAATTTATGCAGTTTTGCAATTTTTATAAAAGTTTTGGAAAATCAAGAAAAACAGATTTTTTTTTTTGACATTTAATTGAAACTAGCTGGCCTGTCATTTGCAATTTTTCAGCCTTAAATATTTATGACGACGCAATCTGTGCATTTTTGCATTATGTATTTTATTTAACACTACATCATTTCCAGTTTTAATTCAGAATTTACCAAAATAATTTTAAAATTGTGTAAAAATTATTTCAAATTGCCCAAAAATGTTTTAAAATTGTGTAGAAATTATTTAAAATTGTTCAAAAATATTTTAAAATTGTCTAAAAATGTTTCAAAATTGTACAACCAGTTTTTAAATTATCCAAAAATATTTTAAAATTTGTCTAAAAATTCATTAAAAGTTTTGAAAAATGTTTCAAAAATGCATTTTCACTAATGCACAATTATTTATTTGTTTTAATAAAGAGTATTTGTATACCAAAGCATAAATTTCGCTTCTTTAAACTTATTTTTCTGCATTCTTTTGAATTAGATTTTCATCAAAGCTTGAATAATACAAAGTATATGAACATATTCCAGTCATGCATCAGAATATCTAATCATCGCATCGCCATTGCTTCCTTAGAGTAAAGTATGAGTAATGCTAGTAGCTACATTTGAATACTTCCATCCTATAACACGCTAATGTTAAATTCATCGATGAAACCATCAGAAAAGAAATGATGCCTTTGCCATAGTAGTGATGCTTTTATTGCTTCTTTGGCAGCTTCATTTTTGCTGGGTATAAGCTAAAGACAGATGCCGACTGGTTGTGTCGAAATTTGTTGTATTTTAAAACAAGTAAAAAAGGCTTAAATTCTGCTGTGCCGAATCTTTGAATACCCTCCACCAATGTTCTCTATTGTTTTTGATACAAACAATGTAAAAAACTCTTAAAGTAAAATTATGGAGGTGAAAATAATTTTTTGAGGTGAAACACTTTTTTGGATGCGAAAACGAATTTTTTTACGTGAAAAAAATTTTGAGGTGAAAAAATTTTTTTAGGTGAAAAAAAATTTTAGTGGTGAAAAAAAATTTTTGAGGTCAAAAATATTTGAGGTGTACAAAATATTATTAATTTCTAGACAGAGGTTATTTGTATTGTCGTATTTTCATGACGTATTTGAGATGACATAGTTTCACGTCTTTTTAACTTCATAAAGAATTCAACGACAGAGATTGAGCATCACATGTACCTATTGTTAGAGGCACATAACACCATTTCAACCTGACCTATCTCTGTTTCCTTTACAAGTAAATTTTTTTCATCCATAGCTCTCTCAAACACGTTAATTATAAATCATTTTATTGAGAATATATATTTATGTTTGTAGTTTTTATTAAAATTTAATATATCCAAGTAAGTAATATAGTATATATAAAATACATAGTAAATATTTATTATGTGGCAATAAATTTCTTTTAATTACATATACTATATACAATAATAACAATAATATTAGCACCAACACTATAATCATAACTTGATCATAAATACAGTTTTAGTGTTCAAAATCTTTATACTTTTTTTAATACAGTGTTTGTCATAAGTATGTCTACATACAATACTAAAGTAATGTGTAGGATTAAAAGAAGATGAGGAAACTTAACAGAAAACGACATCAAAATGTATCACAAAATAGTTGTGATGTTTTATGTGATTTTCGTGAGTTTAATGTATTTTGCATGATTTTCAAATGAAACTGACAGGTAACAATTTTTTGTGTTCAAACTTAATACATACACGTACTACTTTTGTCAGGTTACGATAGCAAATAAAAACAAAAACTGAAACATAAATTTTTTGTTACAGAAGAAAATCTATGATTGTTGTTAAGTTCAGTTTTTATTAAAGACTCACTACCAACCAAGATAGACTAATGATTTTTTGTAGTAGAATTTTATTAGTGTTGTTGTTGTATTTTTGTATTTACTATTTACAAAACACGGTAGACATAATAATGTTCCAAATTCATTGAATACTATACACAACACGTACATACAAACTTGTATTTTAAGAAGAAAAAAAAATTGTACCACCGCAACGATGATACACTTTGTGAAAAAAAACACTTTTTTTAAGTATGACAGTGACGGTAAATTTTTTTAATTTAAAATCAAGTCGTTGTTCTTAAAATCTAAGGAAATTCGTGATTCAGATTCCTTAAAAAAATCCGAGAGCCCGAACAGAGACACATCACTGAGACTGCCTAGGTCATCGAAAAACCTACGATACTTAAAGGATATCTGAGTCTCCGCTACTTAGTCCCGAGCACTCGCAAAGCATATGCTGCACTGTCACTCGTCCTATAGCTCAGTAGTTCGTAAGAATTCCTGGCTTCAGCAATGGCCGATATTTTACAATCACTTAATGTTGCCCACCTCGCCCTCGTTTCCCTAACCTATCAAACCGATCAGCTCCACCAGAACAAATATATCATCCATCTGTATTAGGCCCCCGACTCAAAGCCTGGCTCTCCATAACACCAACATGTTCTTAGAGCCATATCAGCCTAAGTGCCGAGAAATTTGGACTATAGAACAAACATAACATCCGTATATATTAGACCCCCAACTCACTCTAAGCCTGGCAACTTCATCAGCCAACTTGCTCTCCATGACACCAACATATTCTTAGAGCAGTGCTGTTCAAAAATAAAAATGTAGTTGTGTTTGTGAGAAAATGAGAATTGCACTGTAAGAAATGTTCAATGGGTTAATAGCAGTGCTAGTATCTGAATAAATTTATTTTTTATTGAAATTATGAAACTGTTAATGTTTTGTGTAAAACTGTTTTAAAGAAATAAAAATGAAACAAAAATTTAATTTTTGAAAGGAAAAAAAGAAATACATATATGCATTAGGGTGTCTTTTTTTATTGTATAAAAACAAAAAATTTAAGATTTTTTTTATCAATATTAAAGATTTCATTATAAATACATATTAATAAAATATCTTTAATATGTTGGATTTCTTATGTTATTCTGTTAAAAAATGCAATTTTCGGAAGGAAAAACAAATACATTTGATCGGAATAAATGAATGAACGATCGGACTCGAATTTTTCAAAAGATTTCAACATTTAATTAAAAAAAAAATGGGTTTTTTTTATTAAGTTTATTAAATATTTTTATATATCTTGTATATTTTTCGTACATTGCTAATTATTTTTTTCAGTGCATTGAAAAAAATCAACATACATCAGTGACGACTAAAATCAAGAGCGTAAGAATACATGTGAGTTGATCAGGGGACAATTGTCCCATCAAATGAACAGCACTGTCTTAGAGTCATGTCAGCCTGAGTGCAGTGAGAGCAAGACTGCCTACAATGCTCCTAAAATATTGTGGATACATAACCCATACCACTATGAATGCATGACGACCCGAATGTTCGTATTCAAGTCGTCCGAAAAGGCCACTCGGTATACCTCATGCAGAAAAGCACAACATCTGCAGCGTATGCTACAACCTTCATCCCCTTTCTCACCATCATTGATCACAATGTAACAATGTAACATATATAGAGAAATTATCTTCACCCATATATTTATCGCCCCGCACCCAAGCAGGTTTTCCGTCCATAATATAAACATGGATAACATAATAATCCATGATTGATTATATATTCATGTTGTTGAACGCTGTTGAACGGCCTGAAATCATTGCATGAAGTTTCTTAAGCTTCTTTAAATTTTCGCTTTAACACTTTTTGGAGCATTGGATGTAAAGGTCATTGTTAAACCCTTTTCAGCATGTTTAATCCTTTTGAGTCCGAATTCGATTCGTTTTTCAAAATAAAATTTATAAGAGTTTTTTGTTTTCTAGGTTTTTATACCACGAGATTTTTTGATTGTTATTATTGCGAGCTTACAACCTCCGTATATTCACAAAAACAAAGCAAATTCACGATTTTTAGCTAGGTTGATAAATGTATTTCGATCCGGCAAAAGATCTCTTCAGAACCCAAAGTTAAGGACAAGCTAGAGCCTCCAGAAATATACAGAGTCTGAACAAAAAACCTATTATAGCGAGCTTACAACCTCCGTATATTCACAAAAACAAAGTAAGTTTACGATTTTAAGCTAGGTTGATACATGTATTTCCATCCGGCAAAAAATTTTTTCAGCACCCAAAGTTTTATAAGAAATTAACAATTCGTATCACCAATACTGGGAAATATTAGATACGGTAAACTTAGTAAAAGGTTGTAAAACGTCAAATTTCTTTTATACCACCCCTGACTTAATTTTGCTACACTGACTACAATTTTTTTTCTCAGGATTTGTCTATTTTACACTTTGTGGAATGCTCACGTTTTTATTATATTTTTGCTACAATTTTATTGTTTTGTTACAACAAACAATTTTTGAGATTTTTTTTCTTAATTTTTTATGTTAAACACCGACGAGTGCTTTGAAAACAAATAAAAAAGGCTTAAATTCGGCTGTGGCGAATCTTTGAATACCCTCCACCAATGTCCTAAAAAAATGTTCTCACTAATTTGGTACAAATAATCTAAAAAACTTCAAAAGTGAAATCATGGAGGTTAACAAATTTTTTTTAGGTTAAAAATTTTTTTGGATGTAAAAACAAATTATGTGGTTGGAAAAATTTCAAAGTAACAAAAATTTTTGAGGTGAAAAAAATTTTTTGTGGTGAAAAGAAAATTTTGGGGTGAGAACAATTTTTGGAATGAAAATATTTGAGGTGAATACAAAATATTATTCACTTCTAAGCGACTGGTGAAAAAAAATATGAGAAAATATATTATGTACCAGTCGCTACTATGAAATTGTACCTTCACATTTTCGTTCAAAAACTTTTAAACCACTGGACCCATTTGAATCATTTTCAATACCAAACTCCTCGAAAGGATGTACATTAATCTATGTAAAAATTAGCACCCCCGCTTTCGTCTTGGCGCCGTGATTGCCATTTCAACAGACAGACGGACAACGCTAGATCGGCTTAAAAATCTTTAACCTATATTTCGACATGGTACAAACGGAATGACAAGCTGATATATACCCTCACCATGCATGGTGGAGGGTATAAAAATCCAAAAACTAAAACAACAAACAGGTGCCGTTTAATGAAACGAGAAATAAAAACAACAAGGAATTTCTCTAAAATAAAACTAAACAACGTAACATTTTAGTTGTTGCCTGAATGTTCATAAAGTAATGAATCCTCTTGTAGCATCCAATTTAGATTTATGACTATGTAGCAACGATATTTAATGCGTGATCTTGTAGCATGTACTTTACAAGCACATATAATTGCAAAACCCACAAAAACTAATTTCATTTAAAGCTTTTAGTTTTATGAAATAAATATCAATTTGGAGATATCGAAACTTTTGGGAGGAAAATTGTTTTTAGCTGCATATGCGCATTTGAAGATTGATTATTTCGTTATATATTTTCACACACGTTCAAATATTTTTTGAATAGGTATACGAGTCACGTGCACGGACAACAAGTGTCAAAGGGTAAATTACTTATTATTGGAACTTCGAATTCATGTTCCGGTGGAAAATTTTTTTTTCGAAACTGTAAAAATTAATAATTTTTATTTTATAAGAAAGACACAATCACAATAAACCCAAAATTTCACTTTTTTACCAGACATATTAATATTCTTATATATTAAATTTGTGTGAAAAAATTGTATCAAATTTTTTCGTAAAATTCATTGTCGTGGTGAATCATTTTTTTATACGTAGTATGTTATACAGTTTTTTTGCGTAAAGCCGAAAAAATTACACAGAAAAAAAATTTAGACGAAATATTATCTTGGTTGGCATTGACAACCACCTAGTTTTGTATGAAATTAAAATAAAAAAGTTTATTACATACATATTTTAATAGGTAGATATTTACCATTTTGGCAATGTAAACTTAATTATTAAGAATAGGCAACCCCTCGAAAATTTTATTTTAAATTTGTTCCCAGAAATGGAAAAATTAACAGTTCGATTGGCAACCTTGTCAATTTGTGCTTCGAAAATCGAAGGTGGTTGCCAAGTGTAATTCTATAAATAGATGGAAAAATGTCATTTATACGGGTAATCATCATTCACTACCCAGCAAAAATGAAGCTGCCAAAGAAGCAATAAAAGCATCACTACTGTGGCAAAGGTATCACTTCTTTTCTAATGGTTTCATCGATGAATTTAACATTAGCCTGTCATAGGATGGAAGTATTCAAATCTAGCTACTAGCATTACTCATACTTTACTCTAAGGAAGCAATGAATAGGTATTCTGATGCATGAGTGGAAAATGTTCATATACTTTGTAGTATTTAAGCTTTGATGAAAATTTAATTCATAAGAACGCAGAAAAAATAAGTTTAAAGAAACAAAATTTATGCATTGATATACAAATTCTCTTTATTAAAACAAATACATAATTCTGCATTAGTGAAAAAGCATTTTTGAAACATTTTTCAAAAATTTTAATGAATTTTTTGACAAATTTTAAAATATTTTTGAACAATTTTAAATAATTTTTGCACAATTTTGAAACATTTTTGAGAAGTTCTGCATTAAAACTGGAAATGGTGTAGTGTTAAATAATAAACATAATACAAAAATGCACAGATTGCGTCGTCATAAATATTTAAGGCTGAAACAATTAAAAGTTAAAAAAAATCAGTTTTTCTTGATATTTCAAAGCTTTTATGAAAATTGCAAAACTGCATAAATTCTACCGCTCATGAAATTTTTAACTAAAATATAAAAAATGATTTAATCAGAAAAAATAAAAAATTTCATCAGAGCTATTTTTTCAATTTGAATAAATGCTTTAGATTCAGAAATATACGATATACTACATATAACTTATGCTTTAGAAGTAATGAAGAGTGATTTTTTAAGATATGCATCGGGTTTATATACAGATCACTGCATTTGAAATATGAACACATGAATTCTTTTGGAAGTGCCTTAGAATAACACCAAAATATCATAAAAGAATGTCAATTGAAGTTTAGGAAGCAATGAAAGAAGTTATAGTCACAGAATGACTACCATTTTTTTTTTGCGAAAAAGGAATTTCGCAATCATTTTCCTTAGAGTGTGTAATATTAAACCTGTTCAAAATCATGGGTTGTTTGTGGGTTGGGTGATTCATAAAGAGGCTGACGAAGACCTGGTCGAAAATTTATTATTTATTTGTTAGATTTAGAAAAAAGTACAAATCATTCCCAAAAAATAAAAACATGAGGGTAAAATATGCTAAAAAAAGAGTAAATATTTGTTTAAGACAGAAGATTTTTGGAATAAGGAATTTGATGTTTAGATATCTCAAAATATATTTTCATTGATAGCTTTCATCCATTACAAGGTTCCGTTTAAGAGTGGATTCTGGTACATAAAAGGGTGTAGAATAAGATGAAATGAGTTAGATTTCTGATAAAAATTTATTTACCCATAAAAACGTACAAAACGAACTTAGGAAAATCGATAAATGAGAAAAACATTAAATTTTACTTTTTTGATTTTTTGTTTTTAAATTTTCACTCTAAAAGCGAAAAAAATACGTCACCACATAGGCATGACGTCACCAAAGTTGGGACCCAATCATAATTAACCATACCAAATCGTATCTCCCAACAAAAGGTGTGTTCACAGTGATAATGCGTTATGAAACTTTAAATGCGTTTTTCTCAAAACTTCATTTTCACACACTAGGTCCCTTTTCTCGGAGAAGGTCACATGATGAATGATTTTGTACAGTCTCTTTTTAAGGATTTTGAATACTGTTTATTGTGTTATTTAGATCAGGAATTAAACTATTTGAATTCGGAATATCAAAAGTTAATCTTCATTGGAATCTATCAGACTTACATCTAAATCTTCATAAACAAACAAACGATGATAAAAGTGTTGGGAAAAAATAAAACAAAAAAGACCGGTTTTCGGTTTTCTTCGAATTTACAATATATTCGAAACCGATCGGTTTAAAAAAAAGAAACCGGTTGACCGGTTTTCGGTTTCGGTTTTTGAATACTCTAATTTAAACCAGTCCCATTGAATTGAATAATATTTTATATTCACTTTAAATGTTTTCGCCTCATAAAATTTTTAACCTCTATATTTTTTTTTTCAAACCACAAAATTGTTTTTCACATCCAAAAAAAGGTTTTCACCTTAAAAAATATTTTTTCACCTCCCTAATTTCACTTCTAAATTTGTTTACACTATTTGTATCAAAAACAGTGAGAACATTTTTTTTTGGACATTGGTGAAGGGTATTCAAAGATTCGGCACAGCCGAAGTTAGTCCTTATTTTACTTGTTTTTTTTTTTTGTAAAAAAAAAAAATTACCTTTAAAATGATTTTTTTTTTTTACAAAAAAAAAAAAACTACTTGAAAAACTACTTTCATCGTTGGGCGCTCTTTATTGAGAATACTAACACTCAAAGCTAGTATTGATAATTTGACATAAAACCATTAATTTAAAAAAACCGTTAAACCTGCAGAAAAAACCCGAAACCGATCGGATTTTAAAATAAAAAAACCGGTTAACTGGTTTTCGTGTTTGATTTTGACCACTCTAAGCACTGGGGAAACAAAATTCCCATTAAAACCAAAAAATCAGTTGGTCAAAAATAGATTTTCCTAAATAAAATTAAAACTAAACTTTAGTTGCTGTTTTTTGTCACACTGTGGTTTGACTGTGCTCAGTGAGATTGTGAGGTGAAAGCTCTACCCACAAAATTAGTTGGTAAGGAAAAGCGAAAAGAAGTTATGGCTGTAACCGGGCTCGATCTTGCAATCTTCCGAAAACAAATCTTTTTGAACAAAACGTCATAATTTTTATAAATTCAATGCTCTGCCTGTACATTTATTCTAACTGGGTTCATGAAAACTATGTTGCAGTAAACTTAAGCCAGTACGATAATTAGCTTAATTGACATAATTGATATAAATCGAAAATTCAAAATTTTTTCGATTTAAAAAATATGTGGGTGACTTCATAAACGCATTATACAAAACAACACTGCAAACTTGTGTGTTTACAATGCAAAGCAATACTTCACATTTTCCGATCGTGATTCCACTTATTCACTATATAAATACATAAAATCAAATATTATAATTGAAGAAAAACTTTTTATTTAAGTACATTTTGTTATATTTTTGTATTTAAATAAATGACGTTTATGAACTCTATGCAATGCAATGCTGCTTTGCATACTGCGTTTATGAAGTGAGCCTGTATTTCTAAACCTTCATTTCATCCCCAAAAAATCTGAAATCACTTAAGCCAATTATATTTCAGACTTTACATTCCTATAACAAACATACAGTAGTGGTCAAAACATTTTGAACTGAAATCACATTTTGCCTAATTCTTTATTTTTTATCAAAGATTTCCAGCATACGTTTTTTTATTTTTTTTTTTTATTAAATTCGTTTATTTTACAAAAACAAAAAAAAAATATTCATAAATTTAAAACAATAAAAAAATTAAGTTTAACAAAATAAGTCTAAATGCAAGTGTTCAAAACATTTAAAGAAATTATTATACAAATATAAAAATTGATTTCAATATTCAGTATTTTGTAGCATAGCCGTTAATTTTTATTTTCTCAGAACATCTTTTAGGCCTTGAGGCTATGAGCTTTTTAATATAAATATTCGGGAATTTCATTCCACTGCTTTCCAACTCGGCGAAAAGTTCATCACCATTTCGGAATACTTTTATTACTAATATTCCATTTTGCATTCATCCACATGTTCTCAATATGGTTGAGATCACAACATGACTAATATTACGGCTGGGGTTGTAGAAGTATGGTTGGATACTTCTACAAGCCCAGCCGTGTTTAGGGTCGTTATTGTACTGGAACGTCCATGAAAGTCACATTTCCAATTCAGCATATAGAAGCATGACTGAGCTTAAAAGGTTAGTAATCCGATGAATTGGGCCAATCCCATTTCCCGAAAAACACCCCCACACCATGTTTCCACCACCGTGCTTCACTGTGGCCGTTGTGCATCTGAGATTAAACTATTTGCCTCGTGGTCGTCGAATGTAAGCTCTTCCATCTTAACCCTGGAAGTTGAATTTGGACTAATCGGATCATAGTACATTCTTCCATTGTTGTTTAGTCCAATTTAAATGGGTGCGGTCAAAGTTACGCCGAGCTTTTCTATTTTTTTCCGACACAGGTTTTTTTGCATATAAAACTTCTCGGGTTCTTCTTTTAGTGGTAGAAAGATTGGCATCTATGGAAAGTGCAGTTGTAACTTCTTTAGGAACTGCTTTATGATATTTCATGAAAAAATTCTTAATTTTTCTGTCTTCTCTTATGCGATTACCGCTATTTCCTAGGGTTTGTTAGTGTTTAATAGTTTAGTTAAAAGAGTAAGAGTAATAAGAATTGCAAATGTTTTGAACAGCTGCATTTTGAATACATCTTTTTAAATTAATTTTTTGTTGTTTTCCTTTAACGGATTTTTTTTTATATTTTTAACAAAAACAATGTATGATGACATGAAAACAAATAAATTTTAGTAACGAAATGTGATTTGGAGAAAATTAATCAATAAAAAGTTAAAATGCGATCTCAGTTCCAAATGTTTTGACCACTACTGTATTATAACAAGGACATGTAAATTAAGAACATTTATAGCAAATTAAAATTTTTGGAATTTTCTTATACAAAACAATAAGTGCAATATTTTAGTTAAAAAATTTCATGGAAACATTTGTGTTAAAAATCCTAACTTATTAAACCTAAGGGAGAGTTTTTGGAACGTCGGTTAAATTTGGTTTAAACTTTACAAATTTATTAACCAAAATTTGCCTAACCAACTTTTTCTAGTTTAGAATTTTGGTCTTTAAGGTTTCATTTTCGCAATGACCCGTCAGTTAATAACTGGGATTTTAACTTACAGACTTGTTTTCAATAAAAAGTTCGAATTAAACTGTTTGTAAACATTAATAGCATATTTAGTAAGCGGGCCTAAATCATTATACAGAAATACATCAATAATTTGTATTTATTTTTTTGTTAATAAAATTATATTTTATACTTTGAAATTGTGTTACAAAGATAAGATTTCCTTATTATATTAAAAAAATAATAATGCCCTAGTTAAGATCTGGAACTTCATCAACAATAGCCACACGGGCGGGCATTTTGTATTCCGTTTCTGGAGTTTCATATATCTTCTCTTCTTTGGGTTCAACAACAGAAACATTATCGGGCAATGGTTTCTTGGGACCAATCTTGTTTTTGGGATCATATGGCAACATGATTTTGACCTTGATGCCCAAAACTCCTTGACGCAACAAAACGTGACGGGTGGCGGTTTCAACGTAATCGTTGCATGGATCACCAGAGTGGATCATAAGACCATCAACAAATTTCATGGATTTAGCACGTTGACCACGCAATTTGCCGGAAACAACGACTTCGCAACCCTTGGCACCAGATTCCATGATGAAACGCAAGACACCATAGCAGGCACGACGAACGGCCAAACCTCCAGTCAACTTGTAACGGAGGGATTCAGCTTGAGCGATTGCACACAAACCACGAGTGGCAACCTTTTCAGCGTACAATTCAATACGGCCAGGTTCGAAGTTGAAACGCTTTTGAACCATAGCTGTTAATTCACGAATACGGCGACCTTTATCACCCAAAACCTGTTGGGTCTTGGTGGCCATGATAATGATTTCGGTACGGGCAGGAGTGACACGTACTTCAACACCGGAGTAACCATCCTCGGCCAGTTCTCTAGTCAAGAACTCGTTCAATTCAGCTTTGAACATGCCATCGGCAACAAACTAAAAACAAAGAAAAAAAACACATTATTACCAAAAAAAAATCAACATAAAAGTTTCTGTATTCATTTTTTTTTGACATTCTATGTCCATCAACTTTTTGTGGCCGAATGCATTTTGACACTTGCACACTTTGAGGTTAGTTTTTATAATTTCTTGTTTTCCCTAAAAAATTACACTTTCCACAAATTTTTTTCACACACTTCATTAAGCTATTTAAAATATCGTAATTTATATTTAATTTGAAGGTATTTAATTTTAATTACCTTGCGTTTTTTGGAAATTGTGAGACTCATGTTTATTTCATACGACTCGCAGAGAACGTGGTCGGTAAAAGAAAGAAAGAAGAATATGGCTGTCAAACATTATCGTTAAAAGTGTTACCAAGTCAAATCCGTAGTTATCGATACAAATATAGAGTTGTATTGAATTTTGTGGTAAGCAGTGTTGCCCGAATGGCGTCTTTTGAACACGTCGTTTTTTTTAATAGAATTCACTCTGACAAATGTCAATGTTGGATGCAAGCGTAGTCATGCCAACTTAAAGAGCAAAATAATATAATTTCACATAAATTATTTAATGTTTAGCATGTAGCGAATGCATTCATTGTGAATTGGAACAAAACATATATAGTTCTAAATGTAAATCTGTCGATCAATGTTGGCTTGTATCATTCCCATACAAATTAGTTATTAGTTTTCATGCTCCCAATGTACTTCGTTAAATAGTAAATATTGCACTAGGTTTTTTGTACTTTTCCATCGAGTATAATTAGCTGTTCGGGTTTAATGTGACTGAAAAATAATTCTTCACGATAGTGAGTTTCATGTACTAATTGTGTACAATTTCCTTCGACGCAAGTTTAATCTACTATTATTTTTCCGATAAAAGTGAGATTTTGTGTTTATTGTGTCTTGCTTATAAAATAAATCTAAAACAATTTAATATCCACTACTCAATATTAATAAAAATATGCTAAATTTAGGAACATATTCAAGTCCAATCTTAAGGAACATATTGAAGTCCGATCTTGTACGGATACGGACCAGATACTGCATTCCTAAAACGGAGTCAATCCGTTTTTTACATGACATAACGGTCCTTCAATGACTGATGTGATGATTTAAATGACATTTAACACGACACAATGGTACGTAAAAGGTTCGTCATTGACGGATTCCTATACAGACCTGAAAACGCTATTAAACTGAAAGTTTTGTTTGTTAGGTATGCCTTAAAAAAAATTTACTACATCGAAAAAAAATCCCCAGTGATGGTGAAAAAAATCAAGTTTTTGTCCTGTGATACTCAACTTTTTTAAATCGCAAAAAGTTTTTGAAATGTTTCAACGCTAATGCTGGCCACAGACGAAGGAACATTAGGGGAAACATGAGCATTTCCACTTAATGTTTCATCGTGTGTAGCAATGTTTAGTTGAAATTCATGTTTCATGTTTTATGCTGCCAAGCACAATGCTCCATCGTCTGTATCGATGTTTACTGTTTTTTCTTTCTTAGAGCCAGTTTATAAGATGCAATTGATTGCATGCAATTTTCTTAATTCCCTTTTCAAAGTTGCTTCCAAAGTTATGTCTATTTATACGGTGAATTTAATTGCACGAAAATTGAATGTGTATGAAGCAACAAAAGAAGAATACATATGAGTGTAAGAGAGATAAAACCTTGCCTTTTTTGTTACCCCGTTTGCCAACAAACAAAAATTGCACGCAATAATTGCATGCATCAAAGTCACCATCTAAATTGGCTCTTACTTCAATGAGAGCAAGTGTTGCGTGGGGTGCTTTTGTAATTTGCAAACTAAATAAAATAAACAAAAGACGAAAATGATGACAACTTAAGATAATAAAATTGGATAAATTTTATAAATGAATATAATAATTTATGAGAATTTAATTTAAAAGTAAAAACAGCAGCATATATGTACTTGTTTAGTAGGAGTATATTTGAACGCACATAACTGATGTTTCCTTTATGGTTTCGTTTTTGGTTCCATCGGCTATACTAAAAAAGGTGAGTTATGGAAGGTGAGTTTGATTTTTAATTTTGTACAGGGAGTTTTTTTTTTTGTTTTTTTTACAATTTCTGTTGCCAAAACGGCGGACTTCCCACTAGCAATTCTTAAAATTTGGTTGCGGGATTTTTTAAAATTCATAACGCTTAAAACCCGTATGACAGATTTATTTTGTATTGGATTGATATTGACAACAATTTGACAGATTCTCATTTATTCTCTATAGTTGAACTCCTCACACTCATTATTTTCACATAAGGAAATTCATCAAAGTTTCATCAAAACAAAATCAATACGAAATCTAGCAAGTGTCATACGGGCTTTGCATAAAATCCCAAGCTCTTAAATGTCAAATTGCAGTGATACACAGAAAGGGATAGATATACAAAAAAATATGTACCATAGAAATTTATATGAAGTTTATTTTTTCTATTTCCTTCTGCAAATCACTACAATGTCAAAATAACCATACGGTAAGGTTTTTATGATTTCCTCGAGGGTTCACTTCCATTGAACATGACTGGAAACATTTTCTTTTCAAACGGCTAATCGCCAATTTTTCCGGTTAATCGACCGTATACATTTCATGTCTAAATGGATATCATACTATGTGTTACGAAAAGAACATTGGAAACACTACTGAATCGGTACCCAGAGAAGAACTTTTTTATGTTCAGCTAACTCTGCGGTTACACGTACAAGATTATTGCTTTCAATTTTTCCCATATATTGTATTTTAAAATCTCTCGAATTGAAAGCTGTGACATGAAATCAAGAAATTGAACGTAAACCCCCGGGTAATTCATTTTTACTGCTACCATGTTTTTAATGCTACCAACTTCAATATAAATAATTGCACAAAGTTACCATTTGTCGCAAATACTTCTAAAAAATCCGATAGGTTTGACTTAAAAAGCGCTAATCTACCTGAAAACCTCAAAACTAGCAACACTGAACAGCGCCGCCATTTTCCTTATTCTTAAAAGATTTTCCACGGCGTTGCAGACGAAAAAATATAAAATTATTTCTCTATATTAATTAAAGAGCTTGCAAGCAATAAGTGTTTTAAAAAAATAGTTGAAAGAACTTTATAAATAAATTGAAAAATATTTCAATAATAAAAAAACTTCAAAAAATATATATCAAAATGGCAGAGTCAGGAAAAAAATTAAATGAATTACGTGTGTGTGACCTCAAAGAGGAATTAGAAAAACGTAAATTGGATACAGTAGGACCAAAATCTGCTTTAATAGAACGATTGGAAAAGGTAAATTTGAACTAATTTAAAGAAATATATTATGCATTACAACGTGTTTTTCCCTAGGCTATTAAGGGAGAAGGTTTAGATCCTTCCAAACATATTTTTGGCAAGGAAACGCCAACTAAAAAACCACCGATGTCTAAGAATTCATCTCCGGATGGCAAAAATGTTAAAATAAAGGCTGAACCCAAAGAAGTTCCAGTCGTAGTAGTGGAAGTAAAAAAAGAACCAATAGACGAAGAAGAACATCAAAGTGACGGTGCGGAATATGATAATGATGATGAAGTTGATCAAGTGGGTGATGTTGATGACGAATGTGTAATTATTGAAGAGGAAGATGATAATGAAAATCCTGAAGATGATGAAAAACAAGACGAAGATGAAAATTTAGAACAAGCAGATACTGATATCTTAAATAATGAGGATGAAACCAATGGAGACGCAGCTAACAATGATAACGAAGAAGGTATTAATCTGACAATTGGTGAAGATGAACAACAATTATTGCACGATGAGGCTTCCGATGATAAAGAAAAGTTGGGTAAGTTTCATATATGACCTAATTATGTAAAACATTAAAAAACCTTTATAAAGCTCTAGAACTGCCGCATTTGTTCTTTCCTACGTAAGATTTGAATTTAAACCACATTTTTAAAGTATCAATTAATAGTTTACAAAATATTAGCAAAATATAATGATACGAGAACACATGCGCATCATACGAATGGGGTATTCGTTAGAAAAATTTAGCATAAGTTAACTTTTTGTTCACCTTTCCATATTGTCTAAAATTGTGTACATTGATTAAAGGGCCCATGCTTAAGAATACTAGCATTTTTTTGAATGGGCTTATGCTCCATATAGGAAGACGTGTCTGTGGAGTTTGAAATATTTTTTTTTGCAAATATCTAATACACCCAGAAAAAGGGACATTACCATGTAATTAGGGGGTTAGTACCACGCATTAATTTTCATTAGTTACCATGAATATTTACATGATATTTACTCCCTTAATTACTTTTGTTTGTAATGTCCCAAAATTCATGAGTGTTTATTACCCTCTCGCTTACAAAAAAAGTGAGAATGAGTTACCAGCATGGTTACTCAGTGAAAAATAAAAATAAATAAATAGCAAACAATAATATTATTGCAATAGAAATTGTTAATGCGTTAAGTCGTCAAATTGCTGTTTCGATATTGTTACCCGTTTGCGTTTTTCCTAAAGATGTCATCCAATAATGTATGGTAACCCAAACGAATGTGGTTATTGGTAAGGGTGACGTTTTTTTTCTATTATTTCGATAACGGTATTATAAGCCTTTAATGTCAATTGTTGCTTATAAACAACATTGTATATTTTTGTTCATAGTTCCTATAGTTTTTGTTATTTTTGATAGAGGCTTGAAATTGATATAAGTTCATAGTGAAGGCTAAACCAATAACCTAATATATTCAAAATATTTTAACCACGCCCACTTTAATTAATTCGGTAACGTTAAAATAAAAATATTTTCTAGAATTTCGGAAACTGTATTTTAAGAATAACGATATTTTGGTTGATTCGGTATTTTAGCGATAACGCTATTTTCTAATATTTCAGTAATGTTATTTTAGCGATAACGGTATTTTTTTTGTTAATTCGGTTTCGTTATTTTAACAATATTTTCTATTATTTCGGTAACAGTATTTTAGCGATAACGATATTTCAGCTGATTTCGTATTGGTATTTTAGCAATAATTCTATTTTCCATTATTCCGGTAACGTTATTTTAGCGATACCGGTATTTTTTTGTTTTAAGGGTAACGGTATTTTAGTTATTACGGTATCGGTATTTTTTAACCCCATCATGATCAGACTTTTGGAAGAAAGACATAGGTATATACTGCGAATATGTCTTTGAATCTTGTTACTTCACATCGTGTTCTTACAGAAATATCTATAACTAACCCAAACATTTTTACATAATGAACCACACATGAATTAAAATTAATTGCGAAAAAGTAAGTATCTATAGGATTTTAAAGCAACTTGTTTTAATTTTTTTTTTAATTAAGTTAAGAATTAAGAACACATAAAATTTAAATTTTTTAAAAGCGCTTAAATTTAAACTCTTATCTTTAAAATTCTATTAAAGGGTTTAAAGGTTAAAAATAAGGGAAACCCTTAAATTAATCGTACATTTTTTAAATAGTTTTATTTAAAAGTGGTAATAAGGTAGAGTTGTAAATTATAGAGTATTAAGAATTTTACAACTATGGACCAAGGTGCTTTAAAAATCCGAACTTTTGTGGAATATGTTCTTTCAATTCTTGTTTTTATGCAAATTTGTTAAGATTTTAATAAAATTTAAATTTTGTTTTTTTTTTTTCGTCTTAAAACTACATACGATTATAATTTTATTTATTTATATTTATTATATAATTACAAACTATATTCTTATACCCTAACCGAGCACTAGCAGCAAAGGCTATCGCTCGTTGTAGCGAAAACATACCAGAGGCTCTGTCGGAAATTGAACCCACGCCCCCGCACTGATAACCTAGCATGCTACAAAGTAGCCCATCGGGGCGCTCATAAATAAAGAATTTTTTTGGATCTTTTTCTTTTGGAAACTAATTTTTTTTGGATCTTTTTCTACTGGAAATTATTTTTTTTTTTAATTTTGTTGATACGATATTTATTAGACATTTCTGGGAAAATTATTAAAAAAATCTTGAGAATGTTGTAATCCTGGTTAGGTATTTTTTTCAGTAGTAGTATTTTACAGAAAACATACTAAAATGTTTAATAAGAGTAAAAAATATCCACATTCCTGTATGTTATGGACATATAATTTTGCCAAAAAATTTTAGAAGTTCTAAATGAAACAGTTTCAAAAAACTAAAAACTAATTTTCAAATGATATAAATAAATTATTAATTCTAAATTCAAGTACATGCTTGTTTAACCAACCCCTGGTCTTCACATTCAATATAATATGCCATGAAATTTGAAAATTATACACAAAAGAACCACGAAAAGATTTTTTCGATGTTTTTTGTGTAATTTTTAAATATCATGGCAATTTTTTTTTGCATTTGAAGACAACTTGTAAACAAGATCATAACTTGTGTAGGCATTTCTTAAAAAAGTGTTGCTATTCGTTAGTAACATAAAAATTTATGATCTCGAGCCTGATAAAATTAAAAATATATAAAAGTGTTGCCATAGTGTTGACAATACAAAAAGCGTTCGCAAAATTAACAATACGACTTTAAAGTAATAAAAAATGTATCGGTATTTTAAGGTAAACTTATTTTCTATTATTTCGTTAACGGTATTTTAAGGGTAACTAAATTTCGGTAACGGTATTTAAGGGGAAATCTATTTTCTAATATTTTGGTAACGTTATTTTAAGGGTAACTATATTTTCTATAATTCAGTAACAGTAATTAACCTATGACGATATTTTCTACTATTTCGGTAGCGGTATTTCAAGGATAACGCTATTTTTTATTATTTCGGTAACGGTATTTTAAGTATAACGATTTTTTCAGTTATTCCGGTAACGGTATTTTAGAGGTAACGATAGTCAGTTGAAAGGGTATTGAATCGATAACGGTATTTTAGCAGTATTGCCTGCCAACCCTTCATCCAATGGATGAAGAAATATTGAAAAATAAATAAATGATAAAATAAAATATTTATTGAATAACTGTGACTTCTAGCTTGACAATTTATTTATTAACCCATTAACCACTATGATCGTCTACAGAAGGTCATCACTAAAGTCCAATTATATCCAAAGCAATATTTTTGGTGCACTAATCGCCAACGACATTTTTGTCGGTTTGAATTTACCTATCGAACAGTGACGGTTTGAACGCGATCAGTTTAATAATTTGATAGATACACCAATTTCTGTCAAGATTTTTGTCAAAACAGACACGAAAATTATATATGATTTTGGTGCAAAATTAAAATAAAAAAAAAACATACTTTCCAACAGCACAAGTTGTACTTTGATAATTTGTTGCGTGTTTGATATGTGAAACAAATATTTTTGTTTGAATCGAGCTTTTTGTTCAGGTGATATTTAATTTTTTCCACCTGGCGCTTTCAGGTTACATTTTTTTTTGACAAACGAACTGTGCTTTTTAGTCCAAAATGATACTAGAACCAAAATTTCATCGACTTCAGTGGTTAAAGGATTAAAGTTACAACAAAAAGGTCAAAGAAACATATACTTAATTGCAAGTAGTTAAACTTAATAAAACAATAGCGGACCTTACTCCAGTAAAATTTTTTGCTTGAAGAAGTCGATCAAATCTATAAAATACCTACTTTTTGCATTCAAAAATTCAATGCTTTATTTTCAAGACTTGTAAATATAAAAATCAATTTATACAGATGATAATTTTCTTAATAAATATAACAATAAAAAACAAATTCCAGTAAATAATTATTTTTCGAGTACATATACTTTTTTCACTCATCAGTAGGTCATTATTATTATTTTTGTTTAAGGAATGCAAAAGCAACGACCTTTCACTACATGGTAATCTGCACAGTAATGACCTGCTGTTTCCTATCTGTATAATATCTATGCTTTTTATTAGTGAATGAAACTCTGGAGAAATGGTTTCAGCACCTCTTTTATGTTTTTCACGCATTGATAAAGTTGTCGCAAAAAACATGTAAAACGCAGCCCTATTCTGTGAATCACAGGCAATTAAATATATATATTAATCTAAAGAATATAAGATCCCAGTTTAAATAACTTTCCTCTCTTTATACTTATTTTTTAACAACGCAAAATAGCATGTGATTCAAATGAAGTCTACGCGAGTACTACCTATTTTATGTAAATTGTGCTATATACATGTTTACTTAAAATCAGTATTGTTTACACAAAAATTATAACTGTAAATAATAACCAGAAGAACGCGATGCGCATCACATATGAGGTTTTCCAATAAGGAACCGGCAACTTTTTTTTTTAAATAAAACTCAAACCATTTGAGATATTTCCAAAAATTTATGATCGACTTGAAATACAATCAAAACATTTATGAATGGAACTCGACTTCGTTCATATGGCCACCGCGGGCACGTCGGCAGCGGTCGATTCTTTAACCCAATTCTCAATGACTCGGTCTTCCAACGTCGTCGGCTTGTTGGCATAGAACAATGACTTGACGTAGCCCCAAAGAAAAAAGTCTAGAGGCTTTTTATCGCGCGAAAGAGGCAGCCAATTGACTAGTCCATTTCTTGAGATAACACGCTCACCAAACTTATTCCTCAATAAATCGATTGTAACGTGTGCTGTGTGGCTTGTGGTACCGTCCTGTTGAAACCACATGTCGTCCAAGTCCATGTTTTCCAATTCGGGCCAAAAATAATCGGTAATCATGGCGCGATAACGATCGCCATTCACAGTAACGTGACGATCGTTATAGTCGACGGAGAAATATGGCCCAATGGCGCCGCCGGCATGCAAACCGCACCAAGCAGTTAGTTTTTGTGGATGTAGTGGTGATTCATTAAGCACATAAGGATTTTCACCAAATCAAACACGCATATTTTGCTTATTGACGAACCCATTGAGCTAAAAGTGAGCTTCGTCGCTGAAGATGATTTTGCGATGAAATTCATCATTTTGGCGCATCTTCTCCAGAGCCCAATCGGAGTCGCGTCAAAGGTCCATCGGCTTCAATTCTTGAGTCAGCTTGATCTTGTATAGGTGTAAACCAAGATCTTTAGGCAAAATTCGCCATAAAGTGGTCTTGGCTTTGCCCAGTTCTTGAGAACGCCGCGGAATCGACTGATTTGGATCGTTTGCTACGGCAGCGATATTTTCGTCACTTCAACCAACCTGTTGTCTCACTGGCACGCAGCATCACGCAATGAATATGTAGACTCAAATTTTTGCACTAAACTTGTTATTGCTTGTTTCTAGAGCAAGAATAACGACCGATTGTAGTTAACAAACAACTTAAAGCAAGAATTAGTCATACGTTACGTGACATAAATCCATATGTTTATCTCGTTTTAACTTATTCAATTAGATTGAATTACGTTACGTATGGCTAATTGTAGCTTAAGTCTCAAACTGGAATCATCCTTACGTAGCATATGGCTAATTGTATATGGTTGTCTCCTTTTAACTCATTCGTTTAGATTGAATCAGGTGAACCGTTACGTTACGTACATGTAATTCTAGCTTTATTAAAGCTAGAATAAGCCACACGTAACATGGTAGATCAGCTGATTCAATCTAAATCTACGTATAAGTAATTCTAGCTTCATTTATATGTAACGTCTTCAAACAAATTCGTAAAACCAACCGCCGAAGACGAATCGTTCTCCATCATGACAATGCGAGCTCTCAAACATCTCGTCAAACAGGTGACCAATGACTTCTTGTTCCCGAATATCAGAAGTAAAATGCGTGGTCAACGTCTTACGAGCGCCGAAGCAGCAGTTGAATCGTTCAAAAACCATGTTTTGGAGGTGTCTCAAGTGGAACGAATGCAAAAGTGTATTGATCATCAAGGGAAATATTTCGAAAAACAATAAATCCATTTTCATTGCAAAACGTTTGTTATTATTCAAAATGCCACTCTTTCACTATAAAAAAATATATGACAGTACTATTAGCGAGAAAACGAACGTTAAATTTAAAATATCGGAAAAAGCGATTTAGCTGTATATATAAATATGGTATGAAGTCGGAAGATTTTGAGATAGCGTCCAGTTACAGGAACAAATTTTGTTTTTTTTATATAAATTGATTTTAAAACCAACTTGTTTGCCCAAGGTTGCAATTTGTTTTCAACAAAAATTATTTCGGTGCCGTCATATTAGCGCAAACAACGGTTATCTAGCAGTTATTATTTATTTAGGATTTTAGCTGTCAAGCATTCATTATATGTCTTGTTAAAACCAATTTATTCGATGAAATTGATTGTATGATTTTTTCTCAATTCCCTTTTCAAAGTTTCTTGCCAAGTTATGTCTATTTATACTGTGATTTTCTTTATAGAAGAATAAATATGAATGAAAAAGAGAAATAATAAAAACGAAAACCGTGCTTGTTTTGGTTACCCCGCTTGCTTCTCTACCCCGTTCGCCACCAAACAAAATTTTTTTTGTTTAATTCAATTCTTTATTCATGATAATTGTTTTATAATATGTATTGCCTCTGCGTCTTGAAGATATTGTTGAGGCAAGTTGGCAAATCAGTATTGACCTGACAGAATGCACAATACACAATTTATTTAATTAATCACAATTGCTGCTTCTTCAGCGCCATCATACCATATCGCGGTCGTATTTATATGTGCGGTGAATTAAAATAACTAGAATGTGGCAGCACCGGCCGGAAGCTGCATACCGGGAACTTTGAGAATGTTTGAAGCTTAATAAGCGCAAGTCGAGCAAAGTATGAAGACATGTTAAGGGGGTTAAAATGTAAACTTCGAAGACAAAGCAACAGGAATTGCATTTGCAAGGATTCAATTGCATCGGAATGAGTTTGATAAATAGGATCCCATATTATCGACCGAAATTCCAGAATCAGTCGCATAAGTGACATATATAATAATTTTCAAACAAGCTGCCTAGATTTAAGAAACTTTGAACCAAATCCAGTTGATAATAATGTGATTACTTCTTACGAATCGCATTTATATAATATTTTTCAAATTAAGCTCCTCCAGAAATTTGTTGTAGCTTAAAAAAGCTTTGACGTCATCAGCGTACATTAAAACATTTGTAAACTTTGTTTCTCCAGGCAAGTCATTAATAAACAGTTAGAAAATTAGGTGACTTTCCTGAGGTACACCAGACAATACATTTATTCTTTTAGAAAACATTCTTTTAAATCGCTGGAATTCCCACATATTTGAAAAATACGAATATATCCACTTTATGCTAAGATCTGTAAATCCTATTTAATTACTTTTTTATAAGCAGTTAATTATTTATTTTATCAAAAGCTTTGCTGAAATCGGTGCAGCTGACATCAGTTTTCTTTCTTTAAAAGAAGCCGCGATTTATATAATTTGATAGTTAAAGAAGATTTGTAGTTGTAGAAGATCTTTTACAAATCCATGTCGAAAAGGAGATATTAGATTAGAAACTTGATAATAACATACATGCTCTGTAACAAATTTTTTCAAAAATTTTGGTTATAATACTCAGTTTTGCAATACCCCGGTAATTTTCAATAACTGTCTGATTTGAACAGTAGCACAATGTATGTATGACACTTTTCTAATTTTTGGAAAATACTTATTTTTAATTGATGTGCTAAACATAAGTGTAGCAGGGATAACTAAGGATTCATCACAGTTAATTAAAATACAGATGGGAATTTTATCAGGGCCAAAGTCATATCAAAATTTAAGTACATTTTAGACTTTACACGTATTAAGAAACGATAATGATACCAGCCCAAGGAAACGGATAAATTTTTGAATTATCATAAGTTGCATTAGAGTAAGTAGTAGAGAAACTCAGCAAACATGTTACTAATAGCTGCATCATCACTAAATTGTTTATGTTGAAATGTCATCGTAGCAGGATAACCAGATGTCTTTTTTTTTTTTTTGAGTTAATAAATTTGTAGAAGAAACTTCGATTGTTTTTAATTTTATTTAAATGAACTGTGTAACAAACTTTATTTAATCTTGTAGATTCAGCACAGCTGGCAGAATATCTTAGATGATATGCAGAAGATCCACTTCGTTTAAATTTGTAGAAATATTTATTGTTTTTATTTTTAGCATGAGACAGTACTTTGTTATTCCACAGCGATCCAGATAATGGTTCATAGCCTGTTCCTCGATCTCGAACGAAAAACTAGTCGAACGAAAGCAAGTCACTCGAATTCGAATCAATTTGGGTTTCTCTATTTCGAAAGCTTTCGATCGACTTGACTTACGTGTGTGAATTTTTGTGTCTTACGCATTTACAAATCACAGAGATGCCAGATCATATATTTTGAGTAATTGTTACAATTTTCTTTAAAAGTAGAAAAAATACTATACTACTAAACTGCTTAAAGACAAAAACAACCCTGTTTAACAGTGTTCAGCTGTATATGACAAATGAAATAAAAAAAATAACAATAAACAAATCAATTTGTATTTGAGAATGTGTTTATTTTTGAAAATGTTTGTTATCGATTGTTTGTAAGATTGTTAATCGGAAAGCTTTTCTGTTGCCTGTTGCTGTTGTCTGTTCGATGCGGTCACTGCTCTTGTAAAATAAAAGATGTAAAATAAAAAAATGTAAATATGAGCTGCTTGGGGCAAACGTAAGTCACAAACAATACACACCTTTTACCACTCAGCAACAGTGTAATAGGGGGTGAAACGGAGTTTATTTTTCTGGTAAAATTTTCCTCCTCTGGAGAAAATTTGTTTGCTCCGAACACCAGAGTCCCTCTGGCAAAATCAGGCCTTTCTTCCATATAAAATACATGCGTCTTCGGCTGGTCCATTGTTGATTTTTTTAACTAAAATGTAAAATTTCTAATCAACTATAAATAATTATATTATTTTGTACTTACCTTTTGTAATCCATTGCTTTTTTTTATTTCATTTTGCTTTTAAAAATATCAAATATATATTTACTCTACAAAAAAATAGCAAGTGACTGATTTTGACATTTGCGTTCGAGCTGTTCGAAATAGAGAAACCAAATTTTGTATGAAAACAGTTACGTTTTCAATCGAGTCATCGTTCGCATAGAAATAGACTTAGTGAAACCCAAATCAGTTTTCTTTCGACTAGAAAGCGAACGAACGTGTTCTTTCGAAATAGAGGAACAGGCTATTAGTTATTTGTTTCGGAATACATAAATCCATAAAAAAACATTTTTTTTTTGTAAAAATGTTAAACATCTGAGACCTAGCAAATATTTGAACACGAAGAAAATTATAAAATTTTACTCCAGTTTGTATTTGTAAAAAGTTCGTTTAACACATAGTAGTGTTTAAAACAAAAAGCTTTTTCGGTAATGATAGATAATAATAAAACATGCTCTGATGTAATAGATACAATCAATTCAAAAGTAGGCTGATATCGGTCTTTAAAAACTGCAATTGGTGGTGTTCGTTTTACTAACAATCAATATCATTTACAAATACCAAACCAAGAATTTTAGAATAATCATTCAGTATGCTGTTTATTAGAAATAGACTTGTGTCGTATAAGATGTTAAAAAATCTTTCCGATTCTCATGTAGATTGGTTTTAACGTAATATTTATCAATATCCCATAATTATTATCTCACATAATTATAAGAGAATCACTATTATTAAATGAACTCGCAATAGATCTAATATCTTCACCATCTTGAATATATAAAGACTGCGGGAATGCTGGAGCAATATAAAATATGAGCACTAAAGGTTGTCCAAAATAAAAATTGTTCGAATTCACGAGAAAAATATAGTCTGCCAAAGAAATTAAAAAAAAAAGTTTTATTTAGAGGTAGCATATCGCCATTGAAGTTTCAAAGTTGTATATGTTCTATTATAATATTATTTTAATAATAATAATTATAGTTATTAGATCTATTCCCATGTTTAAAGTAACGGCATTCAACTCATTTGGCGACGCTAGGATAATATGGGTTTACGATAATCCCTTAAATTGGTTTTCATTCAGTAATATATAACAAATCATCAATCAACTAAAAAAAAAATACAAACAAATAAAACTAACCAAATCATCATTTACAGTTTGCCTTAGCACCCCCAGCTTTAAGTTTTATACAACTTTTATACGTTATTTGTTAAAAAAAAAATTATTCTTTAGCACATCACTCCAAAGGATCCTTAAAGGATAGTAAATCCGAAAAATCATCTGGCAAAGATGATAAAAAATCTAGTAATAAGGACGACAAAGACAAAAAGAGAGATAAATCCAGTGATAAAAAGGAAGATATGTGAGTTTTAAATTTTATTCACTTTCTTTTTATATTTATATAACAACATAACATCATATTTTATTTTTTTTTTTAGCGATAAATCTAAATCTGGTCAGAAGGATGATAAAGGTAACTTTTTATAAAAAAACTAAAATGACAAGTATTTTAAATTAAGAAAAGAAATATAGTATTTGTTTGGATTTGTTAGTTTATTTACAACCATACATTAAAAAAAATATTAAAAGTGAGTGTATAAGATAAATTATCAGGTTTAAAACATAATTGCAAGAAAGTGTGAATTTATGTAAAGGATACAAAAACAACCAAACTAGAGGACTTTGTAGTGGAAAAATGCTATAAAAAGGGAATATTGGTTTAAATATTAATTGGTGATATTAAACAATATTACAGAAATAAGTATATGGATAATATGGATTATTATAAAATATTCAACATTCAAAATAAGTAAACTTGAAAAAAAAGATAAGCAAAAAAGTAAAAATTTACTAAAAAAATATTGCGTTACAGAAGGAGAATTCCAGCAACAAAATAGACTAAACATAATTAAAAAACTGTTGAATCCTGTCTCTTCTGATCATAAATAATAAAAACTTTAATATTTGAAAAATATATATGTTCGTTAACATCCAGCACCACGAATCAATTATCATCATTTTTAAAACATCACCAAGGCTTGTATAAACTAATATTTTGTTGTTGTATTGCGGTCAGGAACAAATTGGTATAATTTAATCAAAATATATATGAAGGACTTCTTTAAGCTGAGAAAATTATAACAATAATGCTGGTAATTCTTAAAAAAAAAATCTTAAACGTTGGTTGTACTGATAAACATCTTAAGGACATATTAATATATTTCAAATATTCCACTAAAATATAAATTCAATAAATCTTTAAAATATGATTAAAGAAATGGTTGAAGCTCTACAAATATGTACTAGTTGTCAAATAACGCTGATTAACTGTTTGTTTTAAAAGCGAATTGCTTATACAACTTGCCGACTACATTTGAAACAAACTTGGAGTAAGAATTTGAATTAAAAATTAATAAAAATAGCTAATTTAATTTGTTGTATTTGTTTTAAATAATTTGGAGATCCTGCTTAGAAAAAAATTTGTTTTAATAATAATCATCGCCTTACAATTGACTGGAATAACAATATAATAAAACCTTTATGTGAGTGTCGCATTTTTTAGGCGACGGTCAACAAATGTTACTATTTTACTAAGTTAAATGATCGAAAATTTTAAAACATTATTGGGATTCTTTATTTTCTGCTATTTTGGAAATTTTACAAACTGTCTACAGATAACAAAAATACAATCTTCTGCTAAATAATTATTCAAATATATTTATTTAAATGTCGTCTTAAAATTGCCAAGATTACTAGTATCGAACTGTTATTTTTGGCTTCTTCGTTTCCTGGTCTACAGTTTGAAAATTCCAAAAAAGTAACAATCATTCACCAATACAAAAATTGTATGGCTGTTTAAAATATGTTTACTGTCAATCACTTTATCGCCTTAGAAATAAATTACGAAACTAACGTTAAGAAATGAACATAAATTAAAATGTCAGCTGAATGCAAGTTGCGGAAGAAACAGATTGATGCCGATAAGAAATCAAAGAAATTTAATCCCTTAAGAAAGGAGTTCAACACATAATTTTATATGTATAAAACTATATTTTTAATGCCCTGTTCCTGACTGTCCTGGAAACACCAATTGTGCCAGTTAAAATCCCAGTCGGTAGCTCACGGTACATTGTACAAAACGGGTTAAATTAATTACAGTTGCTAAATCATGATTCGTCTTATATTTCTTGATAAAATTAATGCAATTTATAAAGAGAAAATTGTTTATGCTTTATTGGTTTAGAATGTATGCTGAAACTCACAACTATGCCGTATATAAAAATCGAAAGAAATCTACAAATGGTATGCACAAGGGATTATTTTCTTTCAAATCATCTCTTCCAGATTTTACAACTCTATATTACATCTTTATGTTGCTGAGTAACCGTCGTCATCATATTAAATTCACACTTTCTTGCATAGACTTTTTGTTTAAATTATAAAAAAAAATAAAGTGTAGATTTAGTTAAAGGAATAAATAAATTTACACACCCACACACACAAAAGAAAAGTGTTCAGAAAAAGTGCCAGTTTAAAGTGATATTAAATAATAAGTTAATTTTTTAATGAAAAAATAAAATAGAAAACAAACCAAATCTGTTACAACACATTATATATATAACTCAACCTTCTCTCTCTCTACTCTGTTATTATTTATATGGAATTTCCAGAAAAATCATCAAACAACTCGTCATCAACTGCCACCAATTTAAAATCATCCAGTGGTAAATCATCCTCATCTTCAACATCATCGAATGCATCACGTAATTTATGGGTATCCGGTTTGTCCTCTTTGACACGGGCCAGTGATTTGAAAACAATATTCTCAAAATATGGTAAAGTTATTGGAGCCAAGGTAGTTACAAATACACGTACACCCGGTACACGTTGTTATGGATATGTTACGATGTCATCATCTAGTGATGCTAGTCGCTGTATTGATCATTTACATCGTACCGAATTGCATGGACGTATTATATCAGTGGAACGTACTAAAAATGAAATTGGTGGTAGTTCAACAAATTCATCTAAAGATGCTGGTGGTGTTAAAACTTCTGGTTCATCGCGTTCGGAATCCAAAAAGAATGACGATGATAAGAAATCTTCTAGCAAGGATGGTGGTAAAACATCTCAAGATGATGGCAAACGTAAAAGTGATGGTGGTAAGAAAGATGATATTGGGTTAAAAAAAGATGATAGAGATAATACTTCTCGTTCCAAAGATGATAAAGATAAAAAAGATGATACCAAAGATTCTAGCCGTAGTGAAAAAGATCTGTCCGAGTCCTCGTCAATCAAACGTCGTTCGCTACATAACAACAACAATAACTTGGGTCGTCATCATGAACGTCAACGTGAGCAGCGTCAGCGTGAACGAGAGCGTATGCGTCAGCGGGAAATTTTATCCTATAAGAAAATACGCGAAGAACGAGAACGTCAACGTATGCGTGAACGTGAGCGTGAAATGCGTGAAGAAGAAAGACGCCGTAGAGAAATTAGAGAACGACAACGCCTGGAAGAAGCTCGCTTAGCCGAAGAACGTAGAAAATTGGCTTTGGAGCGTGAACGTTTGGAACGTGAAAAGGCTGAATTATTGCGTTTGGAACGCGAACGCCAGAAGTTGGAGCGTGAGAAACTTGAATTGGAGCGACTTGAAATTAAACGCCAACAAATGAAGTATGCTATGTTTAATCAAAACAAAAAAGAACATTTTTACACGCGCGTAACGTGCACACTACTTCATTATAGTAGCAAAATCCTAGATTTAAGATATCAATCATACAAATTTTCTGCAAATAATCATTCCAAAAAAATTTTTTTTCGATAACTTTGAGTTATTATTCATCATCAACTCTCAACAGCAGTATGCGTACCTTTTTGTTGTTTCAACATCCAAAGGAGACGTTGTTCTCTACTTCCCTTATAATATTTCAAAAGCAATTTCCGAAATCCATTTTTTTTTTATTTAAAAAAAAGGGGTTGTAAAAATTTACTTCAAAGCGTGGTTTTTTTGTTTTGTTTTTTTTTTTTGTTTACTCGCTCGCCCCTTTTGAAAAAAGAGAAAAACTGCTACCAAACTGTTTTTTTGGCATAATATAAATTACATAAACTAATACAACTGTGTTTCTTTCTCTTCTTCCCTCATCCTTTGTGTTTTTTGTCTGCTGTATCTTGGTATTCAACTCAAAAGAATTATGGAAACTCGTGATGATCCTATTAAGCGTATAAACAAACGTTCTGGAGATGATCGCTATGAGATTGATCGTAAGCGTACTTCGGGTACGGAACGTTATGATGCCCCTCCTCCACCAAGATTTGATGCTACTTTGGCAACTTCAAGAAGGTATAAAAAATTGCTTATTAGATAATTTCAGGAATTTTATAAAATCATTGTAATGTTTTATAAAAAAAAAAAATAACTGTACTTTAGCTCACATAAACGTGATGATTATGCCAGTACTTCATCTAGCAAACGCATTGAAGATTATTCTTCATCGTCATCATCGAAGAGAATAGATTATAGTAGCAGTGCTGTAGCTGCAAAACGTTCAGCAATTGACGATTACGCTGCAGTGCCGCCCAAACGCAGTTCTGATGATTATTCTAAACGTGCTGCAGACTACATGACATCATCATCATCTAAAAGGGGTCTTGACGATTATACTTCAGGCAAATCATCACGTGATGATTACAAACGAGAAATAGAGATACGTCATTTACCATCCTCCAGTAGTGCCGTCGCTGGTAGTAGTTCATATCATTCCAGTTCTTCATTGCATAAGAGTAGTGGAGGTGGTGGTAGTGGACGTTATGATGATCGTACTACATCTCACAGTTATAGACGCATGGAAGATATGAGGTAGTGTTTTTAAAATAGCTAACAAATTTATTTACAATTGAATAATGATGTTTACATTTTAGTACCAACAAACGTTATGATAGCTCTTCTGGTTATGGGGGTAGCTCAAGTGGTAATGCTAATGTTTGGACCTCATCTTCATCTCATATGGGCGGGAGTTCCTTGAAATACTCTAGCAATGGTATGTCTTCGGTTTTGCACAGTTCTAGTTCTGGTTGGCCTAAATCAAATCCAGCGGATGATAACAATTGGAGGAATATACCATCATCACAAGACCGCTATGATCGTACTTATAATGAACGTTCAAGTGGTGGTTATCCGAGCACTGGTGGCGGCGGTAGCAGTGGCATGTATAACAGTAGTAGTCGTACTGGTCAAGATCGCTATGGTGGACCCGTGTCATCACGTTATTAATTAATTAATCAAATTCGAAAAAATGGAAAAGTCTTAAAAAATAATATGAAAAATGGGTTCTTTATGTTGTAGTTTTATCAAAATGTTTACATCTTTTTTTAAATTGGAAATACTTCTATTAAGATATATTTTTAATTCTTTAAATCGATCCATCTACCATTTTTATGAATTTTAAAAATTACTAAAAAAGCAAACAAACAATGTATTATTGTTTTTAATGTTTTTGTTTATAATTTTTATTTTTTACTTGTTTTTTTTTCTTTTTAAATAATATAAAAATCCTTAATTACTTTAACAAAACATTCTCTATACATTTGCTTGTGTATTTTCGTTTAAGCTTAGATCTTAGGTGTTCTTAAAAATGATTCACTTAATAAATATACCATTTTAGAATATTTACATGGTGTTTTTTTTTTCTTTTCTTGAGATTCTGAAATAATATTGTAGGTTAAATGATTGGTGATTAGACTTTAAAACAATTATAATTCTTTAATAGATTTTAGTTTTTGAGTTCCATTTTGTAATATTATAGATTCATCGAAATAAGTATAGGGACAGAGTAATTTTGCTGTAAATATCAAAACCTATTAATATTTTTGTAACAATTTTTCAGTATCTCCATAATGCTCACTTAGTGGAAGGTATGGAAGCAAGTCTACTAAACTGCTGCAAATTTTTGGTTTAAGCCTGATCTCTGCACTGTACCTTTCTACGACAAATCTTCTATTGATGCAATTAAAGGTGCCGTTGTATCAACTAATACTAAAACACTGTGTGGCAAAGGGAATATATCATTAACTACTACAAAGAAACCTTTTTCCAACTGTTCAGGTGATGAATAAAGCCTAAAATTGTAAAATTATAAGAAAGTAAATAGATAATTGTATTTTATAACACTTACCCCAATATATCCTGAGGTTCCAATACTAATTCTGATTTATAAACTGATGCCAAGAAATTTGTAAATGCAGCCGTATTATTGCCCAATTCTATGTCCATTTGTTGATGTTGAACCTTAAAATTGGACATTAGTCAAAGATATTTAGCAAAATATGATTCAAAATTACCTCTGCTTTTTGAATATCTGCTGAACTACCTTCACCCAACTCGGGTATGCCATTACGTGTACCCCAAAATGTTATAACATTATTATCAGAACTCACTACAGAACATTGATCATTACATTTGCATTTCTTAAAAGTTTGATGTAAATATAAGAATTTATCAAGAATACAATTAAAAAATAAATTTACCACAATATATCTTTCTCTTATCGAGTCAACCAACGATACAGTATCCATAACATTATTACAATGACCAACACCTCGCTGACCCGCAGTATTAGAACCCATTGTGAAAACATAGCCTCCTTCCACCAAAATGATTGAATGGGTTAAAGAAAAACTTGCTTCCAGTATACGATAAGGTAATTGTATTTTTTTCTGCAGTTAAAATTGGGAAAAAATTGTAGACGTTTGCATTTTTATTTATTTATTTATTTTATTTATTAATCATATAATTACAAATTATATGTTAATACCCTAAGCGACCACTAGCAACAAAGGCATTCGGCTCGTTGTAGCGAAAACAGATCAGAGCCTCTGGTGGGAATTGAACCTACGACCCCCGCACTGATAAGCTAGCACGCTACCAACTAGCCTACCAGGGCGCTCGTTTGCATTTTTAGTCAATTCAAAAGCATGACTTAGCGGTAACAAAACTTAAAATCAAACCTTGGAATAACAAAGTAATACAAGGTTGCCAACCGATATTTTATTAATACAGTAATAAATAAAAATATCGTTGCTCCCGTAGCGGTAATTAGTCGGATTTTTTAAGTTTTTATCAAAAATTATAATTTTTTTTAATAAAAAATATTCGAAATTTGCAATTAATTTAAATTTAACAATTATCACGTTACGTAACGTGTAAATAATTCTAAGTTTATCATGCATTTAAAAATGTTATTCAAGATATAAGTAAAAAATATGTCTGGATATTAATTTTATTGACATTTACAGTGATATTTAAAGAAGAAAAAATAAATGTATCCGGTCAAAAATTGCCTAGACCACTGTAAATGTTGTAATTACAGTCAGCAAAAAAAAAGTTGTACACTTTTATTAACAAATTTTGAACCACATAATCTGTGTAACTCGTTAAGTTAGCACATCCGAATAAAAAGTAGTTTATTTACTTAATTGACTAATTTTTTTTTTATTTCAAACTCGTAAAGTTATCCGTTAGAGAACTGTTAACATAACCTCAAAAATACTTCAATTATTCAAGCAAAAAAAAAAAAAAACTTGTACACATCGCAAAATTTTAAACATGAAAACTAAACGAAGACCAGTAAACAATTCCAGCTTAAAGCACAAATTTTTAAAAATTTTATACACATCCTAGATTCACACCCATGGAAAAATAAATACAAACAAATATTTATTGAACTCAAAATGGATTTAAAATAGTAAAATATGATTAATACTAACGTTATAAGCAATTAATTTAATTTGTAATCTTCGTTTGGTTTTTCTTTTTCAAATTTTGCAGTGTACAAGTTTTTTTTGCCTGAATAATTGTAGTATTTTTAAGGTTATGTTAACATTTCCCTAACGGGTAACTATACGAGTTTGAAATAAAAATTAAAAATTAGTCAATTTAATAAGCATTTATTTACTTTTTGTTTGGGTGTGCTGGCTTAACGAGTTACAGAAATAATCTGATTCAAAATTTGTTAATAAAAGTCTACAACTTTTTTTTTGGTTGGACTGTTAGTTGTTTTCCCAACGTAAGTATCACAGTCTTTAAAGTTTTGTATTTTGTACCAGACTGCGTATTTATGAAGTAATACATACCAATGCCATTATTTTCGACGATTTCTCAAATCCCAACTTATTATAATCATTACTGCCACACACATACAAATCACCGCTTTCAAATAGAATGGCCGAAGTATCAGGTCCACAAAAAATATGTTTGATCTTTGATTTAATATGAGACATTAAGATTTTTTGTGGAGTTTTCCTTAAAATATCCCAATAACTTTTAATATTTATACATTAATTTTACTTTAACTTACTGTTGCGTGTGTAGACTTCCAAGACCCAAAGCTCCGTGTACATTTGTTCCCCATGTATAAATGGAACCATCTACACTTAAAGCCAAAATATGTGTTGTCCCGGCTTTAATCTCTTTGATGTGTATGTTTTCTAACTTTTCAATTAGTTTAGGACTATGATAGGTTTTATTGTCATCATGACCCAAAGCATATTTACTGTTGTCACCACAACTGAGTAATGAACCACTTTGTGTTAGTAATATAGTGAAACCTTCACCAGCACAAGCACTAAAGATGGAATAAGTTCTTTTTATTTTTGTAGTTTATTATAAATATTAATGGCAATAACCACCTTATTATATGATAATTACGTATGCTTTCCATACGACTAGGGTAATGTTTCCAAGCTTCTAAAGAACTTAAGCCCAATTGACCGTGAGTACCTTCACCCCAAGTGTAAACAGAGCCATCTATATAAAAGATGTCAATACAGTAAAATTTCAGAAAAACGGACGATCTTATAAATAAAAAAATAAATTTATAATGGCAGAAGAAAAACAGTAAAGCTTCAATTAATTACATTTAACAACTTTTCTCATAGTAAATAATAAAGATATAACTTAAGCATAAGTTTCTAAAGAATTCGATTTTTAATTCTGATTGACTACCGAATAATTGAATTCCCAAATAAAAGTTTTTGAATGGGAATGAATTCTTAGTATCAATCCATTTAATTGTAAAAGATGTCATTCGTTTTTCATCATTTGATTTGTCAATCAATTCAATCGTTGGGAATTCAATCGATTTAGTAATTAAGGAATGACATTCTTTTTTCATTCGTTTTTAAAATAAATAATTAAAGAAAATTAAAGACTTCTTTTTAAGAATACAAGAAAAACAAAATCGAAAAAAATCGGTTAAGTTGAAAAATCTGCAAAATTGGAAAAAAAAAATTGAAAAAATTCAAGAATCTTCAAAATAAAAAATGCTAAAACTGAAAAAATTACGCAAAAAAAATCGCCAAATAAAAAAGAAAAATTATCATATTGGATCGCATAGATATAATTTAATCCTGCATATTTTGAAAACCAAACGCAAAAAAGAAAAACTTTTTGTTTTTTTTTTTTAATTTTGGCGATATTTTTTCAATTTTGGCGATTTTGTTTTTACATTTTTTTTAATTATTTATAACTGCGAATTCAATAAGTGTTGCTTTCTTCTTGTATTGGTAAATTTTCTGTAATAAAATAACATAATTATCATTTTTTTCAATTTTTTTTTTTAAATCAAATAAAAAAAAAATGGAATCACACCAAATTGCTCAATCACCTGAAAAAAAATAGAATGAACAATAAATCCCAAATTTTTAAATAGATTCAGTAAATATCGATTGAATTCCCAACGGATGATTGATTGAATTCGCAAATTGTAAATGGAATGAGTAAGAAATCGAATGAATTCCTAATGATTGAATTTAATGATGTAAATTCGATTGAATGAATTCTAGCGAATCTTTAAAAATTTAAGTAAATCTAATTTTATTTTTAGGGAATCCTTTCAAAATAGATTTTAATCTTTGAAGCTCTGTACTCAAGAGGGACACAGGTTGACATTGTAGCTACTAATTGGAACTTAAAATATGTTGTTGTTTTAAATTTTTAATATTTTTAATTTAACTGCCGTTAAATTTCATTTTAAAAAAGCTGTTATATACTTTAACAAAGCTTTTTTGAATTTAAAAATTCTCTTACCACTATTAACGACTACAAAGTGGGTATCACTTGTTGCCACAGTTAAAATGCATGCCTTTGCTGGCAATTGTATAGGATTCATACTGAAACTATTGCCAAACGTCTTAAGTTGATATAAAACAGATCTGTAAAAATATTTTAAACTTTTTAAATGTACTTTTGTATTACCAAACAAATTATTATACATACCTTTTTTCTACTGTTTCATTGGGTTGGGCAGTTTCTGCTTTCATCATTTCTTTTGTTTCAGTTTGGGCCGTAGCTAAATCTACTACAGTAGATCTTCGAGAACTATTTTCGACAATGTGTTCTTCATGTAGAGACATCAATTTTGAACTAGTGACCGAATTAGTAGTAGAATTCATGTCATCTTCATATGAATAACTAAAATCAACAACGTCTTATTAATAACCAATTTATAAATATTTAAGTTATCAATACCCTTTATGTTTACCCAAATTACGGAATATTAGTGGAATCCAATATTCCAATATTTCTAAAGCTTTTGGACGACGTGTGGGATCCACCTATAAAATATATGAGCATTTGAAATATAAAATTTTTTTAAGTTGATTCAACCTACTATAATTCAATTAAAACGCACCTGTAACAAATTACTCAACAGACTTTTCAATCCTGACGAATATCCTTTTGGCAATGGGGTATAGGCTCCCTTTAATATGAAAGTGTACATAATATCAAAATAACTAAGTTAATTGCAAACTTTTTTTTAAGCTACTAAGTACATACACTCATAATTTTTCCTACTAACTCAGAGAGATTTGTTGCTGCAAACGTTTTACGTAAACTACACATTTCACCCAATATGCAACCCAAGGCCCAGATATCACTTTTGTGATCATATTCCTTGCCCTCGCACTAAACATAATAAGTAACCGTAATAAGGTAACCATTAAAAAAAAATGTTTGAAGAAAATTAGTTTCGAAATAACATTAAAAAATAGATTTATTGTAACAATCAATAAACGTGTTTCTCTGTGTAGTGCTTTTACTTACCATTTCAGGACTAAAATAATATGGTGTTCCTAATACCGTCTGAGCGTGTATTTTGGTATTCATTATCTTTGATATACCAAAATCGCCAATTTTTACAATACCCCTCTTATTTAAAAAAACATTGGCAGTTTTTAGATCCCTATAAATGAGAAAATTATCAAAACATACAAGGAAACATGTTACCAAAGTACTTCTGTAAAATAAAACTTAAAAAGCTTTTTGCTGTCACAAAATTTTTTAAAAATTAAATAAAATGAAATAAACTCAATTTCTTTTGGTATATTATGGCTTTATTAGAAATAAGAAATGTTCCCATTTTTTATGGAACACGATTTCACTCATGTGGCTGCCGCGACTGGCTTCTCAGTTGCTAATCCTGTCCAATTTTTTATGGGTTTGTTGAGAATTTTTGGTTCTATCTCACGAATGGCTCGGACGATATAAGTCTTTAGGGTGTGGATCGTTGCTGGATTATTCGCATAGCATTGGCAACCTATAAGAAAAAGTCTAAAGGGTCAAAACGCAGCTCCGAGGCGGCCAATTGGCCGAATAAGCTGATCGAACGGTTACCGAACTTAGTGTGTAAAAGACCGAATGTTTGATGATCTGTGTTTTTGCTTTATCTCTTCAGTAGAAAAATTTTGAAATTTCTGAGAGCATTCTGAGAGTTCATACAAAAATATGTACAAACAATCTTTGATAAGAAAATATCTCACAATAAGTCTTAAATATTTCAGAAAATGTATGTACACTAAAAAAAGTCGATAAAAATTTTTGCTAATGCTACTACGAATTTTGTACCAGGCTACATAAATGTTTAAATATCTTAATGAAATTTTAATCGCTAATTGAATTTAGGCCAAAAATAATTTTTGGACACTTTTTTTGTCTGAGATTTTCCCAGAAAATGGCTGGTCGAGATCTCGACCGCTGGGATATTTATAGCAATCAATTTTCTTAATACAGTGCTGTCTGGGTAGAGTGAACTAATTTTTGCATAGCGATTTCACTATACACAGGTTGTTCACTAAATAAAGGTTGAATTTTTTTTTTATTTAAAAAACTTATTTATATTAAATGCATTTATAGGTTATAAATTTTATTTATTTCCATGTAATACTAAAGTTTAAATTTATGACTGGAAACTATTAGTTATAGTTGTTTGTTTTTTTTGGTTTGTTTACCGATATTTGCACTCTTTTATTAATTAATTTGTTCTCTTAAATTTTTATACTCTTTTTCATTGTTTTTCTCCTTCGCCAAACTAAAAACTCACTATAAAGTATGTTCACTCTATAGAGGTTCATGAGTGTTCACTCTACAGATTAGTCAATGTAAACATTCTGGTGTTCACTCTAACGAGGTATTCATAGCATCGGCGGTTCACTCTACCCAGACAGCACTGTAATATGATATGATCTATGACTTGTTCCACGAAAAGGGACCTCTGCGCCGAAAAGAAGTTATTGAGAAAAACGCGTTTAAAAAAAGCGCTTCGTCTTTCCGTGTTTTGCGCATGGTTATGCAACTCTTCCTTCAACCTGATCATCTGGCGATGTATTTCGACTCTCTGGTACTTTGTACGATGTTCACTATGCAGTGTTGCCTCTATGAAAAATATTTCTAACAGTTAAAAACCTGTCTCTAGTAATTTTGTTTTCAAAATTACTAGAGCTGTTTTATTCCTTATCAAATTATCAATGTTTAGGATTTAAGCCGATAGAATTGAATCTATTATTTATTATTATTTAATTTATCTATTATTTAATTAATTTCAGGTTAAAATAAATATTAATTAACGTAAGAAAATGTGTCTGGAAGACAATTTTAAGAGTGTTGAAGAACAATACTTCAGCGATTGTTTGGAAGAACTTTCTAAAAAAAAATCAGACGAAGGTGAAAAGCAGCAAAATACAGAAGAACCACCAAAAAAAACGTGTTAGGAGTAAAGATTTTGATATTTTTGTAATTTTGTACCTTTGATATTGAACTTTTTTTAAATTTTAAATATTATATATATTATCTGTTTATATCACATTTTTCAATTTTTTCATTAATTATGTTCATCTTTACAGGTGATTTGTAAAAACTAAAAGACATTTGAAAGAGCGTTGCAAGTGTGTTGTGACTTTATAACTCACGAATAGTCAAACCCAATTCGATTTTTAGGGTTTGTTCGTATGGTCGTGTGGATGGTTTATCTAAAGTTTGCACGAAATCGGTCGACGCGTTCGTTATGACTTTTCATGTCAACATGTGATTTTGTCTATATAAAAAAAAAACAACAACAAATACGTAGGCGCTCATGAGCGTGTGCATAACACAATAAAACAAAAAATACGCTATTGTATTGAATTGATTTACTTTTTATACCCTCCACCATATATGGTGAGGGTATATATCAGTTTGTCATTCCGTTTGTAATATGTCGAAATATAGGTTTAAGACCCCATAAAGTATATATATTCGTGATCCTTATGCAATTTTAAGTCGATTTAGCGATGTCTGTCTGTCCGTCTGTCTGTTGAAATGGCGATCACGACGCGAAGGCGCAAGCGGGGGTGCCTATTTTTACCCAGATTATTGAACATCCTCCCGAGCAGTTTGGTATTTAAAATGAGCAAAATCGGTTAAGCGGTTCAAAAGTTATGAGTGAAAATGTGAAGGTACCTCTAAATTTTTCATACAAATTTGTACAATTTTTCTGTATCTATTTTTCTTTTTTGTTAAGTAAGTAAAAATGTCATTAAGTCTTCTTCTTGTTCGATTACATTTACTGTCTTACATACTATGAGAATAATATCATTTTAGAGCTATATGTGTGTTACTCTTAATAACTAAGTTAACGTTAAAAGCAACAATGTTAAAGTCGCTAACAGAGCAGATCTCTGTAAATAACATTACTAAAACTAAATAACAAAAGTTCGTTACATAAATTGACAAAACATATTCATATTACAGTTCATGCAAAATTTAGTATATACGTATATCATATAAAAAAACCAATGAATTTGATTGAATGTTAATATTCATGCGTAGCGAAACACGCCGGGATCCACTAGTATATAATAATTTATAGCTTAAATAACAAGTTTGTGTATATTTGAATTTATTTGAACTGTTAACTATTGAAATCAATAACGCTTTTTTATTTTTCTTTTTTATGCCTTTAGTTAAAATTAGACTAACAATTGTCTATTTTTATATCCTCCCAGGTGGGAATTCAAAGGGGGGGGGGGGGGGGGGGGGGGTTGCCAAAAACGTTCAGGTTGGAAAGCCAATTAATTATATATTAAAAAAAAGTTTAATTCCATAATCTTATATTTTTAATTATTTAATGAAAAACAGCAAAAATTTGTGGTCGAGATCCTGACCGTTGGTACAAAATGGACAGAAAAACTGCTTAAATTAGCAACTTTTTTGTTTTGATATTAAATATACAAAATTTTTGTTAATTTGAAATAACAATATTAACATAGTAGTCTTAAAAAATCACAAAAAATTTCAAATTTTTCAAGCTAATGCGAATAAAAAACTATCCCTCTGAAATAAGCAGTCTATTATTTTTTTTAGCAAATATTTGACTACTATTGTAATAATCTAAATTTGACATAAATATAACTTCAATTTTGTAAAAATAAAAGCAAAATTTTTTACTGATTTTAGCAGCATAAAGTTAAGTTTTGTGGGCGTTGTGGTGCAATGGTTAGCGCATTGGACTGTTACACAATAGGTAGCGGGTTTGATTCCTTGCGACGGCAATATAAATTTACAAAACAAAAAATATGTGCGATTTTTCTCTTCCTTATACATATCGCAACGTCCTCCTTCGGTGTTTTAATAGCACTTAACCCCACCGAAGTAAAAATAATAAAATAGGGCTATTAACTAAAAAGCTGCAACAATTTTCGCCAGCTCCCTATCAAACGGCGAGCAACAACTCAAAATTTTTATCATCTCGCGCAAGTACAGTGTTGCTATATATGAAGTCTTTCATCTTTCACCAACTTTCATCTCTCCTCTATCCCCTTTCCAAAGAAAGCAACACATTACGAGTAATAAGTAGGAAGAATTTCCAGTGTTGCTTCTCTTAAAAAAAAATTTTGTATATTTAACACTTTTATTTTAGCAGTTCTTATTTTACTAATATTCAGGAGAAAACTCTACAAAATTCAGAATTTTTTTAATGAAAGGCATGACCCGTAGTAATAAATTTTTCTTAGCTTAGACATTTTGTTGCTTTTTATAACAAACTCATAAATCAAAAACATGTAAAACAATAAGAAATGTTCCTCATAAGACTGTTCTATATTGTGAATTGTTTTTTTTAAGGAAAATTTCTTATACGATTTTGTGATGTGTTTTCTGAAGAAATTATAAACTGAGTATAGCAAATGTTCTTCAGAATGGAATGATTAAATAATAAAGTCTTTCATATATTTAAAGTACTTTGAGAAGAAAGTTTTCTGAATCTTAAATTCTATAGAAATCTAGCAAATTTTTCATAAAATAAGCATATTATTTTAGTTTTTACCTGTGTAATATATTTTCCGAATGCATATAATTTATAGCACTTGATATCTGTTCAAATACAGCAATAACATAACGTTCTGGGAAAAAATCTCTTATTTTACGATCAGCAATAATCTGAGCTAAAGTACCACCATCAGCATATTCCATTTCAATTAATAAAGTATTGTCTTTTATAAAACTACCCAAATAACTAAAAATGCGTAAAACACCACAAAAGAGTCTGGTAAATATTTAGTTAATTTTACAAAAATATAAAAATATACCTAATTATATTGGGATGATGTAATTTGGAAAATACTTCCACCTCATTCATAGCCAAATCTCTTTCCGAGGGTGTTAAATCGCTTAAATTTATTTGTTTAAAAACAATTTCATGATTATCAGTTTTACGTCGATAAAGTACAGCAATGCCAAATGAACCCTGGCCGACTACTTTAATTTTCTCATAATTACTCAACTCAGTGCCAGCAATACTAAATGATTTTTGAGTATTTTGGTCGGATGGATCTAAACTTGGAGGTTTCATTATAACCACATCAGCTTCGGCGGAATCCAGAGTTTCTTCATGACTCAATGTTAAATTGCTCGCCGAATTGGATATAGAAAATACTGTTGGTTTTAGAAAGCCATTAAAAGTGGCGCGTTTTTTAGTTTTTGTTGCCATTATTATGGACGAAGATGCACTGGAAGTTGAGGAGTCCGATACGCGTCCATTAAATATAGGTAATGATGAAGCTTTAGCTTTAATTTTTTGCATTTTACCTTAAAAATTTTAGTTCTCAATTGAAATTTAATAAAATATTCCTTGTGTTCCTTTGAAAAGGCACAATTAACTAACAAAAATGTTAACCATATTGTTGTGGTCATTTTAATTGCATCTACGTTGCTTAGCAATAATGCAACTAGTGATTATAAACAATGTGTACTGTGTACATATGTTACTGTGAGTGGTTTTATCGTGATACATTTAATGGTTTCGCCTTTATGTCAATATATACTACATAATATTTAATGGCAAGTTCATTAACCTATTGTACAGGAACACGCGGAAAAAATAAACACGCTTACAGCCACAAAGAAATATGTTAATATTTTCGAAATTTGTAAATTTCCAATTAACTGGGCTTTAGTACCAAATTATTAAATTCCTACAGTAGGTTTGTTTATTTCAAATATTATATAAATATTCCATACAAATTTAAGTAGATAAAGACTTGCTAAGTAGTTATAGATATAGATAATTAAAAATTAAGAATATATAGAAATGTTGCCAAGCCTAAGAAATTATTGGCTTTTCTCTTTTAAATGTTAACAAAAATATTTGTCATAAAAATATTTGGAATTTTTGTATTTTTAATTTGATAAAATATTAAAAACAACAAAAGCTATCAAATGAATTATGTATTTGTAAGTGAAGCTAGAGCAGGGCTAACAATATAATTGCTTAGCATTAGTAAAATAATGCTAATGCCAAAATTGCAATTAAATTTTCTGGATATTTAACTTTATCATCGTATTGCGCTATCTCGTTTAGTTTTCGAGATACCGACAATTTTACAAAATGGCGAATATCTCCGAAACTAAAACCCCATTTATACTGAGCCCCAATATACGTATTTTTGTAATTTTTAAGTTTTCAATTGTAAAATTTGTATGGAATTTGAAACTTGAAAAAATGAAAATACGTATTTTGGTGATCAGTGTGTATGGGGTTAAAGCGAGATTGCGCAAAACGGATTAAATTTTTGCTCGTCAAAGGTTACCCTACGATTCGGTTTTTATAAAACAGCTACAAGGTTGTTATCAATTAATATGATAATATAAATTAACACACTCCGATAACACAAATTTCATTTCCCGTTTTATAAAAATAGATTCCTCGGGATGTCTTCCGGACCTGGCCTATTTTTATTATCGTAGTATATTTATACTCTATAAGAGCAAACATTTTGTCAGTTTTGCCCTAACTCGCTTAGTTTTCGAGATACTGGCCATTTTAAAAAATTACTATTTTTCAAAATGGGAAATATCTATAAAATAAGCGAGATTTCTATTTGTTTTAATTCGCTAGTCAAATCAATCTTCTTTTAATTCGCGAATTAAAAAAGAATTATGTTTAGAATGATTTGGTTCAATTGAATCAAAAAATATTCAAACGAAATTGATTAATCAATTATAATTTTAAATATGATTTAATGAATTGATTTATAAAATATGGATTCAACTCGCTGAATTTAAAATAAAATAATTTTTTTTTCGCGAATTAATTCAATGAAGATTTGTCTTTTTCAAGGTCTGCATGACAGTGCTGTGATTATTATTTGGTTACTAATATATTGAACTACTTAAAAAAAATTACACGCAAACAATTTTCTTATTTTGGCATTCACATTTTTATACATGGAAAAAGTACACAAATAAATAAATTCATAAAAAAAATTACTACTCTCAACAAGGGGCCCCTGTCGGCCATGGGCCCTTATGCAGTGTACCACCCAGCGACCATTAACTTACGCTACTGTTCAGAGTAGAAAAAATATAAACTTAAAACGCTTTGTTCTCACAAAATTTTGTTCAAAAGCAGCTACCACAGTACAGCCAAATTAGTCATTTACGATCCGATTTTTTATTTCGTTCTAAGGGGCTAAGTGGGGTTGAAGGCTCAAGAATAGCGTATTTTTACTGATTTTTTTAATATATCAAATAAAATATATTATTCAAATAATTTTGCATACCAGAGGTGCGTAACAAGTACGTTGTGATATTTTTATTTGAAAATTCAACCAATGTGACCTTACTTACCTTGACATCTTAAAAAAGTTCTCGGCGTAGTCGGGAAAATACATGATTGGTTCATCAGAAATTAAAAAACATTTTTTTTTCTGTATAATGCTCGTGCTTCAACGAAGGAAAAAAATAAAATTATAATTTTTGGTAGAGTTGTGAATATAAAGTCTCATTTTTGGTAGTAAAAAATCCTACGTTCAACCTCGAGATGTTATTTTAAAGAAGTGCGCAAAATTTTAACTAATTTGGTTCATAATTTTTGAAAAACTTTAAGAAACGGTTTCGAAAAACCCCGATTAAAGTTTTAAAAAACAAAAAAAATATTTTTTTTTCTATAATCTTACATAGAATCGTCGATTCCTGTACCATAAAGTCAAGAACCTGCTGCAGCGTCAATATCCAGGGCATCCTTTTGCTCTAAACGGTGACGGATAAGAATTTTCGAACCCACATAGCGCCTTAACTTAATTTTAGAACAATCAATTTTTAATGCCTAATCACAGTTATGAATGTCAAACGTATATGGAAATATATATTGTTAACGTTTTATTCCGGTTATTTATTACATAAGTTACCCGCCCTAAATTCGCAAACCTTTTTGAGCTTGTATGTTTGTCTGGCCACTAAGTCCACCAATTGACTTTTTTTAGACCACTAATAGAGTGGTGACACTGGCGATTGTGGTTGACAAAATTTAAAACTTATTTTTTCTTAAAACACTGCAATAACAAAAGCAAATGTCAAAAATAATATGCAAATCAACAACAAATTTTTGGGTTAACTAATGGTTATGTCAGTGTGAAACCCAGAGTTAAATACAAAATAAAATTTAAAAACAGCCGTGTTTATGGGGATAGCTACCAAAATTAGCTTATGTCATTCCCATTTAAATTTGACATAAGTCAAAGTTTTGTGTTAACGCTTAACGTTACATATGTCAAAGTCGATAGCTTGTCGCATAAACACAGCTTTTATGTAATTGTTTAAATAAAGAGCTGTCAGGATAATTTCAATGGTCCTTTATTGGCTTATGTCAAATTTACATGGAATGACATAGCCCAACTTAGATAGCTTGCAGCATAAACACAGCGAAATACACTTTATGAGATTTAGTAAATTAATCGCCACTGTTATTTTGCCGTATCAATGTTCCATTTCAAACTGAAAGCATACCTCTGGGTGCTCGTATTTACATGTATTGTCAGATAAACTAGTAAAAGTGATACAAATATCCGTAAGGCTCTAGACTTTGCTATGTAGAAGTTGTTAGCAGACATTAATTTCTTACATTAGTTGTAATTGTTTTCCGTCGGATGGAAGAGTTCCCACTGAATTGATGTACACATTAGGCATATGGGAATTACTGTTTCAAATGAAAATTGATAAATTGAATTTCCGTAACAGTATTTTTAAATCAGATGGTAAAAGTGCTGCCAATCTTTTTTTAATTCTTCTTTATGTTAAGTATTAAGCGCAAGAACAAAACACAACTACACAATAATAAATATCTGAAAAACAAATTTAATGTTAATTTTTATTTTATATTATATTTTATTGATTTCTTTTACATTTATATGGTATATTTTTATTGTTAGAAAATTATCTATGGTGTGTCACAAATCTGTCACAAAGAGTTCATAAAAATTTCACTTAAATTTTTAAGGTTATATTGTTTTCATTATGTTGTTAAATATTTCAATACTATTTTGCTTACAAGTACTTATTAAAATAATCAAAATTCTAATTGACAATAACACAATACATAAAAAATATATATTTACATACATTGTTAGTTTGCAAAAAGTATAAATATATAAAATTAGCAAAATAATTTAAATGCAAAATGTAAAAAAATTAAATCAATTAGTTTTCTATGCTTCGTTGGGTTAGCTTTATTTTGAAATCCCTATTTACGTACCTCCAAAATCCTCTAGTTACTTATTCAATTTCTGCTTGGAATTTGACAACTTAATACAAGAATTTTTCAAATACTACTACAGTGGTTTCCCGATTTAACGAACTCTCGATTTAACGAATTCGCGATTTAACGAACAGGCAAAATTTTTACATTAGGTACTGTGTATAACGAATTAAAATCCAATATAGCACTCGATTTAACGAACAATTAAAAAAAATACATATAAAAAATATGTATTGTCACATAGCTTTGTTTTTTTCTTTTATTTTTGATGAACACATCGTTAAATAAAAGTTTGAATTTTTTCAAAGCATTCAAATACATTAATTTTACGAGATCTTCAATAGGAAACCACGAAAATTTTTTTTTAAAGAATCGCAAAAGCAAACTTCAATGACAAGTTTTTTTAAATAATTACTTTTTTTAAATTTTTTATATATAATAATTTCTTTTTGATAAATTTTTTTATAAAATTCATTTTTTAGTAAAGCCCATATGACACTACATTTATTTTATATTGGATTGATATTGACAGATATTTATTTTCTATAGTTGAACTCCGCATCAATACAAAATCAATAGAAAAGCTAGCAATTGTAGTACGGGCTTAGTAAGATATGAAATAAATTGTCCTTTTAATTTGCATGGATAAATATTTTTTGTTTAGTACTGGATTTAACGAACTTTTCGATTTAACGAACAGGGCTGTTCGGGAATCCACTGTATTTTGTTTTTGGTTGTAGCGTAAAAAGGACTCAAAAAAAGAAAGAAAATAAATAAAATAAAGCGGATTCATGTAATGCCGAATAAAGTGTACATAAACATCGTATTTTTTATCACATTTGTTTCAAAAATGTTTTACCAACCCTGAAAAATGTATTCTACAATTTTTATCTATATTTATGTCCATAAAATATTCTATTTTATAAATCAAGTAATATTTTTCTAAAAAAATATCGTAATCATGGTATTTAAGAGGGAATGTGGCAACAATTGCAAATACGCTTGCATTTATACACCAAATACGAGCCGTTTCATGAATCCCTAATTGTTTTATAACAAAATTAATCGTTGGCAAAAAAGCTTTGAGACAATTTTTAATAATTGATAACTAACAATTTTATTTTTTTTGGTACATGGATACAAGCTCTATTTTAATTTTGTCTTGCTAAGGAAATATTTGTTTATCGCAATATTTTTTATTTATTTTTTATAAAACTACATATTTTTACAAAAAATTTATGCAGTGCTGTGCATTTTTCTGAGTGATTCTATAAAAAATATTTGAGTCTAGTTTTAATACTACAATGCCACAAAGATTTTATGGACTTATTTTAATTTACAGTGTGAAGAATGTTATAATTTTAAAAATGTGCAACCTCGTTTAGCAGTTGTAATTGTAATTTTTTTTAAGCAAAATTTACTAATTTTTAATATAAATATCTGTTTTGCGTATTTGGAAACAAAAATTGCAACATGCTATTTGTTTTTACATAGTTATATGCTCGTTTAATGAAAAGCATTATTTTATTTAAAAACCACAATTATTACTATTGCGTTAACCGAGGAGGCAAGAAAATAAAAGTTTTGATAACCATATTCTCTATGTGTTAAACACATCAGCACAGTTAGTACTTGTGATTTTTGCATTGGCATTGAAATTTTATTAGAATTAGTCGAGTAATGCTAATGAAGTCGTACTAATGACTCAAAAACTAATTACAATTGTTAAAAAAAGCATTAGTTTACAAAAAAGGGATGATTAATGATGATTACTTAGGCTGTTATAATGTATAAAATGTATATCCAACCCTGGCCTATTTTAATTATCGCAATATCTTAATACAATAATGGAGCAACAATTTTTCCTATTTTGGGCTATCTCGTTCAGTTTTCGAGATACTGTTCATTTTACAAAAAAGCGAATATCTCGAAAGCTAAGCGAGTCCACAAGGGGTCTTATGGAATATTTATAAAACAGCCACAGGGTGACTAATATTTTTTAAATAATTTATATGATAATTATAATTTGACACACACGTTATCCATTCCGTTTGTGTACACTTGGATCACCTTGTGGCTGCTTTATAATAATAGCAGAGTAAAAATTTTGGTTTTGCCCTATATTGCGTAGTATTCGAGATACTGGCCATTTTTAAAATAGCAATTTTACAAAATGGGGAATATTTCAAAACTAAGTAAGGTCCCGCAAAACCGACAAAATTTTTGCAAAGCTCGACCAAAACTACCCTTCGATAATAATATAGAAAAAAAGCTTTGTCAAAAAAAAATAAATTACATAATCTTGTCTTTCCTTCAGCGGCCTAGCGTAAAAGAATAATAAAAATAAAAGCGTAAAAGAATAACAAAAAATACTTTTATTTTTCTCTAATCAAAATTTTTGTGTCACGAGTTTTTGTCTTTTTGATCCACAAATTTTTTCGGCATTCTTGAGCATTTAAAAGTTCGTAGAATTTATTTCAAGAAAAATTTTCATAAGCCGAAAAATATCTCTTTAATTTAATCTTCCCTTAATACTTATTTGATTTTTAGTAGTCAATTTTAAATTATTTTTAAAATTTTAAACTATAAATTTTGTGTAAAAACAAAGAATAATAAAAATAAAAGCGTAAAAGAATAATAAAAGTTGTTAACACAAATATGTTTTTATTTCTCCAAAATTTTTGTGTCATGAGTTTTTGTCTTTTTGACCCACAAATTTTTTCGGCATTCTTGAGCATTTAAAAGTTTGTGGATTTTATTTAAAGAAAAATTTTCATAAGCGAAATATCTCTTTCATTTCACCTTCCCTTAATACTTATTTAATTTTCAGTAAAGTCTATTTAAAATAATTTTTAAAATTTTAAACTATAAATTTTGTTTAAAAACAGAAAATGTGTGTTTCATATTACTATGATAAAAATGCATTATCTGTACGTTAATGATAGAGATCTTTTGCTAATTTTATTCTGTTTATACAATAAATATAACATGGTAAAACTTGCTAACTTATAATTTTTTTGGACAAATTTTGTTCTTATTTTTCTGCAGGTGTATTATATATATTTTTTTTTTGTTGAAATACGTGTTTAAAATAATCTTACTTATTATAGGTATTTATTTAACAGGAACAGCGATTGGCTTCTGATAGACTGGCAAGACTAAAAGTACCCAAACCATTTGAGCCAGGTGATTTTTTCTCTTGAGGTTTATCATCATTATCAAAATTTTCACCCTATAATTAAAATTATTTACAAAAATTGGTATAAAAATTAGTTAAATGTATAACAATACCCTTCTCTCTCTTTGTTCTCGTATTTTACGAGCCAGTGTCAGAAAAGCATCTTCTATATTTATGTTATTTTTACAAGATACCTCAAAGAAGGGCATATCAAAATTATCAGCAATCTAAAAATACAAATTTGACAGATTTTAATATTAATTGCATATGATTGATTTAACCTTTAACGATAGAACCGCTGGAAATTGATAAGATATTAAAAAAAAATAATACATTTTTTCCATGGTTGGCAAGCAATACCTTTTCATTATAACGGTAGTTGTCTATCACGCTCTGATCAATACCGATACGAAAATTTTAAAACTGCGGTTGCAATAGTGACATGTGTCTTCAAATAACACGAGGTTTATTTCATAATATTACCTGTTAAATTTTGTTATATTTGCATAATACCGTTATAAATCAGTGTTTCGGTAGTTTAGCGTTATTATAACGGCAGTTTAAGATATAATTATAATTTTGTAAATTGAAGTGTTAAAATAGCGCAATAAACCCGGTTATTATTAATCAGTGAAAAAGTATTCAACAAATAGAGTGAAATTAACTAAATAAATAGTTTTTGCTGCGTTGAAGTTGAAACGTGCTTTAAATATCCTCTTACTTACAAAAAGGTAAATAAATAATGAGTCTTGAAATAATTTCCCTCAAAATATATTCTAACATTATTTTATATATATTGAAATATTTTATGTTTAAGAGTTATTCATTACGTAACTCCTAACACATTAGAAAACACATTATTTTATATCTTAAAATAATGTTATATGTGATGAGTTATAATTACAAGGTATTGTATGTAATAATCATTACAACGTTTTTGTTTGGTATAAACCAAAGCAACAATTTGTGGTTTGATTCGTAAAAATTGAATCAATTTGTAAGAATCTACAAATTAATTCTTTGATTAAAAAAATTAGAAAATTATTTCAATCAATGCAATGATTTTTAGCGAATCGATTTCTACAAAATTGAATCAGATTAAAGAATAAAATTAAGGCATTGTGTGTTTTGAAGGTCTTCTTATTTCAATCTACTTGTGATCAATTATGAAAAACTAAGGTTTTAATGTTTACTGATTGTGACTCCTGAAGGAGTCACAGTTTTGAATTTCTTTATTATTTACCTTTTCTCCCTTCTCTTTATCTACCATTCTTTGTGTAGCTGAGCATTCACATTTATTACCAGCCAAAACTTTAACCACATCGGGTGAAGCATTCTAAAATTAAATAGATACAAAATTATTACTAAATGTTGTGCACACATATTTAATTTAAGCATTACCTCTTGTATATTTCTTAACCAATATGAAAGATTGTTATAGCTTTCTAAATTGGTAACATCGTACATTAGTAGAATTCCCATTGCGCCTCTATAATAAGCTGTAGTTAAAGTGCGGAAACGTTCTTGACCAGCTGTGTCCCAAATTTGTAATTTTATAGGTACTCCATCCAAATTTATAAGCTTTTGTTTGAAATCAATACCTGTTAAAGAAATGGTTAATAAAAGCTTAGTCAACATCTTATACACATAGACAAAAATTACGCATTTCACGGTTCTCTGTTATACCAGTGCTGTTCCCGTTTTTTCGGTTCTTTTAACATAGTAGTCCCGATATTCTTAGGAAAATCTGTATAACCGATATTTTCGTCTTAAAATTTGCCTATTTCATATTATGATCAGCTAGCAGAGCTAAATGTATATTATTTATATATAATTATGAATATTTTGTTCATAACATTTGTAAAGTATGAAAGCAGTAACAAATTTTTTTCAATACCACAATACCTTTTTTACATCATTTGAAATAATCCCAGATACATGTTGATTTGGTACTTGTCCCAAACAGTAACCCATTTGGAACTGTCAGTCCGGAACAGGTAAAATTTAATATTTAATGTTTTTGCTGGTACTGGTTTGTTATTTCCTTACCCTTTCACCAAAGTGAATTGTTTCTGGCAGTCACGGAAACAAAAGTTCTTGTAATTTTCCATTTCTGATATGTACAATCTGAATTTTTCTCCTCAAATGTGTCGCAAACAGGTTATTTATGAATTTCAATAAAATATTTGGAAACTTTTTAAATTGCTTTTAGAAACAAATTTTACACCGTTTAATTCGAATAAAAAAAATATAATTTGAAAAACAGAAATACCGTAAAAACTAGTACTCCCAGGATATAAAAAACCGGGAGTACCACAAGAACCGGGAATACCGGAATTTCTGAGAGTACAGGGAACAGGCCAAGAACCAGGAAACCGGTAACGTTTCCCTAGTTCTTGGCCGGAACCAGACTGCTATTTCCACAACCGGGATCCCGAGAATATCGCTGCTAACCGTTGTCAATGGCATAAAGTGGTATTGTAAAAAATATTTTTGTTTAATAATAAAGCAAATATAATATAGAAAAAAACGTAAAACAGCTTCCTCCAATTTTGTCAGATTTTTTTTTAAATATTTAAAGAAAAAATTTTTCAGTTATTTTTGCGATAAAATTTGACCGATTAACAGTAATAAAAAATTTTGTTGAACTTTAAAGATTTAGCATAAATATATTTTAAAATACATAATATAAACCAATTTTAGAAACAATAGTTTCAAAAGATTTCCTATTATTGAACCCCTTTCTCGTATTATGAATAAAAGTTTTAAAAAACAGATTACATTTATTTTTGGTTGGATTGCTTTCATAAAATTTTCGAATTAATTTTTGACATTCTTATCTATTGAACTAAATTTTATTCAAATGATTTCGGGATTACCGTTACTTTTCACATATTTTGTTTTGGTATTGTGAATTGTTTTCTTTTTGAAATGATGGTTAGCAATCAGTTAATATTTTTTTGCGCATACGTGAAATGTTTTTAACAGTTAAAAACCTAAAGTTTTGGTTATTTAAAATATTCTTGTTTTGGTCGATTCTACCGACAAACTTTTTTGGGTGTACCATTAAATTTTAAAACATTATGCTGGATCTCATTCTGAAGGGTTACGTTAACTTAACGACATATTAAACAAAATAAAATGTCAAAAAATTATATGAAAAACAACAACACATTTTTGAGTTAACTAATAGTTAAATACGAGTATAAAACTTTCAGTATGAAAACCAGCGTAAGATTTTAAATGGAGCCCCTCACAAATAAATCCATAAAAATGCCATCCATATAAATTAATTATTTATTTATCTTATTTTACTTATGTAAAGATGAAAAAAGAAGGACTTACCAATCGTAGAGATATATGTATCATAATATTTTTCATCACAATATCTGTGAACAATGCAAGTTTTTCCAACATTGGAGTCACCCAAAACCAAAACTTTATAAGTGGCTACAAAATCTAAAGCCATTGTGTTACTTTTCTTGTTTTATTAAACTACGTCACACAGAATTCAAAATAAAAACACAAGTATATCAAAAAATGATAAACCTTTTTTGTTTATGGAAGGGTAAAAAGTTACTTTTTTAAAACTTAAAATTTTAATTTCAAATAATGATGTTTTTAGATTTTGTCACAGTTTTTGCCTTTTTCACAATTTTTTAACTAATTTTTATATAATACACATCATTTAAAATATTTTTTTTATGAATTACATACAATTAGTTTTATTTATTAAAATATATATATATTTATTATTTTGATATCTTTTTTCTTAAATATTGTATTAATTTTTCAGTACTGCTTGTGCAAAAGTATGATTCAACTTTGATTTTATATTCATTCGTTTATTTTCGTCTTTTGTGAAAAATCAATATCCTTTTTGATGTTGACAATACTTTTGAATATGTAACAATAACTGGAAGGGAGGTTTTAAACAGATGCCGTTGTTTTGTGTCGACTTTTATTGTTAATTCTTCTCTTTTTTGTCCTTTTTTATTGGATATTTTGTGTTTTTAGGGGTTTGTTTACGTTCATTTTGTATTTTCACCACCTGTAGAAAAAGTGTATTTGGTAAACAGATGTTGATTGGGGTGTTTATGGAAATATGTAAAACCAAAATAAGCTTAAATTCTAATAGTAACCTTTTCAGCCCCAATTTTTCTTCTTAAGGCACACTTAGACGCGAGAAAAAACTGTTAGATATTGAACGAAAAACAGCTTTATTAGATGAAACTCCTCAGAGCTTAAAGTGGATCTCATAATAAAGGGTTATAACTTTAACTTAGTGTGATTGTGTTTTTAAAAGTTTTTGTGATAATAAAAAGTTGCTATAGAACATTTTAACTGTATCTATTATTTGCAATATCAAAAGAACTCGATTTAATTAAACTAAATAAATCAACAATTTTAAGAAATAAAAAATCGTAACAATATTTAACGGTAACTTTTAGCTATTTTTAATTTGTAAAAATATTTATTTTAGAAGTCGCTACAGGTGATGAACTTGCTGTGAGCACAATATCTCTGGACTGGATCATTTGAAATAAAGAAACAAAATAAATAACAAAAAATAAATTTAGATCGTTTATAAAACGAAAAATCAGTGAGAAAAACCTTCGATTAACTATAGTTAAGTATACGTAAAAAGTTGAAGTTAAAATTTGAGACTGACTGGTTTAGACGTTTCTGAGAAATCTTGCTCACCGAACTTAAAAGTCTCATTTAAAGTTTCAAAAGCACTTTACTTTACTCTGTCACGTTTGCAACTTCGAGGATATTCGCAGGAATCAGGAAATCAATTTTTTAAAAATCTTAACAGCTTAAAAGCTCTTAACTACTGTTGTCACATGCAAGTTATTACTTGAAAGTAGAGTATACGTGTTTTCAACGAAAAACAATAAAATTTTTTGAGTGGCTACACTGTACAGGGCAAGTTAATTTTCAAAATGTCGTCACCAGGAATAGTGCTATCCAAAATAGCTGTCTTAAATGAATTACAGTACTGCCAAGTACATTCTGCGGTATCTAGGGATATATATCATGTTATTATATTTCTTTTATAAACTTATCTTTAAAAGGCGACTTTATAACCTTTCTCATTATTATTCTTATATACATATGTATATATGTACAAAATCAGCTATAATATTAACTCCTCTTGCAACTAATAAATAAATTAATATAAAACTTAGTGCTCGGCAACTCTGTTTTTTTCGTTTGGTAGTAAAAAAGGAACGACTTGAGAAAAATATTATTATAAGCTTACAAACACAAGCCTTAAGCTTGAAAAAGACTTGAGAATATATCAAAAAAGGCTATCGTAACAATTGTTGAAAAATCAAAACGGAACCCTCGTAAAAATATTATGTGTGTATGATTACTATAAGCTTATTCTTGCAATTGTAGAATAAGCTTACAAAAATAATATTGTATTAACTTGGGTATAGAAAAACTTATTTGATTCAATATATTTATAAGATTTTTTACATAATTGTAGAATATATTATTTTTTTATTTTAACTTTAAATATAAATAATAATAATTAATTTTAAATATAAAAAATAATAATTCATTTTAAATATAAATAATAATAATTAATTTTATAATAATAAAAATTATTATAAAAATAATTAAATTTTATATGCAATTGCACGTTCACTTTATAAAATTTACAACCAAATGTACACGCAAAACACGTTTGACAAATTTAAAAAAAGTAACGGCGCTTGTTGTATGAACTATGAGCATAGAACAAAGACAACAAAACTAAAATGTATTGAAAAATATTTCCATTTCAATCATCATACTGTGTTGTTTATAAGCATACTTTAGAAAAAGTTTTGTATAAAAATGTTTTCTCAAGCACTGTTAAATACTGCTTGTGAATTCAAATTTTATAAACATTATAATAAACGAAATTAAGAAAAGCTTAAATCACACTATTTATATAAGCTTATTCTCAAGTTGTTTTGCAGTTTGATTGCTATATGGTATATTGGGTGGATAATGTTTTTAGCACTTGCACTTGCTTGTAGTAACGGGAGGTAGATCATATTATCATGATATCCAAAAAGAAAATGATAATTAATTTTAGAACAAATAAAAAATTAAAAAAAAAAACTGTTCAATTGTTAACGCTAATCAATCTACATCCTTAAATTGTTTTTTCCGTGAAAAAAATTCTTTCGAATCTAAATGGCCTCTAATCATAAGTTAAATTTTTAAAAAATAATAATTTTTTATTTTAAAATAAAGATACAATCACATGTGTCCTAAGGAGCGCATGGTATATATCAACGGTGCACTTGGATAAAAAAATTAGTAGAAAAATTTGTAAACGGTTTTCAATTCCACTTTACTATTTCTGTACTGATTTTTAGTAAAAAAATTATTATTTAGCAAATCTTTTTGCTATTTACATTTTACAAATTACAGAATGTTTACAGAATATTTACAAATTTTTGTTGCTGATTTCAGAAATCATTTTTCAAATTTTTAAAAATCGATTTCCTAAAATTAGCAAAAAAAAAAATTACTAATTTTAAAAAGCGGATATTGAAGAAAATGTTATTTTTAATTAAAACTTACACCTACAAACTTAAATTGCCTTAAAATATTACATAGATTAAAAAAGGGATCGGAAGTGAATATACCGACTCATGTCTAAAAATAGGACATCCACTTAAATAGCACTAAAAGGTTTTTTTAGTTCTAAAAATCAGCCCTAAAAACAATTAAAATTTGACCTTAAAATTAAAAAAAAAATTACTAAAATATTTTTCAAAACAAAAATTACCAAATTAAAACAAAATGATAAATTCGTTTATTTTTACAATTTTTAAGCCATTGATTTTTTTCCTCTTTGTTTTTTTGTTCCTCTTTGTTTAATATTTTTACTAGTTTTTATGTTGTCTTCATTTCGTTTTAACGTGAAATTTTAATGCAGATGCTTCATTTTTTAACAATTATTTAATGCTTTCTAAGTTTACTATATTTTTTATTTATTGGAAATGTAAAAAACCAGATTCATTAGATCAATTGAATGTACCAAGTATTTTTTAAATTCAATTTTGTATATATTTTTTCGCCTGTTCAAACCACGATTTGTTGTTGGTGGTGGTTCAGAAGAAGGCTGACGATGACCTCGTAGCTCAGGTCGAAAGTGTGCACTCCCTCACAATTTTTTCCATCTTCTATCTTTATAAATTAGTGTTTGCTATTCTATAGTAACATTATTTGAAAAAGACGTTTTAATTAATCAAACAGCAGTTAATTACTGCCAAAATCTCTTAGTTCGTATCGATTATCATTGTGTAAATCCACGATTCAACAAACAAAAATTGCCTCATGATATAAAATGAGTTTATTTATTTTTTTTTCGGCTGCTTTATTTGGACATACTCCACTGTTTCCAAATCTTACCCAAAAATATGATTAAATCTAAAGGTGGGCACCTGATACAAAATTATGTGATTCACACGTAGCGTGAGCCAAAATTTAAATTAAATTTTAGTTTCCGATGGCGGTATTAGACGAATTCCGTTTCCGGATTGGAAAACCGAAACAGAGTAATCTATATATTTTATAATTTTAATATCCTTGGTTAAATTAACCTGTTTTCTTTATTGCTTCATTAACTATTTCTTTCAACACCATTTGTAGCGAACTATTCATCTGGTTCATACTAGTTGAAATATTAGTTAACAAGCAATAAATTGTACCCTAAAGGGGCCTTTAGACGATCAAACATGCTCAGCATTTGATCATGTAAAGCGTGGTTTGATGGTCATTGAAAAAACAAATACACGGGGTCATGAAGCCTGTTGTCCAGCATGATTGATCGTCTATTGGCCTCTTAACAAAAAATTAAATGAACTAAACTAAAAAAAAATTAACGACTAACGATGTGAACTACATAGGTATTTATAAAAACCCCGTGAATAGTTCAAATGAACTAGTTGCGACACAACTATATATTCCCAAAGAAGACATATAATTCCATATTTTTTTTACAATTTGTTAAAAGTTTTTTTTACAAAATCTGTTAATTAACTCGAACGTAAAATGGCTGTGGTTATAGAAACCACTATCGGTGATCTTACAATAGATCTTTTTACTGAAGAAAGGCCAGTGGCGTGTTTAAACTTCATGAAACTGTGTAAATTAAAATACTACAACTACAATCTCTTTCATACCATAGAACAGGGATTCATTGCACAAACCGGAGATCCCACAGGAGCTGGTGATGGCGGAAGTTCAATATGGGGAGTTGTAGAAGGTCAATACAAACGTTTCTTTGAAGGAGAAACTAGACCTAAAATACATCATACAAGCGCTGGTTTGCTATCGTTGGTAGGAGCTGGAAAACATTTAGTGGGCAGTCAATTTTTCTTTACACTTGGTGAAAATTTGACGTCTCTGGACGGACAACATTGTGTTATAGGTGAAGTTGTAGAAGGACATGAGGTGCTGAGAAAGTTAAATGAATCCATTGTAGATGAACATTTTCGTCCCTATCAAGATATACGAATAACGCATACAGTCATATTGGAAGATCCTTTCCCAGATCCTAGAGGTTTTCGCGTACCGAGTCGTTCACCATCTCCAACGGTTGAAAGATTAAAAAATGGCCGTATCGCTGCTGATGAAGATATTGATGATACAGAGGGTAAAACTATGGAGGAAATACAAGAAATGTTAGCTGAGCGAGAAGCCAAGGCTAGAGCTACCATATTAGAGATAGTGGGAGATTTACCCGATGCTGAGATGGCTCCGCCTGAAAATGTTCTTTTTGTTTGCAAACTTAATCCAGTGACGACTGATGATGATTTGGAAATAATTTTTAGTCGATTTGGCAAAGTCAAGGGATGTGAGGTAATACGTGACCGTAAGACAGGAGATTCTTTACAATATGCATTTGTGGAATTTGAAGAACAAAAGTCCTGTGAGGCGGCCTATTTTAAAATGGACAATGTGTTAATAGATGATCGTCGTATACATGTAGACTTTTCGCAATCTGTTTCAAAAGTAAAATGGCATGGAAAAGGTCGAGGAGTCGAGGGTGATAGTAAAGGTTTAGACTTTAATGATTTAAGAGAAGGAGAACAGAAAAATGAACGGCGAAATAGAGATGATAAAAGAAATATTAGGAGAGAAAAATACAATTCACCAGTAAGATATAATAGAACACGTGATGATCGTAGCAGGAGAGTATCACGTTCTCCACTACCGGAAAGGAAACGAAGTACTTCAAGAGATAGACGCAAAGCTCGAGAAGAATGTCATATGAAACAAGAAAAGCAGAGACGAGACTCCCGATCTAGATCAAGGAATAGATCACCAGTTAGAAGAGATAATAGTCAAAGAAATCGGCGTAATATATCACCCAATAGGAAACGTAATGAAATATATACTTCAGAACGACAACGTAACGATAGATATTCTGATGAAAGAAGCAAAAAACATTCATCTGAAAAGCAACGTCCGGATAAAAGATACAATGACTTGTATGATTCAGAAAGAAAGCGTCATGATATACAATCACCGCAAAGAAAACGTAGTAGAGCATATTCTCCCGATCAAAGGCTGTCTGAAAGGTCACACGAAAGAAATAGATATGATTCCAGAGAACGAAATACAAAACTAAAAAACATCTCACCAGGAAATAGTAAAGAAAATGGTGCCAAGAGTCGAAGAAAATGTAAAAATGATAAGAAGAAACAAAAAAAATTAAAACGTGTTTCAACAAGTAGTGAAGCGTCTTCGTCAGACACTGACTCCTCTTCAGAAAGTGAAACGTCTGAATCTTCATCATCCTCTGAATCACAGAGCTCATCGGAAGATGATAGAAAGAAAAACAAGAAATCTAAACACAAAAAGAAAAAGTCTAAAAAACATAAGTCTAAAAAGAACAAGAAATAAAAATAACAGATTAAACAACTGAAAAATATTATATTTATTTTACAAAGATAATACATAACTAAGATCTGCTAACTTATCTATAAGTAATCTCATTTTAATACCAGCCAGATTTGTTTTTATTAAAATTTCACTAATGGTTAATGTGAAACTTCGCTATCCTAAGCAAGGACTACATGTAATTTGTTTTTATATTGCATGAATTTTTTTATTGTATATTCGTTCGTCTGACGAAAGATGTCATCTGGAAACACTTCCAAAGTGTGTATTAAAAATAACTGAAAGTGAATGGTTGAGCTTACTTTAAAATAAGTTGGTCGAATCAAAAAATTTTAATTTATTTTTTTTCTGCGGTAGTAGTAGCGCCGCCATGACAACCTCCTTCATTGGCGTTACCAGCCTTACCCTTCCGCCGAGGAGGTGGTATCACAGCATTTGGATCAAACATAACATTATCTAAAAGTGTTGTTTCAGGAGTAATACGCAATTCTAAACAAAGAATATTTTTTTTAATATTTTTATTTATTTTTGTTCTCAATAACTTACCAAAAACTCCCTCGTCCTTCTGTACGGCTTGTATAACATTTGTGCGCAACTCTTTGTCTACATCTAAAGCTAATTGAAGCATCTTTAAAGATATTAGTTAGTTTTTAAAAAATTAGTGTTTGCTTAACGTGGATGAGCCCATAGTTACTATATGGTAACACGAAACATGCATGTTCATTTTGGATGACTGTATTTAAAGTAATGTAAGAAGTTATAGAAATTATATTTTGAACAAAGTAGAAAATACAACGCACTTGTTCTGTAATATTAGCTGTCACGTAAGCACGGAAAGAAATACAAGATTCGACCGTTCGGACTCTTTCCATTTGCATAGGATAAGAGCTAGCGTGTGCTTTCTTTAATATGGGTTAAATTAGCGGATTCGGCACATTATTTCTAGCTGAAATGTCCCAATAAATTAATCTTAAAATTAGGAATTTGTTATTATATTTCTGAAGTATGCTAGCAATACGTTTTTTTTTCTTTAAAGGTTTATTGTATTGCAATTAAATGAGCAATACTGTATGTTTGTAATTAATCACAAACCAACAACAATATTACATTTATACAAATGTTATTTTAATAACAAAATTTTTTGACCTTTCATTTGATACCCAATTTGTTTGTAGTTTTCTAAAATTAATAACAAATTTTAAAATATAAATTGTGCAATTTTTAATCGCACTTTTTAAACTTAAAAGTGAGGTTACACAACATATTGAAATCTCGTTCATTTGCGGGTTACACCGTAATCTAGCCATTTTAGTCAATTTTTTAAACGAAAAAATTAGTGTTTTAAAGTTAAGTCTACGATATCAAAAACTGAATATTTCCATTCAACGTATTCTGCTCTTTTTTTTATACCAAAACACCGTTTTTGTACATGTTTCCTACACGTATTATTCACCCATGTTTTGGTGTTTTAGTATTTATTAAGAGCTAGGGCAATCATAAAGGGAATATACGTATTATAGGAAGTTATCCCTTTATTTTATCAAAATTACCTTTATGAAGTTATTTATATCGTTTTTTCATAATTTTAAATTACAGAAAAATTAAATCGTAGATTTCGTTTACGTAAAAGAAATATTTTTCAAAACGAAAAATAATAAAATACATACTTTATTAGAAAACTATATTTTCCTTTATGGTCACAGGGTCAAAAAAAGTTTTTAAGCTTTTTTTTCAGTAATTATAAAATCATTTTTTAAATATGAAAATTTACCAAGAACATTTCTGGGCCCATTCGGTTTAAGAAACTATAGTGTCAAGCCGAAAAGTAAATGTATTTACCTTCTTTACATTGTCCACATTTGATTCACGCATATTTTTCTTGAATCGATCATTGATTTCATTTCGTACCGTTTCTAAAGCTTTATCATCTCCGGCAAATATAAATTGGCGTGTACGATGTAATTTTTTAAAAGCATTTATTACCTTTTTTAAAAGACGTATTTTTATTTATAATTTTATAAAATTCATTCTAAAAAGTTACCTCACTTCGAATTTGCGACATTTTTTTCTAATATATTTGTTGTGCCAATTTCTTGTTTCAGTAACTGTCAGCTGTTTTCTGATATTCCAACAGTTTAGGAAGCATTGGCAAATTTATTGTCAACAACACTGTAGATAATTTTAGTATGGATTTCAAATTTATATATTGTTGATCCGAAATCTTAAGTGTTTGTAAACGCAGTTTTAGTGGTATGTAAATCTGTGCATAAACTTGATATTATGTGAGTCGCCTTGTTTTAAATATAAAAAAGATATAATTTTTCGATGAGAAAACTTCTCATACATCGTGTAGACCATGTCAAAACTAAATCATGTATTCGACATTCTATTGTTTTTTTTTGGACTAGGAAGTTATTGCACTTGGTTTATGCTATATATTCCCATATAAATCTGATATAAGCCAACGTTTAGTGTTAACGCTACTTATGTCAAAATGAGAGTAAGCAAAAAATTCTCTCACAAAACAATAAAATAGCCCAAAATACTGCGAACGCACAAAATCACATTTCATACCCAAAAATAAACGTTAAATTTATTCATATTAAAAAACAGCTTAATTAATAAATATATTTGAAATGGCAAATATCTATTTACATTTTCAAATGTATTTTTCATTATTAAGAAGGAAAAGTTGTTTCATAGTAAACTTTTATTTAACTTTAATTTTTTTTTTTCAAAATTGCAAAAGAGTTAATTTATTAGCAGTAGCAGATGATTTGACAATTTTACCCAAACAAAAAGTACGGGTAAGTTCTGGTAAAACCAGAAACACAATTACCCTCTCATGAAGGCTCTCATTTACCCAATTTTTATTACAATAAACGCTTTCTTGTAAGATTGGGTTCCCACAGGCACCCGCTGTAACGTACGTCGAATACACCTAATGATACAAGCCAAATGGGAGCGCTGCCTTGCCGACCTCCATTTGTCAGGTAGTCATTTCGACACTACAAAATCTAGTACAGTGTTATAGGACACACCCACTGAGTTCTCACCGATAGTTAATTGAACACGTTATTAGGAAAAAGACGTATTTAAACTCTTTGAGCTAGTATTTTTATTTATTCTTAAAGTCATGTTTTACTTTATTTATTAAAATAAGATAATTGATTTTAATACCTTCTTCATTATTTATCAAATTTCTTTATATTTAATACAACAGAAAATACATACTAAAGTTACTAAACATATTACTTACTAGTTTTATTCCTACAAACATTTTTATTTATTTAATAAGCTTCGCTACAATTTAAACTTAATGTTAAATAAACTTAAGTGTGCCAAGCAAAATCCCGCATGAAACTTACATGATTTCATATAGTTGAACTCCTCTCACACTCGATAGTGTCTCATAAGAAAATTCATAAATTTTTCGTCAATACGAAATCTAGCAAGTGTCATAGGGGCTTTAGTAGTACAAAAACAGTATTACCATAGTTAGATCAAGCAAAAAAAAAAAAAAATCAGTTTAAATACATGTTCTTATCTTATAAATAAAAGATATTTTAGTCATATTTAATGTTCGTTTTGCTAATATTGACTAATTTAAGCTGTTTTCCTTAAAAACTAATCTTATTTTAGCTTTTTTTCTACGAAAGTCGTTCTATTTTTTTTTTAAGTCGATGTTAATTTTTTAATAATTCGATTAAGAAATTTTTAGTTCAAGTTAAAAAAAAGTTCAAACTAACATTCGGTTTTTCCCCCTGAATTGTAAAGCAAAAACATGACGTTCGAAGTTACAAGGAATGTAGCATCGGGTTAAATACAAAATCTATTTTTTAATGCTTTTGAGGAAATTGTCAACTTAAGGCTTTTTTTCATTTTAACTGCTTTTTCGAGCTTTTTTAAGGGCTTAAAACAGTATTTTGAACGCTTTTTTGGTTAGCTTAATCATGACTAATGCTGCGTTCACATTTGCACCCTTACTACAGAAAAGTCACAACTCAACTGTTGGGAAAATTAAATTTAGGTGCTTTTGCTAAAATCACGTTGATCTTTTAATCTCTATTTTTATATGACATTCTAGGATTCTTTTTCTTTTTGTATGATTTTTAACCATTTTGTTATTGTAATCCAGAGAGCATTTTTCCAATGTGTCTACCATGGGAATATGTAATTTTCCAAAGAAAATTTAAAAATATTGAGTAATACTAGACATAGGTAGCCGACGTTTAAACCAACTTTAAAGGTTTTTCACGTTAATTTACACGTCGACTTTCACTATTTAAAATTTTTTGTAAATTCTTTTTTGAAAATTACATTTCTTATGCCAAATAATCTGAAATATGTAGACAGTGACAGTCAACTTGTGTATATCCCTTTATGTTTTTAAAAAAATGGATTAAATTCAAATAGGATTTTTAATACCTTAAATTAATAAAAAAAATTTGATTTCTTTTTATATTTTGCCATTCATTTTTATATATTAATATTTATTAGAATACTAAGATTATACGATTTGTGCACTGAGCAATAATGAAAACAACTATTTAGTTTAGTCATTAAATATATGGAACATTTAAAGAGTCCACTGTTTCATATCATTTTATCTATTTCCAATTGTTATTCAGAAAATATGAATTCTAATTTAAAAAATGACACTTGAATTAAAACATGTTATTTTAAAATTTAGTAAATCGAGGCTGCTCTAGCCAGACAACTCATGTGTTTTTTTAAAAGGTTTTAGGGCAAGTAAGTTCAATTGATATCCAAATTCTTTTTTGAATGGACGACTGAACAAATAAGAAATTTAAGAAGCTTTTAACAAATTTCGAAATTTCCGGTTGGCAATGTCATAAAGACGACATTTCACAGATTTGCTGATCCGCTCCCATAAAAATTTCTTATAGGCTTCTTTCAAACCGCAACAACATTTTTGTCTATTTCTTATCCTCCTCTTTTTTCAATACTAAATTATTTTTCTTTTCCTTGTAATTAGTTTTCGTCTATTAAAAATTCAAAGTTTATTATTTGGTATCACAATTACTAATTTTCCGAAATCATTTTCATTAAGAATAATTAAATTTTTACCATTATTTTAAACATGTTTTTAACTGATATGTTCAGATTTAAAGAAATAAATTTCTTAGAACTTACATTAATTTGAAATAAATATTTTCTGTTTAACAATTCAAAATACTGTTAATCAAGTCCAATTTTTTCTTGTTACTAATTACTAAAGTAAGTTAAGGACAAACAAATCTATGTACTTAGCTTTTTATAAATTTTCGTAAATGGTTGTGACATATCACCAACAATAAAATATACCGGTTCACGAGTACATTTCAATAATTGCAGGATTAAAGAAAATAATTGATACACCACCATAATGATGGCATAAATTGATAGAACATATGATAGTCCAATAGTGTATTCATCAAATACTTCACTACAATCGTCGGGAAAAGTAATAGGTATATTCCATATACGTCCTATTAGTAAGGGATGACAAATGGCTGTAAGAGTTAAGTAGACGCCAAAGATCAAAGTTAGTTTACCCATAATCATGCTGGCCATATAATATTTCATATTGTATTGGCCAATACAACAATCCAGCCAATAACTGTGATGACTATGTAGCATTATGCAGGCATTACAGACGTGGCAATGGATGGTACGTGCCGAGACATATTTTCTACAATTATGACACATATTTGTTTGATGTTGCTGGTTGGAGCCACCTGCCCGATTGTGAATAGATTTACGCGGCGAATCATTGTCTATTAATAGAGCTGTATGAGCTGCAGCTTCCTCTTCCTCCTCTGCGGCAGTAGCTTCAGATATATCCGCCAAATCATCCTCAGTTGTTCTTGAGGGTAAATCTTGACAAGCTAGGGAATATTTCCTTGTCAGGACTATTAAGTAGGCCGTGATACATGCCATTACCACCAATAACAAATTTTCCTCCGGCAAAAGTTCCAATAGTGGAACAGCAAATTCTAAGCCCGCAATCATATAAATCACAGACCACATCATCCACATAAAAAAGAATCTTGTTTTTACATAATTACGTTTTACAAAATAATTTGCGTATGCTAAAAAGATCACACATGCTCCCAGCATAATATATGAAGTAATTTCATTTAACGCCGCCAAGCCAATAACCAAAGGATATACTGCTCCAGGAATAATAGCTTCAATTGAAATACGTTTAGCCCCTCCCCTCCAGGGTATGCGTAATCTATCTTGGAATGTTAATAACATATCGCGTTTGTTTTGAGAATCCACTCGCTGGCAGGTTATAAAACTGGTAAAGGCTAAATCAAAGTCTTGGCAATTGCAGCAACAGCCTAATATATGAAATCTTTTTTGATCCTTATCCAAATACTCGCAACAACAAAGTCGCGTTGTAGATTCAAAATCCTTTTCTTTTTCAGCCTTTTGGGCTACGGCTATATAGTCATAATTGCCCATTTTAACAATATTTTTTTAATGAACAATTCCCCAACAAAAATTTAAAAAAAAATTATAATCCAAGCAGCATGAAAAAATTAAGAAAATTTGATCACTGTAATTTAAAGAAATGGTTTTTGTTGTAAATCAAACTTAAAAAAATAAAATTTAAATAAAAACAACAATAAAACCACTTATTCTTACATTTTTTATATTAGATTAGAATCGAGACGACCAAGAAATCTTTGGGTAAAATTTTTCCGAAAATACACAGCTGGCACAAACTGTGTATAACAACAAAAACCAAAACATATGATTAGTACTAAAAAAAGACTTGCAATGATTCATAAACTGTATCAGTGGTTATAGCACGTTTACAAATTAAAATAGTTGGTAAGCTAATCTACTTTTTTAATATTCATCGATTACATTTGTTTAAATATTTACTGGATGGCGTTCATTTACACAAATATTCAGTAAAAATAAAAAAACAAGTAAAAAGGCTAAATTCGACTGTGCTTCGGCACAATGAATACCCTCCACCAATATCCTAAAAAGATGTTCTCTACTGTTTTGGATACAAATAATATAAAGAAACTTTTGAAGTTAAATTATGGTGAACAAATTTTTTGAGGTGAAAAACTTTTTAGATGTGAAAAGAACTTTTTTGGTGGAAAAAAAAATTTAGAGATGAAAACAATTTTTGAGGAGAAAAAATTTTTTGTGGTGAAAAAAATTTTAGTGGTGAAAAAAAATTTTTGTGGTGAACAAATGTTTAAGGTGAATACAAAACATTTACTGCTTAGCGACTGGTGAAAAATATATGAGAAAATATATTATGTACCTAGCCATGGGGCAGGGTATTGCTTTTTGTTAATTCAGCGCCACCTATTTAAAAGTAGCGGCACTAAAGCAATTATGTATTTTGCTCTTTCTTTATATATAAATGTCTTTGGTTACAAAAACAAAAAATACATTTTATGGAATGAAACGGAAAACCAAGAAGGCGTAAAAAAAAAGGATATAGAAAAATTGTACAAATTTGTATGGAAAATTTAGAGGTACGTTCACATTTTCACTCATAACTTTTGAACCGCTGGACCGATTTTGCTAATTTTCAATACCAAACTGCTCGGGAGGATGTTAAATGATCTGTGTAAAAATATGCACCTTCGCTTGCGTCTTCTCGTCGTGATCGCCATTTCAAAAGACAGACGGACTGACAGACAGAAAGACAGACAGACAGATGGACATCGCTAAATCGAATTAAAATTGCATAAGGATCACGAATATATATACTTTACGGGGTCTTAAACCTATATTTCGACATGTTACAAACGGAATGACATACTGGTATAAAAAGGAGAATAAAGCAAGAGTTCGATGATAAGAGTTTGCAAAATTTTACTGGACAAATTTATGTCAGCAAGAATTTTTAAGCAGAAAAAACATATGATTGAAAATCATTTGATTAATTTTTGTAAATACTTATAAATATTTTTTACATCTACATTGTTGTATTAAAATGCATAACAATAAATATTGTAAACATTATTACAGAAAAGATAAGAGTGCTCATTATTGACCTGGAGCTGTTTAACAAACTTGTAAATTGTTGCAAATTTTCCGTTTGCGTAATTTTTAGAAAATTTTCTTATTCAGAGTAAATTTGATTTGATCTCTGCAAGTTTATAATTGAGTAGTTTTTACAAAACTCGAGTGGCAAAAGTAATGGAACGGATCTTATGTTGAGTTTATATTAAATTTAGACTGCAGAATTAACATGGTGGTTACACGTTCAATTTCTCGCTTTAAATTCCTTTCAATTTTCAATACACTCTTACTTATTTACTACCTGTATAGTAAAAAAGTGTGAGTGTATTGCAAATTGAGAGGAATTGAAAGCAAGAAATTGAACGTGTAATCATTATGTAACCTAGTAAAAAGATTAACTGCTCAAAACAGCACCTTGTTTTTGTATTTCTTGCATCGAAATAGTTTTCGCAAAAAACATGTAATATACATCCTTGTTCTGCTTCCTATAGCGTTTGTGACATACAATTAAATATCTAATTATCAAAAAAGGAAATCTTAACTTTAACGACTTTTTGTGGTAGATTTGATAAAAATACTTCTCGTTTAACGAAATTCACTATTTCTTACTATTGTGCTTAAAAACCAAAATTAAAAAAATTTGGTAAAATGCATAGTATTGAATAAAATTTAACTATAAGAATCCTACTTGTATCAATTTTAAATGCACTAAAATGTGACTTAATGTTTGATTAAATACTTAATCTGGCATCCTTGTTAACACAATTTTTAGTACAAACTCTACATTATTACTGCAACTATGAGAACAGCTGCCAACAAAAAATTTCTATTTTGTTTTAGCTGACTTTCAGTTGAATTCTTTACGCGTCGCTGTGAAAATTCGGAAAATTTTAGTCTAGCTATTTTGGTTAATCGCATTTGAGAAAATTATTTTATACTACAACAAATTTTTATACAAATCAATTGGAATAATCAAATAATATCCAGCGTGTAAAAAATTAAAACAAAAATTTTATCAGACGTACGGCAAAAACAAAAAGATATATTCCAGAAAAGTCGTTTGGTTTAACAACAACAAATATGTATAAATGCTACTAATAAAGAAAGGTGAAAGAGCAAGTAATAACTTTTTGAAGAAATATAACCAGAAAACTTAAATAAATATATAATTATATTCCTTTTCAACGTTTTAAAAATAAATGGTACAAAACTGCAAAAAAATTAAAAAAAAGTTTTAATACAAAAACAACACAAGTGTGTCAAAAAGCAGTGCGAAATACTGAAAAGCAAAAATTAATGTTTGTATTTTTATTGTGTGTTAAATTAATTGACCTCTGTCGTGCAAAAGATTTTCTTTATAGTTTAATGGTTTAATAGTTTATTTTGTATTGTCTGATTTAAATTGTTTTGGAAATTCAAATTGTGTTAATTTTAACATCACACTGGCCACTCTTAGTGAAAAATATCAAAAATTCTTCAACAACATGGAAGAGGATGAAGAGGATGAAGTTACCGACATCAAGTTACAAATATTTCATAATACCGTACGGGAACATATAGTAAGTACATATGAAAAAAGTAAATTTACTATATTATTAAATAAAGTGCAAGTTTAAACATTTTCTGTTTTCCAATTGCATTAAAAACAGTAATATGTAGAATTTATTAAACTGTACTTTAGCGGGTGTGGCCAAAGTTTACTTTTCCGGAGAACTGTCGAAAAAAAATATATGACCCCTCTAGAATTTTTTCCAAGGTCCGGAAAATTTAATTCGCGTTGGTCCATTTTATTAAATTTTTTGTAATTCTTAGGGCTTTTCTTTTTAAATTGTGATATATAGAAACATATTGAAAATGTCTTTTTTTTTCTTAAAAAAGATGCTATTTTTAGAAGATGTTTAGAAAGCCACTTTCTTTCATATATGAAATTTCATTTATTGAGTCTACCCCCAATATAAAAATTAAGATACCTGATATTGACCTCTCCGTTCTTTTAAAGTAAAAATTTGTCGTATTTGGAATCAATTACCATCTTCTCTAGAATTTTATCATATTTCACTTTAACCAAAAGTGGTAATTACGAATGACCGTATCGAATATGCCATTAAATTAAGGTTTCATTAGAATCAACCGAATTGAAGATTGTATTTTTTATAGACGAAATAAATTTATACGAAATAAATTTTAAAATAGTAAGCAAGAGTGCGAACTATGAATCTGAATATATAGGTAAATTTTTGTATATACCCTTAGGACTCCCTATCCTAATTATTGTAGAGTTGCATATTTCAATGTGACAACTTTTTATATAGTTACGGAATAACTTTTTAAATGTAATTTAATATAAAGACATTGATTTATTCAGAATTAAACTAAGTGTGATGCGACATAAACAGCAAGGGGATAGAAATAAAGTTTTTATTATTCTTAATATTTGAAAATTGAATAACCTTTTTTCTTTAAGTTTTTATATCTACATTTTATACTTTTTTAAAATAAGTACTTAATGATCTAAAAACTTTTCTTTAAAAGAATTTTAGGTTTGTTTTTTTTTTTAGAATTTCACATAAATATTATTATAATTTATTAAATCAAATACTTTCCAATTATTGGACACATAGATAGGGGAAGATTACAAGCATATAACAATGTTAAATAAAATAATAGATTAATCTGAATTTATTTTTAAATACTAAACTATTATCTTAAATACTAAAAAATTAGTCAATATAGTTTCTAACCTAACTACCATACCTATGAAATTAAAAATTATAAAATAATAAAAAAATTAAAAACTGGCGATAAACTATTTATATTTATATGTAAACTTAAAAATAAAATTAATGACAGTCAATTATGTTGAAATACGAAGCAATATTCTTTTAAAGCCCATTAATGAAAGATAAAAAGATTTCAAGTTCTATACAAATTTAAGTAGATATATACTTTCCCAGTAGTTATACATAGCTATAGCTGTTCAAAAATTAAGAATGTATAAAAATGTTGTCAAATCTTGGAAATTCTTGCCCAATAAACATATTTTCTGGAATTAAAGTTAAAATCATGTGTTGTTTAAGTAATGTTTTCCAATTTCAAGCCTTGATTTATACTTGAATTACACTTTAATTCAATAGCATATTCCGGACACTGAAATTCAAGTCCAACATTTCAGTGAGAATATACTTTAATTCAAGCATAAATTACAGTTCAATTCAAGTTAATACAACATTATAATAACACTTATTTTCAAGCCCTAACTTCAGGTTTAAACAAAGCTATAATAACGCGGTAATGATTAGTTTTGGTACAATTTATTAATTCTTTAAAGGTTAAAAACAAAACATTTTTAAAATAATAGTTTTGTATATTTAATCTTGATTTTTTACGCGCGATGATTCTTTCACTAGTCCTTTTTATACCCTCCACTATATATAGTGAGGGTAGATATCAGTTTGTCATTCCGTTTGTAATATGTCGAAATATAGGCTTAAGTCCCCATAAAGTATATATATTCGTGATCCTTATGCAATTTTAAGTCGATTTAGCGATGTCTGTCTGTCTGTCTGTCTGTATGTATGTATGTATGTATGTATGTATGTATGTATGTATGTATGTATGTATGTATGTATGTATGTATGTATGTATGTATGTATGTATGTATGTATGTATGTATGTATGTATGTATGTATGTATGTATGTATGTATGTATGTATGTATGTATGTATGTATGTATGTATGTATGTATGTATGTATGTATGTATGTATGTATGTATGTATGTATGTATGTATGTATGTATGTATGTATGTATGTATGTATGTATGTATGTATGTATGTATGTATGTATGTATGTATGTATGTATGTATGTATGTATGTATGTATGTATGTATGTATGTATGTATGTATGTATGTATGTATGTATGTATGTATGTATGTACAGTGCTGGTCAAAACATTTGCAACTGAAATCCCATTTAAAGTAAATACTGTTTTTTTATAATAAAAACACTTCTACACTTAGTTTCTTATTTTGTTTTATTTAATTCAATTATAGTATATTATCTTACAAAAACAAAAAAATATATTTATTAACTTACAACAATAAAAAAATAACTTTTAGCAAAATTTGTCGAAATTCAGGTGTTCAAAACATTTGCAACTCTTAACGAAATTAAAAATAAAAATAAAAAAAAACTCAAAATGTTTAGTATTTTGTTGCATATCCACGATGTTTTATAACTTCAGAGCATCTCTTAGGCATGGAGGCTATGAGCTTATCTATATATTCGTTAGAAATTGCATTCCACTGCATTTCCAATTCGACGAAAAGTTCATCACCATTTCGGAATACTTTATTGCCGATGTTGCGTTTAACAATCATCCACATGTTCTCAATCGGGTTGAGATCGGGAGATTGAGGGGTCCACGACATGACATTAATTTTATTTTCCTCTAACCAAGCTTTAACTATCCTTGCCGTGTGTTTAGGGTCGTTATCATGCTGGAATGTCCACGAAAGTGGCATATCCCATTCAGCATACGGAAGCATAACTGAGCTAAGTAGGTCTCTATAGATTGGGGCTGTCATTGTATCTGTTATGCGGTGAATCGGACCAATTCCATTCCCAGAAAAATACCCCCATACCATAATATTTCCACCTCCGTGCTTTACTGTGGCTGTTGTGTACCTGGGATTAAACTTTTCACCTTGAGGTCGTCGAACGTAGGTTCTTCCATCTGACCCCCGGAGGTTAAATTTAGACTCATCCGACCATAAAATGTTTTTCCATTGATGTGGAGTCCAATTTAGGTGGGCGCGAGCAAATTCAAGTCGAGCTTTTCTGTTTTTTTCTGATACATATGGTTTTTTTGTACATCTAAAGCTTCTAAGACCACATTCTACGGCTCTTCGTTTGATAGTGGAAAGACTGGCATCTATCGGAATTTCCGTTTTTGCTTCTCTAGGGATTGCTTTCGGATATTTGAAAAAAAAATCTTTATTTTTCTATCTTCTCTTTTAGTTGTAATACGGGGTCTTTCTCCTTTATGGATTGTATGGATATTGCCACTTTTAACTATTCGACATATCGTTGACTTGGGTACAGAATATTTTATTGAAATTTCTTTTTGAGAAAGTCCATTTTGATAATCTTTTAAAATTTTGGTCTTAAAAACTGAATTATATTTGTTTCCAGCCATTTTTCACAAAAATTATATTAATGAATATTACCCTTTCACCATGTAATGAAAACTACTGAAGCGCAATAGTTTTAAATTTTTTTTTTGTAAAAATGTAAAGACAAGAATATAAATAATTTAAAAAGAATGCAATTACCGTTATTTCCAAGCATTTTTTAGTGTTAATTAATTCGCTAAGAGTAGAAGAAATTACAGTTGCAAATGTTTTGAACTCTTCAATTTCGACAATCTCTTAAAATATATATTTTTTGTTGTTGTAATTTAACGGAATCTGTTTTTTTCTTAATTGTTTAACAAAAGCAATAAATAAATGTAAAAAAATAATAAATAGTTAGTAACCAAGAGTCATTTAAAAAAAGTTTATCAATTAAAAGCTCAAATACGGTCTCAGTTCCATATGTTTTGAACAGTACTGTATGTATGTATGTATGTATGTATGTATGTATGTATGTATGTATGTATGTATGTATGTATGTATGTATGTATGTATGTATGTATGTATGTATGTATGTATGTATGTATGTATGTATGTATGTATGTATGTATGTATGTATGTATGTATGTATGTATGTATGTATGTATGTATGTATGTATGTATGTATGTATGTATGTATGTATGTATGTATGTATGTATGTATGTATGTATGTATGTATGTATGTATGTATGTATGTATGTATGTATGTATGTATGTATGTATGTATGTATGTATGTATGTATGTATGTATGTATGTATGTATGTATGTATGTATGTATGTATGTATGTATGTATGTATGTATGTATGTATGTATGTATGTATGTATGTATGTATGTATGTATGTATGTATGTATGTATGTATGTATGTATGTATGTATGTATGTATGTATGTATGTATGTATGTATGTATGTATGTATGTATGTATGTATGTATGTATGTATGTATGTCTGTATGTCTGCCTGTCTGTCTGTCTGTCTGTCTGTCTGTCTGTCTGTCTGTCTGTTTGTCTGTCTGTCTGTCTGTCTGTCTGTCTGTCTGTTTGCCGCAATCCAGATTATTGAACATCCCCCGAGCAGTTTGTTATTGAAAATGAGCAAAATCGGTCCAGCGGTTCAAAAGTTATGAGTGAAAACGTGAAGGTACATCTAAATTTTCAATACAAATTGGTTCAATTTTTCTGTATCTATTTTTTTTTCTGTTAAGCTTTGTTGGTTTTTCGTTTCATTCCATAAAATGCATTTTTTGTTTTTATAACCAAAATCATTTATGTATAAAGAAAGAGCAAAATACATAATTGCTTTAGTGCCGCTACTTTTGAATAGGTGGCGCTGAATTAAAAAAAACAATACCCTGCCCAAAGAAATTTATTATAGCGACTGGTAATTAATATATTTTCTCATATTTTTTCACCAGTTGCTTAACAGTAAATATTTTGTATTCACCTCAAACATTTTTCCACCACTAACATTTTTTTCACCACAAAATTTTTTTTTCCCACCAAAGAAGTTCTTTTCACATCTAAAAAAATTTTTCACCTCAAAAAATTTGTTCACACATAATTTTACTTCAAAAGTTTTTTTAAATTATTTGTATCACAAACAGTAGAGAACATCTTTATAGGATATTGGTGGAGGGTATTCAAAGATTCGGCACAGCCGAATTTATACTTTTTTTACTTGTTTTATTTAGAAATGTAAAAATTTGTAGAATCTTTCTGAGATAAGTAAAAATATAAATGTGGCTTACCTTTTGGTTAAAATCCGTGTACAAAATTAAGATTTTATTTTAATTTTTTTTTATTTTTTAAAAAAACAATTTTAATTTGTTATAAAAATCTTCACAAGAAATTTGTATATTTTTATTTATTTGTAAATTTGAAAAAATGTTTTAGTTTTATTTTAAACCAAAAACATGAAATAAATTATTTTTATTTGCATAAACTTGATTTTGACTGTAAAAAAACACTTAAAAGAAAGCACAATACAAGCAATATTTGAATCATTTAAATTTTTAACTTCTTAATGTTTATTGGGTGGTTTGTCATAAAATATTTGAAATTCTTGTATATTAAATTTTATAAAATATTAAAACAACAAAAGCTAACAAATTAAATATATGTTTGTTAATAAAGTTAGAGCAAGGCAAACAATATAATTTCTCTATTAGGCGTTCCGGCGAAGTCCATATATGAAAATAGCTCTCATACAAAGACATCCCTAAATTTTTAAATTGTGTTTGTTTACAAAAAGTAAAGTCGTTTTCTTGACAAGTAATTATTGACATACGTTGATATAGAATTGCAAAAACCAAACTTCTTCTAATAAAAAAATCTGTAATAAAATTATAAGATTAGAAATATCTTTTGGGTTTTAACTTTTTGCGAAAAAGAATTTTTTTATTGTTGAAAATTAATCTCTGGGGTATCATAAACAAAGTTTGTTCTACAACTTTTTCATTTTTGATTTTTTTTGAAAATATACCGTTATTTTTATGTCACGAATTGTCTTTTTGACCTTTAAAACCAAAAAATTTGGTTTGACAATGTTCCGCACCTTTGTCCAGGAGTGTTTTTTCTTAATGTACCAACTTTGAAAAAATCCAAATAATAGTTATTTTTTTAAAATTTATAAGAAAAATGTCATTACCGCCACCTTGCGGCAACTTTTTGCAACCATTTCTGAAACAGAAAAATAGATAATTTTAAAACTTTTTATCACAACGAGAGACAATTGCATTAATAAGTCACACAATTGCATGGGTTCATTTTTCTGGATTAAATTTTCAAAGAGAATTTTACTATCCTACCGTCGATTTTTTAATTTTTTTCTAGTCATTTCATACTTTCTCTAGCGTTCCATTTAACATTTTCTTGAAAGTGTTTTCTCTTAGAGTATACTTTCATTAGATCGAATCGCTGTAAATCTAAAATTCATTGAATACATTTTTTTGACGGGCTTTTACTTGCTGGCACCTTGTATATATTTCTTTGTGAGCTGCCCTATCTTCGTTTCTCTTTACCATTGCAAAAAATCTTTCTACATTAATGTTACCGTGAAATTAATATACATTATCGAGTGGTCGATCTATATATCTTTTTAACAAGGATTCTTTTGCAGCTACCAAAATACTTTGAAAAATTTGGTTATGGTTTTCCATGTTTGTAAAAGAAATTGGAGTTTATCTTCAGTGAAAGCAAAAGGAAAGTTTTGTGATATTAAATTCATTAACAATATTTTGTTAACATTTTCGCTTTCCATATAACTAAATATTTCATTTATAGTTTCCTTAAACACATGATGATCCGAAGCCACTAGTGACTCGCTACTACTCACGTGTTAAAGAGGTTCAATGCAGGTTGCATGGATAAGTACACACACTTTAAGCTAATGAAGAAAATCATTGTTCGTAATATAATCGTGAATTATTTTCGCTTCACTGTAGGCCTCAGGATATTTTTTCGTAAATTCAAGCAACATATCTTTTAATTTTAATATTTGCCAAGCTAAATCAGACATAAACATGAATCTGTGCCCTGCCAAGTTACCAACACTTTTTGGATGGAAATTCCTTTTTCTGCTGGAGATTTCTGAAAACAGCTGATATGCGATGAAAAGCAGAATTTTTTAAATTCAATTGTGTCTTTTGACACGTTGTTAGCGGCATGTACAAAACAGTCTTTTAAATGCAAATCCTCCACCACTATGAATTTTCATTTTCCCATTTTAAGTCTCTCTATATGTAGCAATTTGTTAAAGCTTCTAGCTTAATAAGAAATTGTTTCCTTAAATTAAAGAAAAATTTCATTAAATTAAATTGACATTTTTAATAGTTTATCTAACTTTTGTTGTTGTTGTTAGTTTAACTTAATAGTTAAACTTAAAAATATTAATAAATTAAAATATACTAATAAAACAAAACCTATTTTTGTGCATTTTTTATATGTGTTTGTCACATGTTATAATTAGAATCACTCTGGAATGTACAACCTCCCTTATCCTAACAATGGCACAAAAACGACTGAATAGTTTTGCTCGAAACTTTGCACACTGGTCAAGAACAACAATATCTAAAATTTCTCCATTCCGCTTAACAATGCAATGCTTATTTTCTGAGATGTACATAGCAAAATATCAAAAATAAAAAACTAAGAATTTTGCATTTTTTAAGATTTTGTCAATTTGTGTCCGAACAAAACATTCTATCGTCAAGCGGAACGGAGGAATTTAGACATTGAAGTTTCAAACTAGAACGAGTAATTTTTGCATAAAAGCATTCAGTCATTTTTGTGCCATTTGAAATATAAAGTTAGGATTTTTCCATTTGCATATAGTTCTTTCAACATTTTTTTTCAGTGTACTAAAACATTTTTATATCTTAAACGAAAGATTGCTATTTCAACTAAGCATACCAAAATTAAAAACATTTGTTTTTTTAATTATTAAAAAAACGACTACGGCGTCTATTTCGAATTCAATTGATAACATTCTGCCGCAAATATCATCCTGTATTTCACACAACGGATAAATGTCCATTTGATGTAGCCGAATGTTTTCCCCAATGAGTAGAAGTAATTTGGTATAAATATCTTTAAATTGGATATATTGCTAGCTATAATACATTCTACCCTATCGCTATGAAAATAATTTAATATTAAAATATCGTTAAATATTTTTTAAAAATAAATTTATTTTTTAATAAGATAACATCTTTTTGTATTCTTCATTGTTTTTTGGCCAAACTGACGTAGTATTTTTTAAAAAATACAAATATTTAAATAGGATTTTAAAAATAAACATAATTTGTTGATTTTTATTTAATAAAAACAAATAATAAATAAGTTGGGACAGGGTTTCAAGGGTTGTATAAACGCAAATTATGTGACAAATTATTAATATTGCTAGCTTTATGTAAAAAATTATATGTTACTCCTTAATATACTGCCTCCTGACTATTCTATACCATGTAAACTATATTAATCAGAGCTTTAAAAGAAATTACTCATAAATCGCAAACATCACGAATATTAGAACAAATACGTGTACGATGAAATTTATTGAGGAATATGTTACCATATGTAAATTTGAACAAAAATGGTACCTATTTTTGGTACAATTTTGATCCCCATTGGAGATGAAATTAAAAAAAAACCCTGCAAAAATTAGCTTTTTATTCTCTGTCACATATACGAGTTTCATCTTAATCGGCGCGTAAGCGTTTATGCGATTCCTTTATAAATCGTGCAAAATAATGAAATGATATTTGAAGAATTTGCAATACAGCATTACAAGAATTTAACTACCTAAAATCATGATCACGGTTTTTCTGATAGGCACACGTCAAGTTCAACTTAAAGATAAAAATAACAACTCAAATAATAATTTAAAAGAAAACAATTCTTGTTTTAAACATTTATAGATAAGAACAAAAGAATCTTCAAGATGTTTTCAATGTCACAAATTTAACACTGTGTAAACATTTGTTATATTTTGCGGTTGGCTTGTTTGGAAAATAAATAAAACAAATTCAAATTATTATAAAAACAACAATAAAACAAATTCAAATTATTATTGAAAATTTGTATTCGTCACAGGCCTTGGCAGCTGCAGCAGGAAAAAGTGTTGTACACTTCTTCAAAATAAAATTATCTAGTGCTTGAACGAATAATTTTCAATTTTCTTCATCACAACTTATTTTATGAGGCAATTACCGCCTATTTGAGCAAAAACTGGTACTTTTTGTTCACAACTCAAGCAAAAATTCCCTTCGTTCAAGCACGAGCAATATATGTCCTTTTGCAAAAAGGACATATCCCACGAAACGTCACGTGACTGGTTCATTGTGATGGGGGACGGGTCACAGGATCGTTTTTTTTATATGAAAAGGACCGGTCACTTTAACTTGGGCTTGTCCTAGGGCAGGGTCAATTACCCTCTGTTACATGTCACAAGTTTGGTCTAAAAGAACAAGAGAATATCACAGAAATATTAGAAATCCAATTTAATTTAACAAATATTTTGATTGGTTCCAAACTTTGATGAAAAATCCAAAATTGGCAAAGCACTTTTGTTATTATTCCAAAGGCACATTATTAATTGTTTTGGGGTTGGCAAAGTACTTATGCATCATTGAAAAAGCACTTTATTGATTTTTTCACCAGTAATTTGCCATCGTTTTAAAAAGGAAACGGCCAAGCCCAGAGAAAAATCAAATCAAAATAGTTCGTTCTTCTAAATCTAGCACCACCGGTTAAAACACTGGGCTGTGGCTAAAAAAAAGATTTGTATAGTAAACTAACTTTATTATTAAATATTTCTATAATTTAAGTAATTTAACTTAGGTGTAAGTACAACAATGTAAAATGTTTTTGGACTTATAGGCTTTATATTACTGAATAAATAGATAAATAAATAAACTAAACTAAAACTGCCATATTTATAACATAACCAAATGTCTTTGCAAATGGTTAAAAAAAAAAAATTAAGAAGAAAACAAGTAAAAAAGGGCTAAATTCGGCTGTGCCGAATCTTTGAATACCCTCCACCAAAGGGGATGAAGATGATATACGTATATACTAAATTTTGCATGAACTGTAATATGAATATGTTTTGTCAATTTATGTAACGAACTTTTGTTATTTAGTTTTAGCAATGTTATTTACAGAGGTCTGCTCTGTTAGCGACTTTAACATTGTTCATTTTTACGTTAACTTAGTTATCATAGTATGTAAGACAATAAATGTAATCGAACAATAAGAAGACTTAATAACATTTTTACTTACTTAACAGAAAAAAAAAATAGATACAGAAAAATTGTACAAATTTGTATGGAAAATTTAGAGGTACCTTCACATTTTCACTCATAACTTTTGAACCGCTTGACCGATTTTGCTCATTTTAAATACCAAACTGCTCGGGAGGATGTTTAATAATCTGGGTAAAAATAGGCACCCCCGCTTGCGTCTTCGCGTCGTGATCGTGATTTCAACAGACAGACAGACAGACAGACAGACGGACATCGCTAAATCGACTTAAAATTGCATAAGGATCACGAATATATATACTTTATGGGGTCTTAAACCTATATTTCGACATGTTACAAACGGAATGACAAACTGATATATACCCTCACCATGTATGGTGGAGGGTATACAAAAATATATAAAAATGCTTGACTTTTATTAAATTTTTACAAAAAAATTTGTCAATGTTAATAAAAAAAACTTTTTTTTTCTTTCTTTCTACATACAATTTTATGTTTTAATATCTGCATACATAAATTATATGTAAACCAGAAAAGTATTACATCGTTAATTTCGTTTGCCGATTTTAATGCCCACTCCAGGCAATTTATATGTATGTACAATAATTTAAAACAGCGCTAATACCAAACTGCCTACTCAAAAATGCATTGAAAATTTATAAAGATTTTGAGGCGTCATACAACATACACACACATTTTAAATAAAAAAAAATATTGAAAATTCTGCAAATGCTATTTTATTTTTAAATGTTTTTGATTTAGTTTTTATTTATCATATGTTATGTGCCAAGGATGATCTGAGAATTTCAATTTAGTATCATTAGTAAATACTTTTTCGACCTCAAAAGTAGCAAAAAAATTTTTTTTTGGAAATTTTGAAAATTATAAAGGTTCATTCAAAATGATGGGGTAATCCACGCTGCAGAGTGGAGTTAACTAAAAAAGAGATGGAAACAATACCCATTCTGTAGAGAGGAGTACTCCAGTTTTGTGAATCTAGCTTAATACATTGATAAACAATGTAGCAGCATTTTAGCAGAATATAAAGGTTTCCCTGTGATGTGTGAAAGCTGTTTTTCTATAAAAACAGCATTTACAAGAAATTACATCACAAAATAGTTGTCATAAATAAAATATTTATAAAAAGGGAAACATTTGTGAATAATATCAAATGGGTCGTGGGAGTACCATAGTAATTTTAAGACTCTAATAGTACCAAAAAAAGTACTGCAGTACCAACTTTATGATATCTGTTATGTGCGTATTTTTTGGCATTAACCCTCTAAATTGTCAACGAGTCTTAGCAATACATTTGTGGGGCTTTAATTATTCGATCAAATTAAATTTGCCATGCGCTCAAAGAACAAGCTTTATTAAATGAATAAAAAGAAAAAAATATTAACTTATGGGATAGGCGTGAAAATTATAGCTCTGTTTGTTTGCTCTTAATTTAAAGACGTTTTTTTTTGTACAATTCTGAAAACGCTTCTAGAATGTAGCTAGTGTAGGCAGTGGCAATATTGTTCACGGTGCGCCAAATCGAAATTTTAGAGTAAAATAAGACCTACTCTTGGCCGTACACGAACAATAAAATAAATATTTTCGGACATACTAAAGATGTTTTCTGAAATTTTTGCGATCTTGCTAAATAAAATCTAATCTCAATTCAGGTTTCCAATTTTTTTATGAAATTTGAAAAAAGATGTTTTAGGTAAAAAAATTGTACTGGTCAAAAAATTTTTTTTGAGGTGAAAAATATTCATGGTGAATATAAAATATTTTTAATTCTAAGCGACTGATGGAAAAACAAGTAAATTTTTTACTTGCCAGTCGCTACTTAAATTAACCAATTTGTATGGAAAATTTAGAGTTACATTCACTCTTTCACTCATTACTTTTTAACCACTGTACCGATTTTGCTTGTTTTCAACTCCTAGGGAGGATGTCCGTTAATCTAGGTAAAAATTATCACGCCCGCTTGCCAATTCAACAGACAGACGGACATAGCTAAATCGAATTAAATTTTCATAAGGATCACGGATATATATACTTTATGGGGTCTTAGGCCTATATTTCGACATGTTAAAACGGAATTTGAAAATGAAACATGATTTTGTGCGAAAAGGGTAAATATTGTCCTTTATAAAATTAATTAAATTTGGCCACGGCAAAATTTGTCCTTTTTGTTGCATTTTCCATAAATTTTTCGAGCATCTCGTAGGTGTTCGATCATTTCGGTACGAATGTTTACCTTGAGCTCGCCAATGGTGTGAAGTCCGGAGGGGTCATATCTGGAGATCTGGGTGGCCTCACAATTTCGCCTCTTTTTGAGATTACAGGGAATTTTTGTTGCAGAAACTACATTGTTTGATGTGAAGTGTGGCTTGGAGCACCAGCAGACATAATGAGCCGATGTCGCTTCTCATCGGCAGTAGGGCGATGCGATGGCTACTTAAAACAGAGAAAAACAATAAATGGAGAATAGTATAATCAACGGCCCCATTTAGCAAAAAAAATTGTTTTCCATCAAGATAATTCTCGGGAGCACACTTGTGCAGCTTTGATGGTAAAAATACACGAGAAGAGGTTCGCATTGCTGCCGCATGCGCCTTATTCTCCAGACTTGGCTCTCATCGAGTTTGGAGTTGAATGAGAAGGTCATCTCTGCGACTATGTTGAAAAATAAAAATGAAAGTGTTGTCTATGTATTTGTAAAGACTTTTTGACCTGCCCTCGTATAATTATTTTATATAAAATTGTTTTGGAATCTTTATCATCGGAAAATCAACCCTTTCGATCTTATTGGTCAGTTGGCTTAGGAATTTATGTAACAATTTCAATATTTCATAAAAAATGTTAAATATGTCTTTATAATAGGTTTGTAAATTTCTTGTTTTATAATACTTGTAAAAAAACGACTATCACTGCCGCCTTTGTACGAAAGCTGTTTTCGTATATGGACTGCGCGGGAACGCGAAATAGAGCAATTATATTATTTGTCGGGCTCTACCTTAACTTACAAACACATAATTCGTTTGTTATCTTTTGTAGTTTTTAATATTTTATCAAATTAAAAACACAAAAATTTCAAATATTTTTATGACAAATATTTTTGTTTACATTTAAAAGAGAAAAGCAACAAATTTCCAAGACTAGGCAGCATTTTTATACATTCTTAATTTCTAAGTAGCTATATTTATAACTACTTAGCAAGTCTATATCTACTTAAATTTGTATGGAATATTTATATTAAAATCAGAAAAAACAAACCTAATACAATAACATTTGCTACTCTACGAGTATTGCTTACTTGATGCTAAGGTTTTGTAACAAAAGTTTAATGCAGTTATATTTTATCATCTTGAAATAGCGGCCACCTGTAACGGACAATCCGCTGCCTGCTGTTCACTTCATATAAACAACATAATAAATATTCATATAAACAACATAATAAATATTTTTATTTTATTTTTAGGTATTTATCCATTTAAGGGTTAAGCAAAGAAGTTCATTTTATGTCAATGACTTTAAAATATGTATTTAAAACATTGAATACCTTATTTCCTGTATAACGGTTTATAAGATTTTCACGATGCATCTACACTCGCCCTAACATTGCACATGTTTTGCTTTGCTAAAAAATATAAATTTAGTAAAATGTTTGGATATATTATCACTCATCAAAAAATTGCAAACCTCTGCGGTACAACAGAGTATTATGAGTTTTTGGTAGTGTTTGTAACTGAAATCAAATCGATTTAGCGAAAAAAACCAGTTGAACACCCATTCCGTTTTATCATTTTACAAATATTAATGACAATATAGCTGTCTTAATAGCCGTTGTAGTAATTGGTGGATCGCCATGTAACAGTTTCCCATTATGAGGCAAGTTCGCCACTTAATTAAAAACTTTCTCTTTACATAGCTACGAGGGCGGATCAATAAGTCCGTGACTTTTCGAACTTCCCTCATAGTTTTATGAAATGCAACACTGCTATTATCAAGTACCACCTGTTAATGGACTACTGTCAAATATTAAGCAAGTTCCGTCATTTACTTTGCGTTTACCAGCTGTTCAAAACATACAACCTCGTGGATTTTTTTTAAAAATGGAAAAAAGTGAATTTCGAGTGCTCAATAAACATTATTTTTTGCGAAAAAACCATCAATCAAACCAAGGAAAAGCTTAATAAATACTATGGGGACTCTGCACCTTCGATTTCAATGGTAAAAATGTGGTTTACTACTTTCGTTGTGGCCTTACAAGTAAGGAAGAAGCTTAACGGAAGCACTTTTGCATTTCATATAAAGTCACGATAAAGTCAAAGTGTACTTTTTTTACGCACGTTAACTTTTGACATAAATGATTACACTATGGAACATTTTTGGGATTATTGTCTGGGGGGTGAGAAATTCCAAGTCAGGGTGATGGTACTAGGTCAGTATAGTAAAACCCTTAAAGGGTTTGGCGTTCGTATGTGTCAGTTATTTTCCTTATCTTGATGTTTTTCTTTATAATCAACAGTTTTGCCGGTAAAAATAAATTTGTGGAGAAAAAAAATATTTTTTTGCCTAAAAATTAAAATTTTTTTTTTTAAATTCATAAAAAATCCAAAACGGAAAAAAAGATCAAGTGTTATTAATTTCATATAAAGTCACATAACCTATAAACAAAATGCGACATAGATCATAGAAATCGATTAACGCGTTCTGCTTTTATTTACAATTAAGTGAAGGTATCCCATTTTGACAAGAATATTGATATTTGTTTTTATTCAAAAAAGTGTCATTTATCGCCTTTTTTATAAATTTTCCCCAATAACTCCAGACTTCTGGCCATAAACTACTAAAAAAATTAAGTAAACATTTTTATAATTTTTTATTTTTATTTTATTTATTTATTTTTATTTATTTTAATAAATCATGTCCTTGTGTGACTCCACTGTTGGCCCTTCTGCATCTCCTGAAAATTCTTTATCATCAAGATCATCCTTGTCTTGCCACACAAGCTTACTCCACCAGCAAATTTCCGCAATTATTGCACTCGGCGACTTTTTGCCTCTATATCTGTAAGTTTTTGTATTTTATATAGCCGCTTTGAAGACCGCAAAGCATTGCTACAACTTTTAAATCGCAGCATATGCGCCACATATGTTTGGCGTAGTTAACCATTTTAAAAATATTTTCCAGTGCATCATATGTTTCTTTCGTTTCTGTACTATAGGCGATTGGAACTGAAGGTTTTTTATTGGTCCTATGCAGTAAAACCGCCTTCAAGCTGAGTTTTGAACTGTCAATAAATAATCTCCAGTTATCTGCTTCATATTTTATTTCCATTGCGTCCATCAATTTTCCTACATCCGGGCAATATGCAGAAGTTTTTTCATCATTCACAAGAAATAAACTTTGGAGTGTTGCCTGACGACTTCGATAAGCTGTGACTTTCACACCGGGTGCCAACAAATTGTTTGATTTCAAAATGGAAGCCAGCTCTTCCGATTTATGCTGTGTTAATTCCAACTTGGCAACAATTAAATCAAGCTTATTTTGATTTATTAAAATTGGCTCATTGGATACTGATGGCTCATATGGGGGATCATCACGTGCATGATATGTCGGAGCAGTCGTAGAAGAGAAAATATCTGGGCTAGAAGCTTTTGGCACAGGAATGTGGTCCGAATGAGGCAATGGTGTTGCGGCACTTGCAACACCAACGTAATTATACGATTTTCTTATCCTTTTTGCGGCTCCTTTATTCGCACATGCATAGCAATTCAATGGATTGTGACCTTTGCCAGGATTAGTCCAAGTCATTGGGATACCGAATGGTATACTTTCACGTCTTCTATTTTTCCAATCCATTAGACGGTTGTAGCAGCTTTTTTTTATAACATTTTGGTTGAAGTACATCTCGTATCTTTGAACAAAATCAGTACTGAAATTTCCCCTTTTTTTATGTGTTGAGACATATTGACCACAGCAGTAGCAAAAGCTATTTATAACTGGCTTGCACAGTTCCATATTCTGTTCAGTTTTGTTCACTTTTAAAAAACTGGAGAAAAATCACTTTTACTGTTCGCGTTCGTCGGCACTTGTTGAATGACAAAAATCACAGAACCAGTGTGAGAAAGAGAAGAAGTATAATGACAATGCATGTTTTATGTGAACATTACAGAACCAGTGTTGCCACATCAATATTTCTCTTTTAGTACAGTAGAAAAATATGAGAGAGTTCGGCTTGTGAGTGTCAATGTTTTCTCCAAATAATGTTGTGCATATCTGGAGCAAATTTTTGAAATTCATACATTTACCTAATTGTGAATAAATGAGAAACGCGTGCATCGATTTTCATGATCTATGCCTTTTTTTGCTCATGAGTTATGCGACTTTACGCGAAAGTAATTAGTTTTGGCACTTTTTTCCATTTTGGATTTTTTATGAATTTAAAAAAAATAAAATATTTAAATTTTTAGGCAAAAAATACTTTTTTCCCTTCATACATTCATTTTTAACTTCGAAAGTGTTGCACATATAGGAAAACGGTATAGAAACAGAGAAATTAGAGAAATTGTAATTCTTAATTTTTCTAAATTTGTTTCATCAAAATCGGACAAGTGGTTCTCGAGTTATGTTAAACTACGTTTTTGCCAAAATGTTACAACTAAGCGAAAAAACATCAAGATAAGGAAAAAATTTAAAAGGTCATAAAACAATTTAAAAGGTCATACATACGACACATACGAACGCCAAACCCTTTGAGGGTTTTACTATACTGACCTAGTACCATCACCATGACTTGGAATTTCTCACCCCCCAGATTGGCTGGTGTACTGTGTTATCAACGTTGAATACACAACATTTTTACATTTTCAATGCTAGCGTAACTTCTTCGCGTTACTTTTCAAAAATATTTGCTGCCATATGTTCGATTATAGAGAAAATATAATAACCATCAACTGTTTTTTTTTTTTTTTAATTTTTATAGGTAAGAGCGAAAATACAGCTAATATTAAGTATGTTCGTTTACCCAATAATTTGTACAAATTTGTACAAATTTTTACTGGATGTCGTTCGTTTACACAAATACTCAGAAAACATAAAAAAAAGAGAGAATAAAGTGACAGTTTGATGTTGAGAGTTCTTCTTCTTTCTGCAAATTTTTACTGGACAAATTATTGCTAGCAAGAATTTGCAAGCAGAAAAAAACATATGATTGAAAAAAATGTGTTTAAATTTTTGTAATACAAAAAAAATGTTTCACAACTACGTTGTTTTATGCAAATGCAAAGCAACAAATATTGTTAAATGAATTATATAAAAGATAAGAAAACATTCTAAAATGTTTCTACTTAAGATTTTACAACAATAATACTTTTTTTCATATTGGCCAGTTATATTTATTTTTGCATTTGGTTTTACAATCAGCTGTTTAACAAACTTGCAAATTATTGCAAATTTTCTGTTCGCGTACTTTTTTAGAAAATTTTTATTTTGAGAGTAAATTTGTCTTACTCTCTGTAAATTTGTTACTGAGTAATTCTTACTGGACTTGACTGAGAAAAGTAAACGAATGAACCTATTAACAACAAACATATTTACAGTTTTTTTTGTTTTATTTATCACCTAATTTTTTTATATTAATTTTTATAAAGGTTTTTGTTGCGCAATTTTATTTTTCTTTCTTTAAGTTTGAACTTTTGATTCATAATCTTTTCGAATATTATTTGATAAACGATTTAATCTTTAGCCAATATTATTGAAATAATGAAGTAAAATGTTTGCAGTCACCCACTTTGCGATATGTGGTATTCGGGTCGGTTTATAACAATAAGTTAAGGAGACAGGTGTTCTAAAAGGGCCCAATTGGTTATTAAATAAAATATTTTGTGAGAGCGTAATGAAAGAGACAATAAAAACATCGTATTTATTATCGTATTTGTTGACATCTTTGTAAATTCGCGAATACTACATACAGTGGCTGACAGCTTATTTCGTGTGAGGAACTTTTTTAAAAAACAGAGCATAAAAGCGGTATATTTTATTCTAAACTCCACAAATAAATGATGCAGTTTTGTAGATAATTTAGTCTTCAATCTTTTTTGAAATTACGGATTCTAAAAACAGAAATAGTTCGTCTATTCAAAAGTATTAAAATCAGTTATATTTCCGTGGTTTTACAAGATGGATCGACGCACTTCAATAAAAAACGTGAGTTAGTTCTTAAAAATTCCAAAGTGGGAAAACATAAAACCAAATTTCTGAAACTGTTGATTGAAATCCATCTACGGTTCAGTATATTATATATATTCAGTATATTATTCATTTTTCCGAGAAAATCGTGTGCACAATCTAGAAACTGTATGCAATGTACTTAAGAGCTAACTATATCATACTTTTGCTAGCTTAAGCAAATGTGCGAATACATGTAATCAAATGTGTATGACTATATTGTACTTAACAAACTTTTCGTTAAGTTTCGTCAAGTGTCATTTGCTTAAGCAAACAACGAAACTGACCGCACTTTACTTAAGGAATCATGTGTTTTTAGAAAAACTGTTTATGAAAAAAAAAAACAAATTGCAATGTACGCGGAAAACATTTTTATAGAAAATTTAATTGAAAATGTTAAAAAACAAACGTGCATGTATAACAAAAGGGGTGGGTTTTGTATTTGTTTTTTGATTGAGATGCAAGCACTGTTGCATTTTGTAGTACTTTTTTATTTATGTTGTCATTTGATTCTTTAAATTATTTAAAATTTATATAGATTTACTTGTTAATTGTAAAATATTTATAAATTGCATACATTAAATAATATTTTTCGAAAAGATACATATATTTTGGAAATATAAGAAGAAAACAGTTTTTGCAAAAGTACAAATATTTGCAACTAAGTGTAGTAAGTATTTAAGTTTAAAAAGTACATTGTAGCCACCCAAAAGTCTTCAATAAGTTAATTAAGCATATGACAGACTTTTCGTTAATTTTTGACAGTAGCTTAAGTTAGCAAAAATATAATATAGTTAGCCCTTTAGATGGATGAGGGCAATTTTAATATTTCAGCATCAGATGGTAAGGTATATATGTGACGTCAACCAAATACGTGGCCCAGTAAAACATTGTTACGAACCTATAAAGGTTTGGGGTGCATATCGTCAGTAGGTGTCGGTAAATTGGTATTCATAGAATTCACTATTACTAAAGAGGTATACCTAGATTTGCTTAATCGAAATTTACTCCAAAGTGCTGAAGACTTGGGCATACGTGACAAATTCCGCTTCTACCAAGAAATCGATCCCAAGCAAAAAGCCGGTATAGTGCAAATTTGGCTAATTTGAAATTGCCCACACGTCATCCAAACATCCGCCCAGTTACCAGGTTTAAATGTGACTGAAAATGTGTGGAACAATCTAGAGCTGGGTATTCGAAAAACCATATTTCTAATGTAAAAAGTTTGAAAGCGGCACCAAAGGAAGAGTGGACAAAAATATCGCCACAATACACTAAAAAGATGGTTTACTCTATGCTATCCAGATTTGAAGCAGTAATAAAGCAAAAAGGTTACTCTACAAAATATTAAATATTGATTTTTCAACAATTTTTATATTTTTTTTTAATGCTCGTTGCCATACACGACATAAGCTGTGACATGAAAATTATGCGTTTGTTTAGTTTTTCATTTGAAAAATTGTTCAATGTTGATATTTGTTTAATTTTTTTAGTGTTTTATATTGACTAAATTATCTACAAAACTGCATCATTTATTTGTGGAGTTTAGAATAAAATATATCAATTTTAAGCTTGATTTTTCAAAAATGTTCCTCACACGAAATAAGCTGTGAGCCACTGTATGTCACAGTATCGGCACTTAGCTAATCCTGTATGGGCTGTGACAAAAATGTATTTTAGCAAAAACAATATTTGAATTAATTTTAAATGGTGCAAAGTTAAGAGCAGAAATAATTGAAACCTTTTTGAAATTTAAACACTTTGTTTATAATAAAAAAAAAAAATAAAACTAAACGAAAAAAAAAAGAATATTTTTAATAATCAAAAAACAGTTGCATAAATATTTATTTCTGTTTGTATTGTATATTTAAAACCTTCCCAACAAACATTTTCTATTGAAATTGAGTAAATATAGATTTGATAACAAGCATTATTTTCAAACGAAATAGGGTTGAGAATTTTTGTTCTCAACTTCAAAATCATGCCGTTCTCTATAAAAACGGCTGTTAGATATCGAGTATATTTTTCAAGTCTTTATAATGGTCATTAATAATGTTTGATATTGACAGGTAAATGAAATATCTTTCAAATATTTCTCTAACCTGAACCTTATGTTATTAAATGTATAACTTCTGTGCTATAGAAATATTGTTGTTGAGTTGAGATCAATGATATTTATCAAACTATTTTCAAATTGAAATCTAAAACAATTTTATTAATAATTTTAATTTTTAACACCGTGGTAGGTTGGTAGCGTGCTAGCTTATCAGTGCGGGGGTCGTGGGTTCGATTCCCACCGGAGCTCTGGTCTGTTTTGGCTACAACGAGCCGATGGCCTTTGTTGCTAGTGCTCGGTTAGGGTATTAGGATATAATTTGTAATTATATGATTAATATAAAAAAAATAAATAATAAAAATAAATAAAACACTTTAAATGTAAATAAAATGAAATGAATTTTTAGTGGGAAAAATGGTAATGATTTTTTTTTTTCATTTGCATTAGTGTCAACTAATGGTAATGAAATTTCAATGGTAATGAAAAATTCACAAGTATGATACTAAGAAGGTTTCTTTAGAAAAATGTATTCAAAATTTTTTGAAACTAATTTCCAAATTTCTATTATTTTTTTTAATAAACAATTTTTAAGAATTTTATGTTGTTTTATACAAAAAATTTTTCCTAAAATCGATTTTTTACCTAATCTTCACATTTACGAAATTTTTATCTAACTATGGAATTTGTGGAATTTAGCAATCGAATTTCATCGTTACTATTATCAAGTATTTTCACCTTGAAAAATTTTAGCATATTTTCACGGAAATATGCTAAAATATATCGTGATTTTATTAAATCTCTTAGCCGATACTGTTAATTAATTACGGCACAATCTTTAATTGAGAATTAAAGATAGACCACTTACACAGTTTAGAATCGAAATTTATACATATTGATTAAATCTCATGTGCAGATATAAGATCAATATGATATATTTCTATAAAAAACAAGCTTTTTGATCATTATTTTTGCTAAAATTTGTGTTTTGTATTTGTATGTAGAAGAAAAAGTTCATAGAAAAGCTAACGGGTTAGTGGCGAATGATTCTTAAAATTCAATCCTTTAATTCAAAATATCTTACTGCGATAGGAATTCATTATGAATGAATCTGTTTTATAACGACTTGATATGATCCCATAATTAGCATAACTTACGCCGATTTTTAACTACCAGAAATAATAAATATGTGTGCTTATATATTCTTCTACAAACATAAATATTTTAATTAAAACAGCACAATTGTTAACTTATAGGCCTATATGTTATATCAATGTATGAATGGCTACACCAATCTTCAATTCCACAGATTCTACATAAAATTGTATCTTTTCTTTCTATTTATTTTTTATTTTTAACGCTTTCATTAATTTTAAAAGGCTTTATTTTTCATTTGATTGTTGTTATTTATTTTTTCTAAAATCATTTTTGAGAGTTATTATCAAATACGATATATTTCCAGTTAGAAAATGATTTGATAATTATTCAAAATATAGTTCATTTAAATAGGGTATTTTTTAAAATTATTAATAATAAAATATTTTAAATTGACATTGTAGTATGATTTGATATCAATGACAAATGTCAACCCCATATTTTCAATTAGAAAAAGACTGTAAGAATAAACTGGGGGCAAACTAAACTATTTAAAACCTTTTCAGACATTTTTCATTATATTTTTCAAATAATATTGAAATGCTTTTTAAATGTAGTTCAAAATGGTTGTTTTTTTTATAGAGAATGAATTGACAAATACATTTAATATCAAATAAAAATCTCAAAATTTCTCAAAGACTTGAATTGATGTTTGTTGGGTTTAAATAAATACTACAACCCAAACAACAATAAATTTGAACAGCTCATTTTACTTCATACGTTTAATTTTTCATTAAATGTAAAAATTGCAATATGCACATATTTACAAATAATTTGTTTATTATAAATAAAATTTAGCAGGAAATAAAAAATATTACGCATAACACATTTTTACCATTTACCTTGTAAAATATTATTTACCAAAAAACTTGCACAGAGATCTGAATAGTTGGTTGTCACAAACATATGAGTTCTTGGGTCAATTGAAATATAATATTTCAATTGAAACTCTGTTGTATTAAACGCAATTTTGTTGCCACGAATTCCAATATCGAAGCAATTCGAAAAATCTCGCAGAAAATTATGTTTGAAACAATATTCGCGATGAGGTTGTCAGTTATTGCTTCGTGGTCCATTAAATAAAAACCCTTAAAAATATAAAGTACCAAAATTTTTTATATTAAAAATATAAAAGTTAAAAGAAAAGTGAACTTTCATTTTAAAATAGTCGTTAAGGATTTAAAAGTTGTACGGGGTAGCCGCGGAATAATTATAATTGTCTGAAAATTACTTTAGAATGCGCACTTAAAACTATATTTCTATATAGCAATGCAGATTTAGGAAATATTTCCATGTTGAATTAATTGTTGTTAGGGCTGCTATAACTTTTTTAAATGACGGAAACTTTCAGGTTAGTTTTAATATTTGTGAGGTAAACAAATACAGAATACACGACGACAAGCCAAGACAAGGACTATTTTGCAATGGACGATTTTCTGTCCAAAATTTTCAAGGGTGTCGAGGCCCATTTTCATCTGAACGGATACGTAAACAAACATAGTTTGCACTAAGAATCCACTGCATGGTGCGCTATTTACGTCGGAGGTGTCATCGGGCCCTATTTTTTGAGGACGCCATGGGTAATACACTTACGGTGAGCGAAACAGATCCATCATTGACGAGGTTTTGTTGCTCCAAATTGTTGAATTGGAGCTGGAGGATATGTGGTTCCAACAGAACGTCGCAACTGCACACACAGTGAGAAATAAAGTGACCTTTGACTTTTTTTGGTTATTACAACTTCCTTATAAAATAAAATTAAGTTTTTTGAAAATATGGCATTACCAGAGCAAAAATCGATTACCTTTGACAAATTAAACTGGTTCTTAAAAATACGTAGTGGCAACGACGTACAATTTTTTATTTATTTACTTACAACAAACAAAAAATACAAACGAAAAACTAAATTTCTTCAAATTGTGTAAAAAATAAAAATGCTTGTTCTAAAAAATTTACATTTCTACTACACGGCAACTAAACTACAGAGCAGAAAATGTGGCAACTTTAAATTCTTAAACCTTACGTTAAAAGATAAAGGTAAGATGAACTTACCTTTAGCTTATCGGTCACTTTTAGGTTAAAGTATACTTATAATAACAAAATACTAATAATCTGTCCGTTAACGTCCTAACTTTAGCTATCGGTAAGTTATAATAATGGACCTTAGAGTTTTTGAACTAATGGGCCTATGTCTTTACGTGTTAAAGATATAGCAAAACAACATGGGGAGAATGTTTTTGGGCCACCTTGTATATCATTTTTTTATTTTCAAAATTCATTTGCGGCATATAAACCTAATAATACTTAATATTTGCGAATACATGCAATGAAAGAAAAAACTATCACTTTTACTTTTTAAGTACCTGTCACTCATTTATTATTTATTATTGATTAATACACGTAAAGAAACGTTTATAGAAACATCTAAAAATAAATCTGCAAAATTAAAAGAAAAAAAAAACAACAACAAGCAAACTAATGTTTCGTAGCTTTAAAAAAACTGTGAGTTTAAATTAAAAGAACAAGGTCAATAAAACTTTTTTTTTTATCAAAAAAGATAATTTAAAATCATTTTTAAAACACAATTTCAACATAGAAATACTAGAAATTAGCTTAATGAAAAAGTTTCAAGTTTTTTAACGCATTTTTTTAGAGTAGCATTTGTTTCGTTTAAAAGTGAATGAACGAGAATGTACTATATATTGATATAAATACCCCCTTTCATATTACTTAAATTTATACGTAATTTCATTATTTAATTTATTTGTCATATAAGGGGTTTATTATGAAAGTGGTATAAGTCACATTTCCAAAAGTTAGTAGTGGTGTTTAATAATATTTATTGGTTTCTATTAACTGTACAATTTTTGTTTTATCAAAACGTTAAAGTTCACTTACACTCACCACAAAGGTTACTGAAAACTTTGCTGTTATTGCGGGAAGTTTTGCTAATTTGAGCCCAGCGGTATTTTTTGAATTTTGTAGAAAAAATTAGTAGCCGCTACTAAATTAAAATAAAGTTTTTGTTAAGTGTAGTTTAAAATCTGTTTGCTATAACAACAAAAAAATGTTACTAAACAACAAAAAATGTTACTAAGGAATGGTAAACACTAATTTTTTAAATGGAAAAAAATGTGAAGATCAGCGTCCACATTTGTACGGGTAATCATTCACTAACTAAAAGAAATTTCGCATAGCCATTTTTCTTTTTTTTTACTGTGAACCAACATTCATACTTATGCTGCGCATTGCGTTGGCGAAGGGAAGTAGGGTTAGAGGAAAGAGTGAGAAGTGCCTGTGAACAATTTACTTAAATTTCACTAAGTTGTAAGTTACAGGAAACCCCTCTGTGGGAGTCTATTTCACATACGGATAGTACGACTAAAGAAGGAATTTCCCTGTAATGCGTTGTACGATCCACTGTCCAAACGGACGTACTCTGTTAGATAAGCGAGTATTCCGAACAAAAACTCTGGCTCTGGGTATAAGTTAACTTATTTCGGCAGAACACCTTCCATGGTAATATCGATAAAACATTGTTATACCACCAACGTTCCGACGAATTTTTTCTATTTAAAAAATTAGTGTTTACTATTCCTTAGTAAGATTTAATTATGATCTCGAACCAGATTCTAAAAATATGTATATAATTAAAATATATATATCGAATTATAAAGGGTGGTTAAATTTTAATGGCCGATGTTGATTTTGAATAAAACACAAATTATTTAGGAAATTATTGTAATTTCTTTTTATTATAATAATATGGTATGGTTCAATTATGTATGGAAGAAAATATCGGCCAAATGGCCGCCCCGACCTCGGCGGACACCTCCATCCCCGATGGTCCAAATTTTCAATGACGCTGAGGAATAATTGAGGTTCTATGCCGTTAATGTGCCGAATTATTTCATCCTCTCTTGAATTGTTGCTGGCTTATCGACGTACATCTTTTCTTTCTAATAACCCCAAATAATGAAGTCCAACGGTGTCAAATCACCTGATATTAGCGGCCAATTGACATCGCCACCACGTGAGATAACACGGCTATTGAATTTGTCGCGCAAAAGAGCCATTGTTTCGTTAGCTGTATGGCAAGTGGCGTCGTCCTGTTGAAACCACATATCGTGCACATCTATATCCTCAATTTCTGGCTTCAAGAATTCCGAACACCGACGGCGAGTCGAGGTTGACGGCTATTCTGCCACACTATCGCGACCAACAGCAATGTTTTCCGCAGAATGAACTTGGCGAGCATGCACAGGTGTTTTCCCATTTCCTACAGACCCGATTTGCAGATATATGTGCTCAGTTATTCCGATTGTGGACACATTTGGTCGATTATGCTGACCAAAAAAATTACAAAGTGCATTTTGATTTGAACGCCCATTTTCGATTGTGTATATTTCCATGGTTCAAATTGAGTTAGTCTGAAATTGAGAAATGTCAAATGAAATGCAGATAAAACTTGACGTTTAGGTGTGGTTCACATTCAACATCGGTCCTTAAAACTACCCTTTATATACAAAATTTATGAACAAAAAAATTTACTAAATATTATTGATATTAGTACAATGAAATTAGTATAAAAATTCGTAAGCGCTACAAAATTTTAGTAAATTGCCGTAAACTGCAATTTAAAATCAATCTGCTAAAATCAGCAACAAATTTTACAAAATATTAATAAAATGGAAACATTATTAAAGTTAATAATCGCTACTAAACATTAGTTAAATGGAAACCGCTAGTAAACATTAGTAAAATTCTGTACAAAGTATATTAAAATCAATTAGATCTAATCAACAAAAATTTTGCCTCTACGGAAACTTATGTGCTCTTATCGTGCTCTCCTGGGAACAGTTCTGAAGGGATTTCCGATAAACTTAACCACAAAGTCGAAAAGAAATGCTTTTTTCCATTTAAAGGACCCCCATGAAATAAATTATTTAAAATCGTGTACTAAATGTGTAGTCAAATTTTGAAAATTAAAAAAAAATTAATTCTATAAATTTTTATGGATTCAAATTATTTTATAATTGTTTTTCTATAAATTCACATAAGTATTTGTTAAAAAGGTGGAAATTTTTAAAATTTTGAATGGTGAACAAAATATTATATCAAGTTGGGAATGAATTTTGGGAAATGTTTTGCCATTGTCATTGTTTTTGTCAATCATTATTTTACCAATGGTAATTATTTAAAATTTAATTATAATTATTAATAAATATGTATAATTTATACCCATAAATGCATGTTTTTTATTTGTATTATATACAAAATTTACTAAAATTAAAAAACCGCATAACCAATTAAAAAATGTATAATTGGCATTGCATAATAATGATTTTTTTACATTTGGCATTGGTATTAAGTAATGCCAATTAAATTTGAATGCCAATGAAAAAATTATGCTTTAGCGCCTATTTTTATTTTTTTAAACAGTGAAATGCAAAACCTTTTATATCTCACTTTAAAGAAAAAGAGACTTGTGTCACTTTCGAAATAAACCCTTGATAATGATAATGATTAATTAAGTGTAAAATTAACATATTCACACAGTTTAATTTTTATTAATGCATGTTTATTTTATTTTGTTTTTTTATATTTTTTATAAATTGTTTATGATTTAAATTCTTTAAAGATTATTTTTTTGTTTACGTTTATAGTTATTTTTAAATTGTCATTGCAAACAGATAAATACAGTGCTTTTCATATTAAAAGCACATATAGATTTATTTACTTTGAAGGCTGTTAATACTCGTATTTTAAATTTGTAATTTTTTTAGATGGATGTTATCAGGGGTACTATTTATATTTCGGGAATAGCAAATAATAATAAACATTTTTAAATAAAAATTGCTTTATTGTTTTTCGAAATATTCCCCTTAATGATTAATACACTTTTGCATATGTTCAAACCATTTGCCATATCAGTTTTTTCATTCCTCTTGAGACACCTCCAAAACATGGTTTTTTAACGCTTCAACTGCTTCTTCGGCGCTCGTAAATCGTTGACCACGCATTTCACCTTTGTTATTCAGGAACAAGAAAAAGTCATTGGATGCCAAATCAGGACTGTGCGGAGGATGAGTCATCAATTTAATGTTTTGACTGCTCAAAAATGCTCCTGTTTGACGAGATGTGTAAGAGCGGTTGGTTTTAGAAATTAATTCGAAGACTTCCGGCAAACAAATGGTCATGTACCACTCAGAATTGACCGTCCTACCAAGGACCCTATAAACCAGGATGAACAAACTACCAAATTTTTAGCCACCCATGATGCCAAATGGTGCGACTACACGCAAAGAAAAATATGTGCCAACCATAGTCGTACTATAATATAGTTATCATATTGTGATAATAATATAACTATATTTTTACCATAATATGGTTCCTACAGTCATATTATGATTCAAAAATTACCATATTATGGTCATAAATAACCATGTTATATTGAATTTATCATAATATGATCGCACCTAATCATAGTATGCTCAAAATTTTATCATATTATGGTCCATCAGAACTAAATTATCATTTCTGGATTATCATTATATGATCCGTAATCTAAGAAAATTTATTAAAGGAAAATTTCGTAGTCGTACTATAATATAGTTATCATATTGTGATAATAATATAACTATATTTTTACCATAATATGGTTCCTACAGTCATATTATGATTGAAAAATTACCATATTATGGTCATAAATAACCATGTTATATTGAATTTATCATAATATGATCGCACCTAATCATAGTATGCTCAAAATTTTATCATATTATGGTCCATCAGAACTAAATTATCATTTCTGGATTATCATTATATGATCCGTAATCTAAGAAAATTTATTAAAGGAAAATTTCTTAGAAACCATGTAAAAGCTCTTTAAATTTAAGAAATTGATATTAAGGACTTTTTGAAGAAAAATTATTAAGGAAAAAATCATAGATTCTAAGAACTTTTTTTCTTGATTCTTTGTACTTTTTTTTAAGACAAATACTTATTTTTTTTTTTAAATTCTAATGACTTTTTTAATAGACACTTTTAAGATTTTTTTATAAAGTTGGTAGAAATTTTTCTTTAAGAAAAAGTCTTTAGAATCTAAGAATATTTCTACTATAAAAAGTTCCTAGAATCTAAGTATTTTTCATGATGAAAAGTTTTCAGAATCTATGAATTATTCTTTCAAAGAAAGACCTTAAAATCTATGTTTGTTTGGAATATATAGCTTTTATCTAAGATACAGTTTGGAGAATCTGAGAATTTTAGTTTGATAAAAAAGTTTTTATCAGATAAATTTATAAATATCTATTATTTTGTGTAAGAAACCTGTTTTTGTTTACTTTTTACAAAAAATGAATTAATAAACATAATTAAAAAAAATTCTAATTGTTTTTATTGAAAAGAATTAAAAAATATAAAATCTTTCAATAGAATCTTTTTGACAATGAATTGATTAGTGTAAATAATATTATATGTATAAGAAATTTTCAAAAAACTCTTTTTAATAAAATTTTCTAAAGCTACAAAAAAAATTAACTGGAATTTATGAATTAATGAAATGTTTTAATGACATGTGAAAGGTATTTTATACCCATTTGATATTTGTCCAGTTTTAGTAAAAAATGATTGTATGATTGTTTTTTTAAAGACATTTGAAAACAAACTGACTAAACTGATAAATGTTAAAGTAAATGTTAAAGTCATGTTTTTTTATGTGCAATTATTTATTGATTGTTGCTAGCATTTTATCGTTGCATAATTATAATATTTATTTCATAGTCAGAATTTTTGTTACCACAGTGTGGTTACAGCCAATCATGATAAAAAATAAGAGCGGCCAATCATAAAATAGTAAAATATTTACTAAATAATGATGGTAGCGACCATGTTGATGGTTAGAAAACCAATAATTTGGTTGTGACAAACATACCCGATTGCAGCAAGCACAATATAGCAGTGATCATATTGCAACCATGTTTTTTCTCTGCGTGTACAAAAAAAATTTTAGTCGAGGCCACGAAATTATTAGCCGATTTACAGAAAAACTTAGCCTCTAGCAAAGGTTGTACCAATTCAAACATGTATACATACATTGAATCACTGTACTTGCGCTAGAAAAGCAAAAAATTTCCAAGACTAGGCAGCATTTTTTTACATTCTTAAGTTTTAAGTAACTATATCTACTTAATTTTGTATGGAATATTTATATAAAATTTGAAAAAAAAAAACAAACCTATTATAAAAAAGAATTACAAATTTACTGCCATATTAGATAAATAATGCATTAAATGTGTGTATTCAAATTTGGAAAAAAAGGAATTCTTAACGTTATCGAAAGAAAAATTGCAACATATGATGCTAAATGCAGGAAGAGGTAAAACTGAACAATCTTGTAAAATTTGTACAGAAAATTCACTGAGTGGAAATTAATTTTCATATATTAAAATAAAAAAAAATCAATGTGTATTCTGTACCACTGTGCATGAACTTGTGTGAATAAAATATTGGAGAACAGAATTTTAACAGTAAATAAAATTAAGCCAAAGTTTATGTATTACGAAAAGTAATGAACATTTGATTTTGATTCTCATGCAATTTTGGCGAATGTAATCGTTTATTTCTATGGTTTAGATTATTTTTGTAATAGATAAACAGGTCTTAACACAATTATTTATACAAAGTCATAAAAATATTGCTTCTGTTTTTTTTCTTTTAAGTGTTTAAAAGCATTTTGTATTTTCCCCCATTTATATGTGTTTTTTTGAATGACAGAAATTTTAATTATAACAAAATCAAATTGTACATTCATTAATATAAAACAAATTGAAAATTAGCCTGATTTTCTCAAATTTTTTCTTTGTTTCATAAATTACAATTAAAATGCAAGAACCCGTTTGTTAAAATTGGCGCTAACAAAATATTTCATTAAATTTTATTTATTTTTTCTATGGTTTTTATATACAAAAAAAAAAACTTTTCATTTCAATTGCTAGCAACAAGTGTTTTCTTTATTTTATTTCAAGTTGTGTGTACATTTTGTTGTATTTTTTCAATCAATTCAATATTTTCCCATTACAAAGTCCATTTGGCTTAATGCATTTACTGATAACGATTTCTTTTTATTTGATTATAATTATTATTATTAACTTTTTCTAATGATAATAAAAAAAAAAGAGAGGTTTAATGAGAGTTTTTTTTCGTAGAAAATACCATGTATTAAATTATCTGGTACTGATATTATTCTTAATCTTTAAATATATTATTGCTTATACCCAATTTACACAGAAAATTTAATCTAGAGTTGTTTTCATATAGAGTTACTTGTCTATGTGTGATCCTTGCACTTAAATTTAATTATTCGAGTAATTCAATATTATCTAGAAGTTATATTGCACAAATAATTATATTTCATTAGCAGTAAGAAAGAAAATAGTCCATGATTTAATTATACATATTTTTACTTATTGTATTGAGATATACAGTGAAAGCTCCTGCAGACGGACACCAATTCAATGACCAATTCAATGACTGAGATATAATTAAGGTTCAATATCGTTAATGTGTCGAATTATCTCATCCTCTAACTCTTGAATTATTGCTGGCTTATCGACGTACACCTTTTCTTTCAAATAACCCTAAAGAAAGAAGTCCAACGGTGTCAAATCACATGATCGTTTCGGCCAATTAACATCGCAACGACGTGAGATAACACGGCTATTGAATTTCTCGCGCAAAGAGCCATCGTTTCGTTGGCTGTGTGGCCCCACCCTGTTGGAACCACATATCGTCCAGGTTCATATCCTAAATTTCTGGCCACAAGAAGTCCGTTTTCATCTCGCACGAGACGAGTCGAGGTTGACGGCTCCTATGCCACACTATCGCGAACAACAGCAATGTTTTCCGCAGAACGAACTGGGCGAGCATGCACAGTTGTTTTCACTTGCTGTTTGCTGAAATTTGCGCAAGATTCTCCCGACTCTGGACACATTTGGTCGATTATGCTGACCAAAAAAATCACGAAGTGTATTTTGATTTAAGGCTTCTACAATCTTAACGCGCTGTTCAATTGTGTACCTCTCCATAGTTGAATTTGTCAAACACTCAAACTAAGAAATGTCAAATTAAGTTGGGCAAAAAACTTGACGTTAAGGTGTGACTCTTAATAAAAATCGTGCATTATGGTTGGACCACCCTTTATATGTTAATTCATACGTGCATACATTTTTGGGATGTTTGTTTAACAATTTTATTAAAATTTGTTATCCTTAAGAATGGTTATCTTTCTAGCTTCACAGATCGATTTGGATTTAGTAGATCTAATAGAAACAAGCAGATTTTGTTACCAAAGCTTACTAAAATATTAGGTCGTGCATATTTTGTAAAAGTGGTTTACAAATTTTTCCAATCTTTCTGGCAATTTTCGGATACAAGCTCGGAGGAACGATACGTCTTTTAAGGTAATCCAATCATAGACCCTTTTTTGCATTATTCATATGAAGTGAACTTCTGATGGGCTGGCCATGTGTCCATCGACTGGAACAAGTAGTAGTCGGAAGGAGCGATGTCTGGAGAATACGGTGGGGTTGGACTTCCCATTTCAGCGTTTTCAAGTAGGTCTTGCAACATGTGGCCGAGCTTTGACATGATGGAAAATCAGTTTGCCATGCTTTTGGTTTCAGTACGCGGCTCAAACAAATGAGTATAATCTGATAGCGGTCCCCCGTGATCATTTCATTCAGTTCGAGCAGCTCGTAGTAGATCACGCAGCGCTGGTCTCACCAAATACAGAGCATAAACTCGATTCCACTTTGCGAGGTTTGTTGTCTGTACGGGCAAAACCTACGACTTTTTCCTCTTGGGGTTTCGCAATGGATCCATTTTTCATTGCCCGTCACAATGCGATGCAAACCCCTTCCTTTTGTTTGGCATTCGAGGAGATGTTCACAAGCGAAAAGTTGCCTTTCAACGCCGCGCGGCTTCAACTCTTATGTCACCCAGTTTCATTGCTTTTGAATGGTTCATTATTAATTCAAGGATCTTGTTTCACTAATTAAACTAAATAAAGCTCATAAAAATTGTATGTAGACAAATGGATAAAAAGGAATTTCGCGTGTTGATAAAATATTGCTTTTTGAAGGGAAAAAAATACAGTTGTAGCAAAAACTTTGCTTGAAAGATAATTTAAAACCTTTCTAACGCATTAAACATCTTGAAAAAATGTTAAAAACTTTTAAAGTTATTGAGGTTTGAAATCTAGAAAAAAATAATTTTGTACTTGTAAGGCTATCAAAGTGGTCCCTGTAATAATTTTTCACACAAATAATTTTTTTTCGTGGGATCGCATCATGAAAAAGAGATTTGTTTAGTTGTATGAACAAAACGCACCAGAAAAAAATAATTATAAAAAATTGTTCTCCATAACCTCATTTTTTGATAACATCTTTTTCCGCGACCCCATACCCATCTTCAAAAAATCCAAAAAGCAAAGGGCAAATCGTACTACAAAAAAGCTATCGAAAAGTTGGAGGGTCGCTATAATCATTGTATCACCCTTAAAGGGAACTATGTTAAATAAAAAAAACGAATTTTGCAAAAAAAATGTGTTTTAGTATGGTAGGCCGGGGACTTTTCAATTGACCTATTATACAGAATTTTTTTGTCAGTTTCCAACTAAAATTCGCGATACCATGAATCTATTGAGAGACGAGTTTGGTGAGCAATTAATCTCACGTTTTGGAGCAGACTATTTGCCGCCAAGACCAAGCGATTTCACCCCACTATATTATCTCCCGTTTCCACACCCTTTTTGAACACCAACCATAACATATCCGAATTTAAACCAAATCAGGTTGAACCACCAAAAAGACCTTCCTTGAGAGTCAGTGTATATTTTTATGTATTAATCTTTTCATTTTAATTAAACTTAATTTAATTTATTCTTTTCTAATTTCAGATTTTTCTGTTACTCTTAATAATATTATATTTTGCTTCATATGTGTTAATTTCACGTTTTCGACGCAAAGATCGTGATGATTTATTTTCCAATGATGAAGATGAGTTGTTAGTGTATCGCATCAGGTAAGCATAGAGAAAATTTCCAATATTGCACTCAACCTCAAACCGTAATCGATAATTATAAACAAAAAATGTGCATTGTGCATTGTGCTTGAGTTTATTTTTATTATTTCTATCATCGTATTATTTATACAATTACAAATTTTTTGCTTTGTTTTTCTTTACAGTTCATGGCTTTGTACATTTTCATTGGCAATTGCAGTTGGTGCAGCACTTTTATTACCCGTATCTATAGCTAGCAATGAAGTTTTGTTACTCTATCCGAATAGTTTTTATGTTAAATGGTTAAATAGTTCATTGATCCAAGGTAAGTTAGATTGTTAGTTATTGTTTTTGAATAAAGTTTTCACATTAGTTGTTTGATTTTTTAATTGCTATAGGTCTTTGGAATCACGTATTTCTATTCTCCAATCTCTCCCTGTTTGTTTTTCTGCCATTTGCTTATTTATTTACCGAATCGACTGGTTTCTCCGGTCATAAAAAAGGCATCATACCAAGAGTCTATGAAACATTTACAGTATTAAGCCTTATGGCATTTGTTGTTTTGGGTCTTACATATGTTTTATCTGCTGTTATGGATCCCGAAAATATTGGATTTTTATCATTGTTAAGTAAGTGTTTATTCATTATGTTACTGTTACTTATTTGAGCGCAAATAAATTGCAACGGAAACTTATTATAAATTTTACGCTAGCAATTATTGTACATATTTGTCTCCTTTTTTTTGAATCTAGGTGCAGTGTACCTACCTTAAATGATATTGTCATTAATTGTGTTTTTTTTCGTTTATTATTTGTTTATAGATTTGGGAAGTGTTCATTTGCCATTTTTGTACTCATGCGTATCATTTTTGGGTGTGCTATTGCTACTTGGTAAGTTTAATTGTTGTTATTTCTAAATACTAAATTTGGGAGTTTAAATTAAACAAAATTTCCTTCAACATTATTTTTAAAACCGGTTTTTTAGAATTAATGCCATAACATTTCTTAAAAATAATGAGCTTAATTGTTTAGAAGAATTTTTACGAAGATTATCGAAACCAAGGGTTAATCACATTAAATGCAATTATATTCCTTAAGTAGGTTTTACACACTATGTATTTTACAGTGTGCTTGTCAAATTTCTCACTACAAAATGTATACATGGTGTGTAAAAGCAAAGAAAATTAGCTTCTGTAAATGTCAGCCTGCATTTACAGTGTGAAAATTTTATATTAGAGTGTGTTTTATTTTCATCTGACAAAGCACCTGACATCAGCTGTTTTGCAAGTCAATTGTTTGTGGCGGCAATAATATTAGGTGTGTTCGACGTACGTTACCGCGGGTGCCCACGGCAACCCAATCTTACCAGAAAGCGTTTCTTGTAACAAAAATTGGGTAAATGAGAGCGTTCATGAGAGAGTAATTGTGTTTCTCTTTTTACCAGAACTTACCCGTACTTTTTGTTTGGGTAAAATGGTAAAATTGTCAAATCATCAGCTGTTGCTAATAAATTAACTGTTTTGCAATTTTGAAAAAAAAAATTAAAGTTAAATAAAAGTTTACTATAAACAACTTTTCCTTCTAAATAATGAAAAATACATTTGAAAATGTAAATATATATTTGCAATTTCAAATATATTTATTAATTACGCTGTTTTTTAGTATGAATAAATTTGACGTTTATTTTTGGGTATGAGATGTGGTTTTGTGCGTTCGCAGTATTTTGGGCATTTTTATGGTTTTGTGAGAGAATTTTTTGCTTACTATCATTTTACCAGACTTTACCCAAAATTACCTCGTACAGACCTATTAATAACATTAAATATAAAGCACGTTTTTTCTTTAACTTTTCTTGCTTAACTTTTTTATTTTTCAATTTTATGGCAGCTATTATTAACCCTTTGCCTGTCCAGTGTATCACATATGATGCACAGGCGTCATGATTGATACGCTTGTGCATCATATGTGATACACAATTAGTATTATTTTCTTTAACTAGTGGACGTACGATATACAAAAAATTTTTTGTTTGGGGACAGGCAAAGGGTTAAAATAATGCTGCAAATTGAAATTTTTGACTCCATTTTTTAAACTTTATTTTCAAGAACACAAAACTCAATCGAAAAATAAAAAAAGTCATAACAAAAACAGCTATTATGAACTATTGTAGGATATGTCAGATGAAACTAAAAACGTAAGTTTAAAAGCAAAAATTATAAACCGTCTGTAAATTGACAATTTTGACAGACATGCGCAATTACAGATGGATCGTGCAGCTGACAAAGCCACTGTAAAATACATAGTGTGTAAAACCACAGTTAAGAATTTACCTCTCAACAAAAAATGTTTAAAAAGATTAATTTTACTGAGTTTTTTGTTTCGTTCTCGGGGATGACATCAGGAACGATCTTCTGCAACTTTGTATTCGTTGTTTATCAATATTGTTTACCGATACTAGAACCAGGGAACCGAATCTTTATTATTTCTCTCATTACATAAGTTGCGCTTTTGACGTATGAGCAATTTGAAACCTGAGACTCAAAATAAATGTAATTTTTTTTTAAAGGCATAACACAAATATGGTCAAATACAATACTTTAATAATGCACAAGTATACGAAAAAGAATAACACAGCTTTGCAAACATTTGAATTTTTTTTTTCAATTTTATATTATTTATATTATTTCACTCTTAAAATGTCTGTTATTTTTTGATTTTTATTTAAAAAGTTTTTATAAAAGTTGCCGACTCTTTTTTTTTAAATTAAATATTTTTTTTTTTTTTTGATAATAAAATAAAAATTTACCTGTATTTAATGCCAGAAGTTAATGTTATACTAAGATTTACTTCCTTTAAAGCACTGTTCATTCTTTTATTAGAATTTGTTGACAACATCATAATAATATAATTGCGGCATTTATCAGTTTCGTGGCTTTTGATTTATATTTTTAATTATTATTTCTTGATATAGAAAAATAAATCACAAAATAACCTTTATTTTTATTAAAAAATAAAATCCATGTTTCCAATTGATTTTCTTTTAATTTAAAATATAAATCACATAGCCTAGAAAGTCAAAAATATTCTAACAATAAATTTTCGACAAAAAAAAGCAATTTTTTGAATTAAAGTTTGAAAATAAAGTGTGAAACCCAGATTGAAATTAATAAACTGTCAATCATACGCTCTAAATAACGTTTATGTGGAAAACCTGTAAAAATAGTTAAAGTCGAGCATTCCGATTATAGAATATCTCATAACAGCCTCGTTGAAAGTTAACTAGTGCTTGGGTCTGAAATTTGAATGGGTTAAAATTAACGAGACATACTATTTTTGATCAAAAATCGGGATTCAAAAAATGAAAAAGCGGGAGGTTAGTGCAAAAAGCGAAAAATTTTAATTTTGTTTGTGTATAGTTTTAGTTGATCAAAAAAGATTTTAAGACAATATTGGACTGGCAAATTAACAACAATTTGCTTTAATAATACCTAAAATAAAAATTTCGAGAATCATAAATATTTGAAAAAGAAATCTTAGGTCACGTACAAGTTTGTTTTTCAAACTTAATCCATTTGATTTTTTATTTTTGACAGATCTTTTTCCTGTCAAAATACTATTTAATATTTCCTAAAGAAAAGTCCTCAAATTCAGGGAAACTACAGTTTTTGATAATTTTTGATATTGAAAACTCTTAGATTCTTAAAAAGAAGTTTATTTAAAATTTTTTTTAACTATAAATTTTGATAAAAAAAGTGTTTTTAATCTAAAAAGCGCTTTTTTATTACATCGATGATATTATATATTTATATTAAAAATCTCTAAAATTTAATCACAAAATTGAAATTAACGTTTTTATGACATTTTATTATTTTTTATAAAAAAGTATAAAAGACGGAAAAGGCGGATAATTTTCAATTTACGCAAAACCATTTTGTATGGATTCTAAAATGTTGACTACAAATTCGACAACCGCAATCAACCGAATATAGTATATAGGCGATTACACCGCCGCCGCCGCAAATATAGCTTTCCATTAACTTTCACTCAACACTGGCTGACCCCAAAATCTATGATATTTAGAAAAAAATAGAATGAATAGAAATATAGAAAAACGTAATAGAATTAAAGAGATTTGCCAGATAACAATTTTGTAAACATTTTTGATTACCCTAGCAAAACTTAAAAAACCCTAAGATTTTCAGGGTTTTTCTATAAAAAAGCTTGTAAGAATACGTGATTTTATAATAAGAAACTTTAACTTTAAAACATTTTTTGACTCTTATAGCCTTTTTCCACTGAACTACATCTGTCATCTTTCATCAATTTGCAAAGATGTTAACATCTTCCCATATGAATTATACAAAAATTCTACATCTTTCTACATCTGCAAAAGATGATCCTTTCTCATTTTGTTACATCTTACATATTTCGTTATTTTAAGTGCCATCACTAAAAAATGACAAAAAATCGATTTTCTTTGTGCCATCACTAGCAAACTGACATTGCAGAAAATAAACAAACAAAAAACTTATTCATCAAAGGAAAATGGGCGGCACATGTAAGAATTTCATTCTTATGTCTACCAAAAATTCTTCTTCATCATCATCTTCCAGAATGACGTTTAATATTTTATTGTACTGCATTAAAATTCGGGTTTGTTCTTGCAAAGCAACAACTACTCCAATGATTAATGCTTTCTCTAAATCCATTTTTTATTTTTAACAAAAAATATGCGTCCTTTTCTTTTATTTTTTGACAGCTGAATAAATGGCAGACGAAAGATGAAAGATGTTGCCAATGTAAACACTTGTTTCACATTTTCAACATCTTCCACGCGTTTCACAAAGATGTTGTTCAGTGTAAAAAGCCTATTATGGTTTTCTATAAAAATTACGATTTTATAATCTTTGCACATAAGAAGTTTAAGTAAATCTTCTTACAACGTTTTCCATAGGAGAACAAATAAAAAACATTGTTAGAGTCTTAAAAAGTATAAAGAATTGAATTTTTAGTACACCATGTTGAATACTCCAGATACAGATAAGCAAAATTCTTATTTCCTTCAAAAATTTAAAAAATCACTTTATTCGTTATTATTTAGTTTTTTTCCTACTTTTATTATTTTTATTTAAAAATACGATGCTTATTTTTTAAAATTAGATGTTTATAAAGAATTTTTTCCGAACTCTTCGTGGTTCCTCTTCTGGAAACTGTTGCTGTAGAGAATAACACAAATTTTATATACATAGTATATCGAACCATAAATGCCACAAAAAAATTCCAAGCGACAAAACTAAAATTTTACAGAATAAGGGAAACCCTAATTTTATCATTTGGTTAAATAAAACATCGATTCTTATGTTTATGAATAACTTAAAAATCATTTATGATCGCTCTAAAATTGGTGGGAAATATATTTTTGTTCGAATTAAATGTCAGTGAGAAAAAGATTTGTTTTTTTTTCGAATTTAATATAAATATTCCATATAAAACTTAAGTAGATATAGACTTGCTAAGTAATTATAGATATATCTGCTTAAAAATTCAGAATTTATAAAAATGCTGTCAAGTCTTGGAAATTCTTTGGCTTGGTAGGGCAAAAAATAGAATTGCTCCATTTTGAGTTAAGTAGGGATGGTCGATTTCTTTACACATAGTTATAGATATAAAATTTGAAAAAAAAAACAATCCTATATTATGTTTTAAAACTAATTTATATTGAAATTTTTATTAGAATTAAATTTAATTTAAAATTTAAAATGATTCTCTTAAGAATTTTTCTAAAAACTCATCAATGTATTCCGTTTTCTTGGGATTATTTTTACGAGCCAACTTAATACTATTTTCATAATTCTTTTCATCGCCACAACGTTTGTAAGCAGCAGCACGATACAACCAACTACGAAGGTTTTTTTCTTCCAATTTATTTAAAACATAGTCACAATCCATAATCCCACGATTATAATTTTTCAATCTGTAATTAAAATTAATAACTTTAACAAAGAATTAAGATCTTCAATTTTCAACTTTACTTCATATATGACAAAGCTCGATTATTATATAATATTGGACTATCTTTAACATGATCAATAGCTTTGGTATACATATTAATAGCCTTTTCATAGTTTTGCTTACGAAAAGCTTCATTGCCCAAACTGTTGAGTGAAAAAATTGTGTTAATTTTATAAAAACTTATTATATGTTAGAAGTGTAAATAAATTTCATGTTTACGTTCGAAAATTTTGTGCTATTCTTTCCCGTTCTCTTTTAGTTTTAGTCCTTTCTTCTGCGTCTTGTTCAAGCTGCTGCATAAAAGTAAATTTATCCATTTCATTACTATCATATTTAGCTTCTTCTTTAGTTTCTGTAGAAGGTTTTTTATTTATTACTGTTCGATCCTTTTTAACAGTTATTATAAAATTTTCTTCATCAATTTCCTTCATATTATTTGTTGGTCTAAATTAATAAATTTTATCAAAATTTTAAAGACAATGTTATCTTTTTCTTTATTAACTTACGCAACTTTTTTAGACGAACTATCCTCTCCTTCTTTTGTATTAGCAGTGCTTATATCTTCTAGCAATTTCATTACTTGATTAACTTTAGATTCAAAATCTAGAAAATCTTCATCTAGTCCAGGTGTATTCATCATTTTAAAGATATTTTCAGTTTTTTTAAATTTCTTTTGGCATTCGAAAATAATTGAAATTAAAAAAAATTTTTTGATTTTTGTTATAGTTTTAATTAGAAAATTTCAAAATTAAGATAAATAATAAACAATGTTACCATAGTTACCATATTTAATGCAATATTAAAGGGTTTCCTTTTTAAATTTTACATAGTTTTGCCCAGAATAGTGGTAAACAATAGTGGTAACAATAGTTGTGTACGAGGTAATTTTGGGTAAAGTCTGGTAAAATGAGAGTAAGCAAAAGATTCTCTCACAAAGCTATAAAAATGCCCAAAATACTGCGAACGCACAAAATCACATATCATACCCAAAAATAAACGTAAAATTTATTTATATTTAAAAACAGCTTATTACATAAATATATTTAAAATCACAAATAACTACTTACATTTTCAAATGTATTTTCCATTATTAAGAAGAAAAATTGTTTTATTTTAAATTTTTTATTTAACTTTAATTTTGTTCACACATAAAAAACAGTTAATTTATTAGCAGCAGGTGATCATTTGACAGTTTTACCATTTTACCCAAACAAAAAGTACGGGTAAGTTCTGGTAAAAATAGAAAAACAATTACTCTCTCATAAACGCTCTTATTTACCCAATTTTCGTTACAAGAAACGCTTTTTGGTAAGATTGGGTAACCGAGGACACCCGCGGTAACGTTCGTCGAACATATCTTATGTTTATAATTAAATTTTTGAAAATCGAAAACAAAAATTTAATTAGTTTTATACATTAAAAATATTCTATTTTTGTTTTTTTTTAGTTTGCACACCCTTTGGTTTTGTTAGACTTTTCGGGGTTGTGGGTCAAGTTCTAGTTAAACCGCATCTTCTTCGAGACGTAAATGAAGAATATACAGCTTATCATATGGAAGAGGCCAGTGTTAAACGTAAATTGGCTAACTTGGAGTTGCAAAATGTTAGCATAAATGAATCTGTTAATGGTAAACTATCATCCAATAATACCACCTATGATACACCCAGTCGCAGCTATATATTACACAACATTTTAAATGGTCACCAACCGCAACATAATCATCAACAGTTTAGAAATAATTTCAGCAATTATTTCAATCATGTACCCAGCCGAACATCATTGTCACATTTAATACAAAGAAAACCCATGAATGGTGATATTAATGATCATCAAGCTAAATTAAACGAAAGACTGAGAGAATTAGAAACTGAACGTAAAGAATTGGAGAAACTTAAAAAATCATCAGCATTTCAAAGAAATTTTGTATATCCTTTGGCAATGTTGTTATTGTTGTTCTTTACCGGTATCACTATATTGTTGGTGGTACAAAATACTTTGGAATTATTGATTGGTATTAAGGCATTACCACTGAGTACCAGGGTAAGTTTAAAAATTATCATATAGAGAATAACACTACACTCAAATAAGTTTGCCGGTAGAATCAATTAAAAATGACAAGGTATTTATTAACCTTTAAAACAACTAAAAAATAAGTTGTTTTTAACTGTTATATAACACATAATATAAAAATAATTGACTGAATTTGTACTACAAAAATTTTGATACAATTGGTGTCGAATTACGACATTCGTGATCGTAATTTCTCAATCGAAATTAGTTTTATATTTCTGGAAATGAAACATTTTGACGGAATTTTTTCTATCAGGGAGGTTGTAGTTCGGCCCTATATTGGAAATCAAAGTTGAAGTTGTTGTTTTTATTATTAGTATTTTTGTAGTTACATATTGAAAAAAAAAACAGTTTTCAAACGTTTTCCTTCGATGACAAATGCCGTTATTGGCTCCTGCCAAAAATTGTCAAAAACTACTGTTTTTGTTTTTTTAATAAAAATTAAAAGTCAAAAATCTATACAGTAATATATTTATTACGATTTTATGCATTTCAGATTCAATAAAATTTTCTGATTTTTATTTGCAAACTAAGAATATATCAATAATAACAAAAAAAAAAAAACTAAAAAAGCATTTTATCAATTCAGCGATTTTATTTTTTTGTTTACTGCAAAACACTTTTTTCATAGTTATTTGGCAATTTGTTTTTGGTAGTTTTAAAAATAACTGCTTTAAACAGATGTTACAAAATACACTATTTGTTTATCTTTTTAAATAACTAATAACAGTTGTTTTTTTTTTCAAAGAAAAATAATCGTATTACAGTTAAAAATAACGACTACTGATTATATCCAACTGTCATCTAGTAACTGTCAAACTTTTTTGAGTGTACCAACAAAAATCAAATTTTTTTGCACAGATTTCTACTAAAACTTTTTTATATTAAGTGTCGTCCCAGAATAAGAACAAACATACTAAGATGGTTGGTAGTACGTTCTTTATTCGAGTATACAAAGAGAACATAAGAGCCATAGAATATCGTATGCTAATTTTACTCATCATATGTTTTTTGTGTACAAAAAACTTTTAAAATTCGAGAACTCTGTTAATAGAATTAGAGACAAAAGACAAGAGAATAAGAAAAAACGGTTTGAAAATAAAATAGAATCTATTTCACAACTGCAACGCTCGGCGCGTTTTTAATTGTCAATTTGTATGGAAAAATATATTACGCCGACACAAATTTTGACTTCTAAACACCAATCTGAAGTCAAAAAGTGCCATCAAATTGTCTTTCTAAAATATAGCCCTTTCTTTTTTTAACCCTGAACAAACTCTTCGACTACTATTTTTCATTTGAGTGTAATTATGTCGGGATATGTTAAAACGTTTTTTCTAGAACCACGAAAAGATCTTAAAAATTTAGTTTTTTTTTTATTTTGAATTTGTCCTTTAATCATGTCGGGAAACGTATTTTCTAGGACCTCGGAACGATCTCGAAAATTGTTGTTTTTTTTGGAATTAGTCCTTTAACAAAATTTGGACACATTAAAAACGTGTTTCTCCTGGACTCTTTAATGAATAAATAGAGTAGTCAATCTTACAGATCCATTGAGTACATCTAAAAATTATTGATATATGTATATGTGCAAATTTTGAATCATATTTGCATATTTTTAAACATTTTAACTTACAGTACCACTTCGCTTAACGAAACTATCGATAAACGCAACTCCTAGATTATTGCAACTCGTAAATTGTTTGCATTATTGACTCAGTTAACGCAACTTTTCAAAAAAACTTCAGTTATCACAACTTTCCTCCCAAAAAAGTCAGTTTGTGTTTTTTGTTTATAATACTTTCAACACAACAAAAAAGTGATATTCTTAATAAACTTGATAGAGGCATATCTGCAAAAGTGATTTACGATGAATATAAAGTTCGCAAATCAACAATAACAAGAATTCAAAAAATGAAGTTTCATTGACGAGATCGAATATGTTGACATTTCTCCAGCGTTTCCTAAAATTAAATGTCAGAATGCTATTGATTCTTTTAACATTTGTCTTCAATGGGCCGAGGAAAATAGAATAGCCTTAAAAGACATTAGCTGTGTTCCCTTACTTTCTGGATAAAGTTCGGTAAAATGAGAGTAAGCACAAAATACTCTCATAAAATGACATAATTACCCAAAAGTACAGGAACGCAAAAAAACACTTTTTTAGCAAAAAAAAATGTCAAAATGCATCAGTGATGCCAAATTTTTAGGTGCAATAAATGTAACACGACAAGTGAAAACGCGCTAATGGAGAAATGCGAAAATTGAAATAAAAGACTCAAAAAAATATATTAAAATTGCCCGCCATTTACAGTGGCACGAAATTTCGAGATTTTGATGTTTTCCTCTTTGAAAAAACACACATAGTTATTTCTAATAAATATATTTTTCTCATAATTTAATATCTATGAGCTTTTTTTTTCGTTGTTTTTTCAAAGTGGTGTTTATAAAAATCTCGGGATTTCGTGCCAATGTAAAAGAGGGGGTTACAATTTTCAAAAAAAAGCGGTAAGAAAAATTAAAAGGTGCCGATCTGTCCCCTTTTTATAAACAGAAAATATTTGCAGTTTTTAGAAAGTAAAAAAGCGCTTATTGTAACACGAATAGGGCTAAATAAGCATCGCTAAAGTTCCTTAGTTTTATTTTTTACAATTATAAAGCATCTGTTTTTGTTTATCAACTGTTCTTTTGACAATTTACCCAAAGAAAAAGTCTGGGTAACTTTCGGTAAACAGAGAAACACTAATACACTCTCATAAACGCTCTCATTTACCCAATTTTCGACTACGGGAACGCTTTTGGGTAAATTTGGGTAAGTTTGGGAACCCGCGGTAATGTAAAATTGCAGTGCAAAAAATATTTCATGCAATAAAAACACAGTCAAAAATGTCTGACCTTTTTAATTGATATTTTTACCATTAAGTTTACAAATTTAATTTGTATATCCGTTGTACATTAGAATATGTATTTTTCATTTATTATTTGTGTTTTTTATGTTCTTTTTAAAAAATCAATAAATTTATTTTAAAATTAAATGATTTAAATGTGTGATAAAATTGCTTTTTTAAATTTAAACCGTAAAAAAATAGGGACTCGGTTATCGCAACAACCTTAGTTTTCTGAACTGCCAAATTTCTTTAAGGTACGTTAAGCCAGGTTGCAATGTAGTTCTTTTTGTTATTTTCTACCAAATTTATCAAATTTTTCATTCGTTACTATTTCAATGGTATTTTGGTGCTGATAGTACCAGAAAACGCCAAACTTTGTCCCCACATTTTTTTTTTGTTAAGATTCAGGGAACTAAATGTTGGTGTTTTTCTGATATTTTTCAATCCATAATATATAGCTAGATAATTGAACTAAATCCAGATTATTTAGAAAAATTGTATATTTGGTCATAACAAAAAGTATAGTGGTCAAATATTGGCATTTTCTAATGTTTTCTATCAACAATGTTATTTAATAATCAATTGAGATAAATGCAGATTGTTTGCAAAAAATCAGTCTTTGGCGTCGTGAATCATAACAAACTAGTTCGGGATTTAGCTACTATAATTAAGCCAGCTGTAGATTGCACAAAAATTTAACATTTAACACATAAAATTCAACATTTGGCGCCTCTGAATCTTAACATTAAAAAAAGTGTGTGCTAAACAATGAAGTTTTAAGGTATTTTCTTCACCAAAATACAATTTAACTAGTGTCGAATGTAAAATTCTAGGGTTCTGGCAGAAAATTCACAAAAACTGTGTTTTAAGTTTCAAAAATTTGCAAACTTGGCGAAAAATTTTGACTTATTTTTCTAATATTTCTAGATGTGGTCATTGGATTTGCAAGGGTGTACCCCTAATTTATTAATTAAAGTGTTTAGTATGAAAATGATTTTAATCAAGGACGGTATAAAACTTATGATGTACAAAATTCAAAATTTTTAGCTTCAACCTTAGCCTCGCTGCCTTGCTGCTTCGTTGTAACTTAGCCGTCACCATAAAATTCTTAGCCGACACCATGAAATACTTAGCCGAATTACAGAAACACTTAGCTTCTAGTTATGGTGCTAGTATACATTCATATCACAATAATTGTACTTGGGCTAGCACCATAACTAGAAGCTAAATGTTTCTTCTTCGTTCATATTACACATTGAGCATTTCCTACTACCTTCCCTGACTTTGTTGGTAGGTCACCTTTTGCTTGCATAATGTAGCTTAAGAGGGTGGGTCAATAAGTCCTTGACTTTTTAAATGACAGTTTTTTTTTCTGCAAAAAAAAAATATTTTTCAACATAATCTCCTTTTAGCTCAATCCACTTAATCCAACGTTTCTCCAATTTTTGTATCCCTTCCAAAAAATAGGACTTTTCGAGGTCCATAAAATAGGCATTTGTTTGATCAATAATCTCATCGTTCGAGCTAAATCTCTTTTTACCGAGCCATTTCTTTAGGTTTGGAAATAGGAAATAGTCACTGGGCGCTAAATCTGGAGGGGGCAATTCGTAGTCTACTTCATGGATTATTGCCATGGAAACTAAGCTTTCACACGTTTCCGTTGGTGGTCGATTGTGAGCAAACGATCGATTGTGGCAGCCATCTTGCGGAAAGCTTTCTCATACCCAAGTGATCGTTCAAAATTGAAACCATGTGAGATGCCTATGTCTTCCACATCTATCGCACATTCAATCTCCGATCGGCCAATATCGTGAATTTTTTTAATTATTTTGGGTGTAGAGACCTCAACTGGGCGCCCAGAACGTTCCGCATCTTCCGTGCTTGTAAGGCCACAACGAAAGCCAGTAAACCACTTTTTTACCATTGAAATCGATGGTGCAGAGTCCCCACAGTATTTATCAAGCTTTTCATTGGTTTGATTGACGGTTTTTTCGCAAAGAAATAATGTTTAATGAGCACTCGAAATTTACTTTTTTCATTTTTAAAAAATCCACGAGGTTGTATGCTTTGAACAGCTGTTAAACGCAAAGTAAATGACGGAACTTGCTCAAAATTTGACAGTAGTGTTGCATTTCATAAAACTACGTGGGAAGTTCGAAAAGTCACGGACTTATTGATCCTCCCCCGTATTTGAATTTGATTGTAACGCTCGCTGCAATATGCTAAACCCTTACTATGATCAACGAATCTATAGAACCTATGTTGACTATCTTGTGATTTGTTAACGTGCTCTTGGTGAGTTTTCTTTTTTTTACGTAATCTATAAGCTTTGAACCAATAAATATCTTCTCTATAATTTTCGCTGGCAGCTTATGAGGCAATCTGCGTTAATCATATTCATAAATTGTTTAAAAATATAACTCAGATGTAGAGTATACGTGTAAAAGTGACTTTCTTCTTGACCAGTCTCCAGCATAACTACTGTACAAATCAGATTTGTACATTTAAAATGCATCCTAAAACTTTGAATTTACGTCTAAAAATCCTTTTGATTAATCTTTTTTTTTTCTTATATTCGTGAGCCTAATCGTTGAATTGAATACTAAAATTTGAAATATGTAGTTAAATATAACTGAATTCTTATTGATTTATTCATACTCACCATACCTAATTTCGTAAAGTTTATGAAAGTTGCCCGCACTGTAGAATTGACACTCGCTGTAGCCTTTCCATTTGTCACCAGTAACGAACTTTCGTTAAGTACTTACGTGTGTATCCTATATTTTTTTGTGCTGATGCAAGGGCAGACACTTACCTTTGAGCAAGATATTGAACAACATCGTTAACCGGCAGTGCGAGCAGCTATCAACAAATTTACTTTAAGTTGTGGTATACTAACTGTACCTTTGTCAAGCCTACTTCAACCCATGTATGTATTGTTACGTTAGGAAAGAAACCTGAATTATTATAAATAAAATTTAAAAGATTACTAAAGTCTGGTTTCATTTTCTTTCCTTAAACTCAACCCATTATAATTTCTCCTCTGGAGCGATTATAATCATACCCTTTTTTTTTGATAGCCCACCGTTTATCTCTCAACGGCCATCCCTTTTCATCTATCGAGAATAAGGTTATTTTCCACTGGTGTTCAACCCACACACCAGTACAACTACATAATTTGGTGTGTTTTCTCCAAGTTTTAAAATACGTTTTGTAAAATATCTCTGCAATTTGTTAACATTTTCGAAGTGCGCACTTCCCCATACTTGCGATCCGTATGACTGTATAGCTCTACAGACCGCTAGGTACATCTTCCACATCGCTTTTAAGGATATTTAATTTTTTCCTATAAAGTTTTTCCAAGATGTGTTTAAAATGTTCTTTGCAACATTATTTTTGGTTGCTACGTGCTAAGAAAAGGACATTTTTGGAGTCAATATGTATAACCCTTAAATATTTATATTCCGCTACAATTCTAACTTCTCTCATATTTATGTTTTAAGATGCTAGTATAAATTCAATTTTATTTATTTATTTATAAATAAATAAATAAATTCAAAAGTAATAATATAAAAGTTTGAACTACTTTACCCCAATACAGAGCATTAAAAATTTTTCCCTGTGTCAGGGGTTGAAAAAGATCCATTTTTCGGTAATGGAATTTGATGATTTTTTTTAGCTTCAGATTTGTGTTTAGGAAGCTAAAATAAATAAAAAAAGTTTCAGTAGAACTCTGTGCAAAAATCTTGTCGAGTAGTGTAATTGTATTTTTTTTTTTTATATTTTTAGCAATTTACTTTGGGTATAACATCTTTATCAAAGTTAGGGCCTTTTGGTGCTGGCCTTGAAGTATGTCTTATATTTTATTTAGGCACCACTTCAGCAGTGGGCTTTTACACCATGCCCTTTATGCGTAATGTAAGGCCGCAACGGCGTAAAACATCACTATCACAACTTATAGTCAATTGTGCATTAGTGTTGATTTTAAGTTCAGCTCTGCCCTTACTAAGCCGTATTATAGGTAAGACTTGCAAATGTCACATATTAATTAAATTTACATAAAACACATATATTTTCTTTTTCGTTTAGGTATCACGAATTTCGATTTATTAGGAGATTTTGGTGCCATTGAATGGTTGGGTAATTTTCAAATTGTTCTCTTGTACAATTTGGTATTTGGCTCTACTACAGCCTTAGTGGTAGCCAATAAATTTACCGCTACAGTACGACAAGAATTATGCGCGCGGTTAGTAGAAAATTATGTAATTTTCACTAATTACATGTCATTCATCAACTGATATTTACTAAAACGACGCCTTAAACCCATTAGTCATCTACCAAATCATGCTACTCCTTCGCTCACATCACAACAAACGTTTGTTCCTGTAACTATATTAAAATCATCAAAATCATCATCTACTAAAACTTCTTCATCGTTGGCTTTAATTATGTGGCGTAATATGGTTAATCAACTAAATGATAATGGTTTTAAAGTGTCGTTTTTAAGAATTTTTTCCAATTTTTATACTAGAAATTCAAAAATTTAATTTGTTAAAAAAAAAAAATTAATTTAATTTAAACATCATTTAGGCCCGATTACATAATGTTAAAATTGAACTAAAAATTCCAAATGGGCCTTAAAGTTTTATATTATCTGTAAAAATTATCGCTACACTGGTAATATATAATATATGGGCATTTCCAGGATCGCGAACGGGACATTCGTACGCACTCAACTTGAAAAAAAAATTAGAAAACTCAAATTTTTTTTTAACTTTTTATAAATATTTAATAGCATTTTAGTAGAACAATTTTTGAGAACAAAAAGAAAATTATAAAATATGAACGTTCTCCAAATATTTTGGATAAACTTGCGATCGCGAACGGGACAAAAAATGTAAGTCATTTTTTTCGGTGTGTGGTTTTGTTTAAAACTCTGCGAATTTCGTCAGTTTATTAAATGGAGATTATTTTTTAACTAAAACAGAGATATAAAGATTTTATTTAGGATTTTGTTTTTTTTTATTATCCTTATTATTATTTTTTTTAAATATTTTTTTTAGAATCGCGAACGGGACATCGCGAACGGGACAATAATTCCAAAGGCATTTTTTAGGTTTATTTATGGATCAAAATGTTTTAGGTTTGGTTTTTTTAAATGATCTCGGTTATTTTGTTTTGAATTGTAAATATCAAACTATTCCGATCAACGTTCACGGAGAACTAAACACAAATGCTTATTTTCGGTCGCGAACGGGATAGAAGAATGTAGTACAAAGAATCTTTGAATTATACCGTTATTCGGAGTTTGCTTGATCTCTACTGTGGTGTTTTTAAATATTTATTGTTGGTATATTTAGTCTATAAGAAGAGTGCAATCGACATGATATGTAACACTTAGAAATAACTCAAGGAAAAATGTCAATTAAAAACGCTAAAACCAAAAAAAGCAAAGCTGCTCTTTGCAGACCACTTTTCTTAAATTACAAATGGTAATATGTATTTAATTAGGTATCTTCTTAAAATCCAATGCATTAACCAACTAAATTTTCTCAGAAAAGTATTTTTTCTTCAACTTTAATATTTTGGTAGCGGTTGACCTTTCTGTGGAAATACCCATATGTAAAAAAAAAAAAAATTTGTTTCAAGAAACAACTTTTCAATTCATTTGTGCAAAATGTAAAATAATATTCACAAAATATTCGCAAGTTTTTTTTTGCTATAAATTGTATATTGTTTCTCACTTTAATGTAAAGTTTGTGTAAAATTAAATAATAATTCTGTGAAAGTGTCATAATAATACGATACAAACAGGTAACACAGCTTTATTTTGTTCAATTGCAACAATTTTTATTTTGCCAGCGTAGCGAAAAATATCCTTACTTATCATGAAATATTTTGTATGTCCTTAATTTTTTGTTAATTTAATTTAATGTATATTAAAAAATTATTTAATATGAATTTTAAAATTTTTGTTTTAAAGTAGGGGTTTTTTTTTCTTTTAAAAAAGTGTTTAAAAAAAATTTACAAAAGTTTGCTGTTTATCTTCAAAAACAGTGATAAAAGCTAAGACAAAATATAATAAAATAAAACGAACTTTTAAAAAAAGTTTAAATTTATTATAATTGCTAAAATCCGTAATGTGTAATGTGTTTTTAAATTTTTTATTAATATTTTAATTTTTTTGTCGAAAATCTTTAGCAATACGATATATTTATATGTATGAACATCTTGTAGAAAATTCAATCGATTATAGATTTTAATTAGAAATAAATTGCAATCAATTTAATATTTCCATTATTACTAAAATTAGTAACAATCATGGTTGGCATTCAATACCATTTCATAATAACGGTAGTTGGTTACCACAGCCATTTTAAGCCCGATATTAAAATTTTTATAATTGCGATTTGATTGAAGGCATGTGTCTTTTTGTAAAACCGGGTTAAACTACCGAAACACCGGTTTATAAATGTATTTTACAGATATAACAAAATTTAATTGGTATTATGAAAAAAAGCCCCGTAATGTTAGAAGACACATGCCACTGTTGGAATCGAAGTTTCAAAATTTTCGTATCGGTATTGATCAGAGCGTGGTAGACAACTACTGTTATAATCAAGAGGTATTGCTTGCCAACCATTGTATGAATAGTATAAGTATTTATTTAAATGTAGATTACTACTAACTGTCAATTTTCATTAATTTTATATATTTAGAATTTTCAACTCCTTCATTTTGTAAGATATTGGGTACGTTCGTAAATGCAGTAGTTGCGCATCACTGCAGCATATTAAAAGTAAAACGTTCAAAAAAGCATCACTTGGCAGCACTGATTCACGTCAAACGTTTTTGTATGCAAACAATTGACAGTGCTGGCGCAAATCTTTGCAACTATGGCATCATTAAAGTGTCTAATGCAATAGTGCAAAATTAGTTTTCCTTTTCGTTTTAATTGATTTTTAATAATCAAAAGTCGTTTCATCTTTCTATTAATTCTATTTTTATTATAAGTTAACAAAAAGTTGTCAATGTTATTGCGGTGAACATAATTATATCTTTTGCAAAACGTTCTAAAAAGCAAACTGTGCAGTTGTTGAGCAGTAGCAAAGCATCTGCAACAGATGATCACGCATCAGCAACAAAAATTGGCATAACTGCCGCAGTGATGCACAAATTTTCTGCATTTACGAACGTACCCATTATTAATATTAGCTTTTATTTAAATGCAAAATTTATAATTATAATTTTAAAATAATTAAAAGTCATTTAAAAAATTAGTTTAAATTACAGTAATATTTGGGCATTGTGGTTTAATGGTTAAGCGCTTTGGAGTCGATTCCCAGGGACAGCAATATCAATTTTTGAAAAAAATATGTACGTATGAATTTTCTATCTCTCATGCATATCGCAAAGTCCTCCAAGTCATGCATATCGCAAAGTCCTCCAAAGTTAAAAACAAAAACAGTTTAAAAAATTGTGCAATTCCTTTCATTGGCTTTCTTTACCAAACTGTTTGTGAAATTTTTGGGAAGTTCGTATTAAAAATAAAAAATAATATGAAGCACAAAAAGTTCGTTTTAATCGACAGTTCATCTTAATTAATAAATTAATTCGTTTTAACCCAGGGATTGTTTTAAATGGGTTTTACTGTATTAAATTTTATGAACTGTAAAAATGTACTTTTTGAAAAATTCGGGATCAAAAATGTAAAAAACATTAAAAAAAAAAAAATATTTCTTCGCTTAAATGTCGTGTTATAAAAAAAATGGGGTTTTAAAAATAATTATATTCGATTGAGACATTCCAATCGAACCCCTATCCCAAAATCAAAGAAAATCGTACAAAATTGTTGTTGTTTTACAAGTTACTTTTGTCTTATTTCACAAACGCTTTACCGGTTTTTATTGAAAGCTAATAAAATAAAATTCAGGTTAAATAATAAAATTAAATTCAGGTTTAAAAATTTCTATGAACTTTTAAAAATTTTCCTATTATCAACTTAGTTTAGAATCATTTAAGACACCCTACACAGGGCTTTAGGGGGCGAATTGGGTAAATTCAATTTTACAAGTTTCTATGAAATTAAAAAAAAAAAAATTCAAAGAAATTTTACCTATTTGTATTTAGAAACAATTTAGCCACCTGGCGCAGGCTCTTATTAACCTTTAAGTATTCAAATATTTTATTTATTTTTTTTAACAAATCCAAGTTTACGATTATTCCATTCATATTTATATCAATTTTAGTTATCATTCATGTTCCAGCCGAATTATTTTTAAGAATTAAAATTTTAAGAATTGATCCTAAAAAAAGCAGCAGTTAATAACAGCTTAATTAACACATTAATTTTTTTTAAAAATTAAACTAACAATGAGTCATAAATTTTAACAGAATTGTGTGATAACCTACTTAAAATAAAAACAAATTAATAATATAAAACTTGTGTCAAAGAAAAGCTTAAAATAGAAAAGGATTTAAAGTTAAACTTTGATACCTCAGCTATTTTAATGTTTTTTGTTTTTCTTCTTTACTTCCTTCTAAAATACATTCACTCATTAATTCATTTTTATTTCCTTATATGTATACTTATATTTTTTGTGTAAAACTTATTTTATGTGTTTTTCTTCGTTTCTTTTTCCTTTTTTTTATTATTTTATTTCAGATTAAGTGCTATATTTATGTTGTACATCTATGTATATTTTAATGTTTAGTTATATACACTTCAGACTATACCACATATATATATATATTATAAAAATATTACACATAACGTGTTTAATAATGGGGTTATTCTGTAACTGTGTCAAAATTTGTCAGGTTCAAATATGTAAGTCTGATATATTTAGCACAGGTTAAGTCACTAATATCAAAATTATATTTAGGTAAATTTTTGTATATACTTTTAGGAAAATTTAACATTATATTTTGTTGTGACAACTTTTCATATAGTTACGGAATAACTCCATAAGTAAATAATTTCATAATACACTTGGATAAAGCCTATATGACATTTGCTTGTTTAAGCATTAATATTTCTAATTAGAACAGAGGTCAATTCAACTTATGTGGAGAATTTTGAGTATGAAGAGTTCAACTGTATAGAAAAACTAGCAATCTGTCAAATTGAGGTCAGCAAGGCAGTGTTTTTGTACAAAAAGAATTTTTATAAAAATTTAGTGCAATTTGCTCACCATCTCAAATATATGAAAAAACTGGTTTTGTTGGCAGCAGCTTCATTGGATGTATTAACTCTTTTCGGGTCGGTGCCACTATTCTAAATATTTTTTATAAATTCTGGTTAAATACCGTTGAAGATAATTAAAAGCTTATATTTTATTAAAAAAATTATTTCATGTGCGAAAAAGAAATATATTACAGGTTGGTTGAAAAGTTCCTGCGCTCGAAATGAAAGAATACTGTTTTTGTTACGAAATATATTTTTTTATTCAATATAATCTCCTAGAAGCTCAATACACTTGTTTCAATGATCTTCCAATAATTTTATCCCATCCTTATAATGGTTTTCCGGAAGCTCTGCAAAATAACCGTCTACGGCTGTTATGGCCTCTTCATTCGACGAAAAATGCTTTCCACGAAGGAATTGTTTGAGATTTCTGAAGAGATAGTAGTCACTGGGAGCCAAATCTGGTGAATACGGTGGATGTTCAAGCAATTCGTACTTTAATTCTTTGAATTTAGCCATCGTCAAAACACTTTTGTGAGCAGGTGCATTGTTTTGATGAAAAATGATTTTTTTCTTCTTTAAACCAGGTCTTTTCTCACGAATTTTTTCATCCAGCTGATCCAAAAGAGATCAAAGTTCATTGTTTAACTTTTCTGAAGATAATCAATCAACAAAATTCCTTTTGCATCCCAAAAAACTGATGCCATAACCTTCTGTGCTGATCGTTGTGACTTCACCTGCTTTGGAGCTGAACAACCAGCTTCAGTCCACTGTAAACGTTCATGTTTCAATTTAGGATCATGGTGGTAGATCCAAGTCTCATCCATAGTTATAAAACGGCGCAAGAAGTCGGTTTTATTCGGCTTAAAACGCTCCAAATTACGCTGAGAAATTTGTTTTCGATCCAGTTTTTGTTGAATTGTTAATGTGTGCGGCACTAACTTTCCAAACAGTTTTTTCATACGTAATTCTTCATGTAAAATATGGAGTACTCGTTCGTCTGAGATGCCTATGGCATTAGCAATTTCACGCTTAGTCAAACTTGGATCTTCACTAACCATATTATGTACCTGCAGTTGCAGTTTTTCATCGTCCTTCGCGTGGATCGTCTTTAAGGCTGGTACGACCACGTTTAAATTCACCAGCCCAAAATTCGCGGTGCGTTTTGAAGGTGAGGACTCCTTATACACTTCTAACAATTGTTCATAAATTTCCTTTGCTTTTAAACCCTTCAAAACAAAGAATCTAATGACTGCACGATATTCAATTTTTTCCATATTAAAAAAAATCAATGACACGTCAACTTCAAATGGCTTGTAAACAAAGAAAGAATTGACAGAATGACTTGCAACTTTGCATGTGTTCTCATGACAGTTGTACCAACTTTAGAAAAAAAAAGTTTGGAGCTAGCAGTGCCATCTCTTGGTGAGCGCAGGAACTTTTCAACCAACCTGTAGATGTGGGATTTAAGAAAGCACAAGGGTAAACGTCAAAAAATTATATATTTCAAATAACATAATTTTCTGACACGAAACATCGACCTTCTACAATAATCGTCTTCGAATTATAATGTGTCTCTTTGTCTAAGCAAAACTAAATCATGCTTAAGTGATTATTATTTTGTGCTCGGTGGTATATACATATGTAATTCTATGTATATACAGCCGTTGACATCTAATTAGAAACGCTCTTTTTATATTAATGCTTGATGGGCATTAGTCAAAAATTTGCAAATTTACCGTTATGTTTTGTATAAAAAAAGGTTTTTTTTTATTTATTTCTCTTTTTAGTATCAAATACACCCAGTTTTGTTACAATCATTTCAAATTCCGTTATCATTTTTGGTTTCATCTTAATTACTATAACTCAAACAAAGTGCGACAACTAATTAGAAACTCCCAACTAATAAATAAAATCTTTGTAAAGTACTATTTTGATACAGATTATATTGTTTTTCGGTAAATAGTATGAAATACATGTAAATGTCATAGTTATTTGCTTAAAAATGTATTTACTTTGTAATACTTTATTTTGGCCATGAAGGCTTTTTGTATTACCTGTTGAATTAAATAAATAAATAAATATTTTTTAATTTAATGTATAACAAAAATTAAAACTAATATTTTTAAGATTTCGAATTGGAAAAGGCAAAAGCTGCACTCCTACACAACGTAGGTCCATTTTGCGCTTCATAAAGCTGGAAAACCCTATAAAAATTTTAAAATTTCAGGGCAGCTTAAGTGTTCCAAAAATAAAAAATGGTTTTTAATACATTTAAAAAAAAAACTAATTTTGATTCAATATTTTTTATTGTAAAAACCAATTCATACAAAAAAAAGATAATATTTCATATCATACGTTAAACAAAAACAAAACCTTCATTGATGATCGCTGTCGTCAATGTTTACCAGTAAAGCATACGAAAATGTTGTTGCGTGTATACAGTGACAGTGAAGAACGACAAAAAAAACTAAAAGGACAAAGTTTTTTGTGTATTTCGTATTGCTAGTGCTGAGTGCTCTATGTGTGTATTAAAACTCACAGCCTATAGCTAAGTGCTTTTACAAAAACAAATGAGCACCAAGCGCATATGGTTTGGACACCCTTGATTTAAAGCATATAAAGCATAAGGCTAATCTCCAAAGCCGATCAAAAAATGTCATCCACTGACATCCAACATGATATTTAAGATAAATTTAATATTACAATACACAAGCAGACTATTGCACGCCGTTTGGTAGAAGCCGGGCTACATGGCAGTGCTGCACGCAAGAAGCCGCTTCTTAGTAGGATTCAAAGGAAACGTCGTGTAGAATTTCCCAACTCTCATTGGAGTTGGACTGAAAATCAGTGGAAATATGTGCTTTGGAGCGATAAAACAAAGATAAAATGCATTGGTCCTGCTAGCCAAATATTAAATAATGTCATGCTGCCGTGGGCCGAGGAGAATTTGCTTGTTATATGGCAATTCCAACAGTATAAGATCTGAAGCAAAAGGCGAAGTTCATACAAAAAAAAATTGCAGACAATTCAATCAATGTTTTGAAGTGGCCATCATTTAGTCCAGACTTTAACCCCATCAAATATCTGTGGGGTGACTTGAAAAGAGCCGTAAGCCTCAAAAATATAAAAAATATAGCAACTCGTGTTGAGGAAGTGAAGAGGGCGTGGGAGTCAATACCAGTTTAGCGATGTCGTCTTCTCATAACATGCGCAATCGATATCAGGCAGTGATGAAGCAAAAAGAATTGGCAACACAATATTGATAAAAAGTAAGAACATTAACTTAATACCTAATTTTTTCTGATAATGCATTATCTAATCTAATTAGGTGGCGCAGTCAAATATCAAATAATATAATATAATTAATTTTTATAATATTTTTAAGAATGAATTAATTATTGAGTTCTTTTAGTTTTTTTTGTTAACTCTTTAATATATTTTAAAGAAATAGGAATAAATAAATTTAAAAAAGTACTTTATATATAAACTAAAGCACTTTATTTACAATTACAAAGTGTTTCTATTTTAAATTACAAAGCGTTTCTAATTAGTTGCCAACAGCTGTATGTAATTCTATGTCCTCTATGTTGCTAAGAATCCTACAAGGACAAACAAATTTTTAATGCATATTTTTCAATAAAACTTTATGATAAGTAAAAGTAATTTAGAAATTTGTTTAATTTTCACTGATATCTTATAGTGCCCCGGAAAGAGTTAAAGCACTAACGCAATACTTCACATATTGGGGTTTACTAACGCAATCCCGTATCTTAAAAACTACTACTTTTCAGGAGAGACAAAAAACATTTTCAAAACAACTTATAATTTTTTAAAACATTTTTTTTTAATTCATCATTACTTTTGAAATTAAAAAATGTAAATTTTATTCTAAAACTTTTTTTGTCTCTCCTGAAAGGTAGTAGTTTTTCAGATACGAGGTTACGTTGGTAAACCCTCGATACGTGCTTTAGAAAATAAACTCCTTAGGTTTTATTTATTTTCATTTAGGTCTGTTTTTTTTTTGTCATTTTGAATATTTAACTAATTAAAATGAGAAAAAAAATCAAAGAATTAAAAAGACGTCAGAAGTTTTTACCTTTAAAATAATTAAAAATTCAGCTATTTTTAATTGTTAAAAAATAACAACTAACAAATACAGTAAAAATAACAAGAAATCTCGTAAAAAATAATTGACTATTTTGAAAGAACTGACAAAAAATTAGTAAAAGGTATTCACAGTAACTACATGTCAGTTGTTTGTGAAGTAAATATGAATTGTTGATTTTAACTGTAATTACGATTAGTTTATATGAAAAATACGAAGCTAACGAAAAGTACTGTAATTCGTAACAGTTGTTTAAATCCGTGATTTTTTTTTTAAATTATAATAAACAACTACCAAAATAGTATTTTTGCAGTTAATTTTGGTTAGTTATAAAAATATATTTATTGTAATTGATAAATTCGTAATTTGGAAATAAAAATCAAAAAATCTTATTATAAATATTTCTAATGTATAAAAACGTCATGACTGGTGTACCGTTTGAAATTTTGACTTCAAATTTTATTTTTTTTGGAACTGAAAAAAGAATTTACTGTAAAAGAAAAACTGTAAAAATCATAGTTTTTTTTAGCAATTTTTGTCAGTTGTTTTGAATTTAGTATAAATTTTCCAGTTATTAATAAGACATTGTTAGTTATTTTTGATACATTTCTTAGTTGTCTTTTTAACATTTAAAAATAACTAATTTTTTAGTTATTTTAATGGTAAACATTTAAACTGTTATTTTCAGTAAATTAAAAAAAAGTTGTTTTTAATTCCAATAATAAATAAGATTTTGTTGGTTGATTAAATTTATTCTTCTTCAATTAAATCAAAATTGAATCAATGAAGGAAATAGTACGAACTGTGAATTTCATCAATATAAATTGAACTAAGATATTGCACTATATTTCATATCGTCACCTAATATGCAAAAGGGCGTAACTAACATTTTTATTTTTTACCGCAGGAGAATCAAAAATATGCCAACAGACAATTTAACAAATTCGTAAATAAATCTGACAGTTTTGATTATAGAACGATAAAATTTTGTTGAGATTTAGTTCAATGCAATAGTTTATAATCACTTTAACCCATTTAAAATTTTTGTAGGCCAACCAAAAAAACTGAAAATTAAAAACATTTCAGATTCGAATTTTGTTCATTAAATAGCTACTTATTTTAACGCGATATTTTGTGTAGGATTGTAGTTTAGTCAAATGAATCATAACCACCAATAAAAAAGGTTTTGAAAATTTTGTTATTGTAGTTACGCTCTTTTGGATAGCTGAAGATATACATATCAGAGAACTGCAAAATCAACTTTTTTCTTGATTTAATCATATACAAAAATTCTTGTTCACATTTAATAATTCAACAAAATTCACTGTAGAATAAAATCAGCATCATGTTATTGAACGCGTAATTCGGATCAGTTTGAATCATATGTCGATTATGTTTACTGCAAATTTAATCACTCAACAAAAAAATCAGCGTTGAATAAATCAGAAAAACAACAAGCAACGCGTATGAGTGTATTCATAATTAAAACAAAATAGAAACACATTTCATAAATGATATTGTTTACATTAGGGTGGGACTTAAATCCGCTTTTTTAGAATTATTATTAGTAATAAAAATAATCTTCTTTGTGAAATATAAATATTTTTTTGGAAAAAAAATTTAGGTCGATATCTCAGGCTTGCCTTATCCGAAAAAATTTAAATATTGTCTAAATTTTTTTTCATCTATTTTGATTGGAAAATTAGGCAATATTTAACTTTAACATGATTGGGCGAGCCTGAGATGTCGACCTAAATTAAAAAAAAAAAAATTCTCAAAGAACAATATTTTTCGTATTCCTAATAAAAATTCTAAAAAAACGTATTTTAGACCCACCCTAATAAACATATAACATTTATGAAATGTGTTTCTACAAAACCATCCGCTCTTTATAGATAAGAAACTATTTTGTTTTAATTATAATTACACTTATACACGTTGTTTGTTTTTTCTGATTTATTCTACATCAAAATAAATATTGTTGGCTCGAATGAACAGAATAAAATCAATGGTTTAACAACGACCGATGATTATAAATCAGTGACAAAACAATTTGCACGTCGTTTGATTGATTTAAAATCATCAACAAATATGTGTGTTGGAGTATATTCAACGTTTGAACGCAAACACATATTTATTCTTGTGTTGATTGCGTATGAACGTTTTGCAATCAGCAAATGCAGTTCTCTGATGCATATATCGATGGCTTAATATAAAAAGGCCCTTACTCGATTTTTTGTTACTTGATAGTAGAAGGAAAAAACTTAATAAAATCCATAAAATTTTAGATAAAAAAAAAGTTTTAATGCAATTTCCAAAAATGTGTTGCCTCTTTTTAATAAAAATTGCATTAAAACTTTTTTGTATCTAAAATTTTACGTATTTTATTAAGTTTTTTCCTTCTCCTGTCAAGTAACAAAAAATCGAGTTAGGGCCTTTTTATATTAAGCCATCGATATAGTATTTTAAATAGTAGTTCATTGATTTTTAGTTGAAAAAGCTGTTCTTTGAAGAATCTTCGGTGCAGGGCTACCTATAAAACCCGTAGTGCTTAGGGCTGCGGTGTGTTCTTGCTCCTTCGAAGGTAAATTTGGGTTAGAAAAATAATTATTAACCTACAATCTATTGGTTATAGCGTATTTTTTCCAAGTTTTTCTCTATCTGTTGTTAAAAAAAATAGTTACAAATTCTATTTGGGATTTGTAATAATATGATCTTGAGCGGAACAAAAGACACTCATTATTAAGAAATTTTTAAGCTAACTTTATGACCGATATTCGTTGGCTATGTAGAAATAAAAAACATAATTTTTTTTACAGCAATTCAAATAATAATATAGAGAAACTACAAAATATAATTTGAAAACTGTTTTAAGTTTTTAGTTCAAGTTTTGATTGATTTGTAGAATAAAACGACAATTGTATTATTTATTTGTATGTATAACGTTTTAATAGCTTTATTTTGTATTTATTTATGTTTTAGTCTTTTATTAATTATTTAACAATATAAACATGTATTAATATACATAAATATGTACCACATTTTAAGCTGTTGTTTTAATTAATTCTCTATTTTAATGGTTTTAAGCTTTTTAAAAAATACGTTAAAATAACAAATGTTTCTTTTTCCTTTCGTGTTTTTTGTATCGATAAATAACAATGTGTTGTGTTTTTGTATTGTGAGTGTAATAAATATTGAGATTTCATTGATTGGTTAGTTTAAGAAAAAGGTACATTTGAATGCATTGTTTAAACTTTTTGTTTTGTATACAACGTTCTCCAAATTGTAATTCAGAAAATAAATAAATTGGAAAATTAATCTTCGCAAATATTAAATAAAATACTCAATTTTCGGAATTACAATTTGAAATTGAAGTATATTATGTAAGGGCGGCAGTTAAATATTACTTTTTTTATAGTTTTATTCCCACAAAACAGTGACTAGAAAATATATATTTTTGTTTATTTAAAAATGAAATAAAGGGTATTTTAAAGCGATGGAGTACTTCTTTGAAATTGAGTTTATAAAATAAAAACATATTGATATGGACTTATTATAAGGAGAATAAGGGATATAAGAGACAATAATAAATTAAATTAATTAGCTTTAATTAAATTCATACAGCCACCAATGGCACCATCTTCACTATTTAATTCTTCTTCTTCCACAATATCATCATTATTTTCCTCACCAGGATTTGAAGATGTTTCTTTGGCTTCCACAGCCACATCTTCACAAATACCACCAACCACTTCATCAAAGTCTCTTAAATCCAATTCATGTAAAGCTTTTTGTACTAAAGCCGCCAATTCTGGTGGTAAATCTTTTAAATCATCATTTCTTTCACGCACTATAGAACTGGGTAGTATTAAAGATCTCATCGAATCCTGACGTTGTGTTTTACCACCCGCTGCTGAACCCGATGTGGTGGAGGGCGTCTTATAGGCATATAGAGCAGCGTCGGTAAAGTCACTTAAATTTAATGGACATACATCATTATTAGTTGCTATATCATATTCGGAAGATAATATACTACGTCCTGATTCGGTAGATAAAGAAGACATGCCGTCATCAGAATTGGCCGCATTTGGCATTTTTAAAGATTCTTCATTTTCTGAAGACATTGTACCAGAATCTTCAGTAACTTGACTTTCACCACATGATGTAGTACTTTTAAATGTTGTTGTAGTTGTATTGGCTGATGTTACCCTTGGCTTGGCTGTTTTTTCATCTGGTTCATCTTGAACTGAATTTGTATCCACCAGCGATGGACAGTATCCTCTTAAAAGAAACTCGGAAGCAGAAAAACCTTCATCTTCATTGTTGGTTTCAATGCCAGACAATGTTTTCATTCTTTGCTCCAGTTCGGCAATTTTTGTAGCCAAGATTCTGAAAGATTAATACAAATTAGGAATGTAAAGTTAATTTTAAGTTTTTTATTAAAAATCTTACTTATTAGTTTTCTTTTGATGATTCAAAGCCAAATTTTTGTCATTTAAATTATCCAATAGTGTTAAACACAATGATTTTAAATCGTGTATAGTTTCAGTTTTTGTTGGTAAATCAATGCCACTTTCCAGTAAGTTTTTAACTAAAAATAAACACAAAATTAAATAAATAAATATATGTTAAGTAAAAATTTTAATATAAAAAAAAAATAAAAGTAACTTAAAATAAAAACCAAAATAAATATAAATAAAAGAGATTATTCTTACTTTTTTTTAATGTTATTTCGTATTGACGTTAGTGTCATCTATATTAAAACAAATTTATTTTAAACAAGATCTCAAACTTTATTATTCATTTAATAAATTTGCATACGTTCATCCTAAATAGGATTAAAATTAACCTAAACATTATCATATGACGACACAACTTCAAGAACCAATATATTCGCAGTAAAAAGCATAAGATAGTATAAAAGTTTGGCTACAACTACAAATAAAAGTAAAAAAGACTTAAATTCGGCTGTGCCGAATCTTTGATACAAACAATGTAAAAAACTTTTAAAGTAAAATTATGGAGGGGAACAAAATTTTTGGATGCAGAAACGAATTTTTTTACGTGAAAAAATTTTGAGGTGAAAAAATTTTTTTAGGTGAAAAAAATTTTTTGTGGTGAAAAAAAATTTTAGTGGTGAATAAAATTTTTTGAGGTGAAAAATATTTGAGGTGTACAAAATATTATTAATTTCTAAGCGATTGGTGAAAAAATATATTATATACCAGTCGCTACTATGAAATAGTACTAAAATACACCAATTTTTATAAAATTTAGAGGTATCTTCACATTTTCACTCATAACTTTTTAACCGTTGGACCGATTTTGCTCATTTTCAATACCAAACTGCTCGGGAGGATCTATAATAATTTGGGTAAAAATAGGCACCCCCGAATGCGTCATCGCGTTGTGATCGCCATTTTAACAGACAGACAGACGGACATCTCTAAATCGACTTAAAATTGCATAGGATCATGAATATATATAATTTATGGGGTCTAAGACCTATATTTCGTCAAGTTACAAACGGAATGACAAACTGATATATACCCTCACCATATAAAAATAACATATCGTTCCAGGGTTGCCGCAATTTGATTTTAACATTTTAATGTCGAATTTTTAAAAAGCTAAATAATTACAATAAAATTAAAAAAAAAAATCTTAAAATTGATTTTAAAAATTTTTATTATTCACAGAGATTAGAATTAAAAGAACAAATAAAAAAATTAAATTTGAAAAAATCATGATCCATTAAGAAATCTTTCAATATTGTATTGCAGTACTACTTGAAAATATTAATTCTATTTATAAAATTTTAACAATTTAAAATAAAATGTAAATTAAACAGAACAACGGAAATAAATTGCAATGACTATAACAACATCAATATATAATCAGAGGTTCGAAAGAATTAATTCAATTTGAGATTATTTTTTGTTATATAATTAAAAACTCTTAAGAGAAGCTAAATTTAAAAAAAAATAATCATTAAAATCATAGATAAAAATAAAACATTAGTATCGTAGATATAACAACTAGAGTTAATGAAAGGTATTTCATATAGATTTTAAAGATGAAAGAAATGATAAAAAACATTTCTTTTAATATTTTACAAAATGAATGGCAGAAAATTTTTCAGCCTTTTAATAACTTATTTAATAATTCAAGTGAATGATCATTTAAAAGGTAAGAATTCAGGAGAAAATCATTCACAATCAAAAACAAAAGAATGAAGCCTGTGAATGAATTCATATGGAATGATATACATAAATAATGTTAATTAAAAATTCAAAAGTGAATAAAGGAACCAATTCATTCGAAGCTCTGTATGTAATACAATTGAAATAGTTTACCTTGTTTATGCGACAATATATTTTCATCGAAATTGATTGGTGTTTGTCCACCTAATTTCATTATACCTTTTTTACGTTTAGTTTCCAACATTGTCTTTTGGTGTTAAAATGAATGAGAAAAAATTTCATGGAATTTATGATAAGGGTTAGTAAATTTTGAAATATAGTTCACTCTTAACAAAAATGTTCACGAATTTTTCATTTGATTTTTTTTTTCTTCTTTTTACCTTACCTTGTATTTACTTAACGAATGTTTTGTCAATTCCACTTCATTTTCTATATTTTTCAAACGTTCATTCAGGTACTTATTCTCCAAAATGATACTATCAATATCGAGGAACTAAAAATATAAAGATATTATATTGCAAATGTCAACTTTGCAAAGAATTTTTTTAAAGCATTTTATCTTTAGAAAATATTTAGATTTTCAAAAGATCAGCCATTTTTTTCTATAGAAATTTTTTTCAGATTCTGAGTTATTTTTTCTATACAAAAATTTTCGGATTCTGAAATTTTTTATGTAAAAAAATTCGATTCTGAGACATTTTTTTATAAATTTAGAATTAATTAACTTTTTTAATACATGTTTTCTATAGAAAGATTAAAAAAAAAAACATAAAAAAAGTTCTTAAATTATAAAATATTTTTTGCAGATATTTTTACTATAAAATTGCTATACTACAAATTACAATAAAAAATTGCAGATCAAATTCTAAAAAATTTTGAGTTTATTGAGTAATTTTTTCTATCGAAAACTTCTCAGACTGAAACTTTTTCTTAGAAAATGTATAAAATTTCTATAGATTAATTTGATAAATAATTGAGCTCGAGATCATCAATTTTAAAGGTCGAATAATTTCTATAGATTTTTAGATTCAGAGATATGCTTCATAGAAAAATTCACAGATTCCGATAAAATGTCTATGTCGAAAAATTCTCACATTCTAATATATTTTTCCTTAAGAGAAATTCTCAGAATCTAATACAATTTTACTACAATGAACTCACAGAATTAAAAGACAAATTTACAAAAGGTTTTAATTTTGAGAGTCTCCGATTTTAATATGGGACTTCAAAAAGACATTTGTCGTGAACGAATGATTAGTTTTACGTTAGACTTGAGACAAATTTTTAGAATCTGAACAATTTTTCTTCTAGATCAGTGTAGTTTATGCATAATTGCTCATAATAAAACAAAATACATGTAGTCACTGAACCATCTCGCGAAGAACGTCTTATGAAAGCACCATGATAATTACAACTTTTGAACAATATTTAATTTTTTAAATAATTATTGGACTACGTGTGCATTTTAATATGTTGAAATATTCCCCAAAGCAAGTTCATACCAATGGCAGTATTTTTAAATAAGGTTTTTAAAACAATTTTAATTTTGAAATGAGAGACGTATAAATGCGTTTAAGTAATAACGTCAATAATAAACTCAATTATGCAAAAGCAACAGATATTAGGACACTAAACTTTAAAAAAAAAATAAATATACAAGAACTCTTGAAATACCTTTGGATGCGTTTCCCTGGCCTTTAAAGCCGCTAATAATTCATGATTTAAACGATGTGATTTACATTTGTAGGCATCGCGTTCATTAGTCAATTCCTCCTTTTCATCTAAAACGGCCTTTAAATCGAAAGCCAATTGAGCATTCTGGAAATAAAAAAAACATTACTAAAGGAAACAATATTTATCTATATATTCTCTCGACCTTTTTCTTTAATTGTTCCAAATGACAAATAAAATTTGAGCGTTCTTGTTTCCACTGCAAAATTATTTCCTTAGAACACATTTCTAAAGATGTTTCATCTTTAGTAGAAACTTTAGTTTTATGAGTTTTCTTTTCATCATCCTGAGCTGTTATGTCCCTATGACCACGTAAAACTTCAATATCTCCCTGTACCTCGGAAAGTTTTTGTTTCAATGCCTCCACTTCTGTGGTCAACTTAATGTTACGTTCTCTGGACTCGTGTAATATCTTTGCCACACTTGTTTTACTATTACTGCCAGGCACTCCACTAGTGTCACTGGTAAAACCCCCTATTTGGTCGGATAAACTGTTACGTCTCAAGGCTGCATAACGTAATTGCAAAGTTTCGGCCATTAACTTGAATTGATCACGTTCCGTTCGAAATTTTTCCAATTCTTTACGTAATATCCTTAAAGCTTCCATTTTACTGTGTAGCTTACGATGCAGTGCTGTCGTTTCCACACTATAATTTTCCATATGTTCACCAAATATCTCATCATAGTCACAACTGCTGGATTCCTGCTGTCCTTGTTGTGAACGTTTTCGTTGCGTCCACATTGTGGCCGTTTTAATTTTATATTGTCCTAATGACATTGTTTCATTATCCGACATTTTTGTGTGTTATAAACCATTTAATCAATAAAAATAAATAATTTTCTTGAAGAAATAAAATATATACAAACTTTTCACAACTTTTCAGTTCATTGGTAGATTAACAATAGAGTGTTAATAGTATTGAGTACTCAGTACTGAGTACTCACAAGTACGAAATGTTATGAGATGTAGAAATATATTTCCGTATGAAAATTCGACCCTGGTTAATGTACAATAAAAATACAACTCTTAATAAAACTGTTATGAGGAAAAATGAGCAAATAATTAAAGCAATTTATTTAAAATTAATTAAAACTTAATTAGCATTATTTATAACATATGTGTAAATTTCTTCGTGATAAATATGAATTTATAAACCTATTTTTAAATTTAAATTCATTAAAATACGAAGTTTAAATTTAATAATGATACTTATTTTGTCATATTATTATTATTGCTTTGCGCCATACACCAACATTTAATTTTATTTATTTATTTAATTAATTTATATTCACATATCCTGTACAACAAGATTAAATTTTATAGTTAAGGTACAGGAAAGCAGTTTGTGGAAAAGCAGTTGTGAAAATTGTATAAAAAAGAAGATTTACGTTAATTTATCTAATATTTACAAAAGAAAACATCCCATTCCTAAAACTTTTGTTTTCCAAGGAGAGGCAACGTCATCGAATCTACTCAGATTTTCGAATTCGGAAACGAAAATTCAATAAAAATATATTACCTTCAATACACTTCAGTTTTTTGGTTTGAGCTTTGTGTTATATAGACGCTTTTGTACATACGCTCCAAATTTTGTTAATAAAAGCCGGTAAAACAAAGCATTTTGCACTGAAGTGGTCACTAAGAGAAGATAAATCAGTTTTGGGATCTGTGTAATAGATCTCGGGTCGCACTGTGAAGAATATTTAGTATTTTTTACAAATTAAAGTTATTTAAATTTTATAAATTTCACTGGAATTACAAATTTATTAAAAACACTCAAATTGCCGAAAGTAAATAAAAGTTACATCAGCTGATCTCACTCTACCAAAATACTGTTTTTGTTTATGAAGTTAACGGTGCTGCCAGATCGTAAATTTACTTTGATCGTAACCGTTGCCGTTATCGTTTGTTATATTGAACTTAATTTTTTTAACACAGAAGAATGGATCGTTTAAATAACCCAACTGCTACACCGACCTTTACAGGGAACACAGATAGACAAAATCCAAAACGTAGACTCAATGAAATTTCGCCTGAAAATATCGTAAAACCGGATGAGGTTGGTAAGATGTCCACAACTGAACTGGTAAATCTGATGTCAACAATATTAGACGAGAAACTAAAAAATATGCCCACAAAAACCGATTTGATAGAAGTAAAAGAAGATATTAAAGAAGTAAAGTCTGATGTAAGAAAATTGGCAGATGAAAACAAAATATTACAGGAGGAAGTGCGAAAGTTGAAAGAAGCCAGAGAAAGTGATCAAAAGAGAATGAGGCATCTGGAAGAGGACCTGGGTAGGAAGAAAATTATAATTAGAGGCCTGGATAGTCAAAGATCTTCACATGATGCAGTGGTAAATGTGTTTAAAAATAAGCTCAAAATCAAACAGAGAATTGATATAGAACAAACGAGGAAAATTTTCGAAAAAGATGAGAAAATGACTGTTATGGTTGAATTGAGGTCAGTAGATATGGTATCAGAGATTTTCAAATATACGAAAAATCTAGCTCGGACTTCTATATATGTCGAACGGGATCTTAGTAATGAACGTCAGAAGAATAAGAAGGCAATGCTTCAGTTGAAGAAGAATATCTTGAATATTGATAAAAGCAAGCGTGTTCTAGTTAGAGATGATACGCTAGTGGTGGATGGTAAGAGGTTTGTCTGGAACAAAGATAACGTTCTCATGTGTGGGCAAAGTACTGGCGAAGAAGTTTTAAAACATTTGTATGGCGAGAAAGTGTTAAGTATTACATTAGATTATAATAATATTTTTACTAAAATAAATTCAAAAAACTATTAAAAGAAACTCTTAAAGATAAAATAAAATGTACATCACAAAAAAACGTTAATCTAGAGATAGAAAATATAAATAAGAAAATAAAATTTAAAATAGTTGCTTATAATGTTCATGGGCTCGAAAACAAGTATCTTTACCTCGATTTTTTCAAGTATATAGATCAACTAGACATTTTTATGCTATTGGAGACCCATGTAGAGGAGAAAAATATTAAAAAATTTGAAAATAAATTTAAAAAATTTGAAACTATCTGGAAACCAGCTACACGAAACAACAGATTTGGAAGAGGTATAGGTGGATATGTTTGTGGAGTCAAAAAAGATTTGTTAGATGTTGGAGTGAGGTTTGAGTTCAAAAATTACGGCGATTTAGATATGATATTTTTAACAAACAATTCTTTTGAGGTTACAATAATTCCACTATACATGAGAGGCTCAAATTGGGAGCAGGAATTCAATGCCTTTAAACAGTGTATGAGATCAGTTGAAACGGTGAATCCAATAGTCATTGGTGACATAAATGTGAGAATAGGTGAAGAGGAACAATTAATAGATAGAAATATTGAAACAACATTCTCATCTGGCTTGAAAACGAGAAGATCGAAAGACAAAATAATAAATGCCCACGGCAAACAGTTTTTGGAGTTTTGTAACAACTATGGTTTAGTTATACTTAATGGAAGAACGATGGGCGACGAGGAAGGCGAATTTACTTTTGTTAGCAACATTGGCAGCTCGGTTAATGATTTATGTGCAGTATCAATGGAAATACTAGGTCTGATAGAGAGTTTTGAGATTGAAAGCCATATATGGTCTGATCATCTACCGATAAAAATCAATATTTCAGCAAATAGTAACCAAAATAACTCGAAAAAAATGAATTTGATACCGAAATTAAAATGGAATGCTCGTTATGCCAATACTTTTAACCATAAATTAGATAATAATTTAAAATTGTTAAAAGAACAGAAACCTGAATTTGATTTACACGATCTTAATAATTTGATTTTAGTTTCCTATACATCACCGAATGTTAATCCCAAACAAAACGTGTCTAAAAATAAATGGTTCGATAATGAATGTAAAAATGCCAGGGAGAAAACGATGAAAGCTTTAAAAACCTTTCGAAAATTTCAAAATATTACCGATAAGAGAAAATATACAGAAAATAAAAGAAATTTTCAAAACTTATGTAACAATAAAAGAAAGGAGTATTATAAGCAGATTGAACAAAAGCTAAACACAGTAACAGACAGTAAACGATGGTGGGCTCTGGCCCGAGAAATAAGGCAACAAGAAAATTACATTGGTTGTGAAGTAAATGTTGAAAGACTACAAGATTATTTTAAAACTCTACTTAACCCTATAGTGAGTGCGGTAGAGATATTTTACGCAACAAATCTAGTAGAAGATGATCATCTTGATGCACCTATTTCACTACAAGAAGTAAAATGTCAGCTTTCAAAAGCTAAACCCAATAAGGCACCAGGGGAAGATCGAGTTCCTTACGAATTTTTCATGAACGCTGGTAATCATTATTTAGAGGCTCTTGCAAACGCATTCACTCGATTATTAAATGGTCGTGATAGTTTTGATAATTTCCAAAAAAGTATTATATTCCCAATTCATAAGAAAGGTGACGTAAATCAACCCAGCAACTACAGGGGGATATCTTTTATGAATTGTGCTGGTAAGATAATGATGGGTATATTACAGGAAAGATTATCAGAGTGGTCAAATCGAAACCAGATAATGAACGAATATCAAGCAGGTTTTCGTAAGGGGTATTCCACGATCGATAATATTTATAACTTGTCATCTATTGTAAATATTAAATTCTCAGAAAAACGGAAAGTATACGCATTCTTTGTTGATTTTAGGGCGGCTTTTGATCGAGTACCACGTAAACTGTTATACTACAAACTTCATCAGTTAGGAATATCATCGAAAATTGTAAAATTTATAGAACGAGCTTACGAAAATACAAAATCAGCTGTGTGGACAGGTAGTGAGCTGTCTGACTATTTTGATACATGCACGGGAGTAAAACAAGGATGTTTGTTGTCGCCTCTATTATTTGCATTGTATTTAAATGATATTCATGATCATTTGAATGGTGGTCTGTTTATTGATGATATTAACGTGCGCGTTTTAATGTACGCTGACGACATCGTTATCTTAGCTGATGATGCACATACGCTACAAGCTATGATAAAAAATCTAGAAACATACTGTCGAATGTGGGGAATGGAGGTTAACCTAACTAAATCTGAAATTATGATATTTAGAAAAGGTGGTAGACTCGCATTAAATGAAAGGTGGTCATTTAACGGTGATGTCGTAAGAGTTGTCAATAAGTATAAATACCTAGGAATACTATTAACGCCAAAAATGTTATATGCCGAACATATAAAAGCCAAAAATGATGCCGCTAAATCCAGCATAAACGCTACGTGGAAAGGGTTTATAGGTAGGAAAGAAGTTTCACTAAAGGCAAAATGGAAAATGTTTCTCGCAGTGTGCAGATCAATACAGTGCTATGGTGCACAAATATGGGGTTACTCGTGGTTTGATGAAATCGATAAGTTGCAGCGTTTTTTCACCAAACGTATTTTGAAACTTCCTGATAATACTCCCAATTATGTGATAGCTTTAGAAACTCAACAAGAAGAAGGTCACTTTTTTTCATATAGTTTACATCTTCAGTATATTTCGAAAACTATCTTTGATTACGGAAATAGAAGATTGCCGAATATATTATCGAAGTTAATTATAGCTAAGGACATATATTGGTACAAAGACTTTAAATGTAAATTGCAAGAGTTTAACATAGAGCACAATACTATGGAACACAACAAACTAAATTGGAATGATGCTTGTAAAAATTTGTTGGAGTCGATGAAGATAAGAATATATCAACAGCATACAGTAAATGCGAAACTTAGTCAGCAAAGATTTTACAAGCACTTAGATCACTCGAAAGGGCAAACATATTGTAATGAAAGGTACAATCGAGAACAAATAACCTACATAATGAAAGCAAGGGGAGATCTTTTATGGCTAAACGGAAACCAATATAGAGAAGGAGGGGCCCGAACTTGCTCATTGTGTAATTTAAATGAGGTCGAAACTACATATCACTTTATTGGTATATGCCCAGTACTTAAGTTCATAAGGTTAAGATATTTTCAGCGTATAATATTAACAGATCTTGAGATAGTTCACGTATTAAATGGTGGTGATGATACTTGTTGGCAAAGCCTGTTTAATTATGTAAAAAATGCTTTAAAATATAGAAATATGTTAGTAAATGAATTTAATTTTTGAAACTAATTTTTTAAAATTGTAAATAATAATTGTATAAACCAATTTTCCAGCGGACGGTTTTAAACCATGCTGTATATTCTTTATGTATAAATAAGTTAAGAATTTTTGTAACGTTACTTAAAAATATGAAAATAAAGAATCCTATCTATCTATCTATCTATCACTTCAGTTTTGCGGAGTGTTTGATTTGACTACGTTGGTCAAACGAACTTTTGAACGAAATTTTCTAAGAACTTTCAAACTAAAAGAGCGAACTAGTTAATTTAAAAGTATTGATTAAGAAAGAGCTCATCGAAACTAAAACTGCCGTGTTTAACCGTAACGGTTTCACCCGTGCGGTTAATACTGTCAACAACTTCGTTTTTTATATGGCCACCTTAAGAATAATCGATTGTATGTGATAATACCAGAGTTGTTAAAGTAAATGGGTATTGCCAGGTTTAAAAATTTGATTTTTAAAATACTGGAAAAAAATTTTTTCCCTGATAAAAATCTTATTTGAACACACTTGAAAGGAAATATTTACAGAAAAAATTCAGCAGTAAAATAGTAATTTCGACTAACAAAATCATAATGCATCTATTATAAATTGTTTGTCATTACTTCCTCATCATGATTAATATATAAGCTTTCATAAATTAATCATAGGCTTTTCATAAAATTTTATGAAATATGTCAATAATATTTTGTTTGTCGAAAATGGCCCATATCAGGATAACTGAAAGAGGTAGGTAAAAATGGACACATACGACGAAGTTTTTTATGATAGTTATAAAAATTTTCAGAAATCCGTTTTTAACGATTTCTGCTTATTGGGGATGTATTCTTCTTTATCTTTAAGATCGTTTGCCTTAGATTTCCAAACAAAATGCAAATTCAAATTCTCTTCAATTGCAAAAAATTGAAAGAATATATCAATAATAATAAATATAAATTAAATAAGAATTTTTAAAACTCAACGAAATATTGGTCGGAAAATGGGGTACAACTCCCATATATGGAGGTGTTCTGCCGACGTAAGTGAACTCATACTCAGCGCTCGTGTTTTTGACCGGAATACTTATTGCACAACACATTAGATGGAAAATTTGTTCTTTAGCCGTACACAGAAAGAAGTATCACAAAATTTTAAGTAATTACAAATATTTGTTAAAATTGTTTGTTACTCTTCATATAAAAATTCTTTGAAAATAAAATTGAAGTTACAAAAAAATAACAAAAAGTTTTTTATATTTACGAATTTCATTGTTGGTGCCTTTTTAAAAAATATTTTTTTTTGTATTTACAAAAATGTTTTATGGAAGATGTTCAATATTACAAACAGAATTTTCTAATTTTATTCTGTGTACTATCCATGTGTGGAATAGACTCCCCGCAAAGGTATTTCCTGTCAATTTAGTGAAATTTAAGTTAAATGTCCACAGATACTACTTCCACTTTCCTCTAACCTAACTTCTTTTCGCCAACGCAATGCGGATCAGTGGATTTTGGAGTAACGGCATAACAGGCCCTCTTTTTTCGAAAATGCTGCTGGAAGCGCCATTTTAGACAACGGCGAGCGCTACAGAGCCATGATTACGATCACATTTTTGGAAGTTGTGAAAAATACCTGCTTTAGAAGAGAAAATTTAGAACTAAATGATCCTTTGGAGTCAATAAAAAATTGAATCCTTAAGAAGCACTTCAATTTGTTTTGATGGGTACCAAAAGAAATTAAGTTTAAGTAATTTTATTTAAATTTTTTAAAGATACTTGTATTTGGACCACCCTTTACATCAAAAAAAGGTTAATTAAATTTCTTTTAAGAGAAAAATCCTTAGATTAAATTAATTTTTCTTCTTAATATATTTCGATATTTGAAACAACCGGTAAAGAAGTATCGGGCTCTTAAGCTAGAATTCTATACATTTACATGTAATTTTCAGGTGTTAGATATTTCTTAATAGTTATTTATACATTTCAAGTTACTAAAGCAACTTACAAGGAAGGTTTCCCCGGTGTCACCCACAGATCACTCGACTCTTTTACTATTGAAATTGGGCCACTAAAAACTACGTGTTCATTAATTTCCGCTCCTCTATCATATATCCAAATTTTAGCAAAATCGGTGGGTGACCTCGGGGTTACCTTCTTTATTAGAACTGCGTTATTAACATTTATTTATTGTTTGCTATTCAACTGTTGCACTTGTTTATTCATTCGTCCAAGTTTTTGATTACAATTTACCGGTATTTCAATAAACTTTGCAGTTTTCTTTTCGGTTCAATAAACTATTGGTATAACAGTTTAATGCTCTATAAAACTATAGTAATAATTAAATTGTACGTACACATGTTGTTGAATGTATTTAAATTATCTTGTTGATAGTTTGTAAACAATTTAGCAACAGTTTATATAATTATTTTTTATCGTGAATATTGAATATGTAAAAAAAACAGGAACAAACTTTTCATCTTATTTGTAACACAAATAACATATGAAGAACGTAAAAAAATACGAACAACAAGTGGTCAAAAGTAAACTAATGATTGCAAATCGTTTTATAGATTAAATTCAGACAACAAGGAATGTATGCCAAGGCAATTTCTTTTATCTGAATATGGTGTGGAATAGACACAACTAAGAGATATGTGTTTTATGTTAGCTGTCCAATCTCATATTTAGTTGGTGAGAAATGGGATTGAGAAACAATTATTTTCAGATTTATAAAATATGTTTTTCACACCATCTGATTGGTCTCTCAAATATCCTTCAAAATATATTTCAATTGGTTACAGCATTTTAGCAAAGAATATCCAAACCAACCTCGTCCAGTGCCGAGGTTGGTTTGTCCAATAACGATCCATTTTCATGAACTCACTTAACAAATTTACGCACAAACTGAACTGAAGGACGATTTCTTCTTGAAAATTTTTCACGTAAATTTCTTTCAGTTTGCGTTAAAGGCTCACTATTTGGGAAGTAAGTTTTTAATATTTCCCAATTTTGTTCGAGCGTATAGCGTCCCATTTTGCAAATGTCAACCATAAACCTGAAAATAAAAATGAATGTTATTCTCCCTTTGAAAGTCAAAGTAATCGGTAGTTCAAATTTTAAATTTTAAATGGTCCACCCTATAGAAAATATTTTTACAAAATCCATAGCTAGATAAACAAATATTTTCAATAAATTAATATAATTACTGTTACTACTATTTGTGAAATAATTTTATTTAATATAGTTTTTTGGTTTATGTTTCTTATATGCCAAAAGACCTTCTTTACGCAATTGTCTCGTATAGTTTGAGTATCTGTAGTATAAAGCTCCCCGAGCTGAGTTGGATCCATTGTGAGGTACAAAATAGGTTTCCTAAAACAATACAAAAATACAAACAATACTCGTAAATTCACTTTATTAAAGCAACATCCCATTTTCTAAAACTTACGTATTTTTCGGTTGGAAATAATTCCAGTAATTGGCGTGTCATATCATGAAATATAGCAGTATATTTTTCTACTTTACGTTCTACTACGGCACGTATTAAAAGATTAACAGCACGTTTGCGATTTTTTATATCCAAAAATTGATGAATTTTATAAAATTCTAATACAGTTTGACCATCTGAACAGCTATTGAGAATTGTAAGAACATTCTGTATGAGTTAAAGAAAATATTTATTTAATTTTTATTAAAGACTTTGTACCACAAATTCAGACAAAATAATTATTCCCGTTGAAATGCTGCCAAGTCTTGGAAATTCTTGGATTTTCTCTTTTAATTGTAAACAAAAATAATTGTGATAAAAATATTTTAAATTTTTGTATATTTAATTTGATAGAATATTAAAAACGACTTAAGCTAACATGTGAGTTTTTTGTTTGTTAGTAAATGTAAAGCAGTGTGCACAATAGAATTGCTCTATTTTACGTTCCGGCGAAGTCCATATACGAAAATAGTTGTTGTACAAAGGCGGCCCCATATATTCAAATTGTATTTGTTTTTAAAAAATTAAGATAAGTAGGGATAGTCGTTTTCTTTACAAGTATTTATATATATAAATATAAAATTAAAAAAAAAAAAACAAACCTATAGTATCATATTTTGAAAATAAATTGCGACTTGGAGAAAAACTACACGTTCAGATTACTGGTTACAATTTATTTGATATCGAAGTTATTCATAAATATGATGACGCTTTTCTTTGAGTGTAATCTAATAAATTTTGTTGGCAACACGAATTGGTTTTCTCTGTGCACTTAAAATTATAAATCGCAATATGTATCTCAAAAATGGTACGTACTTGGAAATATATTTGGATTAAGGAGGCCAAATTTTATAAAGATCTTACATTATTTTTACTGGCAGTGTTTTAGAACGGAGCTGCCATATTGAAGCTGTTAAGTTTAGGTACTACATGATTTTACTTACAAATGGTTCACCATTATAGTTTTGTTGCTTTCTCCGTTTTCTTAAGTGTGGATTTGATTCTTTAAAAACTTGTACTGGTAATGATTCATTATCCATTCCGTCTAAGCTTTGTCTAATTTTCTGTGCCTGCTCTAATGAGTTCGCATATTCAGACTGAAAATCAATTTTATCTAAAAGAAAAATATATGCAGATTTTATTGAATCAATTAAATATTATAGATTGATCTAGAAATCGATTAATCGAAACCCCCATTTCCTACCTTTGGGCTTATCTATGTTAAAATCTTCCGAATCATATTCTGTTTTTAGTTCTATATGATCTAAAAATGAATCATTTTCGTCTTCACAATGTGATGATAACGAAGCTCTGGAATATGTTAAAGAATTATAGGTTTGTCTCCATTCCTTCAACATGGCACGAAATATGGTACGTAAACCGATTTTTGGTATAAGTTCACGGATTTCTTCATCGGTGAGAAAGATTAAAGAACGCAAAGTAATGTCGTGTTCTAAAAAAATATTTTATTAAAAAATTTAAGTTTGCTGATTTTTTTTACTGAGTCCAGCATCAAATTTACCTTTGAAAACATTTTGTAATTCTAATAAATTCCATTTTTGTAATAGCTGTAAAGTTTCAGTTATGTCATGATTTAAAAATTCGTGCTGCGGTGTTGATGATCTTGATTTGACTGAAAAATTATCGTTTAAATTTACTTTATATTAAAAAGTGGGTTAATTTTAATATTTTTGTACATGTTTTTTTTAGATATTTTTAAAGTGTAATAAATGATAAGAACTATATTTATTATTATCACCGTTTTATAAGTTAATCATTTATTTATTGAGTTAAAATAAGATAAGCAGACAATGGAAAATAAAATAGTACAAACTCTATAATGTGTTGTAATATATTAAGGATCCTTTAATTTAATCAGAAATTTCTTCCTTGTTTGGCTAAAAATATTTTCATTAAAAATCATATTTTTTTTTATAAAAATTAAAGTAAATCTATAAATTTTTAATGTATTTTCGTCTGGTTCAAGATCATACATATTTTGTAATCATAGAGTATACACAGAAAAAGTTATTAGACACTAACTGAATGCAATGCATTTTCTCGACGGCTACGACATTTTTAAATATTCTTTATGTGTTTACATAGTTAATTGTAAATAAATCTTTTTAAATTACAACTAAAGAAAAAAAACTAACCTGATTTATTGAGTTAAGATGAAATTTACTTACTAATTCTGTGTTTAACACTCTCATTTAATATTATACTAGGGCGGTTCAATAAGTCCGTGACTTTTCGAACTTCCCTCGTAGTTATATGAAATGCAACACTGCTCCTATCAAGTAACAGCTGTTAATGGATTACTGTAAAATTTTAAGCAAGTTCCGTCATTAACTTTGCGTTTAACAGCTGTTCAAAACATACAACCTCGTGGATTTTTTTAAAAAATTAAAAAAACGTCAATCAAACCAAGGAAAAGCTTGATAAAAACTATGGGGACAATGCACTATCGATTTCAATGGTAAACAAGTGGTTTACTGACTTTCGTTGTGGTCGCACAAGTACAAATGACGCTGAACATTCTGGACGGCCAATTGAGTTTAATACACCCGAAAATGTCGAAAAAATCCACGATATGGTGTTGGCCGATCGAAGATTAAAAGTGCGTGAGATAGTTAATGCTATAGGCATTTCATATGACAGTGTGGTTTCGATTTTACATTATCAGTTGGATTTAAGAAAGCTGTCTGCAAAATGGGTGCCCTAATCGTGTGACGTGTGTAGTCTCAATGGCAAAATTTCATAAATTGGGCTACGAATTGGTACCTCATCCGCCATATTCTCCATATTTAGCCCGCAGTGACTATTTCCAAACCTAAAGAAATGGCCCGGTGAAAAATGATTTTGCTCTAACGATGAAATTATTGATCAAACAAATGCCTATTTTATGGACCTCGAAAAATCCCATTTTTTTTTTGGAAGGGATACAAAAATTGGAGAAACGTTGGACTAAGTGTATTGAGCTAAAAGGAGATTATGTTGACAAATACTTTTTTTGCAAAAATAAACTGTGTTTCATTTAAAATGTCACGGACTTTTTGATCCGACCTCGTATGCCCAAATTAGCTCTTAGCTAATATTGAAAGAAATGTGTGCGTTTTTTCATTTGCAAAATTTTCATGATCTTGAAACAGACACAAATACATCTCATAATAATGGGTGGCTTTCGGATTTGATTTAAAAAAAAGCACATAAAATTTTGAGAAATGTATGATATCTTTATTTGAGTCTATAGAATGGTATATATAATTCAATGTTTAAAGATGATTTCATGTGAATGTTGACCGCGGCTGCGCCTCAAATCGTTCATACGCCGGGTCCAATTTTGGCATAGTCTCTCCAATATATCGGCCGGTATCTCACGAATAAATTCTTCAATATTGGCTTCCAGTGCGTCAACCTTTGCGGGCTTGTCCCCTAGACATGAGCCTTAACATAGCCCCACAAAAAATAATCTAAATGCGTTAAATCTCACGGCGGCGAATTGACCGGCCCCAAACGTGAAATAAACTGTTCACCGAACTCACCTCTCAATTGGGCCACTATTTCGCGTGCTGTGTGGCATTTGGCACCGTCTTGTTGAAACCACAAGTTAGCCAAATCCAGCTCTTCTATTTAAGGCAAAAAAAAAAAAGATTGTAATCATCGCACGGTATCGCTAGCCATTCACAGTAACGTTTCTCCCTTCGTCGTCTTTGAAAAAGTACGGTCCAATGATGCCATAGTCCCATAATCCAGATCAAACAGTACATTTTTTGGGATGCATTGGCAGTTATTGGAATGCCTCTGGCTGCTCTTCACACCAAATTCGGCTATTCTGTTTGTTGATGTACCCATTGAGTCAAAAATTAGCTTCGCCACTGAAGACAATTTTTCGATAGAAACACATTTCCCACAGCACGAATTTTGAATAAAATTCAGTAATTTGCAAGCGTTGTTCGTTTGTAAGTTGAACTTATTTGACAGTAACATGTTACACGAAAACAGCTAAATTGCCAAAAACAGTGCTGCCAAAAAGAAAGTTGCTAAAAAATCACCCTTTATAAGATTTATACAAATCTAGCATAAAAAGACTTCACTATATTAATATACATAATTATGTTAAGTTATTTTTATATTGAAATTATTAGATTTTAGTGCTAAAAATCTTAAATGGGATCAACATTGGTTAGTGCTTTACTCTTAATATTTTTTAGATAACTTATCCACTATTACTATAACGCATTGACAAATACAGACAAGTATGCCTCCCCAACGGTTTTTGACACTTGACTGTAACGAGATTTCAACCTCCGAATTTTCACAAAAAACAAAGCAAATTGGGCATTTTTTGTAGCTTAGTTGATTTCTTGTCAGATACAATGACAATTCTGTGTCCATCGGTTAATCATTATTTGATTAATTGAACAATTTTGTTAAATGATTGATCGATTAATTTAAAATACCTAAATTTCGAATAACGAATAATCCGAATAATTATTTAAATTAGCAGAAAAATTTGGTAAATCTAAAATGTAACACTATTCTTTTTGGTGTATATTAATATTAATAAAAGCAAATACTTTTTGTTCACATTAAAACCACATTTTTTTCAGTCATGTGAAAGCCAAATATTACATTTTGCTACATTTTGAATTGGTTTTGAGTATTGGGAAAAATTCCACAACAATTCCATGCGCAAGATCTTTCGTTCTTTATGGAGTTTGACAGTTTTTCTCCCAAAAGTAAGAAATAAGGAAATCCCTGCATTTAAAAAAAAAATCCATTATTTGGTATTCCCGAAATTCTCGATTTGGTAATTCAAGAAATTGGAATTTCCTATCTGGCATCCCTAACGGTCTCGTGTGAGCTCTGAAACAAAATCAATAATTTAGCTTTTATGTTATCAATGGTGTAACAATGTGAAAAATATTTTTTCTTTTTTAAGCCAGAGTCACAATACTGGTGTACTTCACTCAGCAGAGTGCATTTTGTTCTTTTCCCATTGTTACACATTTCATGCCACCACATTTTTAGTACATTCTTTAGCGTGGATTACTCCAGCATTCTGAGTGATGCTTAAGAAGTTATTTTTTTTAAATACATGAAAGTTTGACTTTACAGCCGTCTCGCTTGAAAACCGTTTGTTGTACACAAAAAGTTTAAAGGCGTTAAATGTAGTTAATTATGTTTTCTATCGCTGTAATACAATTGTTGAAATTGTCAACAACTAACTACTTAAGCTCTGAAGGCCGCTTTTTGTTGCCCAATGTATTAGAGGGTTAAAACCCAATAAAAATAAATATATTATCTTCAAATTTAACGTCATTGCTTTTTCAGTGTTATTTCACAGTAAATAATATAAAAATCTCGTGATTTGGATGCAAATGTCCAACACAACATTACTTATTTCATGCATGATTTTTCCTTATTATCTTGTCTTAATAGTTTTTTATTTTTTTTTTCCATAAAATATCCGTTATTAATATTTACTATTCACTTTACACACTACTAACTTACTAAATTTAAGTATTTGACTAATTTTTCTTTATAAGTTTTTTGTTATTATCACACTTTTTATTTTAGATTATACCAGGTTGATTTCAATTATGCACTGAGTTTGTGTAGAAAAATAAAATGCTATCAAGTCAATCATAAAAAAACCAAATACTTTATCTTCTTATTACCCACATTAAGTTGTTTTTTGTTTAAAGTGTTTATTTGTATAAGAGACGTGGTAGAAATAACACAACTAAAGTAACTAACTAATAATAATAATAATGATAATCATATTTAAAAGTTGTCATAAAATATATTCTTAAAATGTTTAATTGATCCCTGCAAACATCGCAATACAAAATTGTTTTTAAATTGTATCGCCTGAAGGAAAAAATTTATTGCGGATATAATTATATTCTTATTTCTAAAGTTTCCCTACTCGGGAGTAATTGTTTGTTCTAGAAAAATACAACTAAACATTTTTAGATAGACCAACATATAAATTATGCTATTTTTATTTACCTAAAGTGTTCAACTGTTTTTGATCAAAAAGTTTGTGTTCACCTAGATTTCACCAAATTTATATTTTTCTTAAAAAAAAGTAGCAGAAAAAAGCTAAAAAATTCTAAGAAAAAGCTTCTTTAAAGCTTAAAACTGGAAAATTCAAAAAAGCAAATATGACCAAAAAAGCATAAAAAAGCAAATTTGTCTTCTCAGCTGATAATAATTTTTATTTATTAGATTTAGGTGTGATTTTTAATCCTAAACTTTCTTTTTGTAGATTTTTAAATTTTATTATTCTTAAGGCTTTTTGGCTAACTCCTTTCATACGTTGAAATCCCGGCAAACATTTTGACCATTTCACCAAAAGAGTTTTATTTTCCTCCTAAAAAAAACGTCCGTCATAAACAGAATCCAACTCCGTTTACGTATCGTTTTCTGGATCTGTATACGGACCGTCAATGACGGATCGTTTACGGACCATTGTGTTGTCTTAAAAAACAGAGTGCACAAATTGAGTATACATTTAAAGCGTACCGGTCCGTTATTAATTGTTAAAACGGAGTGGACCCCGATCGGTAATCGTACTGTTTTTACAAAAAACTTCTTGATGTGTTAACTATCTCTCCTATTTTTATTTTAACGCTGTTTTTATGTTTTTTGTCAATAATAATAATATAAAAGAAATTAATAAAATAACATATGATTATTACTTATATCGTATGATAATTGCTAATCCATTCTGTATGTATATCAAGTTTAAAATGTGGACTAACATATTGGTAGTATTAACTACCTCAGCATTAATTGATAATATTCACGAAACGAAACTAATTTTTGATCAGTAGTTTTAGTGTGTAAATAGGGTTTAAGCAAATATTTTTTTCTGCATAATTGCATTCGTTAACATACGTTATGATTTAAATCTCATTAAATTAAAAAATATTTACCGAATAATTTTTTGCCGCAACACAAGGTTTAAGCTTTGTAATTTTTTCACAAACAATTTATTTTGATAACAAATAAAAATATGTGAAGTCTGTATTTAACGGTGCGAAAATGGATACACCAAAACGGATTTAAATAATATTGTGTTCAAAAATCCGATTACAGGTTGGTTGAAAAGTTCCTGCGCTCGAAATGAAAGAATACTGTTTTTGTTACGAAATATATTTTTTTATTCAATATAATCTCCTAGAAGCTCAATACACTTGTTCCAATGATCTTCCAATAATTTTATCCCATCCTTATAATGGTTTTCCGGCTGCTATGGCCTCTTCATTCGACGAAAAATACTTTCCACGAAGGAGTTGTTTGAGATTTCTGAAGAGATAGTAGTCACTGGGAGCCAAATCTGGTGAATACGGTGGATGTTCAAGCAATTCGTACTTTAATTCTTTGAATTTAGCCATCGTCAAAACACTTTTGTGAGCAGGTGCATTGTTTTGATGAAAAATGATTTTTTTCTTCTTTAAACCAGGTCTTTTCTCACGAATTTTTTCATCCAGCTGATCCAAAAGGCTGCAATAATATTCAGAGTTAATTGTTTTACCTTTCTGAAGATAATCAATCAACAAAATTCCTTTTGCATCCCAAAAAACTGATGCCATAACCTTCTTTGCTGATCGTTGTGACTTCACCTGCTTTGCAGCTGAACAACCAGCTTCAGTCCACTGTAAGCGTTCTTGTTTCAATTAAGGATCATGGTGGTAGATCCAAGTCTCATCCATAGTTATAAAACGATGCAAAAAGTCAGTTTTATTCGGCTTAAAACGCTCCAAATTACGCTGAGAAATTTGTTTTCGATCCAGTTTTTGTTGAATTGTTAATGTGTGCGGCACTAACTTTCCAAACAGTTTTTTCATACGTAATTCTTCATGTAAAATATGGAGTACTCGTTCGTCTGAGATGCCTATGGCATTAGCAATTTCACGCTTAGTCAAACTTGGATCTTCACTACCCATATTATGTACCTGCTAAATGACTTCTGCTGTGGTTGCAGTTTTTGGTCGTCCTTCGCGTGGATCGTCTTTAAGGATGGTACGACCACGTTTAAATTCACCAGCCCAAAATTCAACGGTGCGTTTTAAAGGTGAGGACCCTTTATACACTTCTAACAATTGTTCATAAATTTACTTTGCTTTTAAACCCTTCAAAACAAAGAATCTAATGACTGCACGATATTAAATTTTTTCCATATTAAAAAAAATCAATGACACGTCAACTTCAAATGGCTTGTAAACAAAGAAAGAATTGACAGAATGACTTGCAACTTTGCATGTGCTCTCAGGACAGTTATACCAACTTGAGAAAAAAAAAGTTTGGAGCTAGCAGTGCCATCTCTTGGTGAGCGCGGTTTTGCGGTCCTCTTTAAAATTTGTAAATTATTTCCGATTTTCGATAGTAAATCAGCTTTCTAAAGACTTAATATTGATCAGGTCTTCTTTTGTTTGGCTTACAATTGATAAACAATACCAACGAAGAAGTCTGGCACAAACAAAATTTTAAAATTCCATGCATATGACAATCTGTTCCGATTTTCTATATCCCATACCTTTTCCACCCTTGGCTCCATACTTGGTACATTTATTAACATAAATATGATACAGAAATGTTTCCATCTATTAGATACAATGAGAACTATTATATTTCAATCAAAAAATATAAAATACTTATAATATTTCAGACCATTTTCTTACTGTCCCTATTTTAATTCACATTCGACTATAGGAAATTATAATACTTTTTAATGTTGTTTTTTTCAATTGCAACAACAAAGTTTGAATCGTTGTTTAAAATGAAGAGTTGTTGTTGTACTATAATCTAAAAATAATATTGTTAGTTTCTTTCCAAAATGTATGTGTGTTTTTTTACTTTAAATTTGTTGCATGCAAGTGTCCCTATTTTTTCGCACATAACTGTACACTACTCATTTTCCTAAAATACTTAAATTTTCTAGTCCAACATATTAAAAAAAAATGTAAATAAATTTTTTTTGAAAATTTTAGAAGCTCGAAGAAACACGGAATTATTTGTGGTGAATTAGATTAGAACTAATGATAAGTTCATCTACATAGATTTGCACAGAACTGATTATTCTTTAAATCAACCTCTTACAAAATCTATAAGGTTATTTACTATTCCCCTTTGAGCTCTATATACCTTGTCCAACTATTGAAAAATTTGTTTAGCCATCCCAAAAACAATATTTGTCAAGATCATCAAAATAGGTTTGTTTGTGAGATGATTTAATTGTTGGAGTCAAATTTCTTTCCGCCGAGCCATTTCTTCAGGTTTGGAAACAAGAAATAGTCAATCGGGGCTAAATCCGGAGAAAAGGGCAGATGAGGGAGAAATTCGTAGCCTAATTTATGGACTTTTGCAGTGGAAACGCCGTTTTCCATTTTCTCTTCAATCCTCAAATCACAACCATTGATAGGCTATTAAACACAAACTAAATGACGCAGTTTGTTCAAATTTTGACTGTTAATAGGAGCAGTGTTGTTATTTCATTTAAGAGGAGGTAAATTCAAAAATTAACGGAATTATTGATTCGTCCTCGTAACGAAATAAACAAAATAAACGAACAATGGTTTATTTAATAATTTCGTATTTTTGTGCTGTTTTTTACCATATAAAGTTTCTATTTAATTTACGCTCGATAATACATGGCTGTATAAATACCTACAGATTTTGAAACAAATTAGATCTGATTAACAATAATTTGACTTAAAAACACTTAAATAAAAATTTGAAAGAATGATTTTTGAAAAAAAATGACACATTTTGATATTTTCTTTGAATTTAAAGGGATTTTCTTGGGGAATTGCCCTGTAATGCTAAGGATATAAAAATACTGATAGATTTCGAGAAAATATGTCTTACAGAATAATTATTTAATTTTGAGAAACTACCGTTTTTACAGGAGAATAATGACATTTTTAATTTCTACACACAGAAAAAAAGACCGTACAAATATTTGAAAATCCTGCTAAGATACCAAAAAATGGTACCCATGGCCTGCAGAGTACCATGGTTTGCTAAATTTAGGTGTACTAAATTTAACAATACTGCCAATGACGAAGTTATCTAAAAGTTTTAGTTACATTTAAGAAATTTTTTTCTACACTCAGAATATTATGTAGTTAACTGTTTGTAGTTTAATAAAAAAGTTTTCCGTTCCATTTAAAAATAAAGGAAGATACATTTATTTTTGAAAGAAACATCTATATTAACTTTTTTATACATTTATTCGAAATAATTTACTATCATTTACCGATTTTTTTCAGTTTCATTTATTTTTTTCATTTGTTTGAAATTTAATAAAAATTTACCCACAAAACGGAAACTTGTGGCTTATTTGTTTCCGTAACAGTTATTACAAATTTAAATTTTGTTTGCTGTCTGTTTCAAAAAAAAAATATTCAAAAAATTTCAATTTGTTTTTTTATTTAAATTGGTTGTATATATACAAAATTTTTCAATACAATTTACAAGAACTTCATAAACACACATACATATACAAATACATTCACACATAAAGTGTTTATAGCTTCATATGCATACATACATTTTGTATTGTACGAGTATATTAAAAAAAAAAAATACAAAAACGGAAATAATTTCAAATAAATGAAAAAAAACATTTATTTTTTAAGGATTGGTGGGTAAAATTTTGACATTTATTTTAACTGATTATATCATTTGTTTCTTACGGATGTGTCAGTTGATTAATCAACATTTAAAAATAAATAACAAATGGCATTTAATTTAAATGAAAATTAAGTAGACCGGTTTTTTAATGAAATATAATTTCTTTTAAATAATATTTTCAAACTTTTTTAAGTGTAATGTAACTTAAAATTTCTGCTAAAAATACAGATTTTTAACCCCTCAGAATCTGACACGAAATGGGCTAATATTTATTAGTGCTAGTATTGCATATAAAATAAAAGGGGAAAATATACTTCGAAATCATGGAAATTCGCTCAATTTTCTCCTATTTTTTCTCCTATATCGAACCTTTTAATCTGTAAAAAAAAATTGTTTGGGCCCTGCTTTCGGTATAATCACTATAAGCTATCCTTACTCTATGATCGTACTATATATGTATCAGAGAACTGCATGTGCTGATTGCAAAACTTTAATACGCAATCAACACAAGAATAAATATGTGTTTGCGTTCAAACGCTGAATATACTCCAATACACATATTTGTTGATGATTTTAAATCAATTAAACGACGTGCAAATTGTTTTGTCACTGATTTATAATCATCGGTCGTTGTTAAACCATTGATTTTATCCTGTTCATTCGAGCCAATAATAATTATTTTGATGTAGAATAAATCAGAAAAAACAACAAACAACGTGTATAAGTGTAATCATAATTAAAACAAAATAGTTTCTTATCTATAAAAAGGGGGTGGTTTTGTAGAAACACATTTCATAAATGTTATATGTATATTAGGATGGGTCTAAAATACGTTCTTTTAAATTTTTATTAGGAATACCAAAAATATTGTTCTCTGTGAATTTTTTTTTTTTAATTTAGGTCGAAATCTCAGGCTCGCCCAATCCGGTTAAAGTGAAATATTACCTAATTTTCCAATTAAAATAGATGAAAAAAAAAATTAGACAATATTTAAATTTTTCCGGATTAGGCAAGCCTGAGATATCGACCTAAATTTTTTTTCGAAAAAAATATTTATATTTCACAAAGAAGAATATTTTTATTACTATAGTAAATTCTAAAACAGCGGATTTAAGTCCCACCCTAATGTAAACAATATCATTTATGAAATGTGTTTCTATTTTGTTTTAATTATGAATACACTCATAAGCGTTGTTTGTTGTTTTTTCTGATTTATTCAAAGCTGACTTTTCGTTGAGTGATTAAATTTGCAGTAAACATAATCGACATATGATTCAAACTAATCCGAATTACGCGTTCAGTTACATGATGCTGATTTTATTCTACAGTGAATTTTGTTGAATTATTAAATGTGAACAAGAATTTTTGTGTATGATTAAATCAAGAAAAAAGTTGATTTTGCAGTTCTCTGATATGTATATAATTCGATAGAAAAACGTTTTATTTGACCGATATTGTTAAATACAAATAGAATAACCCAAAATTATTATTAGATTTATTGATTCGTCTTCAATCTATCTTGTGCTATATCGCTAAAGCTAAAAAGAAGGCAATAATATAAATCATCAAATTATTACAATCAGAGGAAATATCATTGGACAGTTAACTGCAGTTTGTTTAAATAGAGAAATACACTCAAAAAGTTTTGCAGTTATATACATGACAGTTGTTTCTGTAGTAAACAGTAGCTGTTATTTTTAATTGCAATTACAGTTTACTTTCTATGGAAAAATACAAAACAATAATTTAAAAGAACAACTAACGAAAATACTCTATTTCGTAACAATGGTTTAAAGGAGTTATTTAAAAAAATTTTATTAAACAATCATTAAAACAGTATTGTTTAGTTTGTATTTTTTATTATTGATATTGAGAGCTTATATTAAATACCATAGTGCGTATTTAAACGAAAATATATTTTTGAATCATTTATAAACCAATATATTTTTTACAATATATATTAAATATAACTTGTGAATCCTACGTATAACAATAATATAATATTTTACGTCTTTCGCTGTGCTATGGTTGATAGAGTGTATTTCATTTGAAAAATTAAAATATTTTGTGACTGATAGAGGGTACTGCACAATAAAAAAATATGATATAATTTACAATTTTATTAAATTTTTAACAAAATTATTTAAAGGATACAAAATTCGAATTGGACATTAGTATATATCTACTATTACCTAATATAAATTATCTGAATATTCTGATGAAATAACTAACTTCAAATTTTATAAATATTTCTATTTACTAGGCTGAATTGAAAGTTGGGGTTTAGTTCAGTATATCCTGTTTATTCTTTAATTTCGTTGGGTATGTTATTGTATTCTTCAAAAAAAATTCATTTTTAATTAAACAATACCATTTAGCAAATACTCGTACTTTAGAGATCTTAATTGCGCAACTTTTAGTTCATTAATTAAGGTCAAATGCTCATAAAGCAAATAAATTTGGCGGCATTGTAGTTTAAAAAAATCTTTATTTAAATACATTGCATCGAATGGTTTATTGATTACGGTATCATTAATTTTGACTTCTCAACTCAAAGTCAAGTAATTAATTAATCGATTTTTTCGTTCAAGTTCTATTTTGCATGTGCACTGAAATAAAAAAAAACCAAAAAAAATATTCAAAATACTCTCCAACAATTTTTCGTAACTTCTTTGTAAACTGCACGTCAAAATTTATTTATTAAATATTATTTCTTTAAGAATACGAAAAACAAATTTTATAGGACACACTAATAAACAAGCATTTAAATTACCTTGATATGTTAAGTACATTTGTATAAAGAGTTGTAGGAAAAAACTTTGTTTAATATATGTAGTAATAATAAATATTTAATAAGTCGATAACCTTAATATGTTAAAAATAAATTTATTGGTTGACAGAGAAAGTACTAAAATTGATTTTTTCTCTCTGAATATTTTTTGTTAGATATGTAGCTGTCATCAGTGAACAGTTTTCCATCAACAAGTGATGTTCAACAAATTGTATCATTCTCATTTCTTAGTGTGCAAATAAAAATCAGAAAATATTATATTTGCATTGCATAAAAACTTAATAACTTAAGTAGTATAAAGTAATAACAAATATATTTTTATTATTGAATTAGGTATTATAATGTCATTTTTTTAATGTTTTATTAAAAATATTAAAACATTAACTGTAAAAAACGGAAATTTTTAGCAATTTCGTTAGTTGTTTCAAAATGCATGCAGTTAAAAATTTTACAGTAATTGTGTTAGCTGCATTTGCTAGTTATTTTTTAACACTAAAAAATAACAACGATTTCAATTATTTTAAGGTTCTTAAGTGTATACACAGGGAAAAAAGATTCATTATGATAACCGAATTTCTTGCGAACTGAATAGTTTGGTTACAGCAATTTGATTCTCGCAACCAATTGTATGCCTAATTCAATAAACATATATGGTTTCAACAGAAATTCTTTTTTATGAACCAAATTACGGTCGCCACAAACAAATATGTCGGTAGCTCCAACCAAACCTTTCTGTTGGCAAGAAATTCGGTTGCCATAATGAATTTGATTTTTGGGTGAATGCCCTTTATTTTAAATTAATTCCCAGCAAAAAAAAATGGTAGTCATTCTGTGACTATAACTTCTTTCATTGCTTCCTAAACTTCAGTTGACATTCTTTTATGATTTTTTGGTGTTATTCTAAGGCACTTCCAAAAGAATTCATGTGTTCATATTTCAAATGCAGTGATCTGGATATAAACCCGATGCATATCTTTAAAAATCACTCTTCATTACTTCTAAAGCATAAGGTATAGTAAATCGTATATTTTTTTAATCTAAAGCATTTATTCAAATTGAAAAAATAGTTCTGATGAAGTTTTTTAATTTTTTTATTAAATCATTTTTTATATTTTAGTTTAAAATTTCATAAGGGTTAGAATTTATGCAGTTTTGCAATTTTATAAAAGTTTTGAAATATCAAGAAAAACAGATTTTTTTAACCTTAAATTGAAACTAGCTGGCCTGTCATTTGGATTTTTTCAGCCTTAAATATTTATGACGACGCAATCTGTACATTTTTGCATTATGTTTATTACTTAACAATACACCATTTCCAGGTTTAATTCAGAATTTATCAAAATAATTTCAAAATTGTGTAAAAATTATTTCAAATTGTCCAAAAATGTTTACAAATTGTGCAAAAATTATTTAAAATTGTTCAAAAATATTTTAAAATTTTCTAAAAATGTTTCCAAATTGTACAACCAGTTTTTAAATTATCCAAAAATATTTTAAAATTTGTCTAAAAATTCATTCAAATTTTTGAAAAATGTTTCAAAAATGCTTTTTCACTAATGCAGAATTATTTATTTGTTTTAATAAAGAGTATTTGTATATCAATGCATAAATTTCGCTTCTTTAAACTTATTTTTTCTGCATTCTTATGAATTAAATTTTCATCAAAGCTTATATACTACAAAGTATATGAAAATTTTCCACTCATGCATCAGAATACCTAATCATTGTATTATCATTGCTTCCTTAGAGTAAAGTATGAGTAATGCTAGCAGCTTCATTTGAATACTTCCATCCTATGACACGCTAATGTTAAATTCATCGATGAAACCATTAGAAAAGAAGTGATGCCTTTGCCATAGTAGTGATGCTTTTATTGCTTCTTTGGCAGCTTCGTTTTTGCTGGGTTTATATCAGTGTGATATTAAAATTTATTTTTGTGATAAAATAGGACTACTATTGTAATAACTTCCCAGCAAAAACAGACATTACCAAGTACTTAAGGAAGTAAGAAGCACACAGGGGTTTCACTAGTTGCCAGGCTATTTACTCGCTAAATTACTTTTGTTCGCGATGTCCCAAAATTTGTGGGTGGTCATTACCCTCTCGCTTACAAAAAGTGAGAATAATGAATTACCAGTATGGTAACTCATAGTGAAGAAATAAGTGGTTACCTACAATAATAAAGTAGTTGCTATTAATTAAACAATACACTCACCAAAAAAAGTCTGTAATGACAACTGAAAATGTTGCTGTTATTATCGACCATAAAATTTTATTTGTTTTTTTCAAAAAATATTTTATAGAAAATTAAACACAAAATCAAAGGCTTAATCTTTAAAATTGTTAAAACATATACGAATTTATCATTTTGTTTTTATTTGGTAATTTCTGTTTTAAAAAATATTTTTGTAAATTTTTTTACATTTAAGGTCAAATTTTAATTGTTTTTAGGGCTAATTTTTAGAACTAAAAAAACTTTTTAGTGCTATTTTAAAGGGGATGTCCTATTTTCACACATGAGTCGGTATATTCACTTCCGATCCCCTTTTTAATCTATGTTACATTTTAAGGCAATTTAAGTTTGTGGATGTAAGTTTTGATTAGAAATAACATTTTCTTCAATATCCACTTCTTTAAAATTAGTAAATTATTTTGCTAATTTTAGCAAATCGGTTTTCAAACATTTGTAAAATGATTTCTGAAATAAGCAACAAAAATTTGTAAATATTCTGTAATAATTCTGTAATTTGTAAAATGTAAATACCAAAAAGATTTGCTAAATAATAATTTTTTTACTAAATATCAGTACGAAAATAGTAAAGTGGGATTGAAAACCGTTTACAAATTTTTCTACTAACTTTTTTTTCTGAGTGTAGTGTACCTTAATTAAGAAAGAAAATCGACAAAAATAATTTGTATTTAAATTATAAAAAATCTTTAAAATATTTACTTTTTGAACTCAAAATTTAAGTTCATAATTTAATGCTATTTCTCATAGAAAGGCTCTAAAATATTAAAATTTTTAAAAAATCTATTTTACAGCAGATAATGTTCTATATTGTTGTAGTTTTTAAAAACAAATCAATAAATATAATAGTAAAAAAAAACAACTAATAGTAAATCATTATTTTGCGAGTAAATATAAGTACTTCTTTCACCCATTTTCAGTAGGCCATTATTTTGTTCTTTAAAGTAATGAAAAAGGTAACGACCTATTATTACATGCTAATCTGCACAGTAGCGACCTGTCATTACCATGTTTTTACTGGGTTTAGCTAAATAACTGATTTAATCGAAAAGAACAAAAAAAATTTGTTGAACAGAACTAGAAGATGTTTAAAAGACTTTTTAACAAAATTTTTTTGAGTGTATCAAAACTTTATTTAAAAAGATTTTTGTTATAAAATGTACGAAAATTTGATTCAAAATAGAGTTTGTAGTCGAAACAGCGCTTATAAATTTATTCCTATTAAAAATGCCAAAGTTTCGGAAACGCCGAAGTTTCCTTTCAAATGATGAAAGGAAGATTACCAAGCAAAGCCACACATTATCAAATAATGTGTAATTTAATGTGTAATGTGTAGCCATAGGGGCTCATGGATTACTTTATACCTTCTTCACTGATGAATTTCACAGGCGATGAGCCTCAAAGTAATGTATATACCCATTACTTTAGAGGTGATAATGTAAGGGGTTACTTATATGGTTACGAGAATGGAAAAAGTAATGTGTCTAAAAATAGATTTTTAAAAAACGAGTAATTTTCATTAAAAAAAAATTATTACAAATATTTAAAACGTTATTAAAAATAATGTGGTCATGATGGGAATCGAACCAGGGAACTCTGGTTGACAGCCAAGAACTCTACCCACTTAGCTATCGACGCATATAGTATTTGATTGCTTTAAACTTAAATGAATTGTTGCCCTTCGTTTTTTCGCTAGTGTTGCCAAGCAAACATAAATAATAAAAAGGTAACGAGCTGTCATTACAAGGTAACGCATGAAAATATCGCACCCATTACCAAAGTTTTGCTGGGTATTTCAAAATACTTGATTATTTTCATTCAAATAAAAAATAGAAGATATCGCTTTAATACCATATTGTAAGATATTATATAAATGTTTGCAGGGATTTATATAATACACATACAAATGAATTTTCCAATATTTTAAATGGAATTTATTATTTCTTTGATGTACGTATGTATGTAAATGACAGGTTACAACGTCCTAGATAATACAGAAAGTATATTAAATAGTTATCAAAATAGTGTCAAATTGACAAAATATTGAAAGGAAATTAAACTAAATATATGAAACATTAAAATCTAGGGTGTAACAGTATGTTTACAATCAAATAACATAGAGCCATTTATTTTATACGATAATACAAAATTTCACCTGTAGCGTGTAAATAATATGTAACTAATACTAAAACGTATTGCTCATACGCCTAGTAGGAATTAGAAATGCCTTTTGAAATATAAGAGAGACTAGTGTTTCCAATTCGATTAATGTCGAAACAAATAATTTAAAACTCAAATAATTATTCGACTTGAATAATCGATTAAAACAGGTCGAGCTTAAAACTTTCTAAATTTCTTAACTTTAGCAAAAAAAAATCGTAGAAAAAAACACCAACTTAAAAACAATCAAATTATTTTCAAATCGACTGAATCAAAGAAAATGTTAAGCTTTAGGAAATATTATAAACAACTTTTATTTTTGTTTTAGTTCCTTTAAAAAATAAATTTAAAAAAATATAACATTATATTTTCATGTCCAAAAAATTGAAATACAGCTTTCAACCTTCATATACATGTATTTCGAGCTGACAAAAGATCTCATCAGAAAAGCTAAAGCCTTTAAGAAGAGCTTTAACAAAAAACCTATTAAAATTTATATTTTTCTTCTCAGCAATGAAACACGTTACTAGGTATACTATTCCTAACAAGCACTATGACGTTACTTATGTTATAAAAAAATAATATAAAATTGCTTTAAATTCGAAATCTGTATTTTCTAAAAAAAACAGTCATATAAAATTCTATGAAAAAATTAATAAAACTAAAAAATAACATGAAATTTTGTTTCTCAACAAATTTTGATGAAGTAGGAATTTCGGTTTAAGCTGTTTAGTCAAAAATAGTCAACAATTCGCTTACTTGAGTTCCTAATTGTACAAACACAGAAAAATCGGTGAGGACTTTTCAGGAATATGGGTGTTTTTTATATCTTTTTTTTTATTCTGGACCAACTTTATCGAAAAAATGTCCACTTCGGTAAAACACTATCTACACTGCGGCAAATCACTATCTATACTGCAGTTCTATCAAACTTTCTTTGTGAATTTCGCAAAAATTATTCATACCATGTTTTTAAGAATTTGTTACTGATTTTTTTTTATTCTGGGTAAATAGCCTGGTAACTAGTGAAACCCTTTTGTGTGCTACTTACTCCCTTAATTATTTGGTAGTGTCTGCTTTTGCTGGGTTATATATACCATAGTTGGGACAAATTAATTGATTGAAGTAATTAATTGATTTCATTAGCATTTAATTGATATCAATTGTAATGAAATTATTTTCATTAACATTTTTTTTAAATAATGGTAATGATTTTAGTTGTTTGATTAATGGTAATTAAAAACAAATAATTTCAATTGACTGATAAGGTTTTTCACGTGAAAAAATAACTCTATACTCCACATAAAAAAATAATTTTTCACAATAATAAATTTCAAGTAAAAATTTTGTAAGTACAATGTTTGCTATGATTGTGTCTCTCTTAGTGTTGCCAATTATTCGACCCTGCCAGTTAATCGTTTAGGTCATTATTCGAAAAATGAAGAAAATTGTTTAATCGGTTTTTGAGTCAACTAATCGGAAAAATTGCCGATTAATCGTTTAATGCAAAATAAATGTATGCCTTTCATCAATAAGAACACAACGAGCTGCTTTTCTTTGAAATATCAAGTTAAGGCTATTACGTTGATTTCTCAAGTGTTTGTTTAGGACAACTCAAAGCATTGTGAGATTTTTTAAAGAATCATGCCTTATAATCTTGGGTTTTTCAGAGGAATCTGAAAACTTTTTAAAAAGAAAATACCAGACGTGTTTAGTGGAAGTAAACCCTTAAATACGTAGTGTAGATAGTGTTTTACCGAAGTGGAATTTTTTCCGATAAAGTAAAAAAACCGAAAAGAATAATTTGTATTTAAATTATAAAAAATCTTTAAAATATCTACTTTTACACTAAAAAATTTAAGTTCATAATTCAATGCTATTTCCCATAGAAAAGCTTTAAAATATTAAAATTTTTTTTACAGCAGAAAATTTTATATTTTGTTGAAGTTTTTAAAAACAAATTAATAAATATAATGGTAAAAAAACGCGCCACCGTGGCACATATTATATGAACTTGGGGCTAGGTGGCTTTTTGGCTCTTTCGTCCAGGCATAGAATAATACATTGTTGTATTCGTCATGCACATGTATTAGTGACAGTATATGTTTTAACTTTTGACGTTTATAAAATACATTAGAAAACAGCAACAACACTACACTACCAATGGGTTTATATCCATCTCAGCCTGGCTCAAACCTCTTTTTTTTATTTGTTAGCGAACAATAGCATGTTTTTTTTTAAATCCAAATGAAAAAATGTTGCTAGAGAGCGGGCTTTATTTTGAAAATAAGGGAAAATTCAAAGAACAGGGTGGGTTAAAAAACATCATATGATTTTCTTTTGTTTTAACTTTTGTTAAAAGTGAAACCTACATTGGCTTCTAACTAATGTTTCACCGTCGGCGTTGCTGCAAATTGGGGCTCTTTCGCGTACATCAGTGACTTCAAATAAACTAAGAGGAAGAAGTCCGGTACAGTCAGATCAAGCTAGCCAAAATAATCGCGAGAATCGCGGGATTACACCGGCTGGAAAGGCATCCTTCCTATAAGAAGTGGTCCCGACCTGTTTAAACCACATGTCCTCCAAATACAGATCATCAAATTTCGGAAAGTAAAATTCTGTCAGCAAGGCTGTATAACGGTCACCGGAAAATCGGAAGAAATTTTTCAAAATTCCTATGTTGCGGAAAATTTATTTGTGCTCTTTCACCTTTCGCAAGATATTTTCATTTGGTCGGTCTGGATGATGCAAAAAACCAAAGAGAGTCATGCGATTTGTAATCTCTCTGGTAAGTATGTACTCTTTGGATAACAGTAACGAATTGGTTTTCTATGTGTACTGTGACCTAACAACCGGTTACTAAGCCGTTATAATTTGAAAAAAAAAATTTAAATGTTTGATCAATATTTTTTCACATTCAATATCTGAAACTGTTTACTAAAGGCAGCATATTTTGCTGCAGTTTAAAAAAATTAACATAAAAGTATTAATTAGACATAATTTTGTCCATAATTAAAAATTTTGAGGTGTAGCCAAACTATTTTTGAATTTTGTGGAAAATTAATATAAAAAATAAAACCGCACACAGGATGTTTGTCCATAAAAACACTAGAGCACAGTTTGCACAACATGCTGCTCAAATACGTGAATCTAGTTCCGAAGAGGAGGAAGAGGAAGGAGATATATTGCAGGTGATAAGTTGTTTTAAAAATATATAAATATTTTTATTGAAAACATAAATTTTATTTTTAAATATTTTTAACAAAATTACATAATTTTACAGAATTACATAATATTACTGAATTTTCAGTAGATTAGAGGTTAAAAATTGATACGTATTGCTTTTGTTAAATCGATAAGTTCATTTATTCATAAGTTTAAGATACTTGAAACCAGTAGGAACAACGACTTGTAAGTTTTTGAAGACATGTCAGCGAATTGTATGTTGGAATAAAATGAATATTAAATCAAATATAAGTGAAAAATGTCAGTTTAACTATTTTGATGTGATGTAGAAGAACTTAAGAAAGATTCTTCAAAAAATTAAGGAAAGTCGTTATTTTCCTATTGGGTATTTTTATTTAAATATTGTTACGCAAACATTTGAATGCAAAGCTGTTGTTTTAAAGTTAATGTGAGAAACTCAAAACACTTGATCCCAAAATGTTTTTGTTATTAATTTTTACCGACATATTATTTTGAATGTACGAAAAATATTCAAAATAAAGGAATGTTTTTTAAAATTAAATATCAGCGAAATTGTTTCTTCTCGATCGAAAACATTTAAAAAGATTTGTTTATATGTATTGGCACAAATTTCTGAATAATGAAATGTTTGTATTTTTATATTTGCAGATATATTTTGCCATATTTTTATTTGATTATAAAATAATTTATTTCAAATTAGCACGTAGTTTATACAAACAATTTTTTTTGTACAAAAAAACCTAACAAAATTTTTCTGGTTAGGAATACTTAAAAGAAAGATTTTTTTTTAAGTTTGCACTAAATTATAACATAATTAAAGTTTTGAAATTTTTGGTGCACTAAAAGAATTTTTGTTGTAATTTTAAATTTCAATTTAGGTATAATGAATTATGAAAAACTGAAGTATTATTAATAGGGGTTTCACATAAAGTTGTATACTACTCGTAAACAGGTTAAACCTGGTAAGTTTGCGGTGTAATGTCAAAATGTTTGATATTTTGATTTTTGAGAAACCTTATTTCAATATTTTGAATATATATTAAGACATTTAAAACTGCTTTAAATATATTAAATTATGAAATGCACGAGATTTTTTTTAGAATTATAAAAGTTATTTGATAAATTTTAAAGATTTTTATTAAAAATCGTTTGGAATTTTGAAGTATTTTAAAACTTGCTGTTGTACTACTTACAGTTTACTTTTTGAATTTTTATTATATTTTTAATATTATGAATTTTACATTTTTGAAAATTCCATTTTTAAAATGCATGTATCTTTGTATTTTGATAATTTTTTTTATATACGACAAACGTCCTCCTCAATGAAAAACACTATGCACTCAAAATATTTATATGTTAAAATCAAAACACAAATATTCATTATTTTCTGACTACAAATATTGGTATCGGATATTAAATAACTGGAAATTAAAATAACTTTAATATGGCTACCGACGCTGACGAAGCACAGCGACGACGAGAAGAATGTGAACGCAAGGCTCGACGAGGGGAAATGGATCCCCGTTTGGAATTTACTTTTCAACTATTAATTGATGCCACACAATTGCCCAGACATCAATTGATGGATTATATATTTGAGGGTGATATGGTTAGTAATGGTTATACCTACTCCTCGTACTACACGATCAATTTGTTTCACAGAAATACTTTATATGGGGGAAATTGATATAGTCAGTTTTTGGGATTGTAACCATTTTGCAAAAGTTCATAAAAACGCTATTTTTTTTGGCGATGAAGTTCGAAAATATTTCCATTATAATCACAAGAGACAAAACGCGTTTTGTAAGATCGTGTTACACGAGGGATTGGTATAGAAAGTATATTAAAATTTGTATACGCTGGGTTTCATTCTCAAGGTTTTTAAGTTAACTATTATTAGTTAACCCAAATTTTTTTTATGGCAATCATTTAAAAGTTTAAATTTGAATCGGCTTAAAAAAAACTACTGATAATTTTTTCAAATTTCTGGTTTTATTGGAAAGGTTGAACTTTGGCGTTTAAGAATAGAACAAAATATCATTAATATGATTACCACGACTGGCTCGGCAGTACCTCATCCAATCAACTCAATTTTTCAGTACATTTTCGTATTTTCAGATGAAGCTCATTTCCATCTTGGTGGCTTTGCTAATAAGCAAAATTGCTGCATATGGGGTTTAGAGAACCCACACGTGACTATTGAAAAGCCAATGCATCCACAACGAGTCACTGTTTGTTGTGGCTTTTGGGATTGCGGCATCATTGAGCCATTTTTCTTCGAAAATGAGCATGGAGCCGCCGTTACCGTCAACGGTGAGCGTTGCCTTTCCATGCTCAACGAATTTTTGTTTGCAAAAATTCAAGAGAATGACATGGACGACATTTGGTTTCAACAAGACGGGGCCACATGTCACACAGCCAACGCAACCATCGATATTTAACACACTGTTTTTGAAAATCGAATAATCAGCCGAAATTGTGATGTCGATTGCCCTCCTCGGTGCTGTGATTTGAGCCCTTTGAATTATTTTTTGTGGGGAGCTATTAAGGGTAAATGTTACGCAAACCATCCAGAGACAATTGAAGCGTTGAAACATGAAATCAAAGTTGCCATTGAAGAGATTCGAGCCGAAACAACCGAAAATGTATTGAAAAATTGGGTTGATCGGATGAGGTACTGCCGAGCCAGTCGTGGTATGTAGTTAACTGTTTGTAGTTTAATAAAAAAGTTTTCCGTTCCATTTAAAAATAAAGGAACATACTTTTATTTTTCAAAGAAATATCTATATTAACTTTTTTTATACATTTATTCGAAATGATTTACTATCATTTACCATTTTTTTTCAGTTTCATTTATTTTTTTCATTTGTTTGAAATTTAATAAAAATTTACCCACAAAACGGAAACGTGTAGTTTATTTTTGTCCGTAACAGTTATTACAAATTTAAATTTTGTTTGCTGTTTGTTTCAAAAAAAAATATTCAAAAAATTTCAATTTGTTTTTTTATTTAAATTGGTTGTATATATACAAAATTTTTCAATACAAATTACAAGAACTTCATAAACACACATACATACACCAATACATTTACACAAAAAGTGTTTATAGCTTCATATGCATACATACATTTTGTATTGTACGAGTATGTATACAAAAAAAAAAAAACAAAAAATACAAAAACGGAAATAATTTCAAATAAATGAAAAAACATTTATTTTTTAAGGATTGGTAGGTAAAATTTTGACATTTATTTTAACTGATTATATCGTTTGTTTCTTACGGATGTGTCAGTTGATTAATCAACATTTAAAAATAAATAACAAATGCCATTTAATTTAAATGAAAATTAAGTAGACCGGTTTTTAAATGAAATATCATTTCTTTTAAATGATATTTTAATTTATTTTAACTTACAAACTTTTTTAAGTGTATGAATGATATTGTGTTCTACTCTTAAATGGCAAAATTCTACCTTTCCAATAAGACCAGAAATTTGAAAAAATAATTAGTACTTTTTTTATAGCGGATTTAAATTTAAAATTTTAAATGGCCCACCCTGTATTTGTTTGTCTGAAATTTTGGTAATACAACGGAATTTCGATTGGAACTTTATATTTCAAATGATTCAAAAATTCTGGTTGCCACAATGAATCTGTTTTCTCTGTTTGTATTGTATTTTTTGATATTTTATTTTGTTTTAATATTCAAGTTAAAATTTAAGGTCGATGCACAATATTGGAATACTTTACTCTGCAGAAAGGATTTCGAAATTACTTACATATATTTTGGTAGCATTCTATTTTTTTTATTGAATCTAATCTGCAGCGTAGTTTTTTCCATCATTGTGAATTCACCTAATAGATAAATTAAGGGGAATTAGTATGAAACCCAGTATTAATTTATATGTTTTTAAATTGCTAATAAAATCTTTGTTTTCAAGCTTGATGAAATCAATCAGTTGTTTTTACCCAATATGAAAAATAAACTTTTATGGTTTTATCAAGAAGCCGATGAACCTGACCCACCACCATTACAAGACCCTAATAAGCCGGGACCATCACGTTCAGTAATGGCTTCGAGTAGCTCCAAAACACCGCAAGGTAAGTGAACTGAAAATATTTGGAATTACTGTAAGATTTTGAATTCAATATACATATATAATTTCTCGGAAATACACTTTGCAAACATTTATTTAAGACTTCAACCATACCAAATAAAAATGAAAGTAAAAAATTTTGCTGATTTTTACTTCGTCATATTTAAATTATTTTTTATAGAGCCAAATACTTCCCAGTTCTGGGTCTAAGCTTTAAAGCAAAAACTCCCAAAATTAGGCAAGATTTAAGATACATAAATTAAGATAAATTAAGATATAAATGTACATTTTTAGCGTTAATTTTTTCTTTCCATTCCAAAAATGCTATAATGCCTTGCTTGAAGCTCTTCATATTTAACCGCCATTCATTTCTCTTCTATACCCTTTCCAAACAAAGCAACACATTAATAAATAGGAAGAATTTCCTGAGTGCTGCTTTTATTTATAAAAAAATATATATATAAACAATTTAGATTATGTTTTAACATTTTAAAAATAAGTAGAAACATATTTTAATTGAGCTAGAACACACGAGAACAATTATGCTGGCATAACATGCCCGCTTGTAGGCAAACGGGGTGAAGAGAATGGGTTTTTGGTGGCGTAAAGTTTGAACCATCTTCTACCCCGCATTAGCAGCACAAAACCAACGCTAAATGCTACCCTGTAGGAAATGTCGATAGTGAAACTGTACTGATTACCTATTGACTTTGTCACCAGTACTACTGACTAATTATGCCAGCCAACGCTTTTTGCTGTAGACATTTAACATGTGCGTGTCATTGCGAATCTACACAACTATTGACTAGGTGTTGACATTGGAACCAGAGATTCACTAGTACATTTTAGTAATTCTAGTCTACACTTTCGGAACTTTTTACTTAAAATAAGATTAAACAGGTGCATTTATTTTGTTAAATTAGATATTGTATTAATTAAATTTTTTTATAAATTTCATTAAAGTAAACAAAATTTTCGTGCAAATTTATATTTGGTGTAGACAAATCTTTAAAACACTGCCCAAAATCATCCACAGGCTCCGTAAAATCTTCATCAGGCTCCACAAAATCTCTAGAGTTGCAATTTTTACTAAAACTTGTTGCTCTTTCTTGTTATTTTTATTTTTATACACAATTAATTGTTTTTTTTCACAAGTTTTTTGTAACTTCTTTTGTTCATTATATATTTTGTTAAAATTTATATATTTAACTTTTAAATTAATTTTTCTTTATATTTTTATTAAATCTTTAATTTTGGATGCAGCTATGCACATGTATTTTCAACAAAATAAAACAATAAATAAGTTAAGAACAAGCACAGCTTTGCAGCTGCAAAAAAGAAATGTAAAAATTATAGACGCTTTGTGGACATGTCACCCAAAAGTCACCCAAAATAGTCGTCAAAAGTGGTGACTTGTAGACACTTGACCCCAGGCTTCCTACAGTGTTAAATGCGTACTAAAAACACTAACACACACAAAGCTATTGTATACGTATACATTTTATGCCAGATGAATCATTTTCGTGTGTTTTAAAAAGAACAAAAATTGTGCGGCTTAAAAACTAGTCTGGTGTGTTCTAGCTCATTAAAAAGAAAACAAACTCAGAAAAGTAATATTTAATTTAATATTGTTTCTGCTTGATTTTAAAATATATTTTTCTGTGTGGAAAAGCGGTACTTACTAGGGATGTATATATGCGACCATATCATGCTTGTCAGTTGCTATTCAAACACATCAACTATCTCACTCGTTAGTTTACATCAGGGGTGCGCAAAAGTTCCTTATGATAGAGCAAACATCAATACATTTAAAGAATAACTAATTTTTATTCAATATTTGATATTGTAAAAACTAATACATACAAAGAAAAAAATATTTCATATCTTACGTTAAACAAAAACAAAATCTACATTAATTATCGCTGTCGTCAATATATGTATACCAGCAAAGCGTACGAAAGTGTTGTTGCTTTGCACTTGCGTGTATACAGTTAAGAACTAATAAGACAAAGTTGTTTGTGTATTTCGTATTGCCAGTGCTGATTTCTCTATGTGTATTAAAACACAGAGCCCATAGCTTGGGCACCTTTGGTTTACATATAAAATACATTAAAAAAAATAATGGGTGGTAATAGATTTCCCCTTAAAGCCAAATTGGTTTCTCTTCTTTGTATACTCTCTGTGATTAAACAAAACTACTTGTTTAGCTCCTTTTGATTTATCAATTCTATGAAAAGGTTCGGGGTTTAAATTTTTGCGGTAAAATACAATTATTTTAACTTTTCGAAAAATTTCCGAAATTTATAGATTTCCTACATTACCTCATGTTTCCCAGCGATTTTAAAATTTTTAAAGCTTTAAAATTTGTTTAGTACTTCATATTCAAAAAGTAATAAAAAAGTTTGTTCGTTTACTTACTACACTTTACTATTTTAACTACCCTGCGAGAAAAAAGGGGTCAGTTGGGATTCGGGACTTCTCTCGTGATAGGTGAAAACTGGACCGGTTCCGAAAATACATAGCACGTGATAGGTGAAAAGAGGAGCGGTTCCTTAAGTACCTATCACGTGACCGGTTAAAAAGTCATGACACATTCTTTTAGACCAGTCCTGTGACATGTCACAAAGGGTAATTGACCTCCTCCTAGGAAAAGCCCATGTTAAAGTGACCGGTCCCGTGACGTGTCCTAGGATAGGTCCTTTTCCCGCAGAGTACAGCTAGAAAAATTTAATACAAAAGTAAACAGAACATTTTTATTTGTCACTGTCGGGAAATTAAAAAAAAAATTTAAATAAACAGTAGCAACTAATAATTTCACTGTTTACTTGAATTCCATTATCTGGCTTGGGTTTTAAACACAATCCACGTACATACTCACACCCCCAGTGAACACTGACAGCTCATTCAAATTTCGATCTTGAATTTAGCGGAAACTATTAAACTTTTTTTTATAAAATTTGTTTAAGAGCAGCTCTATTTTTTTTAGAAAACTTTAAAACTTTTCGATAGTGACAAATAAAAAATAATCAACAAACCAATTGCTTTAAAACACTGTCTACACTACATTTATCTGGTTTGGGATTTAATACCCTTTTCCTTGCTCGCATAATAAAATAAAGTTTATTTTGTGAACACATTTTGTTATGTATTCATCAAATTTATAGTTTGACCACAATATTTGTGATATAAACCAAATAAATGAATAAATTTTTTAGTTTTTTGTGATGATATATTAAAAATATGTATTAATATTTATTTTTCATTTGTTTGTTTATATCAATGCGTGCATGAATTCACATAATACCCATAATTTTTCAGGCGGGGGAACATCACCAGGTGGCACAGCATCCGCAAAGCAGAAAAAATTATTTCTAACTGATGGCTGGACATGTGCATTTACCGGTGTTTGTATTTATATATTTCGTATAAATGTAACAAAACAATTGCCTGAGGAAGGATTTCAAAAGGATTTGTAAGTAAAAAAAATAATATGTTAATATTAGGCTGGCTAAATTTGTTTTTATTTTTTTGTAATTTTACATAATAGGGGACCTTGCAAATCAGAATATCGTCGTCTGGCTGCAAAGTTCTCTTTGTGCATTATTTTTATATTTTTTCATTGTGCCAAAATGATACTTTAGTGGTTATTTACTTTCCTTGACCTCACTCCTCAACCCCTAAATGCGAGATTGGTCCGCTAAAAATACGTTTCTTTATTTGTTCTCCTCTACACATATCCGAATTTCATTAAGATGGGAAGGATAACTTCCTTGTCAGAAATAAATTCCTAGGAGATTTTAAAAGATTTTCAATTTTTCTCTGAAATCAATTCACTCCAAAGTATATCTTTGGCTTCAGAAATCAGTATTTTAAAAATATTTGCCGCGTAAACTTCAAATCAGCGTGCTGATTGTTAATTTGTCAATACTGATATGAGTTTTTATTCTCCAAGGGTTAAATAATGAATATTTTTTCTTTGTGTATGAATTGTGCATGGCAATGGCTACATTCGCTCAAAAGCCGAATAGAAACCCGAAAATCTGGTTCCTTTGAATAGTCTGCTGATCCTGTCTTCATCTTCGAACCGTCTGTGAACCAAACGTTTCAAGTATTTTACCATGAAATAGATCATGCAAATAGGCTTGAAGCTTTTGAATATAGTAATCATCCTTACCTACATAAAAAATACTCTCTTCAATTGTCCTAAGAAATAAAATATATGACATGGCAATACAAGCTATGACTTCAAAGTTGGTAAAATGCTCTCCATGATATAGAAAATCGGATAGTTGCATCAGTTACTACAGTTTCAGCTTACTAAGAGCAGTCATAGGATATTCAGTTATCAGAAAAGTGAGATTTTAATAGTAACGTTTAAGTATCATCTTACGACTATCTGATCTATTTTTAAAGAATCAACTAGTCGGTAAGCCCTACTGAAAAAATTTAAAGAAGTTTATTTTTGGCAAGCGATTTACACTTACATACTCCCTATACTTGAAATGATCTTTATCCAGCAATCTAACACGATCTCAAATATTCTGCCGAGTAATTTTTAAGTCTATCTTCCTAACCTGACAAAAATTAAATTAGTTCCTAAGTCATGATGGGACCTACAATATCCTATCGGACTTGCAACATTTCCCGCAAGAGGAATTAAGGATTTGTAGAGTAAACCAAAAATTTCGCTATACGAAGGCGGATCAATAAGTCCGTGACTTTTCGAACTTCCCTCATAGTTATGTGAAATGCAATACTGCTTCCAACAAGTACTACCTGTTAATAGACTACTGTCAAATTTTGAGCAAGTTCCGTCATTAACTTTGCGTTTAACAGCTGTTAAAAACATATAACTCGTGGATTTTTTAAAAATGGAAAATAGTAAAGTTCCAGTGCTCATAAAACATTACTTTTGGCGAAAAAAACCGTCAATCAAACCAAGGAAAAACTTGAGAAATACTATGGGGACTCTGCACCATCGATTTCAATGGTAAAAAAGCGGTTTACTGACTTTCGTTGTGGTCGCACAAGTACAAATGACACTGAACGTTCTGGACGGCCAATTGAGGTCCATACACCCGAAAATGTCGAAAAAATTCACGATATGGTGTTGGCATTTCATATGGCAGTGTGGTTTCGATCTTAAATGACAAGTTAGATTAAAGAAAGCTGTGCCACGTTTGCTCTTAATTGATCATAAACGTAATCGTGTGACAAATTAAAATGATTGTTTTTAGTTGTTTAACCGCAATTCGAATGAGTTTTTGAGGCATTTTGCAACTGTGGATGAAACATGGATCCATTACAACACTCCGTAGACCAAGCAGCAGTCTAAACAATGGGGTTTTCCGGGTGAACCGGCTCCGAAGAAGGCGAAGGTAAGTTTGTCGGCCAATAGGTGATGACAACAGTTCTTGGGATGCAAGGGGGATAATCCACATCGATTACCTTCAAATGGGAAAAACAATAAACGGCGAATATTATGCCAACTTATTTAACGAGGATTTAAAAAAACGGCCCCATATGGACAAGAAAAAAGTTATTTTTCACGAAAATAATGCACGGGTGCACACGTGTGTAGTCTCAATGCAAAATTCCATAAATTGGGCTACGAATTGTTACCTCATCCGCCATATTCTCCGGATTAAGCCCCCAGTGACTATTTCCTATTTCCAAACCTAAAGAAATGGCTCGGTGGAAATAGATTTAGATCCAACGATGAAATAATTGATCAAATAAATGCCTATGGACCTCGAAAAATCCTATTTTTTGGAAGGAATACAAAAATTGGAGAAACGTTTTACTAAGTGTATTGAGGAGATTATGTTAAAAAATAAACTATTTTTTTTTTGCAAAAAAAAACTGTGTTTCATTCAAAAAGTCACGGACTTATTGATCCGCCGTCGTACAAAATAGCTAGAGTTAAAGATCTTATTGATTTAAATTTTGCATTCATATGGTTAAGTACTAAACTTTGGTTATTATACCAGATGGGTATTAAGAGTCATGCGTTGGGCGCCAAGAAATATTCAATTATTTTTATTAACACTAATGGTTCCATTAATTTTTACAAAATAAATTTATATAGCTAAATTAAATTAAGAGCATTGTTAAATAAATTATAGAGAGTTCAGCCCTGAAACTAGAAAAATATGACATCCCCTATTTCATGTGGTACACTAGGAAAAGGGTTGTGACAACCGAATTTGCGTTTGCAGCAACCAAACGGTTGGGTTGGCATCATATTCGCTAAACTGTTAACAAAATTTTTATTTAAAAATCGTTGAATTTTTGATTACTTTTGCGGTTAATGTAAAGAACTATCGACTAAGAAAATTATTATTTAAAATTCTTTGAATTTCTTATTTTTGCGGTATTTTTAGATTTTGCGGTGTTATTGATGCTAAAAACATTGGATTGGTCACTTCCATAGAACGCATAGTGGAATATGTATTTATGCAAGCATTAGCTTTTCCCAGCCTTGAAGGCGATGAAGAGGATATTAGTTGTGGTTTAATCAAGGGTCAACTTTTACCCGGACTACGTTCATTTTGTAGCGCTCTGCGTGTTTGCGAACAAGTATGTGATCATTATAATGTCTTTAATGATGGTTGCGATATGTTTGAGAAAATCGATCAAATTGAAGAAGTTAAAGATTTATCAAAAAATCAAGAATTTTGTGCACAACTCGAAGAACGTGTAACCAATTGGATCAAAGGTATTATGAAAATATTGGGTGAAAGTGAACAGCTGCGTAAAGAAAACGATTCTAGTGGTCCACAAGATGAATTGGAATATTGGAAAAAGCGTGGTGCACAGTTTTCGCAACTTTTGGCACATTTGCAAGAGAAAGAGGTTGTATATACGTTGCATTGTTTGTATTTGGTAAATTCGCGTGTAATGCGTGATTGGAAGGAAACAGATCGTAAAATAACATTTTGTTACAATGAAGCACGTGACAATTCGAAATTTATTCAGGCTATGGAGCATTGCTGTCATTCATTGTATTTAGATGATCCGGTGAGAAATCAAATGAATTAATTATATAAATATATTTTTAAGGGTCATGATGGTCATTTTTTTAGGTTTGCATGAAGGAATCCATTTTAAGTCTTTTGCAAACGGTTCGCTTGATTTATAGTGTCTCACAATTTTATAATACTTCCGAAAGAACTTCAGCACTTATGGTTAAGGTAAATTTTAAATGCGTACTATGGGTTAATATTCGTATTTGATAACAACTTCTTATCTTACATTATATTTCAGATCACTAATCAAATGATTGAAACTTGCAAATCTTATATAACTTGTCGTTGCAAAGAGACTATATGGTCTCAAGATCGCAATTTAGTACGCACCAAACTTAGTAATTGCATTAAATTAAATCACATTTATCATGAGACCTATTACACAGTACGAGAACAGCCATTTTTACCAAATCAAACACCATTTGGATTTTCTGAAAATTTCGTTTTCGGAAAATTCGATACATTTTGTGAACGTTTATCTAAAATAACTTCGATGTTTAATTTAATTGATGATTATAATCACTTGTTCGAAAGAAGATTGGAAGGTTTGCTACTGGCCGAAGCATTAGAAGAAGCTTCTAATCATTTTGAAGAAGCTAAAAAGGATGTTTTATCGAAAAAATATGATTATTTAGATCATCGTAATGCAGATTTTAATGAAGATTATGAAAAATTTATAAGCAAAACGGATACTTTAAAAGATACCATAGCCACTCTGATTGAGACGAATTTCGATACCGTGTGGGAGACACCACAGTGTATAAGATTTCTTATACGTTTCGAAAAGGTAAGCGAAAAAATACCTTTGACCAAAATGGACGAAAAATATATGCGCATTATAAAATACGTTGACAAAGAAGTGGAGAGAGTCTTAAAGCTTTTTCGCAAACAACGTGATGATCCTCCAGTAAGTAGAAATTTTCCACCCATGGCTGGTCGTGTATATTGGGCTCGTTCTTTGGATTGCCATATGAGTGAATTGGTTGATGCTGTTTGTGATCATGCAGTTTTGGGTAGCTTACCACCTACTAGAGACATGGAAAATCGTTATAACCATGTTCTGGCCATACTACATGAATACGAAGATGAAATTATATCCATATGGTTAGATCAAGATGTCAGTGTAGCAGATGCTTGTTTACTGCAACCTCTGCTATCATTACAAGGTGATCGTATATTCGTGAATTTACATCCCACTATTCCACTGCTCATACGTGAAGCTAAATTATTGGCTAAAATGAATATTGAATTACCTATAGTGGCTGCAACTTTAATGAGTCGTCAGGATTATTTTATCACCATACAAAATTCTTTAAATGTAAGCTTTAATATCACTTTATTTTAAACTTAACTTTAGTTTAATTGGTCTTTCTTTTTAGCATCTCATTAAAATGTTTTTAACTACTGTTCGCGCTGTTAAATTGGAAGTAAGACCTTTGTTTTTACCACAACTGGTGCGTTTAACGGCAATGTTAAGACCGGGTTTAACTTCTATAAATGTAAGCGTAACCTTTTTAAAATTTTTATTAAAGAAGCTTCTCTTTTGGATTATCCTTTTTCGAATGACCTAAGCCCGGCCGAAGGACGCTACACAGAAAAATTTTTCACATCAGGTTTCTGATGTACCACATAGTAAACACCCAGAATCCTAGATCTACTACTCAGAGAGGCTTTACTGATATTATTATTATCCCCATAATAGGAATTATGTTTTCTTGATTTGGGGAATAGTTTATTTCTAAATGGGGAGTATGACTGATATCTTATTAAAAGTTTTTTTTTTGGGAATCAGAAATAGTGGGTAATTAGAAATAGTGGGTAATGTCATCAATATTTACTGGGCTATATAGTAGGGATGGGACCTATCCATAGAATAATTTATTTTAATACGAAGAAAAATTTTCACTCTTCCTCAAGTTCATTTGAACAAGAACCTATTGCAATTTTTTGTGGTGAAGTGCGGTGTGAAAAAGAGCGAGAATTTCTCTCTATATAACAATTTTTTTCTCTATGTACATATAGATGAGTATGTGATTAAATACTTGTGTACATTGACTTGACCAATACTATTGGCGCGGCGGTTTTATCTTTGTATAGAAAAACACAACACTTATCTGTATCTTTTATAGAGGATCATGGGGATCAATTCTCAAACTTAAAGCAGCATATCTTTTACTTTTATCTTACCTGATAATATATTTAATCTAAAATTTTATTGCAAATTTTTTCAAGTGGACCAATCAAAATTGGAATAAATTTTATGAGCGATGTAAACAGGCGATTGAAACCTTTGAAGTGCTGGTGGCTCGTATACATGATATTTATTCCAATCGAATATTGCATGTGCTAATGTGTATGCAGGAGATATCATTGCAAGTCCTACCAGGAGGTACATAGCTTTATGAAATAATCACATTTAATGCGACATTTGGATTTGTAGCCGATTGCATTGTTCGGTTGCAGTAACTGATGTTTTTTAGGTTGTGACTACCGAATTTTAGTTAATTTTTTTTTTAAATTAACACATTTTCTATTGTCGAAATTGAAAAATTCATTTTACACACCCGAACCATACGATTGACTGCAAATAATTTTTTTCTTTTTGTATAAATAATTGTATGAAAAAAATTTCTTTAGACGATGAAATATGGTCTGTTGATGAGTTTCTGGAGAAAAGTGAAGAATCTTGTAGAAAAGCGGCCATTGAATTGAATCGTAAAAGTCAAATGGTTTCAGAAGCAGTGGAAGAAGTTTTAAATTTGGTCGACAAAGCTACTGAAACATTTAAAGAAATTGCAGGAAATGATGTGGTTACACTATTTGATGGTTAGTTATACAGTATTTAAAATAGAGTATTATTTTGTAAATATTTTAATTATGTAAAGCTGCTCCTAAAGATCAACCAGCCTCGGCACGTAAAGCTGCTGATAATGGAGGTGCTAGTACTAGTGCAGCGGCAGGTGGAGCTTCTACTTCCAATGGTGGCGGGGTAGGTGGTAGTTCCAGCGGGGGAGGAGGGGGTCAACAACAAGATTGGAGTATTTTATGGTCTTGTTTTGATAACCCTTTAAGTTTGCTGGCCACCTCGGAAAATTTACCAAAGGGCATGCAGGTGAGTATGATTAAAATGTTAAAGGTATGTTCATTATTAAACGTACATTTTTGAAATTCTTCCAGGATATGGTTTGTAATGCTGTGGTAGAAATGAGACGTTATTACAGTCGTAAAGTTATAGACGTTTTAATAAAAGTCATAAGAGCCGCCTTGGACACCATTAGAAGACGTTTTATAGCAGATGATGATGACACCACTATTAAAAAACCAATATTTGCTTTATATGCCCAACTGCATATACCAAATGTGGTCATCAAACCTAATCTGGATGAATTGCAAGAGATACTAATTACGGCTGGAAAAAATATAACAGGTATAGCGAAAGGAGTAGCTCAATGGACTAGCGGCAAAGAAAACCCGGTAAGTTGTATACAGCCAACATATTTTTTATAAACGCTTTTTAACACATGTCTGATATAGCAAGTTTCAATAACACCTCAACCCCGTGTCGGTCGCAACCATAATATCAAACGTCGCAAACTATATACTTTGGCGTCAGAAGAACGTCCTCAAATGCCTCATATGTTGAAATCCTTTTATTCAGCCATTATGGATAATAAAGAAGTCGCCAAAGCTTTAAATCTATTATCGAATTGTACAAAGAATATAAAACCGGAAATACAGATATACATAAAGCGTTGGAAGCCTTATCATTTTCTATGGAAGAATGACCGTACTACCAGACAACTAATGGAGTTTGGTTTACAAGAATTTGAATCGAGTTTAAGGTGTTTAGCTGAGTTGGATGCAAACCTTTTGATTGAACCAGATATGGAAATATTTGGTCAATGTATTGCGGTGTATAATGAAAGATTAAAATATGGATTAGTTATAGAAATAAAATGTGAGTATTTAGGGTTTAGCAGATTTTACAAAATGTCAAGCTGTCCTTTTTTCTAGCTTGCAATCATAAAATTGGCCAGGCTATGAAAAAGAAATATAAAAAGGAAATGGATTATGTTTATGCCGTTATAAATGAAATGGATAGAAAGTTGGATCGTCCTATACGAGATTTGGATGATGTTCGTATGATTATGGAAACTTTGAGTAAGATTCGAGAGCAAGAAGTGGATATGGAATTGCGTATTGATCCAATAGAGGTAAATAAATTGAGTGAATTGAACGAATAAATTGAATGAGTGAATTGAATTAACTGAATTAATAAAATGAATGAAATCAATTGAATTGGATAAAAAAAACGTGAAATCGATTAGCCAATTTATAAGTGGTTTTATCTCATTTTTAGGAAGCTTTCAATGTTCTCACACGATATGAAGTTCAAGTAGAACGAGAACAATTCGATTTGGTTGATAATCTTCGATCGACATTCCAAAATCTATTAGCATGTGCCCTTCAGGCCCAAGTTAAACTACTCGAAATGCAACCTTCATTCCAAGATGATTTGAAGAGCAATTTAAATAATTTCAAACAAGATAAAATTACCTATGTCAATGAATATCGTACCGCTGGACCTATGCAACCGGGTCTAACACCGCGTGAAGCCTCCGATCGTTTAATACTATTCCAAAATCGTTTTGAGGGTATGTGGCGTAGACTGCAGACATATCAAAGTGGTGAAGAACTTTTTGGTTTACCACAAACGGATTATCCAGAGTTGGGGCAAATAAGAAAGGAATTGAATTTATTGCAAAAACTATACAAACTCTATAATGATGTCATCGATCGTGTTAGCAGTTATTATGATATACCCTGGAATGAGGTAGATATTGAAGAGATTAACAACGAATTGATGGAATTTCAAAATCGTTGTCGTAAATTACCTAAAGGTTTGAAAGAGTGGCCGGCTTTTCATGCTTTAAAAAAGACCATCGATGATTTTAATGATATGTGTCCTTTATTAGAACTAATGGCTAATAAAGCCATGAAACCTAGACATTGGCAGAGGATTATGGATGTTACCAAGTATACGTTTGAATTTGATTCGGAAGGATTTTCTTTGAAAAATATATTGGAAGCACCTTTACTTAAACACAAAGAAGATATTGAAGATATTTGCATTAGTGCCATGAAAGAGAAAGATATTGAGGCGAAATTAAAACAGGTCACCAATGAGTGGTCGGTTCATGAGCTGCAATTCATGAGTTTTAATAATCGTGGTGAATTGCTGTTAAGAGGTGATACCACGGCTGAAACTATTGGTCAACTAGAAGACAGCTTAATGGTTTTGGGGTCATTATTATCTAACCGCTACAATGCCCCCTTTCGTAAACAAATTCAACAATGGGTTTATGATTTGTCGAATTCTAATGAAATTCTGGAAAGATGGTTGTTGGTACAAAATATGTGGGTATATTTGGAAGCAGTATTTGTAGGAGGTGATATTGCTAAACAATTGCCCAAAGAAGCTAAACGTTTTTCAAAAATTGATAAATCTTGGCAAAAGATAATGCAAAGAGCCCATGAAACACCGGGCGTGGTGGCTTGCTGTGTAGGAGATGACTTGCTCAAACAACTGTTGCCACATCTACAAGAACAATTGGAAATATGTCAAAAATCTCTTAGTGGTTATTTAGAACGTAAACGTATGATGTTTCCAAGATTCTTTTTTGTCTCCGATCCAGCTCTATTAGAAATCTTAGGTCAGGCTTCGGATTCTCATACTATACAAAATCATTTGTTATCCATATTTGATAATACACGCCATGTTAAATTCCATGATATTGAATACAATAAAATGATGGCCATTATATCGAGTGAGGGTGAAATGATTCAATTAGATCGTGCCATACGTGCCGAGGGTTCTGTTGAGACATGGCTAACTCAATTACTGGTCACAGCACAGCAGTCATTACATTCTATAATACGTACCGCTTATGCTACAATAAATGATCCAAATTTCACTTTGTTAGGCTTTCTTGAAAAGGTCCCAGCACAAGTTGGTCTGCTGGGTATACAAATGATTTGGACACGCGATGCGGAAATGGCTCTGATGCAGGCCAGGCATGAGAGGAAAGTCATGTCTGAAACAAATAATAAATTTTTGGATATTTTAAATACACTGATTGATCAAACGACTAGGAATTTAACGAAAATGGAGAGAACTAACTTTGAGACTCTAATTACAATACATGTACATCAGAGAGATATATTCGATATATTGGTGAGTTTTCTTTTGATTTTGTAGAAAGGATTATAAAATAATTTTCAATTTGTTGTTGACAAACTCTAGTGCCGCATGAATATTAAATCAGCCAATGATTTTGAATGGTTAAAACAATGCCGTTTTTACTTCAAAGAAGATTTAGACAAAACCTGGATTTCAGTTACTGATGTTACTTTCACCTATCAAAATGAATATTTGGGATGTACTGATAGATTGGTTATAACACCATTGACAGATCGGTAAGTGATCATATTTTTTTTTTGTAGAAAATCTAAAAGAAAATTTAAAACAGATTATTAATTACTTTAGAAAGAACTACACACAGACAACAGTTGCAAAGTTGCAACCGAATTTTTCACAAACAACATTTTATGAATTTATATTGTATTAATAGACACGCATTTCACAAAATTTATTTTCGTTTTCAACACTCAATATAAAGTAGACAATAGAATTGTGCAATAAAATGAAAATGCAATTTTAAAGAGTGTCGGGGTCCAATTTGTTTTCTTTCTATATAAAACGTTGTTTGATTTATTCCAAATTTTTATCATTTTCAACAGTAGTTACAAAGTATTTACGTTTTTTGAATAAATTGTGCTTTTTAGCTTGGGGTCATATGTGACCCCATGTCCGCAAGGGTTAATAAGGTCATATTATTTTTTCCCAAACCGCTAGGCTATTAAGATAAAATATTTCATTTAAAAGTACAAAATTGATCAATTTTTGATACAAAGTACTTAAAAAAGAGTTAATTTACTTAATTTTCTATAAAAATAACACTTTTCTCGAAATCCACAAAAAATAAGAGCTCATAACTGACAGGTCCATGAAGGGATTTTCCTTAAAATTGGCATACTTCATCTCAAGGATATATTTAACAAGCCCTTAAAGTGCGAAATCCATTTTTTTAAAATTTGTTTAAGATAATTTTTTAAAAATCGAAAATGGAGTTTTGAAATTATGCCAAAAAACTTTTCAGTTTTTTGCCTTATAGCACGACGGGTTAACAAACTGGTAATAAAACAATAGTTCATATCTGAGTACTTATAAGTATAGAGAGAAAAAAAACAATTATGGCTTAAATCAATTTCTGAAAGTGTAAAAAAGTGCCATCAAATTTCATGACACAAAATTTATCTTTGGACATTTGTATGTAGCTTTTTGAAAAATAATTTTACACTAAAATGGATTCATCACTCAAGTGGTTAAAAAAATTAAAATATAAAAGGAAAATTGAAGGCCCCGGTAGGCTAATTGGTAGCGTGCTAGCTTGCGGAGGTCGTGGGTTCGATTCCTACCAGAGGCTCTGGTCTGTTTTCGCTACAACGAGCCGAAAGCCTTCGTTGCTAGTGCTCGGTTAGGGTATTCAGATATAATTTGTAATTATATGTTTAATAAAAAAATCGAAATTTTCTTAAAAACTGAAAGTCGTATTTTTCCTATATAAACACTTGAAATTTTTAATTGATTTCAGTCTCGACTTTCCTTTATCCCATTGCCCCCAAATTTCATATTTATTAGTTTTATATTTATAACCTTTGACACACTTAGTAGACAATCATTAACCTAAAGGGAGCATGTATACTGAGAATGGTTCTGTAGCGATAACCGTAAATATTTGTATTCTATCCTGCTGGCTCTTATTGATTTTTTTTAATTTCATTCACTATAATAAAAAATTGTCATGTTTCTTAACATTTAAATAATTTATAAAGATTGTAAAAAATCAAACGTTCAATATGGGAAATATAAATAAAAAACGGAAATTAGACATGCAGTGTTTTCCAGGAACAATCCGTACTTCCACCTTACTTCTTTCATCCTAAATAAGCTGATATTTACACATTTTTTTTTACTTTATAAAAAAATATTAAATGTGTTTTGAAAAATTCTTTGTATAATTTTTTTTAATCAGCTCTTTTTTTACAAATTCTTATTGGCAAATATTTATCCAGAAAAAACCAAGCTCTCTTGCATTGAACTGTCACTTTACTCTCTATAAAAAAAGTTTTGAAAACGGTGAAAATATCTGTCACCAGATATTTTCTCATATGACCAGATTTGCTCATATCTGGCCACAAAAATCACTAAATTTTCTCTTTAGATATGTACACATCTGTCACTACATCTGATCATATCTGTGCATAAAGTGCATCACATATACCTTATCTATTTATATATGATTAGATCTGGCATCAGATGTAATAAGATTCAAACATATCTTATTATAATTTTAAATAAGTCTGATCAGATCTAATCTTTTTTACAAGGGATCAGTATAATTACTGATGCCTTTTGTTTGAAAGTGTATTTTACTACAAACTAGGAGTAGAACCAGGTTTGAAACTAGTTTTCGGTCATATGTACATATATAAAATTAGTTACATTAAATTGGATCCGGTTTAACCAGTTCTGGAATTGGTAAGATTAAGAAACGATTTTGAAAAGCTTACTTACTTATATTAAAATATGGTAAAATAGTCATTCTTATTTTTTATGCAAGGCTTTAGTTTTCTTTAAAAGACGTATTTTTCCATCTTTCTATCTTCTCCAAACTTACAACAATGTTTTTTTTTTTTCAAGTTTAACTACCTGTTGTTATTTTTAGTGCACATTTAATTTAAAAATACCACCATTTTAATTCTCAACGTAAACTTAATACACTATAATAACTTTTCTAAAAAAAAGTAATACCATACTGCTTTAAAAACTTATTTAATCATTCAACTCCTATTTCAAAGCATAGTTTTGATATACATTTTGTATTTTATTCAGTTTTAATTTATTTTCTCATTTTGTTTTATATTTTATTTTATTCCAAAGTTGCTACATAACTCTGGCACAAGCTTTAACCCTCAGTATGGGTGGCGCACCATGTGGACCAGCTGGTACTGGGAAAACTGAAACAGTTAAGGATATGGGTAAAACACTGGCTAAATATGTGGTTGTATTTAATTGTTCCGATCAAATGGATTACAGGTTAGTAAAATGTTTATGTGTAAGGTGAGTACACCTTTTTCATTTAACATTGGTAACATATTTATTGTGTGTGTGTAGAGAGATATAAAACATATTTGTATGATGGCATATGTTACACAGACATATTGTTGATGTAAAGGAATTGAATGAAATTACCGATGAAGTAATTTATTTTAGTTAGAAGTTTAAATACATAAATAATGGGTGATTTTTTAAGAGCTTTCGGATTTAATTAAAAAAACATAAAATTTAGAGAAATGTATGAAATCTTTATTTGAGTCGATAGAACGGTCTATACAATTCAATGCTTAAAGATGATTTTATATGAATGTCGACCGCGGCTGCGCCTCAAATGGTTCATATACCCAGATAATAGATTGGTTGCAGGTCGATCAAAACCATTAATATTTATTTGTAAGAATTTTATTTTTTTGGAATAACCTATAATCCATTATTATACCAAAAATATGTCATTGCGAATTAAAAATGGGGAAAAAGGAACAAAAAAAACTATACTATTATCCAATTATTGATATTTCCAATCAACTTTACGAATAAAATTCGTTTAGAAATTGCATATAGTAGAAGCAACCATTTATTTAGTAAATGTACTATCTATCAAATTTATTAAATGTACAATCTATCAAATTTATTAAAAAATTGTCGATATTCGAAAGTGGTGACTACAAATATATCAAATATATAATTTTATTAGGGTTTCAGTAGAAGCAACCGAATTGTGGACTGTATTGATTATAGAAGCCACTAACGATTGGTATTTGTAAAATAATTTTCTGCTATATTTATTTTCCTAAAAAATCATTTAAATTCAAAATTAGTCATTAAAATTTATAAGTATTTGTGGGCTTGTTGGTAGAGAGCTAGCCTAGTACTTCTAATTTCCGAGTTCAAATCCCGGTAAAGGAAACATTTAAATTTTTTTCTTTAATTGAAATAAAATATTCAAATGCTAAAATAACAAATATTTTAAAGAAAATTAAATTAATTTGTGGTGCAGTATGGTAGAGTGTAAATTATAAATCTGGATTTCTAGGTTCGATACCGGAAAAATCTAAAAATAAAATTGTTCTTAAACTAAAATGTTGTGGAACGTAATAATATTTATGTGGAATATAAATATTAAATAAGTCAATTGAATATTGGCTTTCACAACTAATATTTATGTGGAATATAAATATTAAATAAGTTAATTGAATATTGGCTTTTACAACTTAAAATATAATTCGATTGGCAACAAATTCGGTGGCCACAACTGATACTGTTTTCTGGGTGTATGCTGGGTCCAGTTTTGGCATAATCTCTTCAACATATCGGCCGGTATCTGAAGAATAAATACTTCAATATTTGGCTTGTCCCTGTAGACATGAGCCTTAACATATGCCCACAAAAATAATCTAAAGGTGTTAAATCGCACGATCTAGGCGGCCAATTGACCGGCCCCAAACGTGAAACCACATGTCAGCCCAGTCCAGCTCTTTCACTTTGGGCAAAAAAAGTTTGTAATCATCGTCCAATACCTGCGAACGGGCCGAATCGACAATTTACGGTCATCAACAACATGGGTAGATAGAGCTGCGATATTTTTTTATGCCCGCACTCGCCATAAAAATGGAAGAAGTGCACGATGCACTTTCTTAACCGAGCATGAATTTTATAATAAAATTCAATAATCTGCAAGCGTTGTTTGTTTGTAAGTCGATTCATGGTTAAATTATGGACCAAACTGAACATGTTTAACAGTAGCATGTTACACTAAAACAGCTGAGCTGCCAACAGTGTTACCAAAAAGAAAGTTGCTACACTGAAAAAATGTGTTAGTGAAAGGAATTATGTATCAAGTATATAACTTTTCAGCAATTCTTATACACACCACCATATATGGTGAGGATATATACATATACATGTATATATCAGTTTGACATTCCGTTTGTAACATGTTGAAATATATATTGATCCTTATGCGATTTTAAGTCGATTTAGCGATGTCCATCTGAAATGAGCAAAATCGGTCCAGGGGTTGTGAAAATGTGAAGATGTCTCTAAATTTTCCACACAAATTGGTGTATTTCAATACAATTTCATAGTAGCGACTGGTCGCTTTGAATTAAATAATACAATATTTGATATTCACCACAAAAATTTGTTTTGACCAAAAATATTTTTTACACCACAAAAATTCTTTTTACATGCTAAAAAATTTTGTTTACTCCAATATTATTTTCACCTCCCTTAATTTACGTCTTCCTTACATTGTTTGTATCAAAAACAATGTAGAGGTAATGTATGATAAAGTTTGTACTTTTTGTGGTACTATTAAAGCCTTAAAAGTACTCCTTTCACTCATTTGGTAAATATTATATTTAAGACAATTTTTGTGATATAGAAAATTAAATTTTCGGTTATGACATAGATGGTACTAACCAAAAGTACATTTTGTAATATAATTTAGAACCACAAATGTACTTTTGTGCCTAGAGAAGATACATATGAAGGGCTTAGTGCAATAACAGGATAAGCTACGAAATTAAAATATTTAAAAAATGGCCTTTAAATTTTAAAAAAATATATGTGAAATAAGCCTTTAATGAAATTAAATTCTTAATAGTCGCAAGGGGTGTTTAAAGATGTCTTCTATCTCATATCCAAGAATCGATACAGCCAGAGCAAACCATCCTTTTTTTAAAGTATTAACGCTGGACATTTTTTATTTTTTGCATGTAATTTTTGTCCATATGAGTCTTTTTGCATACACGGAATAAATAGTTTGATCAACTGGTCGAAAATATTAGAAGAAAAAGTGAAATAGAAAATAATGGTTTTTAATGTCCTTTAGTCTTTCAGCGACGAATATGTTCAGATTTTTCTGATCCCAATACGTTAAGATTGGTATACACTTCATATGTTAGATCGAAATTGGAGTATGCATCTGTAGTATGGAGTCCATATTGTGCAATTCATATCTCCCGTATTGATAACCCGTTTACGTTTGATAACCCTTTTTAGGTTTAGAAACGTTAGAAAATCGACGTAGATTTCAATCTGCATTACTGTCCTGAGCTGTTATCGAAGATATATTTTTATGTGCCACGTAGAATCCTTCGCTATAAGCATTATATTTTTAACATTCCTTGTCATCGCACTAACTATGCCCAAAATAGCATTTTAAATTGCGCGTGTAATGATAATAATTCTATTAATGAAATTGCTTTCAATAAAAATAAAACCATGTTATTGAATTTTGCACTTCAAAAGAAACCTTTAAATTGTTACTTTTTGAATTTTTGTTTTTTTTTTAATTTGTATTTTTTTTTTTAAATATAATACTTGTTGTATCCATGTAGTCTGTAATGAAATTTTATATATTCCATTGACTTGATAAATGGAATGAAATGAAATGTGTTACCTAAGCACATATGTATTGGGTATTACAAGAATCTGGAGTACTTAGTTCTGCAAATTATCTTCATTTTCTTCAAAATATAAAAAATTCATAAACCACACTTTTTTAAATTATGTTTCTCATAGTCTTCCAATATTCTAGAGATATTTAATAAATACAAGTTTTTTCAAATTCAAATACATTTAAATTCAAATAGATACATATATATCTAAACATTCAGTCATTGATATGTTCTTTGTTTTGGGGTTCGCGGCAAGAAACCTTTAGCTTTAGGAGGCGTAAAATTCATCAGATACGACATAGGAAATGATATCGCACATTTTAACGCGCCTCGGAGATAGTGGTACCAAATAATATGTTATTTTGAATGCAAAAGTGTTTTGTCCAATATCGTGTCCTTTGTCTTGTCCGATGATCCGATCTTGTTCGCGATACAAATCGACGTCACGAGGATTTTTTATTATTTTGATTTTATTTTTATAGATTTTTTTAAACAACGCAAAATTTAAAAAGACAGTTAGTCACTGCGATCTATCAAAAAATACTTGTTATACTGAGAAATAGGCAGTTAGTAAGCGCCAATTTCATAATACTTCCGTTTTTGATAACATATAGGAAGTTTTAAGCCTAATTTTAGAAAAAGAAAGATAATGCCCACATATATTATTTCAAAAAGGTGGTGCTGAAATTTTCTTCAAGACACAATGTCCAGATGGGTTCATAAAATTGTGTTTGTAAATGACATTCTTCACTTATAACATTTTCGTTTAAATCTGAATAAAATCGTACCAAAAGTTTGTAGTTGTATTTCTTATACACTTGAGTTCATTTTCAAAGTAAGGCCAGAGGTCAGACCATTTTTGGACCACTTTCATATTTAAAACAGATAATCAATTTATCTACGCTACCAGCAAATAAATTTCATTACTAAATACTTATCAGTTTACCAAATACTTATCAGTTTATTTTGGTAACTACTTTTTTTTTTTATTTCTGTAATGCAGCGGGTAAGCATTTACACAAATTTTGTGTGGTTTTTCATACAGCAAATATAGTTGAACATATTTGCTGTAATACTTGCAAAAATTACTTTGTCAAATAAAAAAAATAATGAAATTTGTTATCAAAGCATATGTAGTAGACCCCAATTCTATGCAGAGAAAACAGATTCATTGTACCAACCGAATTTCTTGCCAACCGAATGGTTTGCTTGGATCCACCGATATATTTGTTTGCCACAACCGTAATTCGGTTAATGCAACAGAATTTCTGTTGAAACCAATAATTTCAAGGAAACATTTGGTTGGGGCAACAAAATAATTCGGTTGCTGCAACCAAAATATTCAGTTGTCAAAAAACTCGGATGTCACGATGAATCTGCTTTCTCTGTGTACTACTAATTATTTATATGTAAATAATGAGCACAGATTTCTGAGATTTTGCTGGGTGTTTTCTTAATCAAATTTCACTTAATTGTTTTTACATATTTACTTTCTATCTGCTGTCTAACTCTGATTGATAATTCTGATGATTTGAATTAGTAGGTAAGGGAACATTAAGGTTGTCTTTGACCGCCTACAATTTTCCACAGGAAATATAAAACTTTATAGAGCTACCCATAAAATAGAGAACTTTTCACAATCATGTGTATGTGTGTATTTATTAAATATTGAATTTTAATTAAAATTTATACCATTACAATGTAAGCGAATTATAAGTATATTGATGTATTATTAAAACACCCCGGTTGGTATCTACCCGTACAGTGTAACAGTCCAACAATTGACAAGTTTCTAATATTATTTTGTATTAAGCCTGTTAGAAAGTTGACTTAACTACGTGTGTGATTGGTAAAAAGATAGAAATGAAGCAAAAGATACGTTTTATTAGGTTTTTTTTCAGGCTCTGCCTTCTTCTAGAAATACATGCATCAGCTTAGCTAAAAGTCGTTAATTTTCTTTGTTTTGTAAATATCAACCAACCTCTGTATATTTACAAAACAAAGCAAACTAACGATACAAGCTCGACATAAACTAATAATAATAATTTTGTCTTTAGTTTGGTGTTAAAGTGCGGTGAAATGAAGTAACGTGAAATAGAAATCTATTTTCAATCGATTTTTTTACACTCAAAAAAAAAGTTAATAAAGTTAGGAAAAAAAGGTTGCCCAGTCAGCAAAATTTCAGTCAGCAGAGTGCTTGCAGCTTGCTACATATAATGGTTTTCCGGAAGATCTGCAAAATAACCGTCTACGGCTGCTATGGCCTCTTCATTCGACGAAAAATGCTTTCCGCGAAGGAATTGTTTGAGATTTCTGAAGAGATAGTAGTCACTAGGAGCCAAATCTGGTGAATACGGTGGAGGTTCAAGCAATTCGTACTTCAATTCTTTGAATTTAGCCATCGTCAAAACACTTTTGTGAGCAGGTGCATTGTCTTGATGAAAAATTATTTTTTTCTTCTTTAAACTAGGTCTTTTCTCACGAATTTTTTCATCCAGCTGATCCAAAAGGCTGCAGTAATATTCAGAGTTGATTGTTTTACCTTTCTGAAGATAATCAATCAGCAAAATTCCTTTTGCGTCCCAAAAAACTGATGCCATAACCTTCTTTGCTGATCGTTGTGACTTCACCTGCTTTGGAGCTGAACAACCAGCTTCAGTCCACTATAAACGTTCTTGTTTCAATTTAGGATCATGGTGGTAGATCCAAGTCTCATCCATGGTTATAAAACGACGCAAGAAGTCGGTTTTATTCGGCTTAAAACGCTCCAAATAACGCTGAGAAATTGGTTTTCGATCCAGTTTTTGTTGAATTGTTAATGTGTGCGGCACTAACTTTCTAAACAGTTTTTCATACATAATTCTTCTTGTAAAATATGGAGTACTCGTTCGTCTGAGATGCCTATGGCATTAGCAATTTCACGCTTAGTCAAACTAGGATCTTCACTTACCATATTATGTACCTGCTTAATAATTTCTGCTGTGGTTGCAGTTTTTGGTCGTCCTTCGCGTGGATCGTCTTTAAGGCTGGTACGACCACGTTTAAATTCACCAGCCCAAAATTCAACGGTGCGTTTTGAAGATGAGGACTCCTTATACACTTCTAACAATTGTTCATAAATTTCCTTTGCTTTTAAACCCTTCACAACAAAGAATCTAATGACTGCACGATATTCAATTTTTTTCCATATTAAAAAAAATCAATGACACGTCAACTTCAAATGGCTTGTAAACAAAGAAAGAATTGACAGAATGACTTGCAACTTTGCATGTGTTCTCAGGACAGTTATACCAACTTGAGAAAGTTTGGAGCTAGCAGTGCCATCTTTTGGTGAGCGCAGGAACTTTTCAACCAACCTGTAGACTGTTATTTTGTAGATCTTCCGGAAAACCATTATAAGGATGGGATGAAATTATTGGAAGATCATTGGAACAAGTGTATTGAGCTTCTAGGAGATTATATTGAATAAAAAAATATATTTCGTAACAAAAACAGTATTCTTTCATTTCGAGCGCAGGAACTTTTCAACCAGCCTGTAGGGATGGGATAAAATAATTGGAAGATCATTGGAACAAGTGTATTGAGCTTCTAGGAGATTATATTGAATAAAAAATATATTTCGTAACAAAAACAGTATTCTTTCATTTCGAGCGCAGGAAATTTTCAACCAATCAGAAAAATCGTTTTGGTGAAAACCAGCGATCTGATTTTTGCCAAAAAAAAATTTGTAAGTTCAGCAAAAGTTGTGCTAACACTTAATCGATTGTAAATATAATGAAAAATCCTTGCTGTTCTGAAAATAATTAACAAAACACAGTAAAAAAATTCTAAATTCGGCTGTGTCGAATCTTTGAATACCCTCCACCCACGTCCTAAATAAACAATGATTTATCAAATCATAGATAATGGATTACACATGTTAACAAAATATTTTAAAATATAGTCAAAATTTTCGGTAAATTGATATGTACAATAACATATTTGTTTTTTTAGACACAATGCTTTAAAACAAGAGGTGTTGGAAGATGTTTGCTTACTCCACACATATTTATCTTACATATTTAGAGAGCGATTCTAGGAAATTTTACAAATTTTTCTAAAAGAATAAACTACAAAACTTTCTAAAAAGCAATTATTAACGATCAGAAATAATCGATCCAAAAGAAGTCAACCGCTAAAAACCAAAGCTAAAAACACAGTTTTAAGTACCAAAACATATGCAAACTTTTGGGCCTGGAACCATTTTGAAATAAAAGAGGAACATATTCCCATGGCTTCCCCTGTAGTTCGTGAAACTACTTTACACCCCACATATCCCAAATATTCACCATGTTATGTAAACTACAATCTTTAATATGGTATTAGAAATGGTGTAAATTTAAATATTTATCTTTTTTAGGCAAAAAAGTACATTTGAGGTTCTAAATTGTGGCAAAAAATTTACTTCAGTATAATTTCTATCTCTAAGTTTGTATTAAACTGAATTTAAAAAGAATCATTTCACAAAAGTTGTCATAAATAAAAAATTTAAAGGGATAACATTTGTATTTAGTACTTTTAACGCTTTAATTGTACCACAAAAAGTATTTAAGTACAAACTTTGTCATCCCTGTTCTCTACAGTGTTTTGATACAAATAATGTAAAATAAATTTTTATGTAAAACTATGGAGGTGAAAAAAAATAGTTTGAGATGAAAAACTTTTTTGGATGTGAAAACAATTTTTGTGGAGTAAAAAATTTTTTGTGGTGAAAGAAAAATTTTAGTGGTGTAAAAAATGTTTGTGGTGAAAATAATTTTTGTGGTGAAAATTATTTTTGAGGTGAATATGAAATGTTATTCACTTTTAAGCGACTGGTGAAAAAATATAAGAAAATATATTTACCAGTCGCTACTATGTAATTGTACTAAAATACACCAAATTGTATAGAAAATTTAAAGGTACACGCAGAGAAAAAACATGGTTGCAATATGATCACTGCTTCTATATTGTGCTTTCTGCAATCGGGTATGGTTGTCACAACCAGGTTATTGGTTTTCTAACCTTCAAAATGGTCGCTACCATCATTATTTAGTAAATATTTTACTATTTTATGATTGACACCTTATATTTTATAACATGATTGGCTGTAACCATACAGTGGTAACAAAAATTCTGACTATGAAAAAAATATGATAATTATGCAACGATAAAATGCTGGCAACAATCAATAAATAATTATACATCAAATAAAACATGACTTTGACATTTACAATCATAATATTGTCTTGTTTTCATAAAAACCAAAATTTTATTAGTTCAGTCAGTTTGTTTTTACTACAAAATGTTTTTACGAAAACTGGACAAATATCAGATGGGTAGAAAATACCTTTGACATGTCATAAAAACATTTCATCAATTGACCCATTAAGATCCAGTTCATTTTTTTAGCTTTAGAAGATTTTTTTAAAGGGGTTTTTCGAAAATTCCTTATACATATAATATTATTTATACTAATCAATTCATTGTCAAAAAGATTCTATTGAAAGATTTTATATTTTTTAATTCTTTTCAATAAAAACAATTAGAATTAAAAAAAAAATATGTTTATTAATTAATTTCTTGTAAAATAATATCAAAATATTTATAAAATATTTTTCATAAGAAAAAGTCTGTAGAACCCATGATTTTTTTTTTTTGTACGAAAAGATTTCTTACACAAAATAATATATATTTATGAATTTATTTAATAAAAACATTTTAGATTCTATGGACTTTTCCTTAAACTAAAATTCTCAGATTTTCCAAACTGTTTCTTAGATAAAGGTTCATATATTCCAAAAAAAACTTCGATTCTACGGCCATTTTCTGAAAGAAACATTCGTAGATTCTGTGGACTTTTCATTATGAAAAATACTTAGATTCTAAAGACTTTTTCTTTAAAAAAAATTCCTAAAAAAAATCTTAAAAATGTCATTAGAATCTAAGATTTTTTAATTGAAAAAAGTCATTAGAATTTAAAAAAAAAATAAGTATTTTTCTTTAAAAAAGGCCATAGAATATATCATTTTTTTCCTTAACAATTTTTTTTCAAAATGTCCTTAATATCATTTTTTTTTAGAAAAAACATATCTAAAGGAAATATTCTTAAATTTAAAGAGGTTTTTCATAGTTTTTAAGAACTTTTCCTTTCAAAAAATTTTCTTAGATTAGGGTTCATCTAATGATAATCCAGTAATCATAAAAAAGTTATGAGGGACCATAATGTGATAACAATTTGAGCATACTATAATTACGTGCGATCATATCATGATAAAATCAATATTATAACATGTTTATTTAGAACCATAATATGGTAATTTTTAAATCATAATATAACTGTAGGGACCAATATGATTATTTTGTTATCATAATATCATAACCATATTATGGTACGACTATGGTTGGCACAACCATAAACCCAAAAATATATGATGCTCTTCGAATATGATTGCCCCAAACCATGTTTTTTCTTTGCGTGTACCTTCACATTCATAACTTTCTAATCGCTGGAGCGATTTAGATCATTTTCAAAACCGAACTTCCTCCCTAGGGAGGATGTAGATTAATCGACTTTAAATCGCATAGCGATAAAGAATATACTTAATGGGGTCTTAGATTTATATTTCGACATGTTACAAACGGAGTGACAAACTGATATTTAACCTCACCATATACGGTTGAGGATATAAAAATTGGAAACTAGTAAACTTGTTATAAAGGGTGTCCCAAGAAGAACGCAATTTTTAAATCTGGCAACATTCGAAGTGTCATTGTTTGACATTTGAACAATTGTTATTGTTTGCTAGTAGAAGGTACGAGGTTAGTAAAAATGGAGCGCTACACGAATGAACAACGCATTTTCATTGTGAAATTGTTTTACCAAAATGGTGAAAGTTTTGCGGCTACAGTTCGCAAATTGCGATCAATTTGGGGTCACAATAATGCTCCAAAAGAGTCAACTGTAAAGAGATTAATAGATAAATTTGCCGAAACTGGGTCTGTTAGTGATGTAAAGACAACAACGCGCCATCGACCAGGTCGATCGACCGAAAATGTCGCAGCTGTACGTGATGATGTCGCTCAAACTCTATCCACCTCAATTCGACACCGAGCTCAGCAAATTGGTGTCTCTAAATCCACTTTGCAGCGAATTTTGACGAAAGATTTGCATCTTCATGCATACAAAGTTCAATTGACTCAGGAACTGAAGCCAGCTGACCATGGACAGCGAAGGGAGTTCGTTAATTGGGTATTGGAGAGACAACATGAAAATGCTGATCTTGCCGATAAAATCATCTTCAGTGACGAGGCCCATTTTCATCTTGATGGCTTCGTCAATAGGCAGAATTGTCGCATTTGGGGTGAGGAAAATCCTCGAGTGATTCACGAGAAGCAAATGCATCCTCAACGTGTCACTGTGTGGTGTGGTTTTTGGGCTGGAGGAATCATTGGACCTTTTTTTATGAAAATGAGGCAGGTCAAGCGCAAACAGTCAATGGTGTTCGGTATCGTGAAATGATAACCAGTTTTTTCTTGCCTAGAATTGAAGAAATGAATGTGGAGGGCATGTGGTTCCAACAAGACGGCGCCACATGTCATACAGCCAGAGAAACAATTCAATTGCTGCATCAGTCATTTCCCGGTCGTGTTATTTCGCGTTTTGGAGATCAGAATTGGCCGCATAGATCGTGCGATTTAACGCCATTAGATTTTTTTCTTTGGGATTTTTTGAAGTCAATGGTTTACGCGAATAAGCCGACGACGACTCAAGCCTTAAAAGAGGAAATTGGACGCTGCATTAATGAAATACCGCAGCATTCATGAAAAACGGTCATTGAAAATTTCATTAAAAGATCGCGTGCATGCCAGCAAAGCCGCGGCGGCCATCTGTACGATATATTGTTCCATACATAACCTCATTCTGTCTACTTTACGATATAATAAAGTTTCACGATTTTTTTTAAATATCTGTGTTTTATTTAAAATTTAAAAATTGCGTTCTTCTTGGGACACCATTTACAACCCCTTTTACTAATTTTTCAACTTACTTATTTGTTTCTGTCTACTTCAAATCTACCTCAATACTTTACAATATTACCAAACTAATGGAATCTTAAATAATCCTATTTGGCGTTTAAGGCTCCATTAGTCTGGTAGTATCGTTTACTTTTAAAGAAAAGTATCGTTTTGTTTTAATTGTTAAAAGTATACACAACTGCTTAGTTTGGAAGTCAACTTACTGCATTTTACTTCCAAATTAATTGGACCTAAAGCCATCAATTATTGGATGCATTTACTGTATTTCATACTTTGTATTTGTAGTCCAGTATAAAATAGATCAAATTTTAATTTATTACACGTTTTATATTACAGAGGTTTGGGTCGCATTTACAAAGGTTTAGCACAATCTGGCTCATGGGGTTGTTTTGATGAATTCAATCGCATAGAACTGCCAGTATTATCCGTAGCAGCCCAACAAGTTGCCGTAGTATTAACAGCTAAAAAGGAAAAGAAAAAATCGTTCATATTTACAGATGGTGATGCTATCGAAATGAATCCAGAATTTGGTATATTTATAACAATGGTAAGTAAAGACTTAAGCCAGATTCACAATACTGGAGTACTTCACTCTGCAGAATAGATTTTGTTCCTTTCTCATTCGAATTTACGTATTTTTTGTATCATATCATCTCTATTAGAGTACACTCCACTATGCAGCATGGATTATTTTAGCATTGTGAATAGACCTTTAAGCAACAAATTTACATTTATAACAATTTGATATGTATGTAGGTGATAGCAGGAGTTCATGCTTTGATAATTTAACAATTTCAATGAAAATATTTAATAGTAAAAATTTTTAATTACTTCACACAGCGTTTAAGGCTTTGTACTCGTAATTTTGAAATTTTTTATTTTTTGTTAATACCTTCAAATGAATTTCATGTTAAGCATCGTGTTTAATGCTACAATAAACAATTGAACAAGAAAACTAAAGTTTTCTCTGTAAGCCAAAAAATTTAAATTTACAAATTTATTTTCTCAACATTCTTTTGTCAAATTACAAGTTTTTCTTTTAAACACTTGTCCATGCTGTCATCCAATTAAATTTATATATATTTTATTTGTTTCAGAGTAAATATTTTCCTTAAAAAACAAAACTTTTTGAGTTTCATTTTCTTGTGTCTTTCTGTTGAATACGCATAATTGACCTTTGGAAAACATTTTTAACAATAAATTTAATTTTAAAACGGGACTTGTTCTTATTTAGTCAATTAATCACTTCATTATCTACACTTTAATGCTTATTAAATGCTCCTCTGTTAGCTGGTTCTTTGCTGTTGTATGGAAAACGCATAATGGGTCAGAAGGATTAACAAATGAAGCTTCATTTAATCGTTTTTCCGTATTATAGGCCTTTATTGTTTTTGTAATCGCTGTCTTGGCGAGAAATACTGTGTGACTCAATATTTCGGGGAAGTACTTCAATATCTTTTATTTTTTTTTTGGATTTGTTTTGCGCGAGATGTTATGTTTTAGAATTCAGGGATGCCAAATGTAAATAAGTATAGATTTAAATATATTAGAAGTTCAACACTTGGCCCCCTAATCGTAAGGATAAAAAAATTACTAGGGCGCTTTAATAAAATTCGGATATGTGATGGAATAAAATAATAATAATGATAGAATAAAATTAGAGTAAAATAGTATTTTAGCGGTCCAATCCCACGTTTAGGGGTTAAAAAGTGTGGTCAAAATTTACTGGATTTTTGTACGTCTTAAATTTATGAAAAATTTTAACTTATTCTACGGGAAAAGTTGCATAAAAGACGATCACTTAAAAAGGTTTGTCGGTAGAATCTACTGAAAATGATAGTCCAAATAGGGGCATATGTATGTTATATATTTCGAAAAATATTACAAAATCGGTATTTTAATAGAAAAATTTAAAGTCAAAATTCCAAACTGTACTCCAGTTATTATTTTTTTATGCTCCAATACATACAATAAAATTCTCCGATATTTATTTTCAAACAAAAATTGTATCAGGGTCGGCAGGCAATATCGCTAAGAACGCTTTCAACTGTTATCAAAATAAAAAACCGTTAATGAAATAAATAAAATATCAAAACTTTCGAAAAATATAGTTATCCTTTAAATACCATTATGGAAATGCCTGAAGATCTTTATGGGGATCCTTGAAACAAATCCCAACATGATTAAATCCACTCATACAATTTTTTTTGAAGAATTCAAATCCACACACATGTAAAGAATTTCCCCTGAATAAAAATATAAAGGTCCAGAACTCGGAAAAGCCATTTGATAAAATTTTTACACCCCATTCTTAGAAAAAAATACATTTAAGAAATGATTTAAATAAATTTAATATAGTTTTAATTAAAATTTTTCTTTCTTTAAAAAAAAAAACTTATCCTTATTTATAAATTTCCGGTCCATAGTGCAACTGTCTTTTAAACATTCAGTCATGCATTCATCCATTCCTATTTTTTTCATCAAATCATCTCTTTGTGGTCCCATTAAACAACCCATTCATTTATGGTTGGTTTTTTTATATATTCATTTTACTTTTTTAAGTTTGAAATTATTATTATTTTTATTTGGTGTTTGGGGAATTTTTATTGTTGTTTTTTGCAAAATAAGGACAAGAACAACTTTTATTTTCTTATTTGATTAAATGACACGGTGTGATGGCATATTCTAGCCCTTATTGTCACTTAATTTTGGCAACAAAAAAGTTGAAAGAAAATACAAATTTGTGTTAAGGTAATGTTTATGATAACTTACTTCAAGTTCATTTAATTTAAATATGTCAACTTTTTTCGATGTAAAAATAACGATTACAGGGGAAAGACAAATTTAATTTTCATAACAGGTGTTGAACATTAATATAAAATTGAGTTAGAAGCTTTAAAGAAAACTTTTAACTTAATTTTTTTTTATTCTGTTTCTATGTAAGCAGCTATGTTTTATAGTATATTGTTTTTAATAACTAAATTATTTTTTGAGTTTAAGATTCGTTTTTTTATAAAAAATATTATTTATTTTTCAATATTTCGCTACTCTATTGTGTAGCATATTTATAATATTATTATTTTCTGAAGATGCTACACAATGGAGTAGCGAAATATTGAAAAATAAACAATATTTTTTATAAAAAAACTAACCTTAAACTCATAAAATAAATTAGTTATTAAAAAAAATATACTATAAAACTTAGCTGCTTACATAGAAACAGAATAAAAAACCTTTATGTTAAAAGTTTTCTTTAAAGCTTCTAACTCAATTTTATATTAATGTTTAAAGAAAAAATATTTTTCATAAAAAAACAAGTAAAAAGGGCTAAATTCGGCTGTGTCGAATCTTTGAATACCCTCCACCAATATCCTAAAAAGATGTTCTCTTCTGTTTTTGATACAAATAATATAAAAAAACTTTAAAAGTAAAATTATGTAGGTGAACAAATTTTTTGAGGTGAAAAACTTTTTTAGATGTGAAAAGAACTTTTTTGGTGGAAAAAAAATTTAGAGGTGAAAAAAAATTTTTAAGGTGAAAAAATTTTTTCTGGTGAAAAACAATTTTAGTGGTGGAAACATGTTTGAGGTGAATACAAAATATTAACTGCTAAGCGACTGGTGAAAAAATATGAGAAAATATGTTATGTACCAGTCGCTGCTATGAAATTATACTAAATTTGTATAGGCAATTTAGAGGCACCTTTACATTTTCACTTGTTTTTTTAAACATGGACTGCACAAAAAACACTTTCTAAAGCATAGTTTTTGTCAAATACTCGATTTTGTTCCGGCTAATGGGAACTAGCTCTGCAGCAAAATATGCCTAATGGAGAGAATGCACTTTCTGATGCGCCACGTATTGATAAATAGTTGCAACGAATGTACTTTCTTTAAAAAATAAAAGTGTGTTTGTCTAATGAAGAGACTACAGCAAAGAAATTTATTTGTTAAAAAAGAACATGAGTTGTAACTATTTGTCAATAGATGGCCCACCAGAAGGTGCATTCTCTCCATTAGGCATATTTTGCTGCAGAGCTAGTCTCCATTAGCCATATTGTGCTACAATATGCAGTAGAATATTATTGATTTTCTATTTTCTTTGTAACATAAATGAATATTTGCCAAAAACTATAAAAATATATGTTTTATGTGCATATTATACCTTATTTTTTTAAATCAATATTCATTTAGATGTTTAAGAGCACAATATCGCACTTTATTCATCTGTATTTTTTTATAAAAGAAAAAATTAACATAAATATACATTTGTCAATCCCTCAATTCTCAAAAATACAAATGGAATTATAAAAATACTATTTTCCTCTATGAAAATTTCTTTTTTGACATAAAAATGTTAAACAAATGCTTTTATTACGTCAAACATTTGAAAAATTGACTTTAAAATTATGTAATAAGTCTACTAGCAACATCTGAATGCATTATAATTTTTAAGTATGTAGTTAATTTAATATTTTTGGTAAATAAATTGATTGAAACCCTAATCCAAGGCTATATCGCCTGGGGCAGGATATAGTTTTAATGTGATTTTGCGCCACCTATTCAAAAGTAGCGGCACTAAGCCAATTATGCATGTTGCTCTTTCTTTATATATAAATTTCTTTGGACCTAGCCATGGGGCCAAAGACATTTATACATAAAGATAGAACTAAATACATAATTGCTTTAGTGTCTATACTTAGCAGTAGATGGCGCTTAAGTAAATAGATAACAATACCCTGGGCCATGCCTAGGTCGCATGGCCCTGGATTTGGCTTTCAATTGTCTTACTATTTTTATTTTTTTCCAGGGTTGGCAGACAATATCGCTAAAATACTGTTATCGATTCAATACCCTTTCAACTGACTATCGTTACCCCTAAAATACCGTTACCAAAATAACTAAAATACCGTTAACGAAATAATTAAAAACCCTTACCATAAAATGCCGTTACCGAAATAATAGCAAATATCATTACCCTTAAAAAATCGATACAGTAGGTGTTTTTTAAAATATTTCAGTAAAATCTCCAATAAACTTCCTAAATTTACTCTTATCACCAAAAAGTATCACTATGGGAATACATACTTAGAAAAAGAAAAGTTGTAAAATGGAAAAAGTTCCATTACTATTTAATGGTAATGAAATTTTTTCCATTTAAAATGTCATTACTAATGGTAATGAAATAGCACAAATGCAAAAAAAAACTAATTACAATATATTGAAAAATTATTTGTTTACTAAAATTGTATGCGATTTGAAACCCAGCAAAAACATGGTAATGACAGGTCATTACTGTGTAGATTACCATGTAATGATAGGTCGTTACCTTTTGCATTACTTTAAAATACAAATTAATGACCTACTGATAATGGATGGTAGAAGTACTTATATGCAAAATAATTAATAACTGGTAGTTACTGAAATAAGTACCAAACTCTTATTTTAATATTTATCATAGTTGGGCACTTTACAGTACCAGTAAAATTTCAGTAAAAATAAATTTTTACTTGTAATGCAACGTAATTTTCAGTACCAGTAAACTTATACTGATTACTGAAAAAAAATTGTAGTAAACAGTATTTTTTTACTGACTACTTAAAAAAATGCAGTAATCAGTAAATTTGTACCAATAAATCATTTAGACACCAGCATTAAATATACCAACTAAAAATGAAAATATATCCCCTACTTATCATTTTTAAATTTTTTTGCTTTATTCTCTGCATTATTGTCTCTTAACAAACAAATTTACCCGAATTGTATTTTCGTCTGGGAATTCCCACCATTCTAAGTGATAAGGTTGAGTACTTAGAGGAATACATAAAGCTTATGGAGTCTATAGCAGAAGCGATCGATTTTCTTCTTGTATTTTGTTTACTTTGTTCCTTCTATAGAGTCTTTAAGAATAAAACTTTGTCGTTTGAAGCATGTGAACTTTTAATATTTAGCTAATGTAAGCGAAAAAATGCAAGATTCTTTAGTCAAAAGATTTGAGAAATATTTCCTAATGAAGCCTGACGGTTGGGATGCTATTATTGCCGCGATATCTGTTCCTGAAATAAAATTAAGATTTTTAAAAGCTCTTTTGGAAACAGCAACAACACAAACAGAAAATGAAGTGAAGAAAATGTTCAACACTTATGTGGTGAAATATGGCAATATAACCGAAGCTGAAACTCGTGCCAAACCTACAGCAGCACAAAATTCATTTCTAGATTTCGGGGAAGAAAGGAATGGTAAAGCTTTTAAACTTAATTTTACGTTAAATATTTGTGTTAAGAAATGTGTTGTATCTACTTTTCTTCAACAGATGTTAGCGTACAGTGCGATTTCAGTGACTCGGTAAATTATCTCCAGGAAACTATTTTATACCTGGTCGAAAAAGACACAACAATGAATTGCCTTAATAATCACATTGCCATTAAAAACGTATTTCTCAAATACAATACCATATGAGATGCGGGTATCTGCACCTGTAGAACGATTGTTTTCATTTGTGGAATTGTGAATCGTTCCAGAAGGCAAAAACTCAGCGATGTAAATTTTGAAATGCTTGTGTTGAGAAAGGTTTATAATATATAATATTTATTAAAATACTATATATTATCGGCCGGTTTTTCAATATTTGAAAAACTTAAAACGTTAATTTTTAAGTGAGTTCGTAAAGATTCTGAATGAAAAAATATGATTGAAATTGAAAAACCCAAGGGAAGATTTTTACCAGTTTTTTTATTAAAAAAATTTAATTGAAATTATAACCAAAAAAGTAATGATATGCTTTAATGTTTTAACAAAAATTGTAATGCAATATAATAAAATTTTACTGATTACTGCAACTTTTTTAGTAATCAGTAAAAATTTACTGGTTACTGCAATTTTTTTTGAGTAATGAGTAAAACGTTACTGGTTACTGCATTTTTTTTTCAGCAATCAGTAACACGTTACTAGTTACTGCATTGCTATTCGCAATGCAGTAAAAATATAATGCAATACGGCCATATATGATATTTATTGATTAATTTGTTTTGAAAAACTATATAACAAAATAGAAAATTATATGCTGTAAAAAGTGATTTTGCAAAAATGTTGAGATTTTAAAGGGTTTCTAATGTGAAATAGCATTTAATCTATATTAACTTAAATTTTTGAATGCAAAAAGTAGATATTTTAAATAATCATTTTATAAATTCAAATACAAATCATTCTTATTCATTTCTTTAAGTAAACAAATTATACTTGAATAAGGTACACTATTATTTTACTAATGTAACTACTTACTTTACTATTGTAAGTAACCACTTATTTCTTCACTATGAGTAACTATGCTGGTACCTCATTATTATCACTATTTTTGTAAGCGAGAGTGTAATGATTACCCATGAATTTCGAGACATCGCGAACAAAAGTAATTAAGCGAGTAAATAGCCTGGTAACTAGTGAAACCCTTTGTGTGTTACTTACTTCCTTAATTACTTGGTAATTTATATTTTTGCTGGAAAATTATCAAAGTAGTTTTATACAGAAAATAATAATAAAAAATAATAAAAATACCAATATTAACACATATAGTAAATAAATATTAACATAAATATTAACATATAAAATGAAGGATAATAATGGTAATGTTTTCTTTTAATTGTTAAATTAGTAATGGTAATGAAATAAAAAAAACATTGTCATCAATTAATGAAATAAAATCCTTAAATCATTAATTTAAACAATGGCAATAAAATTTATTTCATTACAATTGTTATCAATGCAATGGTAATGAAGTCATCAAATAGTTAGTACAATCATTGCATTAGTCCCATGTATGATGTTAAATTTGGGGCTGAGAAAAAAAATCATTAAATCCATGGAAAACAAATGCACCCACAACGAGCAACTGTCTGGTGCGAATTTTGGTCAAGCGGCATGATTGGGCCTTATTTGAGGATGAGGCCGAAATTGCAGTGACTGTTACAAGAACAGGCAGCCATTTAACGGATATTTTATTCTATACTTAACGGAACATGTCTTCTTTACAATCGAATGAAAATATAACAACTATCTCAAAAATTATGTTTTTTCGTTTTAAAATGAAAAAGTGCATTTTTGCTGAGACAATCTTAAGATTAATTTTTTTATTCATTTATAACAACGGTTCCCAAATGGGGGGTCCCAACCCCCTGGGGGTCCGTAGCTGCAACCAAAGGGGTTCGGGAAGAGTTCGGTTGCCATAATCTATTTAAAAATCTATCGGTTGCCATAATTTATTTAAAAAATCAAAAAAAAAAAAGGAAACTGATGAAAAGTTGTGGTTTTCCAATTTTTAAGACTTTTAAGACTCGGCAATTTTTTTTAATTGAATAGATATTATTTTTTTTATTCTATACAACATATTCTAAGATGCTAAAAAATCATCAGAATGTGCTTATGAATCAATTTTTTCAATGAAAAAATCACAGATACCGAGAAGCTTTTTATAGAAAACACCTCAAAATCCTAGAGTTTTTCAGTTTTTCTAGGGTAATTTAATTGAAAGATTCTTCCAAAAACTTTATCTGCTAAATCTGTTAAATTGTGAAAATTCTACGTTTCCATCTGTCGTATTTTTTACTACTACTTTTTTTTCTGAAAATCTTCGGATTTAAATGTTATTAAAATATAAAAAACATTTTAAAATATGGTGGTCCGTCAGCCAGTAAAAATGCCTCAATGGGTCCGTAAAGTGAAAATTAGTGGGAACCACTTATTCATAAAGTAGATATAAAAGTGTCATGTAAATGAACAAAATAGGCGTGGCAATTATTGTATCACTCCCAATGTTTTGTAATAATTCAGATCAGAGGTAAGCACGTGACACGAAATTTCGTGGTTCGCGTGAATCACAGGTGAGCACTAGCTCAATCTAACCTAACCTAACCTTAAATGTGGTTAAAGTGGGGAAAATGCCTCCTTAATCACAGAGTGGAAATCGATAAGAGTACCAAATTGAAATAGGGCATGGAAAATGAAAATTTTTTAAATTTTAACTTCCTCCCCGTTAGTGCCCTACCTTAAATCCGTAAGCTAGAAATCTGACATTTAAAGTATGCGTTCCCTGGGTGTGTTAAATCACTGAGGAGATACTTTTTTCTAATTTTTAACAATGGAAAAAAAATAAGCCTATAGCGGCATAAGTACTGAATGGATTGGGATTTATGGATATTTCTCCGGGGAAGGGCCAAAAGGTAAAAGTGTTTGCCCTAATGTCCTGCAAAAACCATTTCGGCTAGAAATCTGAAGATATGTACAATTTAAAGGCAAAATGTACCCCCTTATTGACATGTTACAAATCCTCAAACTGAGTATCTGAAACTTAAAATAAAAAAACAAAATGTTAAAAACAAAAAGTATCGGTAGCCAAATATTGAGCTTTTAAGCTCAATATGCTTAATCGTCCCTTGTCTAAGCATAAAATTAAGATTTATATGCTAACATTTATCATGTTTTAATTCCCAAAAAGGCACGTGATTAATTACTCAAACTACAAATAGCTTTTTACATTTTAAATATTTCTTTAGTTTTTGTTTGTATCACCTATTTTTGGTGTTTTCCTTAAAATTTTATTTTTACCCAAATATTTAAATATTAATGAAAATGTTTACACAACGTATTAAAGTGTGTTTGAGGATCACAATCAAAAATTTTACATACGTGTTAAAATTTTCAAGTATGTATCAGAAATACATATTTTTATTTCATTGTAAATTTATGTAAAAAAGAAACCTAACACTTTTATTAAAAAACAATAAAGTTAGTGTTGTGAAAACCGCAATTTTATAGCATGTGAATGTGTGAGTATGGTAAAATATTAAATTTCAATTTGAAATATTTATTTTATTGTTTGATAAAAAGGGGTAGTAAAGATAAACATATGTAAATTTATATTTATTTTATTATTTTTTTTATAAATACAGACAAAAAATAATAGAATTTTACCATATACTGCAGTTGATTACTACAACTTAATTCGAATAAAAAACCATAATTAAGTTGCATCAATTAATTGCTGCACAAAACAAACAAGTATATTCCTTTTTAAGCTTCAACTTTAAAAGCACGCCAATTTAAGACTAAAAATAATATTACACTAAAATGATCATCAGTGGTGGAAGGTGTTCAAAGCTTCGGCATAGCCGAGTTTAAGCCTTTTTATTACTTGTTTTATTTTATTTTTTTTTTTTTTTCAAAAAATATTTGAAACATAATCATCATTTTTTTTGATTTGATAATTTTTGTTTTGAAAAATATTTTTTGTAAATTTTTGGAATTTAAGGTAAAATTTTAATTGTTTTAAGCGCTGATTTTTTAAGCTTTTTAGTGCTATTTTAAGTCGACGTCCTATTTTTGGACATGAGTTGGTTGTAAAAATATATTCACTTCCGATCCCTTTTTTCAACCTATGTAACATTTTAAGACAATTTTAGTCTGTCTGTATGAGTTTTAATTATTAGAAATAACATTTCCTTCAATATTAATTTTCTTAAAATTAGTAATTTTTTTTTGCTTATTTTAGCAAATCGGTTTTAAAAAAATTTATAAAATGATTTCTAAAGTTAGCAACAAAAATTTGTAAATATTCTGTTAAAATTCTGTAATTTGTAAAATGTAAATAGCAGAAAAATTAGTAAATTATATTTTTTTTCTAAAAATCAATACAAATATAATAAAATGGAATGGAAAACCTTTTACAAATTTTTCTACTAACTTTTTTTCTGACAAAATATTAACACGTTTCTAGTTTTTCGGTGAAGACTTGTGAATTCACAAATTTAACTACTGTTGACATATGTGTGAACCCCACGACATATGTGTAACCCCACGACGTATGAGTAATATTGTTCTATTTTAACACTCATACGTCATCAAAATGTCATATTTATATTGGGGCAATTCACAGCCGGTATTATATTTAGTTGAGAATATTTAGTTGTGAACAGTCAGTTGTATTTTCAAGTTGCATGATTTATAAAAACAAGAAGAAAAGTAAAAAAATAAATAAAATGCAAAATAAAGGTGAAAGTGAACAAAACTGGCATTCACTTCAGTTCTTGAAGTGTAAATTACCAACAACAATTTTGCAATATTGTAAAGTAATACACGATACAACAGATACAACGACACAATACCCGTTGTTGAACAATTATGACACACATTTCTTATAAGTTTTTTATAGTCATAGCCAAAGTGTTATCCAACCTAGGCATTCACCATAAATGATACCCAAGAGGTTACAAACAAGATACACTTCTCTACAATTTTTTGACAAAGACTGCTGACAGTAATTTTGGCCTTCTTAATAATTGAATTTGAAGTCATAAATATTCCATACAAATCGCCAATCCGAGTTACACTTATATAACAATTAGGTTGTGCACTCAGAATATTATGTAGTTAACTGTTTGTAGTTTAATAAAAAAGTTTTCCGTTCCATTTAAAAATAAAGGAACATACATTTATTTTTTAAAGAAATATCAATATTAACTTTTTTATACATTTATTTGAAATAATTTACTATAATTTACAATTTTTTTCAGTTTCATTTATTTTTTCCATTTGTTTGAAATTTAATAAAAATTTACCCACAAAACGGAAACTTGTGGTTTATTTGTGTCCGTAACAGTTATTACAAAATTAAATTTTGTTTGCTGTCTGTTTCAAAAAAAATATTCACAAAAATGCAATTTGTTTTTTTTAATTAAATTGGTTTTATATATCCAAAATGATTTCAATTCAAATTACAAGAACTTTATAAATACACATACATACACAAACACATTCACACAAAAAGTGTCTATAGCTATGACTACATACATTTTGTATTGTACAAGTATATTAAAAAAAAAATACAAAAACGGAAATAATTTCAAATAAATAAAAAAAAACATTTGTTTTTTAAGGATTGGTTGGTAAAATTTTGACATTTCTTTTAACTGATAATATCATTTGTTTCTAACGGATGTTTCAGTTGATTAATCAACATTTAAAAATAAATAACAAAATGCATTTAATTTAAATGAAAATTAAGTAGACCGGTTTTTAAATGAAATATCATTTCTTTCAAATGATATTTTTAGTTATTTTAACTTACAAACTTTTTCAAGTGTGGCAACCGAACTTACACTAAAAAAAAACAAAAAAGTTAGTAAAAAAATTGGTAAACGGTTTTTAGTCCCTCTTTTCTATTTTAGTACTTACTGATATTTAGTAAAAAAAAAATATTATTTATATTTTCCGCAATCATTTTACAAATTTTTGAAAACTGATTTGCTAAAATTAGCAAAAAAAAAAATTACTAATTTTAAGAAAGTGGATATTGAAGGAAATGTTATTTATAATAATTAAAACTTATACTTACAAACTTGAATTGTTGTAAGTATAAGTTAAGGATAGGAAGTGAAGATACTTATCTTAACCGACTCATGCCCAAGAAATAGGACATTCACTTAAAATAGGAATTAAAAGTTTTCATAGTTCTAAAAGCCAGTTTTAAAACAATTAAAATTTGACCTTAACATCCAAAAAAATTTAATGAAAATATGTTAAAAAAAAAAAAAAAATTAGCAGAATTAAACAAATTGATAAATTTGTTTATGTTTTAACTATTTTTAAGCCTTTGATTTTTTTAATTTTTTGAAAAAAAAAAAATTAAATAAAAAAATGTTGCTCGATAAAAAATATACAAATTTGTATACTCAAATTCGTAAGGTATTTTTAAAAGAAATTAGCAACTTTTAAGTGTAACAAGTGTATCTTTAAATAATTTAGTTAATTTATGCATTTAAATAATTTTTTTTTTATAAATTAAAGTTTTCATACATTATACAATAATTAGTAAAATTTGTTGCTGATTTCAGCTCAGCGGTATTTTTTGCTGGTCTTAGCAACAGATGTCTGCTGACGTGTAGTACAATGAAATAAGAAGAAAGCATTAGTAGCCGCTACTTAATTTTAGTAAACTTTTTATAAACTGGATTTGAAAATCGCTTTGCTAAAATCAGCAAAATAAATTACTGAATATTATTTATACTAGTACAATCAAATAAGTAAAAACATATTAGTAAGGTCAATGAATTGATTTTTTTAACAGATTTTTTTTTGAAATTAAAAACCTTGTAGTAAGTGGAATCAGTTTTGATAATATTTAATCATGTTTGGTGTCAATTTCGCTAAATTTTGCTAAATTTCGCAATTTTCAAAACGCGAAAATAACTTCTAAATAATGAAACCAGGTCAGCAATTGTTGATTATATGTTATTTTGTTTCAATGATGATTTTAATAAGCAAAACTTTTAATTAATGGATTTCTTGATTCGTCTTCAAACTTTTTTTTTGCAAAATCAAAATTTCAATATCATTGGCATAATTAGTTGCCAATGCCAAATATGTAGTAGAAATATTATCGATATATGAAGGAAGAGCATTAGAGGGTTAATTGCTGTGTTTGTGCGGTGAAGTGTTAAATTTCTGTTTTGAAAAATATTTAAGTCAATTTTTTTACTTTTAAGGTCAAATTTTTATTGTTTTTAGGGCTGATTTAAAGAAATAATACACTCACAATATTATTTCGTTAAAAACAACTTAAAATACATATTAAATTAATTAAAAATACAATCAAAAAGAGGACTACTGATTTTTCATTATATTCAAACCATTTTGTTGTATATTTTCAATCATTGTTTAATAATCGACAAAAGTAAAAACAACAGAAAGTCGTTTAAGATAACCATCAAAATTTTACTAACAAAAAGTTAGAAAAAACTACTTTTGTGGTTTGTTTTTCAAATTGAAAGTTTTTTTTTTTTATTTGTGTGTAATTACAAAACAAAACACAACACATGCAGGTGTATATATTTTTATTGGCTTTGTGTGTATGTATATTTGAATAATTTCTTGTAATTTTTATTGAAATAATTTTGTATATATACAAACTATTTTGGTAAAAAAACAAAAAGGAATTATATGAATTTAAATTTTTTAAAACAGAAAACATTAAGTTTTACATTTAACTGAAAATATCAACTCCTGCTGAATGTCTGTAAATTTGTATAGTTTTTTGAATGACTGATTTAAATAGTTAAAAAATATATTTCTATGAATTTCAATTCTTCATTTAAAAACAAACTTTACGTATTACTTCTTAAATAAACTACAGTCGGTAGCGAAAATATATTGTGAGTGTAAAAGAAATTGAGTGCTATTTTAAGTGGATGTTATATATTTGGTCGATATATCCAGTTTCGAGCCCTCTTTTTAATCTATGTAACATTTGAAGGCAATTTAAGTTTGTAGTTGTAAGTTTTAATTAAAAATAACATTTCCTTCAATATCCGCTTTTTAAAATTATTAATTTTTTTTGCTAATTTTAGCAAATCGGTTTATAAAATTTGTAAAATGATTTCTCAAAATAGCAACAAAAAATGTTTAAATATTCTGCAAAAATTCTGTAAATTGTAAAATGTAAATAGCAAAGGATTTGCTAAATAATAATTTTTGTACTAAAAATCAGTACAAAATTAGTAAATTGGGATTAGAATTTTTTCAACTAACTTTTTTCTGAGTGTAATAATTCCTTAAATGAAGCAGAATCCGAGTAGGCCGAAATCGAAAAATTTAATTACTTTAAGTAATATAAAGTCATGTATTCATTTTTAGAATCCAGGCTACGCTGGCCGTAAAGAATTACCGGAAAATTTGAAAATTCAATTTCGTACCGTAGCCATGATGGTGCCAGATCGTCAAATTATTATACGAGTAAAACTGGCCTCTTGCGGTTTCTTGGAGAACATAACATTGGCGCGTAAATTTTACACATTGTATAAACTATGCGAGGAACAACTGACAAAGCAGGTTCACTATGATTTTGGTTTACGTAATATACTTTCTGTATTAAGGACATTGGGTGCTTCGAAGCGAAGGAACTCAAAGGATAGCGAGAGTACGATTGTGATGCGAGTCCTACGTGATATGAATCTTTCCAAATTGATAGATGATGATGAGCCGTTGTTTATATCGCTGGTATCGGATTTGTTTCCCAATCAGGTAAGCAACATTATTGGGAATATTGAGGTATAAATTAAAGTGAGTAAAATAATTTTTTTTTGAATTACAGACTCTCGAAAAGACCAATTATCCGGAGTTGGAGGCTGCTATAGCCCAACAAACCGAGGAAGCTAATTTGGTTTACCATCCTCCGTGGGTTCTTAAGCTTATACAATTGTATGAAACTCAAAATGTCCGTCATGGCATTATGACTTTGGGTCCCAGTGGTGCTGGTAAAACTACTTGTATTCACACTTTAATGAAGGCTCTAACACAAATGGGCGATAGTCATCGCGAAATGCGTATGAATCCCAAAGCTATAACAGCGGCCCAAATGTTTGGTCGTTTGGATGTTGCCACAAATGATTGGACAGATGGCATATTTTCGGCATTGTGGCGTAAAACTTTAAAATTAAAAAGTGCTGAATATGTTTGGCTAGTTCTAGATGGTCCCGTCGATAGTATTTGGATTGAAAACTTAAATTCTGTATTGGACGATAATAAGACCTTAACATTAGCCAATGGTGATCGTTTAACTATGGCTCCATCGGTAAAAATAGTATTTGAACCTCATAATATTGATAATGCATCACCGGCAACAGTTTCGCGTAATGGCATGGTATATATGAGTTCATCGGGCTTGGATTCAAGACCAAGTTAGTTTTAAACATACACATCTGTAAAAACTTTTATAATTATAAAATTCTTCTACAGTTGTTCAAGCTTGGCTTAAAGATCGCGCACCTGGTGAAAAATCGGTATTTTCGGAATTATTTGAACGTACTTTTATACCAGTCACCTCTTGGGGTACACAAAATCTTAAACTTCTTATGCCCGTATTGCAGTGTAATATAGTCCGTCAAATGTTACTTATACTGGAAGGTTTGGTGCCGGTGAAAAAAGATGACGAACAGGCTGTTAGTATGTCTAGCAAAGATAGTCAAGATGGTAAGTAGCGGAATCTTGTACTATTACAAAAATTTATCATTTTACTGCTCCTGCAAAAGGATATTCTTGTAGGTTTAATTTAATTCTAACCTTTTTTAGCCAAGGCTTTAAAGGAAGAATATCATAATTCTGTAGCTGAAGATGGTGTTGGTAATATATTTGTTTGTTTAAGTTTCTTTCCTTTTCAGATCTCTTTTAATATCACTCTCTGTAACTATGTTATGCGTTCAGCTGTTCTAACAATAAAGCTTTAGCACTATTTTTGTTAATATTTGAAACACCCTAAAGTGATATGATTGATTTTTTTGTGAATAACATCTAAAACTGAATTACAAAATATTTATTGCTTTATTACACATTCTACGAAAATTAAATAAATATATATACGAACTGCCGCTTAATCGGTAATATCGAGTTTTGCAATACTTCTTGTATTTAATAGATAAAAAGTCTGAAAAATATTTATTTTCTTAATGTATTTATTATGTGTAGAGCATATATAATTGAAACGAAATTAAAGAAAATATCGATTCTTCAACTCGGTGAAATATTCTTAATTTTAAAACTCGTACAGTACCAAATAATTCCCCTTCAAGTGCTAATGTAAACTTGCAGGTTATGTAGAGCAATGAATCATTAATTTATCTTAGACGCTATGTATGACCGTTTGCAAAATGGCCATAATCCCTACGGGTATTATGATTAGTTATTGCGTTAAGCAGATGTATAAATTACTTAGCGAAGGAAATATCCCAGAGTAGAGAATCCTCAAGCTAAGCCGAAGAAAAGGATTTTTTATTGAAACTGGTTTTAACCTCTTAAGCACGGACACTCTCTAGGTTGTCCATATATCCGTTTGTTAATTTTAAATGACAGTATGCCCAAAAAATATATTTTTCATGGTATATGCAAATAGAAAAGTTTTCGTTGGCGAAGCCGGAGAAGAGAAAATTCTCTTATACCCGACAGAAGGATGTCTATTGAGAAAAATTTTAGTAGGCGAAAGCCGTTGTTGTTCCAGAGAAGAAAATCCTTGTATCCGGCCAAGTCCATTTTCTTCTTGATATTATGGGCGAAATATTTTATGTTAAAGGATTATGTCCAAAGTTTAAGAGATCTGGCCGAAAACTTTTGTGTTATAATCCCTATACCGGAAATTGGGAGGACGTCCGTTGTCATGTAAACTTTGAAAGCTGTATGGTTTGGTTGCAGCCGCGGGCATTTTTGTGTTAAGGAACAATTTTTTAGTAGCAATAAAAAATTTCAATTAAAACATTATATTTTATTTATTTCGGTTATTTAAATATATATAGGTATGGTTAAGTTAGAAAAGCTTCGTATTAATCACTTACTCTTTACAAAAAAAAAAAAAAAAATAAAAATCAATCAAATCACTTAATTTCTCAATTCTCAATTCTTCTACTAACTTTTTTTAATTAAAATTGTGTCTGTGAAAAATAACATCTACTAACTCTACTAAATGTGATGTCGTCTAACAAAATTAAATGTGTTTAGCAAATATTACCCTATACTAAACTCTATTTTTTTATATTTTTCCCTCTTTCCGTAGAAGAAGCCGCCGAAGAAACAATAGTTGAAGAAAAAGAAGATACTTGTACACCCGAACATTTACATCGTTTATATATCTTTGCTTTAGCCTGGGGTTTGGGAGCTTATCTCAATACAACGGATCGTGTTAAAATGAATCAATATGTTAAGGAAACCTTTCCAGACTTAGATTATGCCAAAGGCACGACAAGCGAAAATAGTATATTCGATTTCTTTGTTTCGGCAACGGGTACCTGGCAATCATGGAAAACTTTAGTTACTCCCTATATGTATCCAGAAGTTTCAACACCAGACTATTTAAGTATCCTGGTGCCTATAGTGGATAATGTACGTATGGATTATCTAATCGGCTGTATAGCCAATCAAGAGAAAGCGGTCATGTTGATAGGTGAGCAAGGTACTGGAAAGACTGTGATAATGAAAAATTTCATGAAAAAAATGAATGTGGACACATATATGGGACGTTCATTTAACTTTTCCTCCGCTACAAGTCCTTATCAATTTCAAAGAACTATCGAAAGTTATGTGGAAAAAAGAGTGGGTGTTACGTTTGGTCCGCCGGGTGGTCGTAAATTAATAGTTTTCATAGATGATATAAATCTGCCGGAAATCAATGAATGGGGTGATCAGATTACCAATGAAATTGTAAGGCAATCCATGGATATGAAAGGATTTTATAGTTTAGAAAAACCTGGAGATTTTACTACTGTGGTGGATGTCCAGTACGTGGCTGCTATGGGCTTACCAGGAGGGGGACGTAATGATGTACCATCCCGACTAAAGAGGCAATTTTGTGTTTTTAATTGCAATATACCCGATAGTGATTCTATAGATAAAATTTTCCGTGTTATAGGCGAAGGCCATTATAATGCCAAGCGTGGTTTTATACCGGAAGTAAGAAATTTGGTAAAAAAATTAATATTAGTTACGAGATTTTTATGGCAACGGACTAGAGAGAAGCTGTTACCCACACCAGCTAAATTTCATTATGTTTTCAGTCTAAGAGATCTTTCACGCATATGGCAGGGCATGGTGGGTACTCTGTCTACCGTCATAACGTCGGAAAGTGTTTTAATGTCTTTGTGGAAGCATGAATGCACTCGGGTATTTGCCGATCGTTTTACTAATATGACAGATAAGGAATGGTTTAGTTCGGAACTATCTTGTTTGGTACGTTCCGAATTGGGGGACAATCATGTACAAATGATTATACCCAATCCTGTGTTTGTGGATTTTATGCGTGATGCTCCTGAACCTACAGGCGAAGAAGGCGAAGATGCTGATATGGAATTACCTAAAGTCTATGAACCGGTTGCATCTCACGAAGTACTCCGTGAGCGTCTGGTTATGTTTCTTGCCCAATTTAATGAAATGGTGCGAGGTTCTGGGATGGACTTGGTTTTCTTTCCCGATGCAATGTTGCATTTGGTAAAGATTTCACGTATTATAAGGCATCCACGTGGTAACGTAATGCTGGTCGGGGTAGGTGGCTCCGGTAAACAATCGCTAACTAAATTGGCGTCATTTATAGCCGGCTATAAAACATTTCAAATTGCTTTAACACGTTCCTATAATGTGGCCAACTTTTTGGAAGATCTTAAACTCCTGTACCGAACTTGTGGCGTACAAGGAAAGGGTACCACATTCCTATTTACGGATATGGATATAAAGGAAGAAGGATTTTTGGAATATCTTAATAATATCTTATCATCTGGTGTTATATCAAATCTATTCTCTCGCGATGAACAATCGGAAATTGTACAGGAATTGACGCCCATCATGAAACGTGAAAATCAACGAAAAACCGCCACCCCGGAAAGTGTGATGGAATTCTTTTTGGCACGCACTTGTATTAATCTACATGTGGCCTTTTGTTTTTCCCCTGTGGGTGAAACATTCCGATCGAGGGTGCAACGTTTTCCGGCTTTGGTGTCAGGCTGCACTATCGATTGGTTTCAACCTTGGCCCAAGGATGCTCTTGTCTCGGTTTCACGACACTTTCTAAGTGACTTTGAAATAGAGTGTACACCGGCGGTAAAAGAAGAACTTGTCAATGCTTTGGGTTCAATACAAGATATAGTAGCAGAAACTTCTCAAGAATATTTCCAACGTTTCCGGCGCGCTACTCATGTCACACCCAAATCGTATCTCAACTTTATAGCTGGCTACAAGTGCATCTATCAACAAAAGCAAAAAGAATTGGGAGATGGTGTAGAAAAAATGGATACAGGTTTAGAGAAACTTAAAGAAGCCTCAGCTTCAGTAGAAATTCTCAAAAAAGATCTAGTGGTTATGGAAGAAGAACTGGTAGATGCCTCCAAAAAGGCTGAATCTGTCTTGGTGGAAGTAACAGAAAGAGCCATGCAAGCCGAAATAGTTAAAAATCAAGTTTTGATAGTGAAAGATAAAGCTGAAGCTCTAGTAACATCTATAGCTCATGAAAAGGCTTTAGCAGAAGAAAAACTTGATGCAGCCAAGCCGGCACTCGAAGAAGCAGAAAATGCGTTGAATACAATAAAACCGGCACATATAGCAACAGTACGTAAACTAGGACGGCCACCACATCTTATCATGCGTATTATGGATTGTGTATTAATATTATTCAAGCGTAAACTACATCTTTGTATACCAGATTCAGCAACAATTTGTCCCAAGACATCATGGCAAGAATCATTAAAGGTATGTCTTTAGAATATCTCTTTTTTCACTCAGAAAGATACGTCGATAAAATTAACTGCAATTGCAGTTAGAAAAGTATACTGTGCTTTTTATTTAAAATTAACTAAAATTACAATTAGTTTTAATTGCTTGTGTAATAAAAATAACTGCAATGACAATTAATTTTAAAAGCTATAGCACACAGAGAAACAGATTCATTGTGACAATTGAATTTCTTGCCAACTGAATAGTTTGGTTGGGGAAATTGAATTATTTGGTTATCACAACTGATCGAAATATATGGTTCCAACCAAAATTCTAGTGTATTAACCAAGTTTCAATCGCCACAAAGAAATATGTTGTTTGTCAAAATTCTCTGTGCAGCACACATTGTTTGTAACTGTAATTACAGTTAATTTCACCGACAAAAGTATAATATTGTTGTTGCTTGTTATTCATGTCAATTGTTTTCTTTTCTTTCCTCCTCTCAGATGATGGCTAGTGCCACATTTCTTTTGCAACTGCAAAATTATCCCAAGGATGGTATCAATGATGAAATAATTGATTTATTACTACCATATTTTTGTATGGAAGACTATAATATGGACATGGCACGCCGAGTGTGTGGTGATGTTGCTGGCTTATTGTCTTGGACAAAATCAATGAGTTTCTTTCATAGTGTCAATAAAGAAGTTTTACCTTTGAAATCCAATTTGTCAATGCAGGAAGGTAGGCTGAAGGTATGCATCAATAGTGAAATAATTAAAAATATGTAATAAAAGTTACACATAACTATTATGACAGAATTTGTTAAGGATGAGGGAAAAAATATTTACTGATGGACAAACTGACATTGATAGAATATAGAGACACCTACGTTTTAGAAGGGGAAATAACCTTACTATTATACTTGGGATTATAGCATTGAGACATTACTTTTTCTATATAAATGCCAATGCTTTTGTATTAGCATTTATATGAACAAAAAAACAACAATTCCTCAAGTTTTTTTCTCTAAGTTCGACCACATGCATATTTAGTATGATTAGATCAAAAAAATGTGTTGTTAAAATAAATTCCCTGATTCTTAGAAGTATTGTTATTACCCAAGAAGGTGATCATTTGATTGTGAAACATTCTCCCAACGACTTTAAACAGAAACGGTAAAATAGATATTGGTCTGTAATCAGTAAATGTTTTGGGTACACTCAACAAAAAAAAATTAATAAGAATTTTGAAAAATTAACTTATTTGAAGGTAAAATTGAAATGAAAACGGCGCCAAAGACACTTTTTACCAATATTTAATAAAATTTTCCTTGAAATTAAGAAATAAATTTTACTTAAAATTTGGTAAAAATTTCTAAGTTATAGAAAAATTTTACTACTGGCAACTAAATTTTTATTAAAAAGCAGTAAAATTTTCTCCATTAGTTCATACATCATTTAAAATTTTACTGTTAGTTAGGAAATGTTACCTTGGTTTTAAGAAATCCTTTATTTTATTTAAGTTCATTAGATATTTTTTTTTGCTAAAAATTAGAACTTAACTTCCTAAAAATAAGAAAATATTTTCTAACATCAAGTTAAATAGCACTTCTTTTAAGTGAATCTGAAATTTGACAAAAATGTTCTAATAAATATGAAAATGTTTCTATGGTAAAGGTAATATATTTGACCATATATTTTGAAGTACTTAAAACTCATTGTGTAAGTATTTCCCCACTTTCGGACGACTTTTACTTTGCTATACATTTTTGTTCTTAAATTAAATCATAATAAACTCATATATTTAAAATATAAATTCAATTTTATTAGCAAAAAGGTAAACAAATTAAAAAATGTACTACAGAATATCCTGAAACGTAATAAGCTGTGACAAAGTCTGATCCTTTTCGTAGTTAATTAACGGTTCTGCTTTGGAGAATTACAAAAAGGACGCCCTAAGTCACACACGGCATTTATGGCTAAGGAACACTGGGGGTCCTTTGTCTTCTTAAATTAACTAATTTAAGGAAATTGTTGCAAAAATACAAAATATCACAGTTACATTTCTTGTTATTATTGGAAAAATGTCATAAGTTTATTTTATGGGATTTTTAGCTTAAACTTTATTTGACATATACAAATTTAAACTTTTTTATTATTAAGTGAAAAAATAGTAGTTCGATAAAAATAGAGTTTAATAAGCGCTATGTCAATTATAGGAAATTTATTATGCCGTAATGTATAAAATAGTCTTGCGATATTTTGTATTGTAATCAGCAAACAAAATTATTACATGAAAGCGCAAATTCGAAATTTTTAATCTTTTACTAACAAAATTTAAAAAAAAATATTTTAAGATACTTCAAGTTTAATGTTTAAGACTGTTAAGATTAGATATGGGCATATGAGCCATTTTTGAATCAAGCACCAAAAATTACAATCATGCACGATAAATTTTTTAAATGGTTACTTTCATTTGTTTCCTTTACTAATATTTTTTTTTGAAAATTAGGAAAATTAACTAGTTTATTTTTAATTTATTGTTTTTTTTTTGGAATAGAATATTGAAAATAATTTAAACGTTTTCCAACAAAAAAAATCCTATACCAAATTTAGAAAACTTTTACTTGATAGAAAAGAATATTTTATTAAAATTTTTAAAATTTATCTGAACTAAGTTGCATGAACATTTTCTTTGGAAATAGTTCATTAGTTTCTAAAATCAAGTAAATTTTTATTATTACATAGGAAAAAATTTAATACTTTTTGTTTTTAATTATCTGAACTTATTTTTAGTAAACAATTCTTCAAAATTATAAAATATATATATAAAAACTGAATTTGAAAGTGGCTTTCTAAAATTTAGTTCATTTTTGTACTTGCGAACAAAAAATGAACACACATTAAGTTCAAGTACTTTCTCGATTTAAGTTAGACACATTTTTTGAACTAAATGGGAGTAAATTATTGGCTAATTTTTTTTTTTTTGAACTAAATTTAATTTTTTTACAGTTTTGTGTTTTTCTTAAAAATTGATCAATTTTTATTTAATATATTTGCTTTTTTTTTACTAAAATCAAGAAATATTATTGAAGAAAAATATGAACTATTTCTGAGTATAAAAACTATTTTGTTTTTACCCAAACAGAAATTTTTATTCATTTTAATAAATATTTTCTAAATTTTAATAAAATATGACTTAAATAGAGGAAAATTTTTAAACTATTTTATTGGAAATTTTGGATATATTTTTAGTTCATGTCTTTTTTGTTGATTGCATGGGCACGATTTTTGAGTTTTTCCATTTAGTAGAAAAGCAACTAGTTGTAAGTATTGTGTTAAATAAGAATGTTAAAGTATTTTTATAAATTTTGTATGAATTGCATCTACTTTAACAGCATTATATTTTATAGATAAACAACTTGATAAAACCTCACACTGAATTTTGTACTGGCGAAGATTTACAAACAAGTTTTAACAACAACATTGGCTACTTTTTATAAAAAATTTTAGCGTCGAAAAGTGTGAACAAAACATTAAAGTGTTTCCGTATTTCGATGTTAAAAGAGGCAACACTGTTTACGTCTTTATTGGAATAATCCAAGGCTTCTGTCAAATACTAATACTTGAACGATTCACTCAATTGAACTATTTAAATTAGTTCACCATTGTTCGTTGTTTTTATTCAATCGTTCATTTCGTTTTCCAAAAGCAAGTATATTTCAGTGGAACCTTCCCGATTCCCCTTCCCTGTGCTCCTAGGTAATACCTTTTGGAAAAAAATATCCACTGAAAAACCGATGCTGGGAGTTACTTTGATGTAGAATTGGCATATAGACTTGGCTATATCTTCGTCATTTATGGTCGGATTGGAACAATATGTACACCAATGGAAAGATATATGATATGAATTAAGCGAAATTAAAAACCTTTATTAAATTTATGAAAATTGGCAGGATTTCAAAAAAAAGGACCACATTTTAACAATTATCACGGCATTCTTAAAATTTGCTTTATTTTTCTTCTTTTGGTTTTGCAAGAGATAATTTTTTTTAATTGCTGGAACAGAAATCTTTATAGTGTTGCAATATTTTTTCAAAAATTTCAAATAAAATCTCATTCATAAATCAGAAGACACATTTTTAATCGCGACTGTTTCTAAATGTTGAACGCTTTTAGTAACATCATTCAACTTCCTTTTTATTGTATTAAAACTGTTATTGAACTAACATAGCAAGTGTTCATTCTTACACTCACTGAACTTATGATGTACAAGTATCAATGTTTCCATTTGCTTAGTAAGTTTATCGAAACGTTTGTCCATTTTTGTTATAAATTTTAGTGGGTATTTAGTATTTATTAATCTCGAAGTTTAACAGGCATTAGGCCGATAAGAGGGTTCTGCAAAACATCTTTTAATCTTTTTTGCGGGGGAGTATTTGACATGTTTGTTATTGTAGTATTTATCTCTTGTGTGTTATTTATATTTTGTATTGTATCTATTTCTTGTCTTGTATCTATTTCTTGTAACAAATTTTTTTGTGTTTTTTTTTTGTTTATTGGCACTATTATTTTTAATATACTTTAATACTGAATTTACACTACGCCCGAAATCTCGTTTCAACTGGATTTTTGGCGAAAATCTAGTTCATAACTTGATTTAAGACCTGATTTCTATACAAAGAAATGCAGTTTCATAACCAGATTTTTGAAAAATCTAGTTTCAAAACTATGTTTGCACACACGCAGAGAAAAAACATGGTTGCAATATGATCACTGCTACTATATTGTGCTTGCTGCAATCGGGCATGGTTGTCACCACCAAGTTATTGGTTTTCTAACCATCAACATGGTCGCTACCATCATTATTTAGTAAATATTTTACTATTTTATGATTAGCACCTTCTATTTTATATCATGATTGGCTGTAACCATACTGTGGTAACAAAAATTGAGACTATGGAAAAAATATAATTATACAACGATAAAATGCTGGCAACAATCAATAAATAATTATACAATCAAAGAAAGAAAAGTTCTCAAAGTCTATTATTTTTTCCTTAACAATTTTTCTTCAAAAAGTCCTTAATATTAAGTTTTTTTTTAGAAAAAACACTTCTAAGGGAAATATTCTTAAATTTAAAGAGCTTTTTCATAATTTCTAAGAACTTTTCCTTTAAGAAATTTTCTTAGATTATGGATCATATAATGATAATCCAGGAATCATAATATAGTTATGAGGGACCATAATATGATAACATTTTGAGCATACTATGATTATTTGCGATCATATTATGATAAATTCAATATAAAATGTTTAGTTAGGATATGGTAATTTTTGAATCATAATATAACTGTAGGAACCATATTATGGTAAAAATATGGTTATTTATCATAATATGATAACCATAATATAGTTGGATTATGTTTAGCACAACCATAAACCCAAAAATATATGATGCTCTTCGAATATGATTCACCCAACTAGGTTTTTTCTTTGCGTGCAGCATTCAGCAATGGTATGTATGAGAATATTTGGAAATCTGTCATCACCTTGTGCAAAAAATGTAAACAAATAATAAATTTTAATTATATAAGAATATGTTACAATATGAGTAGTAGATCCAATAAAATTGCGTTCTTAATTGAAAGTAAAGTTAAATACAACAGCTAGTTTCTTATTTTTGCCTCCGGCAAAGAAAATCTTTACATTAGAATAGTACCAGGAAGACCTACCATGAACGAAGTGAAAAATCTTGCTTCCAAATAATTATTTCTTGTTAAAAAGCACTTTTAAGAGCTATATGAACATTGTTTCTTTCATCGTGTTAATAAAATTTGCACTCCGCCATTCAATTAATATTTTTTTTAGAAACACATTCAATTAAGGTTATTTTTTTTTGTTGTTGTCAAATCGAAATCCAGTTTAGCTGTAAAATTTCATAGTGTAAACGGGAGTATTTTGAAACAAGATTTAACTCGATTTTAAACAAGATTTTTTCAGAGTATAAGCTAGGAATTAGTTTTAATTTTTGAGTGGTTCTCTTAAATAAGAATTACACATGTGACTGGTGCGAAAAGAAAAAGTACGGGTTGAATAAATTTGTTTCCATATATTAGCGGAGTTAGAAATTCCATAAGTTTGTTATATAACAAAAAAATTTATATAAAAAATATATAAATTTTATATTCTATTCACATTTCTTGGAGTATAAGCGCTCCTGGATTGTTTAGAGATTGTTTAGGGACTGTTAGGTTTACTAGTGAATTTTATTTTTTTATTGTATCCTTAAGACACTGACTATACAATTGTGAGCTCTGATGTTTTTTCAGAAAAATGCAAATATTTTCAAAGCTAGTTGGTCAATTTCGAGACTTATGCCCTCATTTTGCAAAACGCAACGCCTTACTTCACATCATTTTAAAAAAAATCTATTTTGTAAATCACTTGAATCAAGAAGTTGATTACTCGCGTTGAAACAGCTGTTCGTTACGTTATTTGAAATTTAATACATACAAATTAGAGTTTCATAAGTCACTGCGCTGAAAAATTAATCACTTGAGATATCAAAATCATTACTTGAATTGTTTGAGCGTTGGACTGAAATTTTTTTCAAATTATTTAAAAAATACAATTTGTAATAAACTGGCAATAAATTTTATTTCTAAGCACTTTTGAGTTTTTTTTTGTTCTTGGGTCGATATGTCGTGGAAATAATAAAAATGCCTCTAAAAAAATCTTAAAAATATAAAAATTTTGAAAAATTTAAAAAATTGCTCCATAAATTTTTTTGCGGTTTTAGGTTTCAGGCGTCCTAAATATTTACATAAGAAAAAATGATTTTCAATCAGCTGTGTTGCCAATAGCAAAAAGTACTGATAAATGTATCAAATTAAACACAAATTCCATATATGCATAAATGCAGGGGTAACACTGATATTATTTATAGTCCAACGATATGACGTAGTGATTTATAAAATTAAATTTTTTTACACTCGCGTTGGCGTTAGAAATTGAAGTGTGGGTGAGGCGTTGAACGCAGGGGATTTACAACATTTGGGCATTAATTAATTTTCAAGATTTAATTAGTTTTCGAAGATAAGAAATTATTATTTGAAACTTTTTTGTTTCATTACTTTTTTAATAATTTTAATACCTTTCATTTAATACTCATTTGTATATAGTATTTTTGGTAACAAACATACAAATATCAATCAGCAAGAAATTTTTAGCCCGCTTTTTAAGTTTTATAAGTGAGATTGGGCCGGAAAATTAGTGTAAATGCTTATGAGTTAAAACATTGTTAGTTTTCTTTCCAGTTTGACTACATAAGGTCCCCAAGTGAGTTCCTCAGATTTCAAAAAAAATTTGAGATATTTTAGCGAAGTTCACATTAAGAGGCATTTGACCAGATCAGTGACGTTAAATTTTCACTGAAAATAATTGTGTTTTTTTTATACTTTATAGTTTGCTATGGATGATTTAGCTGGTGCAGAAGAACAATTGCGAGCACGCGAAGAAGCACTACAAGCGGTAAAAAATCTATATGACAATGCAGTGGGAGAAAAACAACGCCTCACAGATGCAGCCAATGCATGTTTGCGAAAAATGACAGCTGCCACTGCTCTAATCAATGGCCTCTCTGATGAGAAAGTACGATGGACAAATCAAAGTAAAGAATTTAAAATACAACTGGGAAAACTTGTGGGAGATGTATTACTAGCTACCGGTTTTCTTTCCTACTGTGGTCCATATAATCAAGAATTTCGAGCAAATTTAATAAAAACCTGGATGAGTATATTAAAACAAAAAATTATACCATTTACCATTGGTTTAAATATAATCAATATGTTGGTGGATTCCTCAATGGTATCCGAATGGACTTTACAAGGTTTACCAAATGATGAGTTGTCGGTACAAAATGCTTTAATAGCCACTAAGTCCAGCAGTTATCCTTTGTTGATAGATCCTCAAACACAGGGAAAATTATGGATCAAATCAAAAGAAGAACAAAATGAATTACAAATTACTTCATTGAATCATAAATACTTTAGAACACATTTAGAAGATGCTTTATCTTTGGGACGGCCGTTGCTAATAGAAGATGTGGGTGTAGAATTAGATCCTGTCATCGATAATGTGTTGGAGAAGAATTTTATTAAATCCGGCAGTATTGAAAAAGTGTTGGTAGGCGATAAAGAATGTGATGTTATGCCTGGTTTCATGTTGTACATAACAACAAAATTGCCTAATCCACCATTTAGTCCCGAAGTTAGTGCTAAAACCTCGATTATAGATTTTACAGTTACTATGCGAGGTTTGGAAGATCAGTTATTGGGTAGAGTTATATTAATGGAAAAATCAGATTTGGAAGCTGAAAGAGTTGCTCTATTTGAAACTGTTATGCAAAATCAAAGAAATATGAAAGAATTGGAAGCTAATTTACTATATCGTTTAAGTTCCTCCCAAGGATCATTAGTAGATGATGAGGCTCTCATTGAGGTGTTGAGAGTAACAAAAACTACTGCTGAAGAAGTTAATGAAAAATTAAAAATTGCTGAAGTTACCGAACGTAAGATTATGAAAGCTAGAGAAGAATTTAGAGCTGTGGCAGCACGTGGTTCCATACTCTATTTTTTAATAGTCGAAATGAGTAATGTCAATCCTATGTATCAAAATGCCCTTAAACAATTTTTAGTCATATTCAATAATTCAATTACAAAGTCAACTAAATCTAATGTCACCGAAGAACGTATACAAATTATTTTACGCTATTTAACATATGAAGTTTATAAATTTACAAATCGAAGTCTATATGAACGCCATAAACAACTTTTCACTTTGATGTTGGCAATTAAAATTGATTATCATAAAGGCAACATAAGTCATGAAGAATTTATGGCATTTATTAAGGGTGGTGCTTCATTGGATTTGAATGCTGTACAAGCAAAACCATTTCGCTGGATATTAGATATTACTTGGTTGAATTTAGTGGAAATCAGTAAATTGGATACATTTGTTAATGTTTTAGAATTGGTAAGTTTTTTGGTTTTAAAGTGCCACCCCCCACCCCATATTTGAGTTGTTTTATAATTTTGCATTATTTACAAGAATTTTCTGTATAATCATAACATCGAGTTACATGTATTATACACTCATTTTAATAAAGGGTTATCAAAAAAGACAACTAATTTGAAAATATCATAAATTTTGGTTAAATTTATAAAAATAATGCTAGGTTTTTATTGTTATTATTATTTATTGTTGGCCTAGATATATATAAGACATACGTTTAAAGTGTTTGTACCCTGTTCTTCAGGGTGGTGTAGGGTATAAAAACTTTTTAACGCCAGTTCAAGTCTCAAAAACAAGTCTCCAAAAGCAAGGCCCGAAAACAAGTCTCTTAAAAAAAAGTATTTCACAACAGGTTTCACAATTAAAGCAAATTTAAAGAAAGTCTTATTTGATCTCCCTGTACTTGTTAATGCTAAATTATGAAATGATTACACTGTGAAACACTAACACTGTATTGGGTTAGTACAGAGTGGATACAAAAGTGCATTTCGTCGGGCGTATATATGACACCCTCCAGGCCCTGGCGTATATGACCCTGGACGTATATGACCATGTATGCCCATGTATGATCATATACAGGCCCATGTATGATCATGTATGCTCATATATATTTCGATTTTTACATGGGTGCCCACAAAATTTTACATTATTAACCTTATTAACTCAGGTAGAAATAACTGCAACGGTGTACACTACATATGCATTTTAATCAAATGCAATATTTTTAACTGTTACACATCAGCAGACAAATGTAGTAAAAATAACATGCAAATGTAGTTAAATTTACAGTTACAAAATATTAATTTTTTTTCTAAAGAAATAACGGCAAACATTTGTTAGATAAACACAACTACAAATTTATTTAGAACAACTGCAAATGCAGTTAAATCTTTTCAATTTAACTATCGAATTTAGCATTTCTTACTTATTTTAGAAGAACCTATGTAAACAAACTACATATTTTATAAAAAAGCAGATGAGAATTGCAACAATAATACAAAATATAAAAGTATTAAAATATGTTTAAACAACTACATATTTCAAATGTTACCAAAAAGCAGTAAATTCTATACGTTGTTTAAAAAAGCAACTACAAAAATTTTTTCTAAACGTAAAATACCGGAAATTACACTTAAAATAACAGCAACCACTTTACTACACAAATAACTGTCCGAATCGTCCACTTCCGAGATTTTCACCCTAATATTGTTGCATAGTGTAATTATGTTTGTTTGTTATATTTGCGGTTTTACCCAAAATTTTAATTATAAAATCATAAATAGTTTTGTAAGTCTATCAATTTTCGTTTAAAATCACAAGTTATTTAGTATTTTTAATAAATTAACATTTTTATTATATAAACATTTTAAATCGATTTTTTTGTGAGTATTTTATGAATTTATTTCGCAACAAATAAATAAATATTTTTATTTAATGCGCAATTAAATTTAAATTAAAATCTTTGAAATTTCTGACATATTCACTAGAATTGAAATATAGTTAAAAAGTTAAAGAAAAATAAATTATCAAAAATTTTTGGTTGAAACAAAATTTATAGGTAAAATGATTTTTTCGACAGACACCTACGCGATTTATGTGATTTTTGTTGGGCGCTAATGTCTTAATAAATTACTACTGCCTCAAAATTAAAGTGAATCGGCAAACGCGATGACTTGGCGACTATATTTGTTCGTACGCGTTACCAAAATACACACAAGCAATAACTCAAAACAAATAAAAGAATATTTCTTCTTGATTAGTTGCAGCCAACTTTACCTTAGAACATATAAAAAACCATAAAAGATGTATACCCCAAGGGCTGTCACATCCACATATATTGTTCCTTAGAAAATTCGTAATAACAAGTCTCGCCGAGAGCTATAATCTGCTGTCCAAAATTTTCAGTAATCACAATATTTTTCGGGATTGCAGATATAAAAGTGGGGATATAAGATAAAGTTTTTTCTGGCAACAGTCTATATATAGTCTAAAAAATCTTCAAAACGTCGAAAAATCGTTAAGTCTGGCACCGCTATATTAAGGTTGCGTAAATACTGGCAAATAAACTAAACGGAGTGCATAAAGGTTGTGTTTGTGTACAAAATTCGATACAATATCGAGCGTTCGTCATCTCTGTGTACAGTATTCAAGTTGCTTACACCTACATAATACGATATCTAACAAAATAGCGTATGAGTTTTTCATTAATGGACCGTACAGACCACAAAAGTACGGTTCGTAAGTGTTTTTTCTTGTCTGGTCAGAAATTAATTGAAAAAACAGTAATTTAGTAGGTATCACAGAAAAAAAAACTTAGTTGCCACAACTGAACCAAAAAAATCGAAAATCGAAACTCTAGTACAATGGATCGAGTACTAGAGTTTTTATATTACATATGTATGTTTTTCAGATCGAGTTAAATGAACGTGAATGGCGTGCTTGGTATGAATCTGAAAAACCCGAAAATGAAGAAATACCCTGTGGCTACCAAACATCATTAGACGGGTTTCGTAAATTGCTACTCATACGATCGTGGTGTCCAGATCGTACAATATCACAAGCTAAAAAATATATAGAAGGTAAATTAGTAATGAAAATTCAAAGAAAAATATCCAAATACTTAATGAAAATCATCACCTAACAGAATCACTAGGACCAGAATATGGTGAAATGCAAATTTTAGATTTAGAACTCACCTGGTCAGAATCTGAACCTAGAACACCATTTGTTTGCTTATTATCCATAGGATCAGATCCAACAACACAAATTGCAGCTTTAGCTAAACAAAAAGGAATACGTATGTATTACAAAAATATTAAAAATACTATAAAGATATTGATAACTTTGTTAATTCTTTGCAGCACTAAAATCTGTATCAATGGGTCAGGGTCAGGAATTTCATGCACGTAAAATGATTATGGATTCTATGGCTGGTGGCGGTTGGGTTTTGTTGCAAAATGTTCACTTGTCTTTGCCATTTTGTACAGAAGTTATAGATATGCTAGTGGAAACTGAGCATATTGATGACACTTTCCGTTTGTGGGTAACAACAGAACCTCATACAGATTTCCCTATAGGTTTACTACAAATGGCAATTAAATTTACCAATGAACCACCACAAGGTATACGTGCCAGTCTAAAGAGAAGTTATCAGGTAGCCTAAGAAATTCAATTTCAGATTTTGTCATTTATGTTACACATATTATTTTTAGGCTTTCACGCAAGATTTTCTGGACTATACCTCAGCCTCACAATGGCCTACTCTTCTATATACTGTCGCCTTTCTTCACACCATTGTACAAGAGAGACGTAAATTTGGTCCACTAGGTTGGAATGTGCCCTATGAATTTAATGCAGCCGATTTTGCTGCTAGTGTACAATTTGTACAGAATCACTTAGATGAAATGGATCCTAAAAAAGGTGTCTCTTGGCAAACTCTTGTCTATATGATAGGTGAAGTCCAGTATGGTGGTCGAGTAACAGATGATTTCGACAAACGTCTATTGACCACCTTTACTGCTGTATGGTTTTGTGAAGCATTGTTGAGTTCATCATTTGAGTTCTATAAGGGTTATAAGGTGCCCAATACCAAAAGTTTGCAAACTTTTATTGATTACATTAATAATTTACCAGCTTATGATACACCTGAAGTATTTGGTCTACATTCCAATGCTGACATCACGTACCAAATTAATTCTGCTAAAGGTAAGTTGATGAAAGAGCGTGTAAAGGGAAGAGAGTGAATGGTTATTTGACTTTGTGTTGTTGTTTGAAAGACCATCATCAGGTGAAAATCAATAACAATATTATTTGTTTTGACACTTTTTGTGTTATTTTTGCAACATTTTTATGTAATTGATATTATAGTGTTATTTTATGGTTGACTTGTAAAGTTTTTTTTTAACACTAGAGTTTATTCACTTACAGTGTTTTTATAGTAGCTAATAGGAAAAGTGAAAAAGTAATAATATAAATATATAGTATAAGAAAAATAAAATAGATTTTATTGATATATGGGAAAAGCAGTTATAACAAGAAAATAAAAATATAACTCTTTAATTTCCTGGCATTAGAGTGGTACACACAAAAACAGAGTTAAGGAAAATATTCGATAAATTTGTTTGTTGAAAATGAACAAAATACTCATACATTTACCAAAGTAAAAAACAAACATTTTAAAATTTTTCCGTTATTTTGACTTTTTTTCATACTCGTAGTAGGCTTCGTTTTTCATTTTTTTTTCTTTTTATCTTCGGTTAAAGTGAGATGCTACATACAATAAATAGAAGGAACGGTACCCATACACTTTTGAAAGTCTTTTTTTTTTGACTATCAGGGTACTACTTTTTTTCCAAGACGATTGTTTTTGATACTTTCTGTCAAATTCCATAAAAATAAAATTCAAAATTTAATAAAGTAGGGAATACCAGGATTTAGATTTGTTGCGACAGCGATTTTCTAATGACAGTAAAAAATCGATCATTTCATAATTTTAAGTTACCGCGAAACTCTTGTACATATACAGTACGTTTTGTACAAAAAATCAGTAATTTTTGTTTTCTTTTGTTAAAAAAAATTGGTTAAATATTCTTAATTCATAAAAAATAAATTACTTCAAAACGGTACAATTTATATAAATATTGAATTGAAATTATATTAGAAACTTATTATACATTTAATTTAATATACATTAAAAGCCGGACAAGTTTTGTAAGAATCAAATAGTATCAAAAAAAGTACGATTGTATCATATTTTCTATTCCTGTTCCAAATTCATCTAGTCCTTTGCAGTAATGTGAAAAATAAATTAGAAATTATAAATAAAATTAAAATGGTTAGTTTTATATATTGTTCAATATGTAACAACGTATATTATTGCCCCGAAGGTATATTACACTGTACAACAATTTGAAACTTTTTCCAAAATTACGGGGTTCCGACGATTGTTTCTTGTTAAGGAGACCAAAAAAAATATACGTGTGTCGGCGTTTTGATAGCTCACATCGGAACCGGTTAATGAAACAATGTTTTCTTTACATTTGAGATTCAGGGTATGTTTAGCAGCTTTGTAGGTTATGGTATGGCAAATATATTTGTAGAACATATTAACCCTCTAACTCCCCCTAATAACGGCATTTGTGGCTTTAATCTAACATATTGTAAAAAACACCCCGAAAAAGGGGGAGGGGATGAAATGATGTCAGAACACATCAAAACTTAAAAATTAATACAAACACCAAAAACTAGTCAAATTCAAGATTGCTTATCAGATTTCTAGTCAAATTTTTGGATGACCTACATATTATAAGCCAGATACATATTATGTAGGTGATCCCAAACTCTGACTAGAAGTCTGATGAGCAATCATGGATTTGATTGGTTTTTGGTGTTTGTGTTAAGTTTTGGGTTTTGATGTGTTCCGACATATTTAGTAGAATTTTATGACCAACATTTTCGTAGAACATTTCATCGCCGCCCTTCCCCTTTTTCGGGGTCTTTTTTACAATTTGTTAGAATAAAGCCAAAAAATGCCGTTATGAGATGGAGTTAGAGGATTAATATGTTCTACAAATATATTTGCCATACAAATATCTACAAAGCTGCTGAGCATACACTACACCTCAGATGTAAAGAAAACATAGTTTTATTTACCGATATACTGCAAAAACAAGCCAGAGCTAGGAAACTTTAATAGCCTCTAAAACGAAATTCCGATGTTATCTATCAAAACGCCGACACACGTATATTTTTTTGGTCTCCTTAACAAGAATCAATCGTTGGAAACCCGTAATTTTTTTGTGTTGATCTGTGTTATTGCAGCCGCTGTAGTTCCAACATTATTTATCGGAAAATAAAAGCGTTAGCAATTCTGAAAGTACTGTACTTCTTATTCTTCACTGTATTTATACGCATTATTTTATTATTATATAGAAACCGCAATATGTTTGCGTTCTTTGTTTTTACAATTTTATGTCCTTTGTTTTAAATAAAATAAAATTTAAAACAAATTTTAATGTTTTTTATCTGTGAAAATGAAGAAATCAGTAAAACTTTAAATGCTTTAATTCAATGACTTTTTGTATTAAAGTTGTCTAAATATTCAATGAAACATTTTATTGAATCGATAATTTTTTCCTTTGATAATTTAAAAATTTTCAATACCAGTATTATTGAATAGATAACTTTTTTCTTTGATTATTTAAAAATTTTCAATAAAAGTATTTCATCAAGCCAACAACTTCTTTTATTAAAAATAAAATTTCAACCAATAACTTTTTTATTGATTCAATAAATTCCGTTTTTGACTGAAAAACAAAATATTTTTAATAACAATTTTTATTATCAATACTGCAAAATTCATCATCGCTGGAAGTTCAAAACTTTTATTTATTGGATCCGTGTTTTTCGTATTCAAATATGATAATTATTATTTTTGCTTAGGCACTGAGATCTGGTGGATAAATACTAGAATGGGATACTTGAGGTCAATGACCCATAGAGCAAAACATTGGTCACCACTCTAGACACAAGCATCAATGTATCGTACTTTAAGATCCAACTGTAAATACAAAAGATATAACATACAAATTTAAAGAGGCGACCCCCTACATTCGGCAAAAAAAAATTTTCGAAACTACCTTGCAACATATATGCCCAATAACAGAGCCTATTTATTTTGGTTAGAATCGGTCCATGTACCAATACAAGAATCACCTAAAAATTGTTTATAATGCTTGTTCGCAGGCTATAGGTGGCAAATGTAAATATATACATGGACTCACATAGGACAAAGGACAAAATCTATTGCTATTTGTTTGAATTGCACACTACAGGTAGGAAATATAAAGGCCCAAAGATAATGTCGATTGATGTTGGTTCTTTAGAACTAGTGAACATATAAAATTCCCCTAAAAATTATTTATGAAATTTAGTACAAAAATTGATATTAAAAAAGGTTACTTATTAATAAATTCACTTACAAACCCATTATAAGATAGTTTGTAATACCTTTTAATCTCATATGCCATAAATTTTCTTATGCATCAATTATTTAGAATAATTAACTGATACAATAATTAAAACATTAAGTAATTTGCAGAGAAAATCCGTGTCAAGGTCAATTAATAACAAATTGATTTTATGGTAACATTAAGAAGTAGCACATTTGTGAACTTTCATGTGACATTTTTAATACACTCAAAGAAAAATCTTCACTACCCATGTAAAAATCGAAATATATATGAACATACATGATCATACATGGGCTTGTATATGATCATACATGGGCATACATGGTCATATACGTCCATACATGATCTCATATATGACCATACATCTTCGGATCCGAAATTTGAGGATATATGGTGATATATGTGCATATATTATCATACATGCTCATATATTATTCATGTATGCTCGTATATGATCATATACGTCCATATACCCTCAAATTTCTGATCCGAAGATATATGATCATATATGAGATCATGTATGGTCATATATTGCACAATGTATGGACGTATATGACCATGTATGCCCATCTATGATCATATACAGGCCCATGTATGATCATGTATGCTCATATATATTTCGATTTTTACATGGGTATACTTATAAAATGTTTCATTCGTCCAATGTAACATTTCAAATTATTTATGAAATATTTCATAAAACGCAAAATATATTTCATAATGTTAATTAAGATTTCACAATTATCATTCAAAATGATGGCCATATAAGCATATTTATGTTCATTATTTTTGGAGTTTTTTATGAAATCATTCATAAATATTTCTGAAATTGTTAGATTGAACAAAAATTCAAGAAGCTTTTCTCTGGGTGTATACTAGACAAATTAATTACACAGATACATTTGTTTGTATTTTTGTATTTCCTTATTTATCCTCAGGTATATTGGATACAATCTTAAGTGTACAACCTAAAGAAGGTGGTAGTGGCGGTGGAGAGACACGAGAAAGTATTGTTTATCAATTGGCTGATGATATGCTTAGAAAATTGCCACCACAATATAATGATTATGAAGTGCGTGAGAATTTAGTACGTATGGGTATATTATTACCAATGAATATATTTTTAAGGTAAGTAAAATGTATCAAGGAATGATGACAATGTGTTCAATGATATGCATGTTTACTTTGTTATTCCTTAAGGCAATTAACACTTGTGTATTTAGTCATGCAAATTGTCATCATCCAGATATAAGATAACACTGCGCAACACCTTAGACGGGCAAAGATAACTCTTATGTCAGATTGGTATATCAAAACGCCCAAAGGGTTTAACACTGTGTGGATATAATAAAACTCAATGGCCGTTTAAAGATTTAATCTTGTTGGCCAATACTTTATGAAACATGACACAGAAAGTACTGTAGAAGATTGCCTTAGTTAGTTTCAGTCTTTGGATAAACATAATGAAATTTTATAAGTATTCTTTTCGTAGAACATTTTAACCCTATATCTGTACACTCACCAACAAAAGTCTGTAATAGCAACTGCAATTTTTTCTCTTATCACGAGGAATTTTGCTAATTTGTCTACTGAAAATGTTACACCTGGAAGGTTGAAATTGTGTATGTTGGTTCCAACTCAGGTGTAGACATCCACCCAGGTAGGATTTTTGTAAATTCCTATTGGAGGTGCAATAAGGGGAAGTCTCCCCCCGAATGGCCTGCCCAAACCGCAAAAACTGGAAAGTTAAAATGTGGTATGCAGATTCCTTTTTTATTGTTTTAACAGATAAGACTTAACTTTTGGAAAATCTAACGCGGATGGGCAAAAAATCGAAAATTCTACCCCTTGACGGCCTACCAAAATTGCTTGAGCTGGGAAGTTAAAATTTGGTACATAGATTCCTCCTCCAATGTAAATGTGCAAATTTCAAAAGCGCAAATCTGCAAATTTTAACATGCCCATTTTTGCGAAATTGCAAATATGAAAATGTGGAAATTTGCAAAGTGCAAATGTGCAAATTCGCAAAAGTGAAAATTTGTAAATTTGTTAATTTTCAAAAGTGCAAATTTTTAAAAGTGCAAATTTGCAAAAGTGCAAATGTGCGAATTTGAAAAAGTGTATATGTGCTAATTTGCAAATCTTGGATCGATGTAATGTAATGCAAATGCGTAAATATGCACATGTGCAAATGTGTAAATAAGAAAATGTGTAAATATGTATTTATTTTATTTAAAATCTCCCAGCCCAAACCGCAGGAGGTAGGACGCTTAAATTTGGTATGTAGGTTCCCCCTGCGGCGTCTACATTCGCTAAAACGGGGAAAAGCAAAACGGGTTAAAGTCCTTTTCACGGCCTGCCCGAACCTCTGTAGCTAGAAACCTGAAATTTGCTAACTTACTGGGAGGCGCAAAAAGGTGAACAGTCTCCTCCTTAATGGACTGCCCATACTGATTTAGACAGAAACATAAAATGTTAAATATGTGAACTGAAGTATGTGCTAACTCACTGATCAGCTACATTTTAGAATTTTAACCAGGTACAAGGGGGCTCCGGGTAATTATTTGGGAACTCCGTATCTTCTCGGGCGTTAGCCTGGGCAATCCCCGGCTTTTCTACACTACCAACGTAGCGAGCTTGTCCGCTAGTATTTATATAAAGTTCGAAAAAAAACAAACCTATTGTATTAGTTCTTTACTTGTAGTATTTTTAAATAACAATTAGATTGTTCATAAGGAGTGTGATAAGGTGTGCTATTGGAAACAGAGTTGTTAAAATTTAATTTAAAAAGAATAAAACAATAAATGATAGCACGATACAATATTTAGTACACTGTGAAAACTCCTTTAGTATGAATGTACTTCTAAGTGAAGTAAAATGTTACGAAAAATATTTCAAACCTTTATCTTTCACTTTAATTCATCGTAAAAGTTTACTTTGGACATTAAATAAAAAAAAAATAATAAAAAATCCCAGAATACATGTGATAGATTACAATTCAACATTTTCAAAAGTTACGTCTAGTGAAATTTGAAGCAGAATACCTTCGCTGAATATTTAAGCCATTAAGACGCCCGTCTTGTGGGGAATGAGACATGAGAATGACAGATGTACGATTGAAATGTTTTATGCAATAATTTGTCATAAAATTTAATAGTAAGCATCCAAAAACAGAATATAGCTAAGACGCACTTTTGCACTGGTTTTTGAAATTTGATTGTACCCCCACAGCGTTAAACTGTTTGGTGGTTCTGTAACTTTATACATTAGTCCAGTTTAAGATTCGTCCGCGCTCGAGGCCATTAACTTAATTTTGTTGCATAGTGTAACATAGTAATAATGAATATTAATTAATTTTTTAACAAATATTTAAAGATTTATTTTCTTTTTCGATTAAATTGAATAGACAAGAAATTGATCGCATGCAAAAGGTAATTAAAAGAGTCTATTCGTGTTTGTGTGATCTAAAATTAGCTATTGATGGTACAATTATTATGAGTCCTGCATTAAAAGAATCCCTAGATGCCATGTATGATGCTCGTATACCAGAATCATGGATGAAGGTAAGTTTGTTGATTATATTGTATATTAATAACCTGTCACTTTTTGAGTGAATCTAAATGTTTGTAATATTTAAATCCCAATAAATATTAAAGCAAGCCTTAGATAACTTTTTGGAAATTAGAATTTTTAACATAAAACATATATTTTAAGTATTTTTCTGTAGCTATACTTTCGCTCTTACCTATCAACATTAAGTATCTATTACGTTAAACCGATTAATGTAAAAAAAATGAAAAAGGTATAAACGTTAAGTTTTCAATGCTAATAAGTATCCTAATGTCTAACAAAAACTAATGTGCAAGTTTTTTAAGAGTTAATGGACATACGTAAAGGTGAAAATACCGCTAAAGTTGATTGCAAAATTTAAAAAACAAATTTGATTTCTTTTAGAACGTTTTGGGTAATGATATTATCAAATAAAAATTTTTAAAATTTTCCTAAGGCTTGCTGCAATGTTTATTGGGAAAATATCTTTAGGAAAATTATAATGCATCATAAAGTTGAATGAAAATTGACAGTCTTGGCCAATATCTTAAAGATATGTAGAAAATCCTAAAAATATTAACCCAATACCGGCCAGTAATTTTGGTTAAAATATTTTTAAGCCCTGTTGTGCCCACAATATAGGCCTGCAATTTGGTCCGAACATGTTTACATGTGTTCATGCTTTCACCGAAATAAAAAATTCCCAAAGTGCCAAATGCCATCACTGGACGGGAATGTGTTAAAGTATTTGTTAGCACAATCTTTGACATTAATCATTTTGACATTAACCATTTTTAGTAGATGCAACTAATATTTTGAATTTTACATGAGAAGTAAACGATATTTCAAATTTTATTATTTCTAACTATGTAGTTATGTCCTAAGCTAACCCAGCAAATACATAGTAATGACATATCATTACTTTATACATTACTTTATAATGATTACTCCTTACATTCAGCATTATTTTCAACATAAAAATAATGTATTACCTATAATATGTTACTTATTTTATTATTTTGAATTAAATAATAATAAGTTACCTGTAATGGCTTATCTTTTCTATTATTTTAATATAAATAATAATGAGTCATTGTTAACTGTTTAAATAACTTTATTTATTAATGTGTATTTTATCAATTTATGAATTAAAATTGTTTAATAAAACAAATAATTATGTAAGTGAACAGAAAAAAGCCTACTAATTAGTTCAGAGTAGTGTCGAATTAATTTATTTTAACTTATTTGTGTTAAGACATATCTTATATAATTAATTTTGTAATTCAGATCACGAATATGACAAACAAATTTATACATCTTGGGGCAAAAATTGAGTTTTAACTGTAGTTCCGAAATATCCTTTTTATAAACTTTTTCAAAATTGTAGAGATTGAAAATTTTGGAGACCAAATTTGGAATCAGAAGAAAAAATCTATAAAAATCAAATCAAATGAAAATTACTTAAATTTCAATGCGAATAAAAAAATTTTTAAAACTGAGCAAAAACTTCCTCTGCTTGACCTTTGGCAACCCATGGGATACATATGTATGTCTCAAATTGTATCAGTATCCTGTAATAAATGAAGTGAACTAATTCCGAATATCTCAATGTTTCTAAAAATTTAAGGAATGGACCATGTCCTACCAAGATATTGATCCCCTGTGTTGTCCAATAGGATTCGAGAAAATGTGTTCCAAAAAATATGCAAAATTATATATTTTTTATGAATTTGTGATGATACTATTGTCTCTGAGAGCATATTGATCCAAATAGTTAGTATTGTGTGAAAGCAACAACTATAATCTGTCGATACAAGCCCCATTTAAGAAAATCGGTTGAAAAATGGGCCAAATACGACAAAAACTAAAAATGGGACATTTATCAACCATTGGCCGTCAAAGGGTTAATTTCTATATATTTCCTTTTGGAAGAAAAGCAGATGTGAAATTGGGATTCACAACACTGCATCGCATTACCTTGTCGCTTACTCAAAGTTAAATTATAATTGGTTACCAGGAGTTAAAAAATAATGCGTTACTCAATTACTTACAGAAAAATAAATAATAATTGGTTATTAGTAACCAATTATTATTCTTTATTTTTTCGTAAGCTTGCACGTAAGCAGAACACTTACCTTTTGGGACATCCCATATAAAAAAGTTTGAATTATAATATAAAGGGTAATAGGTGAAAACCTTGGATTACTAGACTCATTATTTGGTAAGATGTATTTTTGCTCGGTAAGATTAAAAATATGATTTTTTGCATATTTTTTCATAAAATGTTATTCCAAGAAGTGTTAGTTAGCATTGCAGTCATAGATATGGACACACCAAAATACATTTAAAAAAAAAAAATTTAAGACGTTATTACTAAACTAATTTTGTAATATTTGGCAAATTTAAACAAAAATACAAATTAAAAATTTCCTGAAACGATTTGAATAATTAAACCTATTTCAAATAGAACAATGTTACTTATGCATATTTTGGCTTCGATTAATGCATTATTTTTCGTTTGTGTGAAAATATTTGTGGTTTTAATAGAAATGCGAATTGATTCCAAGCCAAAATCGATTATTTTGCTATTTTATATACAAACGCCAGTTTCACGTACACTCTAATTAATTTTTGTTGAAATTTACCCAACTTATAGTAAGAAACTGTACTCTTACTATAAATAGGGTAAATTTACTCTGTGTCCGTAAGCGAAAAAAAGTACACATATTATGCGTAAGTTAGTGCACCATAATGGGCAATTTTACATTGAAAGTGCGTAAAAATTAAATAAAATTTTAAAAATAAATTGTCAATTTACTTTACTGTATGTAAGTTATAAAATCACTTTGAAGGTTAAATATACTCATTAAATGCTTAAAAATGTATTTCTAAATGTGTAAAAACACCAAAAAATTTGTATATTTATAAACGCAATGCTTTAAATTAAACTGTAATTATAAATTACAAATAATATAGATTACATTTAGCAATATTTAAATGCTTTAGCACAGCTTTAGAATTGGCATGTGCAGTGGTGGTCATCTAATAATTTAAATTGTAGAGTGCGGCATGATTTGTATCCCCCTCTCCGATTTAAAATGCATCCTTTGCAAATATAAAAATTTGATTCTCTGCACTTACACACAAGTGTCTGTTGATGTCTTGAAAATATGGATTTAATGTATTTATTCGTTTTTAGTTTTTTTTTAATTTTTTTGTATTTTCCAATTTTAAAATGTCAAAATATTTATTACTATTTTAAGTAAGTATATTTACAAAATTTGTTCGTAAAAGTTTTATTTAACAAAATAATACTAACCTTAGGCACAAATTGTTTAATTGTAAACACATTTTATCTTAAAATACTTTTATTTACGAATTTTGTGTTTTTTTTTTATTAACAGAATTTTTGTAATATTACATAAAATTTTACCCATTAAATTGTAGTAAATTTACAAAAATTTTTTAGAGTGTACACTCTAATTAATTTCTGTTGAAATTTACCCACCTTATAGTAGGAAATTGTACTCCTACTGTGTATAAGTTGGGTAAATTTACTCTGTGTGCGTAAATAAAAAAAGTACACACACTATGCGTAAATTAATGAGCACAAAATAGGTAAAATTACATTAAAAGTGCCTAATATTTAAAACAAATTTTAAAATTGAAGACTAAATTTACCAAATTTGTGCGTAAAGAAACAAGATTTTCCTGTAAATGTATACATATAATTCGGAAAAATCCTATAAAAATGCGCATATTTTCTACTACGTTGTTGAAAATTAAACAGCTCAAAAATGTTAGTTTTGTAATAAAACCAATAAATTTATGTAATTCACAATAAAAATAAAAACAATAAATTTATTGTTTAGAAACCCACAATAAGAATAATAACAATAAATTTTTTGTTTAGTAATTCCAAATAATGGATAAATTTAAAAAACTAATTAAGTTTTCTTTTTAAATTTTGAAAATTTTTTAGTTTTTTTTTTTTAATTTCAATATGTCATAATTTTTTTTACCATTACAAGTTAGTATATTTACAAACTTTGTGCGTAAAATTTTATTCAACAAAATAATACTAATTTAAGGCATAATGTGTTTAATTGTAAACACATAGTGTCTAAATATACTTCGTGTGTGTATTATTGTATATGAAAGTGTGTGCAAAAAAGTTTTACGCATTTGGTGTTCATATTTACCGAATTTCCGTAGTATTACATAAAACCTTACCCATTTTATAGTAGTAAATTTACAAAATTTTTTTAGAGTGTAGTGTACCTTGAAACAAATATGAAATTTTTGAAAAACCAAAACAAAACTTAGGAAACTTCTTCATACAGTACATTATTGTACATTTTTGAGTAGGAAATATTTAATATTTTTTCAAAATTATTACATCTGTCTTTTTGGCGCAGTTTCATGGTACATTACTTTCCCCTACTATCCCTCAAGCAAGTGCTTTGATAAAGTTAGTGTGCCCTCCCCACACACAGTTCCTACAACTGAGATTCAGTTAGCAATCAGTCTTTCTAATAATTCCACAACTATCTTCACTTGCAGACTAGCTCTTTTATTTGTTATTCAATTTGATGCAAAATATGCATTTCATAGGTTGATTGTGGTATTTTTTGTAAAGCTTCCCATACGTAAATTGGGTTAGGGAAAAAGTAATTTAGATATGTAACCATATCTCTAAAGTTTAAGGTAGTTCTATCCTCCTCAGTCCCAAGGAAAAATCCAGCGTCAAAAGTCTTGAATAATATTTTTTGTATGCTTCTGAAAGAAACAATAGTAAAAAAATGTTGTTCAAGGACATAAAGGACGACAGGGTTCTAATATATTGCAGGTATAGCCGGCTTGACATTTTTAACTAAAACTTTCGAAATCTTTATTTTTTATACATTTTCATTTTTGAATTATGAAAATATTTATAGCTCATTCCATTAATTCTTCCGCTATAATATAAAATTATATATTTCTTTAAGGTTTTATATTTCACAACTTTAAAAAATTTAATCAAAATGGCAAAGTGCTTAAGAAAACGAGTTCAAGGATCAACTGATCACATATGTAAAGCAAAATTTTTTTTAGTGGCCAGCTTTTAAAAGAAAGTCCTGGTTTTTAGTACAAAATAAATGTACTGTTAGCTGTGTATATGGTCATAAGATGAAAATTTATTTTTTAAACACTGCTGCAGACGTTTGAAAATTTTCCAGCCGGCTCCACATGAGGACATAAGAGGCTATTCTCAAAGTTTAAATCCCCAAATAAACCATATTTTGTTTGTACATCATATTTTGTTTCCAAGTATTTTGTAGTTAGTTCTATAAATGAGCAACAAAAGTGCCGGAAAAACTTGCCAGCGAATTAAAATTGTGAAAACTCTTACAAAACTTTGCAAAAAACTGAAACGTATATTAAACAAGTCAAAAATTACATTCGACCAAGACCGGCCAAAGTTTGGTCATATTCTAGGAAGCGGGCGAAATTTCGGGTTGACACCTTATAATAACTATAAGGGCGGAAAAATTATAATGTAATAAATGAAGAGAACATACAAAGAAATGTATAAATGTTATTTTAGTACCTTTCTATGGGAGGTAGATGCATCTGAATGTAACCTCAAAATCCTTACTAAAAAAATTGTTAATGCATATTTATGACATTAACATAAAAACAGAAGAATAAGTTTACAAATTTAATTTAAAAATTTTCCCAGTGATTATAGCCTCAATAACAAACGCAAGCTGCCTTTTTTTGAACGTATGAGTACAAAACATACGTCAGTCTGGTGACATTTGCGAAAATTGAGACACGAGGGGATCAGAAGATAAACAAAAATCTAAGAAAAAAATGTTTGTGTGTCTCTATTGGTCACGTCTGAATAAAAAACAATAACAAATAAATTATTTGCATTGCAATCTAGGCCTTGCTTAGGTGAGAGGGTTAAGCAGTCGTCTTACCTTAGCATAATTACGTTTGTAATGTAGGACAACAGGTTCGATTCCTACAGCCGACGGATTGTTGAAAAAATTATGATAAAGAGACAATCTGACAATTATAACACTAAAATAATTAATACAATTTAAATCACTGATGACGCCTGTTCTAAAAAAGGAGCAGAAACTAGCTAGTCTGATTAAAAATTAATAGTATTCATAATTTTCAGAAACCTTACTTAAAATTGTTAATGTATATTTATGACATTAACAATAAACTGAAAAATTTAATAGGCTTCGTCCTTGGGCCGATTTTCATCTAAATTTCTTTATACTTATTTGCGACCTGTAGTTTAATTACAGGTTTTAAATGGGCAGACAGACGGACCATCAATTTCACACTTATATATAATAAATCCGCTACCACAACTACGTGGTCAAAATATTATGAGTTTGTGCTGATGTTCGTAACAACTATAAAAATTTCTGTGAGATACCAATTGACTCACAATGGCGTAAATTAAATAGTATTTAGACAAACGAAACCGTTGATACCTGGTTAAAATTGTGAATCTTGTATAGTGTTATGAATTATGAATTCGAGTTTAAAGAAATCCGGACCAAATCCTTAGTCGCCATATAAACCCACTTTCCCCTTATTCGCTAAAATGATTTTTTTTTTTAAAGATTTATCTCAACATTTTTCGCTCTGTTCATAAAAAAAGGTCACTACACTTCCCGGAATTCAAACGGCTTCCGAAATTTGATGCAAATGCCACTTAGTCTAGGGTATTATGTAGTCGGTATGACCAACTATATTTTTTTTATTAGTTGCTGATGCTTTCGATGTTGTAGTAGATTTTGTGCTTTTCATTTAAAAGTTGGCAGGCTAAATGTCGAAAATATAACGATGAAATTTTACACAAGCCCAATAAAATTTTTCATATTTTAAATCTATCCGCATACAAGTGTCACCCAAATGGAGTACACAACGACTATAGCTTCAAACTCATAAGTATCAGTATAGTTTCGCAGTATCAAAATAATATTTTTCTAACTTTGGATCTAATACCTATATGACCTATATACCCGATTTCGTCAAAAATGTAACTAGTATCAGGAAAAATAATCTTATTATATTTATTATTTACCCATTTAAAGACATAATATATATTGATACAATATAATTTTAATCCGTTTAAGTTTCGGATCCAAACAATTGTTGACTTTCAGCCAGTCTAATGAAGGGTGGTAATCTGTAGTCGTAAGGCCCGTGTTAAACTATTTTACTCGTATTTCATTTGTTTTTACAAGGGAAAATTACTTTGTTTCCGAGAAATCTTGAAAATAAGATTAAGATATTCCCAGCAAAAACATGCCATCAAATACTTACCAGGCTATTTACTCGCCTTATTACTTTTGTTAACGATGTCCCAAAAGTAATGAGTGGTCATTATCTCCTCGCTTACAAAAAACACAAAGTAATGTGTGGTCATTACCCTCTCGCTTACGAACAGACAAAAAATAATGAGTACCCAATACTTTTTGGACATCGCAAACAAAAGTAATTAAGCGTGTAAATAGCCTGGTATGTAGTTGATATCATGTTTTTGATGGGTTAGAAAATTAATAATCTTGAAATCTTAAATATCCTTTTTTATTTTGGAAATAGCTACATTTTGTGTTAGACGGAAAATAGAAGTTTGCTCTATCCAATATATGTACATACATATGTATTAACTAACACTTTATAGTGTGGCATGTTGAATGTATTATTGATTTTTACTGAATTTGCACTTATGATTTACATAAAAATATTGCGATTATGCATATGAACTAGGGATGACAATACCGAAATCCCGGATTTAAGAATAAAAATAAGTCGAAATTTTTATACTCTATACATACATGTATTCATGATCTTTATGTAATTCTAAGTTGATCTAGCCATGACGGTCTGTCTGCTTAATATAATATTGTTTGTTATCCTCCCAAGCAGTTTGGTATTGCAAATGAGCAAAATTGGTACAGCGGTAAAATAGCTTTTAAGGTACTCCAAAATTTTCAATACAAATTTGTATACTACATTTTTTTACCAGATGACTGAAGGGGATATTCACTTCAAATTGTTCTAACCGCTTTTGAACTAATTTGTAATAGGCTCAGCAAATTATTTTCCAAACATTTTTTTAATACTCACGAAATTAAAATCAATTTTTTTTGTATGTTTATAAAGTTAAGTAATTTGTTTCGTTCTTTAACAAATTTTAATGCTGAAGTATGTGATAAAACGCTTAAATCAAATATATATTTTTTTTATCAATTTATTTTTTATAAATTTAAAAATCCCGAATGCAGAGATTTTAAAAATTGGTAACCCTAAAAGGAACGGATGTGGCGTGTATGTATGTATTTTTCATTATTCAATACATGCACAAAATACACCTGTATGTTTTGTGCAAAAAAATCATTTTATATATGGAAAATCATAATAATAATATTCATCATATTTATGGCATAAAATCAGCATAAACACATAAATATATTTGTAAGAATTTTAAAGAATAAAATCTTTTCAAATATATACTTAAAGTTTGTAATTTTACTGAATTTTGTATTTAAAATGTGATTGTTTTTTAATGGCAAAGCGATACTTAAAATTCTCATATTCAAAACTTTTACTTGAATTATACACAGAGAGAAAAATATTATTGCCAACTGAATAATGCATTTGAATCAACCTAATTTTTTGCTTATCGTGATTAAATGCATGCCTTATATAATTGAAATGTACCGAATTTCCGTTACCATGAGCATATACTTCGGTGACTCTAATCAAGCCATTTTGGTTGGCAAACAATTTGACTATCACAATGAATCTGTTTTCTTTGTATAAATAATTTCAATGGAATAGGGAATATTTTCAAAAACACTACCTACGTATGAGTAATATTTGTTGCCTTTTATTGTTAATAATACGCTTGAATTAAGCTAATATATATAATAATATATATATATTTTTTAAATACCTAAAAGTATGTTTTTAAGAAACTCTTAAAGTTAGAGATTAAATATTCTATAAAATATATTAAAACATTCTTTAATCTTAGCATTAAAAAACTACTAGATAGATAATGTTCTTTTGATGATCTGCTGGACGGATTTGTATGTTGATTGTTTGGTATTAATAAATTATAGTTTTTTTTTTTTTTAATTTGACTGCATTGTTTTTTTTTTTTTTTTTGAACAAACATCTGTAAATACAAATCAAATTACCAATGATTTTTCAGCTTTTTTATATAAAATATTATACATGAAAGTTTTTTATATAGAGGGCGGATCAATAAGTCCGTGACTTTTCGAACTTTCCTCGAAGTTTTTTTGAAATGCATTACTGCTCATCAAGCACCACCTGTTAATAGACTACAGTCAAATTTATTTATTTATTGAATTCATTAATAATCAAAAGCCCAAAGGCCTAAACATAGTATATTATGAGTAGGTTCTATTTATATAACTTAAAATTAATTTAAAAATAATTTTTATCAACTACGCTTATATGAATAACCACTGTTCATTATTTTAAGCATTTTGAGCAAGCTCTATCATTTATTTTGCGTTAAACAGCAGGATTTTCCGAGGTCAATAAAATAGGCATTTGTTTGATCAATAATTTCATTGTTGGAGCTAAATCTCTTTCCACCGAGCTATTTCTTTAGGTTTGGAAATAGGATATATTTACAGGGGGCAAAATACGGAGAATAAGGCGAATAAGGGGGCAATTCGTAGTCTACTTCATGGATTTTTGCCATGAAAACTAAGATGTCACACGATTCCGTAAGTGGTCGATTGTGAGCAAACGCGGCAGCCATCTTGCGGAAAGCTTTCTCATACCCAAGTGATCGTTAAAAATTGAAACCACTGAGGCATGTGAGATGCCTATGTCTTTCACAATCTATCGCACATTCAATCTCCGATCGGCCGACACCATATCGTGAATTTTTCAATTGTTTTGGGTGTAGAGACCTCATAAGGCCACAACGAAAGTCAGTAAACCACTTTTTTTCGATAGTGCAGAGTCCCCATAGTATTTATCAAGCTTTTCCTTGGTTTTATTGACGGTTTTTTTTGTTTGGAAAAAATAATGTTTAATGAGCACTCGAAATTCACTTTTTTCCATTAAAAAAAAAAAAAAACCACGAGGTTGTATGTTTTGAACAGCTGTTAAACGCAAAGTAACTTGCTCAAAATTTGACAGCAGTCTGTTAACAGATGGTACTTAATGGGAGCAGTGTTGCATTTTATATAACTACGAGGGAAGTTCTAAAAGTTACGGACTTATCGATCTGCCCTCGTATCTTTTTAAATACGGGATTATGTTTTGCATATTAATTTAAAAGCAAAAATTCAATTTATGCGTATAATAGCGCATTATTTTTTTGTAATATTTTTATATGAGCGATTATGAAAACATGTATGCATGAGATATAAATAGATCAATGTCAAATTATGGTATTAATGCTCTATCCAGTATGACTGGATTTAGGCGGGGTTTATAAAATTGACCACAATTGCGTCAAGAGTTCATTTTGTAATTAGAAAACAAAATTTTTAAAAATCTTTGCTGAAAAATTTTTAGTGTACTACAATATACGGTTGGAAATTGAAAAAGTGTCTAAAATAAAGATTTTGTAAATTCTCTACGATTACAATTAATTCTTCATTTGAAATATGTTCATGACGTTGAACAAAGAAAAAAATCTTACCTAGAAATTTATTTTGTGATTTTTTTGTTATATATTTACCCACGTAAGTATCCAAAAATAGAAATGGGTCAGTAATCCTTCCTGGCCATCTAAAAATCATTGGGCGCTTTCCAAAAAGCTACGCCATTACACACATTCCAGTCTACCAAAAAAATTCAGTATATCTCAGGTATGCACTCAGTTCTCCCAAGTCAACCCGCAAGCATCTCAATAACGGTATAACGAAAGCTAGTAAAGACAAAGTGCTCCGAAAACCGGTAAAAATAAAGTGCTTGAGAGTCTCATCTTCCTCCTCAAAGGTGCTGCCCCTGAGTTACTGCCTTCCAATTTCGAAAGGTGTGATGTGAATGTGAGAATTCCCACATTCCCAGCCTTAAGATACTCCTTGTCCTGCCGACAGAAACTTTGTGATCGCACCAATATTATCTTCGTTCCAGATTTCTTTCTGATTATTAAGGGAGACCAGGTTGGATCCAGCTCTGGTCAGCCCCTCTTTTTCCTTATTCTACACAGCGTCCCGGACGTCGCATGCTTGTAGTAGAAAACCATCTTCAATTTCCTGACAGAGCCGAAACCGCAGCCTGACTATCAGTGAAGATGACTACATCTTCAGAATAATCAGTCGCAGTTAAAAATCGACTGCAATCCCTAATAGACACAACTTCCTTCTGAAAACGGTGTTGGGTTTCGTAATGGGGAGCATATTCCTATATTTAGATTCCCGCAAAAGAAACATAAAGCAGTTCTTCCGTCCAGCTTGGGGCCATCAGTGTAGGAATGAATTCTATTGCTATCATCTAATATTCGTCGTTCCTTCACAGCTCCCTGTCCAGAATAAGAAAATCGCAGTCTACCAATACGGGTTGCACCGCCACACTATCACATTTCATATACAAATTGTGATAGACTGGTAGATTTTCAAAGACTGTCCGATGCTGGGTATGCGGGCGTACAAGAGACCACATTACTTGAAAATCTATCGGTTTATCTGATGAAAAGTATTGCCTCCATTGCCTTTGCAGATATCGATCTAATCGCTTCAGACAACATAGCCGCTGAATTTTATGGAGTTTCCCACATTATATTTTCTTAGGATTATCGTAATATGTTATTTTCGATCTGACGAAACTTCTGTAAATGCAATGGGTCATTCTTGGGTTCAAACGCCATTTAGAGGCCAATGCATTTCAACACACACGGAAAGATTTAGTAATTCCGCCTTTGATGTGGTCGCAGTGTTTCCTATCCAGAACAATTTCCAGGTACTTGACACAATATTTAATTCCCATTTTCAAATCCCGCCAAACAGGGGCCGGGGCGTAAGGGGTAATCGTAACACCCCTCCTTTTCCTATTGAACAGACAAACTACCAAAAATAATGGAACCAAACGAGAACTATCGAGGAGGCACAATTTACGAAACCTACTAATTCGGAGACAGAGAACAATTTTCGTCAGTTTCCAACTGAAATGCGGTAACTGAATATTGGTTTTCACAACAAAATTCTGTTATTTCAACTGAATTTTGGATGTAATACCCAAACTATTCACAAATAATATTTAAATTTGGTTGTGCTAAGCGAATTTGTTGGTTGTAGCTACCAAAATACATAGACTGGTAGATTTTCAAAGACTGTCCGATGCTGGGTATGCGGGCGTACAAGAGACCACATTACTTGAAAATCTATCGGTTTATCTGATGAAAAGTATTGCCTCCATTGCCTTTGCAGATATCGATCTAATCGCTTCAGACAACATAGCCGCTGAATTTTATGGAGTTTCCCCACATTATATTTTCTCAGGATTATCGTAATATGTTATTTTCGATCTGACGAAACTTCTGTAAATGCAATGGGTCATTCTAGGGTTCAAACGTCATTTAGAGGCCAATGCATTTCAACACACACGGTAAGATTTAGTAATTCCGCCCTTGATGTGGTCGCAGTGTTTCCTATCCAGAACAATTTCCAGGTACTTGACACAATATTTAATTCCCATTTTCAAACCCCGCCAAACAGGGGCCGGGGGGTAAGGGGTAATCGTAACACCCCTCCTTTTCCTATTGAACAGACAAACTACCAAAAAGAATGGAACCAAACGAGAACTATCGAGGAGGCACAATTTACGAAACCTACTAATTCGGAGACAGAGAACAATTTTCGTCAGTTTCCAACTGAAATGCGGTAACTGAATATTGGTTTTCACAACAAAATTCTGTTATTTCAACTAAATTTTGGATGTAATACCCAAACTATTCACAAATAATATTTAAATTTGGTTGTGCTAAGCGAATTTTTTGGTTGTAGCTACCAAAATACATAGACTGGTAGATTTTCAAAGACTCTCCGATGCTGGGTATGCGGGCGTACAAGAGACCACATTACTTGAAAATCTATCGGTTTATCTGATGAAAAGTATTGCCTCCATTGCCTTTGCAGATATCGATCTAATCGCTTCAGACAACATAGCCGCTGAATTTTATGGAGTTTCCCCACATTATATTTTCTCAGGATTATCGTAATATGTTATTTTCGATCTGACGAAACTTCTGTAAATGCAATGGGTCATTCTTGGGTTCAAACGCCATTTAGAGGCCAATGCATTTCAACACACACGGTAAGATTTAGTAATTCCGCCCTTGATGTGGTCGCAGTGTTTCCTATCCAGAACAATTTCCAGGTACTTGACACAATATTTAATTCCCATTTTCAAACCCCACCAAACAGGGGTAATCGTAACACCCCTCCTTTTCCTATTGAACAGACAAACTACCAAAAATAACGGAACCAAACGAGAACTATCGAGGAGGCACAATTTACGAAACCTACTAATTCGGAGACAGAGAACAATTTTCGTCAGTTTCCAACTGAAATGCGGTAACTGAATATTGGTTTTCACAACAAAATTCTGTTATTTCAACTGAATTTTGGATGTAATACCCAAACTATTCACAAATAATATTTAAATTTGGTTGTGCTAAGCGAATTTGTTGGTTGTAGCTACCAAAATACATAGACTGGTAGATTTTCAAAGACTGTCCGATGCTGGGTATGCGGGCGTACAAGAGACCACATTACTTGAAAATCTATCGGTTTATCTGATGAAAAGTATTGCCTCCATTGCCTTTGCAGATATCGATCTAATCGCTTCAGACAACATAGCCGCTGAATTTTATGGAGTTTCCCCACATTATATTTTCTCAGGATTATCGTAATATGTTATTTTCGATCTGACGAAACTTCTGTAAATGCAATGGGTCATTCTAGGGTTCAAACGTCATTTAGAGGCCAATGCATTTCAACACACACGGTAAGATTTAGTAATTCCGCCCTTGATGTGGTCGCAGTGTTTCCTATCCAGAACAATTTCCAGGTACTTGACACAATATTTAATTCCCATTTTCAAACCCCGCCAAACAGGGGCCGGGGCGTAAGGGGTAATCGTAACACCCCTCCTTTTCCTATTGAACAGACAAACTACCAAAAAGAATGGAACCAAACGAGAACTATCGAGGAGGCACAATTTACGAAACCTACTAATTCGGAGACAGAGAACAATTTTCGTCAGTTTCCAACTGAAATGCGGTAACTGAATATTGGTTTTCACAACAAAATTCTGTTATTTCAACTAAATTTTGGATGTAATACCCAAACTATTCACAAATAATATTTAAATTTGGTTGTGCTAAGCGAATTTTTTGGTTGTAGCTACCAAAATACATAGACTGGTAGATTTTCAAAGACTCTCCGATGCTCGGTATGCGGGCGTACAAGAGACCACATTACTTGAAAATCTATCGGTTTATCTGATGAAAAGTATTGCCTCCATTGCCTTTGCAGATATCGATCTAATCGCTTCAGACAACATAGCCGCTGAATTTTATGGAGTTTCCCCACATTATATTTTCTCAGGATTATCGTAATATGTTATTTTCGATCTGACGAAACTTCTGTAAATGCAATGGGTCATTCTAGGGTTCAAACGTCATTTAGAGGCCAATGCATTTCAACACACACGGTAAGATTTAGTAATTCCGCCCTTGATGTGGTCGCAGTGTTTCCTATCCAGAACAATTTCCAGGTACTTGACACAATATTTAATTCCCATTTTCAAACCCCACCAAACAGGGGTAATCGTAACACCCCTCCTTTTCCTATTGAACAGACAAACTACCAAAAATAACGGAACCAAACGAGAACTATCGAGGAGGCACAATTTACGAAACCTACTAATTCGGAGACAGAGAACAATTTTCGTCAGTTTCCAACTGAAATGCGGTAACTGAATATTGGTTTTCACAACAAAATTCTGTTATTTCAACTGAATTTTGGATGTAATACCCAAACTATTCACAAATAATATTTAAATTTGGTTGTGCTAAGCGAATTTGTTGGTTGTAGCTACCAAAATACATATTCCATGTCGGTTGGCACTTTATTTTTGTGTGTGCGACATACAAGATCGAATGCAGCCAATATTAAAGAAATTGGGATTTGAAGTTTTTAAACGCGTTTTTAAGCAATTTATTTTGCAGGAACTAAAGCTATAATTATTCCCTGCACTCTACGTGAAAAAGTATAATGGACTTGTGCTAATGTTTGTTACTAATAAGGACAATGGATCTGGGCCTTTTTTTAAGTATAGGCGACTCGGATAGAATTTAGTACATAAGTTAAGGGTTCATATTTTGACCTAGTCCCCATGGGATTCCACCTGAAATCGGATGTGCATACAATACCACCTCATAAATAATATCTGCAAATTGAAAGAAAATCGGAGGATTTTTCTACCTAGTCCTTGTGGCACCCAGTGAAAAAAGGTTGCAGAAATCAATTTTTTTTTTGGTTTGACCTTATGATTTTTTATTGAGACGGTTGATATTCTATTGTTGCAGTCAAATGTGTGCTGCATCAATTGTTTCTCTGCTGTCGTAACAAAAAAGTTCTTTTACAACGACCAAACAATTCGATTGCCTATTCAAAAATCGAAACATATATGTTCATACATAGGCACACATGACTGAACTATGCATGGACGTATATGTCCATGCATAGTTCAGTATATGACAAGTCCATACTCAAATTTAAGTTTATTTTAATTCAAAGTTTTTTTTCTTACAAAAATGCTGCTGATTCAAATCTCTTCAAGTACAACACAATTTATAAAGCTGATAGAGGACTTTGATTCTGAAAATATTTTAATAATAAACTTTGGAACATAACTTTTTTGTGGTTATATTACTTTTTATGGTTAGTATCAGCCAGTGATACCGTATGTTATCAAGTGTACTTAAAATTTGTTAAACTAACTTTCTTCTGGGGAGGAACAATGTTTGCCACAACCAAAAGTATTTTGCATCAGGTTTGGATTTGGTACTTCCCATCTACTTCATAAAAATTCAGCATCAGATTAGAAAAAATGTCCTGGCCAGTATTGGATTAAAATAATATGCTCTATGTATCCTTAATTTGTATAAATACAAATAAAATAAATTTGGATGTATAACTTACAGCTGTACATGATTTGTATCAAAACAATCTTTTATATTTTTGGATTTTTGGGGATGTTAATTCGATATTTGGGGATAAGTCCTTTAAAAAAACTGGCAGCACTGAAGGTCATACATAAAGGAATGGGGCTATAATAGTAATTACACATACAAAATCGTAGATATCTGGTTGTTTTTTTGGTTGTGAAGAACCAGTGCTTGAAAAACTACTTAAAAAATCTAGTCTCTACAAAAATCAGCTGAGAATGAGAGCCCCATTCTCAGAAAAATTCAAACCGTCATGAGAGCGCACAACCAGCCGGCATTCGGGCTTAATACGTCCTATGTTTCAATATAAATCGGTTTTAAATACTTTCGGTTAATCTTAAAATATTAGGCCGCATCTAGAACTAGTCCCAATATAAACCCAGGACCGATGTCTTAAATTAACTTTTTACATAATTTGTACTGTGGTGTATGGTATTTCATGATCTGGCTTGACCGACTATAACATTTTTTTTTTTTGATTCTGTTTTAATTTTCATATTTTTGTCTTAAATTTGTTGTAATTAGAAACGTTTAATTTCAAAAACAACAAATAATTTCATGTTAAATGTATGTAAATGTATGTTTTAATTTATTATGGCTTTTATATTTCTATTTAAAATTTACCAGCATACATGTCTGCCATAAAGAATCAAAATAATAGCATTCTAAAATATTCTTTGTCAAAAATCCATTTTTAGAAAAGCAATTGTTAATATTGATGGAAAGTGCTTCATGACAGAACAATACAAAAATAAAAAAAAACATACAGGATGGAGTTGAATTTTTTATTGTTCATTTTTCACCTTGTCCATTTTGCATAATTTAAATCCTTTTGGTTAAAGCAAAATCGTTTCAACACAAATATAGCGGAAAATCAAAAACGATGAAATGGTTTGGTTTATGTTTTTTAGAAAAGAAAGGATTAAAGGAAATATACAAATTGTTTCTTTGATTTTCTTTTAAATGATTTGTAAATTTAAATGCCTTTTGCAAGGTTTTAATTTTTTTTATATATTTTTTTATATTGATTTGGGTCTAGCTATATTTAATCTATATAATTTATGTGGAATATCGTTTCTTATGACGTTTCAAATTGAAAATTTGAATACTTACTAAAAAAAAGTATTCGTGCACATTTTAAATTGATTTTGTATATTTTTTATTATTAAATAAAAAATATTTTTTATTTCCCTTAATAAATGTTTCTTATTTATTTATGTATCAATTTAAAATAAATTCAATTTGCGTTTATATTTATTTTGTATTTATTTTTCTTGTAAAATACAATACAATATTTAATGGAAGATGATATGTTAACATAATATAAATTTTTGTATTATCTTGTTATTGTGTGTAACACAATACTCTGCCAGCATCATGTACAACATTTTTTATACATCTAGCAACAGGTTACTTTACCACATTATCATCAAAACCTTCATGGAAAACAAATGTTTTATTATAACCTTTAGGCATCAATATAATCATTAATCAAATGTTTGTGATATTGTTTTTTTTTCTATATCGTACTATTGATTACCATTTTTAACATACATTTAAGAAGTGTTTATTTATTTAAATTCAATAGCCATTACAGCTAATTATTTAATTTTATAAGCTTTATTACTCAAGCGTAGGCGTAACCTTTCGTAAACGTTAATGTGGAATTTATATATGACAACTTACTTACAGAACGTAGCCGTGACAATTGCAAAGTATGTTAATTAAATAAAAACTAATTTATGCTTTGTGGTTATTTTTTTTTAATAATTTCTTAAAGAAGTTACGAAAATATAAATACAATACAAACTATTTTGTTATGTATTTTTAAAATTTTTTTATTGTACTTATATATTGCTTTAATTTGCTTTGCAACTTCCATTCAAACTCTTTTCTTATCATCCATTTGCGCCTTTTTTTGTTTTAATTAAATTGTTTTGCCAAAGAAACTATTTTTTATTCTTTTCTTGTTTATTTTTTTATTCTTATCAGCTGTTTTTAATATAATGCGCCGCCATGTTACGAATCGTATACGTTCGAATACTTATTTTTACATTCCTTTCATTTCGTTTGAAACTAAGTTAAATCATATTATCTTAATAAAAAAACATGATTCTATTACTCTATTCAGTAATAAAAAATAAATCGATAATCCGAATCGCAAGCATTGATCGGATTGTCAAAAGTTTACTGTATAACATTTCTTAACACTTCTTTTTCAATGGTTCATTTAAACCCTATGGTTTATTTTTCTGAACAATATTTTGACGGATATAATTTTTTTTATATTTCCTATTGGGTATTTGTTAAAAAAAGTTAAATTGTTTATTGGTATTGTTAAGGTTAAGTAAAAAAAAATAAATAAAAGTGGTGAAAAAAATTATATAATTCTTAAGATTTTCCAAAATATCCTTCTTATTGTGCCTCATAAAAGACAGTGGCCTGTTATTGATAGTGACCAACCTTGATCTACTAAACGTATTGATATACTGAACCCAGTCTGCCTTTCTATAAATTCTAGGAAGTGCTTTTGCCAGCTCATTGTTATCCAGTGAAAATTCTTTATTTTTGTGATCTACGAATGAGTATTCTGCTCCAATTATCCAGTCTCTTATCTTCCCCGAAAATCTGTTTGATGCAAAGGTTATGTCCAGGACCCTCATTACCCTTGTATAATCTCCAATAATGATTCACCTTCTCGATTTGTGTTAGTGCTGCCTATATGAGATGCTGTACGTTCGCGTTAACCTTTTTCGATGGTAAAGAATTAAGGCGAATTAAGCTGGTATGAGCAGTGTATGTCCTTACCATTCGTAACTTAGAAAGTAGGAAGATAGTAACCCATTCAATAATACAGACGGGGCTGCTTTAGAATGGTGGAGGTCTATCTGAAGGATCATTTATGATCTCCTCTACCTCCATCTCGACCACTGTATTATAAGGCATTTCCCTCATGCAGGAGGTCGTCCTCGAACGGACCAGTATCTGAAGAGATATAATCTCCCTCATCTCCTGTGAATGTTGGTGGACCGACCGCTCCCGAGGCCTTTTCTCCGTCTCTTTTCAAAGCCGTACGTAACCTTGACTTGCATCTGGAATAGTGTGGAAGTGGATTACTGCCTGACGCCTTGCATCATCCATTTCTTCTAATTTAGAAACCTTCCAATTTGTTGTAGGAAAAATAAGATTACAGAAAAATATAAAGTAAACTACTAGCGTAGACTCCCCACGGGGAAAAAGGGGTCAGTTGGGAATTGGGACCAGTCCCGCGATAAGTGAAAACTGGTCCAGTTCCGATGATATATATCACGAAATAGGTGAAAAATGGACCGATTTCTAAAGTACCTACCACGGGACGTATAACGTTTAAAAGTCATGACATATTCTTTTAGACCAATCCTGTGACATGTCCTCCTACAAAAGCCTCCTACAAAAAGCCCATGTTAAAGTGACTGGTCCAGCGACCAGGCCCTATCACAATGAACCGATCACGTGAAGTGTCCTAGGAAAGGTCCGGATAGGACGGGATGTTATGCATGAATACTACATGCAGTTACGCTGTGGGAAATACCTATCGCACCTTGCTGGTGGCTACTTCAAAAGAGATCAGTTTCACATGACCCTGATACTCTTATGATAGCCATCACACGGTTGATTTTGACAACATCACTAAACGACTTAGACCTCTGGCATTCGCTGTTTTTTCACCGGTTTTAAGACAGGGGTATTAGTGCCCTAACTTTCAGCGGCACGTTTTTAGCCTCAGCGTAAGAGAGCAATGATTTTTGCTGGTCAGAAATCGTGGCTGGATCCACTTTGTTCAATTTCAAACACATTTTAAGACAGAGTCGCTTCTGGTTATTTCTTACCAGGTATCAGCAATTTTATTATCTTATCTGGAATTATGTAATAACTTTAGGATTACATTAGTGTATTCACTCCAAATGTTTTTTTTAAGATCCCAGCTTTTTATTTAAGTTATAATTACTATATGGGCTTTACAACAAACTTTTAACGTGGGACCACCTCGTTTCTGTATTTCTAGCATCGATAAAGTTTTCGCAAAAAACATGTAAAACACAACCAACAGAAACGTGGTGCTGGAATATTTTTTTTAAATTTTGCTATTTGCAGAAAGTGAATCATGTTGTTGGAAAATGAAAGATTTTAATTTTTGCTTGAGCAAGTTTTTTGTAGTAGATTACTAAATATAATTTGTAACCACTTAAAATGTATCAAATCTACCCTATTGTAATTCGTCCTGACACCCTGTTGTCCGTTATACCTTTTAACAAAATCTGTTATTACAGCATTACAATATATCGAAAATTGTTTCAACCTTAAAAATATAAAATTAAAACACTTTCTATAGCTTTTAATATTTTTTTTAATTTGAGGGTACATTATTTAAAATTTATCCTAAATTAATTCAAATAATAAATGTGAAAATCCCATACCATATTTATTTTGCATTTAATAAAAACAATGGTCTTTACAAATTTTCTCTAAATTTTCATTAAAAAAACGATGAAAAAAGCACGTCTAGATTACTAACTACACTCCACTAATTATGTCATTTACAGATATCATGGGAGTCAACAACGTTGGGCTTTTGGTATACTGAACTGTTGGAGCGCAATGCACAATTTCGTACATGGATTTCAACTGACCGGCCAAAAGTAAGTTGCATACAAACTTGTTAAAAAAAAAAACATTTTAAGGAAATGTACAAAGAAAGGAAAAAATAATAGTAAAAGAAAATTTTAATTTTTCAATGTTCATTATTTTTGTGTGGTTCTTTTTGAAATTTCTACGGGTTATTGTTCATTTTGTCGTTTCTGTAATTTATCAAAATTTAAACATCAACCATTTTTAATCTCAATTATTTTTGCTTTACATTAATACTGCCCATCACAACTCATCATGATTTTTTTTTCTATTAAAGGTATTTTGGATGACAGGATTTTTTAATCCTCAAGGTTTTCTAACTGCTATGCGTCAGGTATGACTTTAACAAAGATATATAGTACTTTTAATTAATCAAATTTGTTAAATTAATAAGTTTTTTTTTAATTTTTCACTATGAAGTTTAATTTAATGATTTTATTATGTTCTCTTTGTGGTTAATTTTTTTTAATCATAATGATTGTACAAACTGTTGCAGTCTTTAAAATCTCATTAAAATGTCACACACATTTTTGACGATAATGTAATTTGTTTAATTTGAATCATTCACATTATTCTTTTAAAAAGGAATAACTTTTTGAGAAGAAATTTTAAAGAATTCATTGATTTTATTTAAAATTGTTTCCTCTTAAATATAATTAGTGTGCAAGTAAAGATCTGAAAGAATATATTGGTTAATATTTTATTTAAATCAGCAAAAAGTAGAGTATTTTGATTTCAGAAACAAATTTTTTAGAGAGCGATAAGTATAATTGTGGTTATATTTTCATAATTTTCAAGATTTTCATAATGATTGCAAATGATTTGTAAAACACTCATGCAAATCTCTATTTGTTACGTTTCATACTAAAGGGTGTCCCAAGAAGAACGCAATTTTTAAATCTGGCAACATTCGAAGTGTCATTGTTTGACATTTGAACAATTGTTATTGTTTGCTAGTAGATGGTACGAGGTTAGTAAAAATGGAGCGCTATACGAATGAACAACGCATTCTCATTGTGAAATTGTTTTACCAAAATGGTGAAAGTTTTGCGGCTACAGTTCGCAAATTGCGATAAATTTGGGGTCACAATTATGCTCCAAAAGAGTCAACTGTAAAGAGATTAATGGATAAATTTGCCGTGAATTTTGACGAAAGATTTGCATCTTCATGCATACAAAGTTCAATTGACTCAGGAACTGAAGCCAGCTGACCATGGACAGCGAAGGGAGTTCGTTAATTGGGTATTGGAGAGACAACATGAAAATGCTGATTTTGCCGATAAAATCATCTTCAGTGACGAGGCCCATTTTCATCTTGATGGCTTCGTCAATAGGCAGAATTGTCGCATTTGGGGTGAGGAAAATCCTCGAGTGATTCACGAGAAGCAAATGCATCCTCAACGTGTCACTGTGTGGTGTGGTTTTTGGGCTGGAGGAATCATTGGACCTTTTTTTATGAAAATGAGGCAGGTCAAGCGCAAACAGTCAATGATGTTCGGTATCGTGAAATGATAACCAGTTTTTTCTTGCCTAGAATTGAAGAAATGAATGTGGAGGGCATGTGGTTCCAACAAGACGGCGCCACATGTCTACAGCCAGAGAAACAATTCAATTGCTGCATCAGTCATTTCCTGGTCGTGTTATTTCACGTTTTGGAGATCAGAATTGGCCGCCTAGATCGTGCGATTTAACACCATTAGATTTTTTCTTTGGGGTTTTTTGAAGTCGATGGTTTACGCGAATAAGCCGACGACGACTCAAGCATTAAAAGAGGAAATTGGACGCTGCATTAATGAAATACCGCAGCATTCATGCAAAACGGTCATTGAAAATTTCATTAAAAGATCGCGTACATGCCAGCAAAGCCGCGGCGGCCATCTGCACGATATATTGTTCCATACATAACCTCATTCTGTCTACTTTACGATATAATAAAGTTTCACGTTTTTTTTTAAATATCTGTGTTTTATTTAAAATTTAAAAATTGCGTTCTTCTTGTATGAAACGTAAGTGTATACGTTATATTAAATTAAAGTTTCACATCACTCATATGTGCATAACAGATACAAAAAAAAAAAAATAACAAAAATGATAACAGTTTATAAGTTAAATTGTTAAATTTACAAATGACTGCCTTTTAGTCATTTATAAAACATATGTTGGTGTAAAAATTATTATTTATGATAATTTAATTATTTCAATATGTTTTATTATATAAATTTTTGTATAATTTTAAATGCGTAATTTCATTTATCAACAAGTGTTTACCAATTTATTTCTAAACCCGTATTATAAAACAAGTTTTACTGTATGTTTGTATATATGTAGTGATGTACATATCGTTTCAACATATAGGTAATACTTTTAAATTCGGAATAATTAAATTATATAAATTTTATTTGGAAAACATTTTTTTTGTTTTTATACCACTTTTTAAATATTGTGGGGATTTATCGTGAGTTCGCAAGTCTTATATAAAACAACATACGATTTGCAGAATACACTCAAACCTCTTGTGATACGAATATTTAAAATTTTTTGGAATCTCTCAAACAGTTATCGAAATATCTTTTGTTATTTATAAAGAAAAAAAAATATAGCAGATTCTGCTTAACTCTGTGATAATGCATTCTGAAGTTGAAAAATAATTGTATTGTTTGAAAATCTGTGGAAAATTGTATCTCAAATATTTTAAAAAAATTTTCTCGCTGTTCGCAATATTGAACCAAAATTTTATTCATTGAAATAACATTAAGTTTTTTTAAAACTTCCTTAAAAATCCTACAATAATAGTGACGGTTATATGACCAGTCATTTGACTGATAGTGTTGACGGAAATATCCATCAATGCGTAGAATAAAGTTTTACACTCAGGAAAAAATTTAGTAGAAAAATTTATGAACAATTGTTAGAAGTGTATAAGGAGTCCTCACCTTCAAAACGCACCGTGAATTTTGGGCTGGTGAATTTAAACGTGGTCGTACCAGCCTTAAAGACGATCCACGCGAAGGACGACCAAAAACTGCAACCACAGCAGAAATCATTGAGCAGGTACATAATATGGTTAGTGAAGATCCAAGTTTGACTAAGCGTGAAATTGCTAATGCCATAGGCATCTCAGACGTACGAGTACTCCATATTTTACATGAAGAATTACGTATGGAAAAACTGTTTGGAAAGTTAGTGCCGCGTAATTTGGAGTTTTAAGTCGAATAAAACCGACTTCTTGCGTCGTTTTATAACTATGGATGAGACTTGGATCTACCACCATAATCCTAAATTGAAACAAGAATGTTTACAGTGGACTGAAAATGGTTGTTCAGCTCCAAAGCAGGTGAAGTCACAACGATCAGCAATGAAGGTTATGGCATCAGTTTTTTGGGATGAAAAAGGAATTTTGTTGATTGATTATCTTCAGAAAGGTAAAACAATCAACTCTGAATATTATTGCAGCCTTTTGGATCAGCTGGATGAAAAAATTCGTGAGAAAAGACCTGGTTTAAAGAAGAAAAAAATCATTTTTCATCAAGACAATGCACCTGTTCACAAAAGTGTTTTGACGATGGCTAAATTCAAAGAATTAAAGTACGAATTGCTTGAACATCCACCGTATTCACCAGATTTGGCTCCCAGTGACTACTATCTCTTCAGAAATCTCAAACAATTCCTTCGTGGGAAGCATTTTTCGTCGAATGAAGAGGCCATAGCAGCCGTAGATGGTTATTTTGCAGAGCTTCCGGAAAACCATTATAAGTATGGGATAAAATTATTGGAAGATCATTGGAACAAGTGTATTGAGCTTCTAGGAGATTATATTGAATGAAAAAATATATTTCGTAACAAAAACAGTATTCTTTCATTTCTAGCGCAGGAATTTTTCAACCAACCTTTAGCATATCTTTTTGCTATTTACATTTTACAAATTACAGAATTTTTACAAATTTTTGTTGCTAGTTTCAGAAATCATTTTACAAAATTTTTGAAAGCCGATTTGCTGAAGTTATCAAAAAAATGTACTAGTTTTAAAAAAGTGGATATTGAAGGAAATATTATTTGTAATTAAAATGTTGCATCTATATATATAAAAAATTGTTGCAAGTGTGTTGTGACTTTATAACTCACGAAGGGTCAAACCAAATTCGATTAATTTTTTAGGGTTTGTTCGAAATCGGTCGACGCGTTCGTGAGTTATGACTTTTCATGATAACATGTGATTTTGAAAAAAAAAACAGCAACAAATACGTAGGCGCCCATGAGCGTGTGCACCACACAATCAAACAAAAAGTATTGTATACACTATTGTTTTGAATTGATTTACTTTTTTATTTCCAAATAAAAAATAAATAAAAAAACAATGAATGGTATTCAATGTTAATATTAATGCATAGCGAAGCACGCCGGAATCCGCTAGCAGATTACAAAAAAATGGATCGGAAATGAATATACCGACTCATGTCTAAAAATAGGACATCCACTTAAAATAGCACTAAAAAGTTTTTTTAATTCTAAAAATCAGCACTAAAAACAATTAAAATTTGACCTTTAAAGTAGAAAAAATTGACTTAAATATTTTTCAAAACAGAAATTACCAAATTAAAACAAAATAAAAAAGTCGTTTGTTTTTACAATTTTTAAGCCTATAATTTTTTTTTAATTTTGTCTAAAATATTTTTTGAAAAAAAAAATAAATTAAAAAAATGTTATGCTCGATAAAAAAATAAATTTTGTACTAATATTTATAATATTTAGAAATTTTTTGTTGATTTTTGCAAACAGATTTAAAATTCCACTTTACAAAAAGTTTACTAAAATTTAGTAGCTGCAGCTAATTCTTTCTACAAATTTCATTGTACTACACCTTAGCAGACATGTGTTGCTAAGATTAACAAAAAATACTGTGTGGCTCAAATTAGCAAAATTTCCCGTAATAACAGCAAAATTTTCAGTTGTCATTACAAACTTTTTTTGTTGAGTCTATCAAGTTCTTAAGGTCAATATGAAAAAATTGACCGAAACTTTCTTTTTTTTATCAACAAGAATGCAAAAAATGTAGCAGTCTATATGCCGCCAAGATCATGCGATTAGACCCGAATAGACTATTTTTGTGCGGATACGTGAAGTCTCTCGTGTACAGGTACAAGCCAGCCCTAGAAGTCATCATTACAGCTGTCATTGGTGAGATACCGGCCGAAATCCTAGAAAAAGTATGCCGGCTCACGGATTGACCATCTACGCCATAGGCGTGTGGCAATATTAACATGAAATAAAGTAAATGGCAGGTAATAAATATATCGAGCCAAATACACATTTCATTAACTTTTGCAAAATTTTTATTTTTCAATTTTCGAAACCTAAACGGTTAAAAATCACCCTTTACATCGAGTTTATAATTTTCGTTGAAAGTTTCAACTAGAAACATTAAAGATATTTATTATGAGTTTTGTTTTTTACGGAACATTTTCAAGAAGTTTTATTTAAAAATTAAAAAAAAAACAATTTTTAAGGTGTTCTATCTCCTTAAATAAAAACCCTTTCATTGCAGCTATTAACCCTTTAACCACTGAAGTCGAAATACGAGGTATTTTGTTATGAAATGTTTGGTTCAAGTATCATTTTGAACTAAAAAGCACGAATGTGAAGTCCGTTAGTTAAAAAAATTTAACCTGAAAGCGCCAGGTAGAAAAAATTAAAGATCACCTGAATACAAAAAGCTCGATTCAAACAAAAAAATCTGTTTCACAAATCAACCACGCAATAAACTATCAAAATACATTTTGAAGCTACTTCCCAAAAAAATTCCGAATCGATTGAGCTGTTGGAAAGTATGTTTTTTTTTTATTTTAATTTTGCACCAAAATCATAATTAATTTTCGTGTCTGTTTTGATGAAAATATTGACAGAAATGGGTGTATCGATCAAACTATTTAACTGAGCGTGTTCAAACCGGCACTGTTCGATAGCCAAATTCAAACCGACAAAAATTTCGTTGGCGATTAGTGCAAAAAAAAAATATTGCTTTGGATATAATTGGACTTTATTGATAACCTTCTGTAGACGGTCTTAGGGGTTAAGGGTTAATTGCTTTTTAATACATTTTTATTGCTTGAGTTAGGAAAAACTCTTTAAGCAAAAGTTATTCTTACATATTTTGTAAATTTAGTAAATTTAACCGATTAACTTAGTCCTAGATCGAATAATTGGAAATACTACCCTATCACTACTATTGGAAAAAATTAAAGATCTGCATAAAATAGATTATCAGGCACGTTCTGGATTTTACTTTTAGGTGAAAGTGAAAATTCGTTATTTTTTTTCTCAATTTCAATTAGTTTTAAAAGTTTTTTTTTGTTTTCTAGGTTTTTTATAATATAAGGTTTTTTTATTGTTATTATTGCATGTTTATAGCTAGCTTTCAACCTTCATATATTCACGAAAACAAAGCAAATTCACGATTTTTAGCTAACGGCAAAAAGATTTCTTCAAAAAAAAAATTTTTTTTTAAATTTAAGTGATTGTACAGTGGTTTTTAATCCAATAAAGTTGAAATCGAATAAAATAAAACTTTGGAATACAGTAGAATAGGTGCCACAAATTTCAATTTCACGCTAATTTGAATTTGCACTAATTCCAGAACATGGCCGTATATTTTTATTTAATTTTTTTTTTGTCAAGGACACTAAGTATATTTTTTGCAATATTTTCACAATTTACAAGATTTTAGATCATATAATCATATTCTTCTTTTTTTTTCTTTATAAATTGTTTTTATCGCAAAGAAACATGAACATTTTTATTACTAAATTATAGAGAATTAAAATTTAAAAATTAGACAGTGCCGGCACGCTTCCAAAAAAACAGATCAACAATATATAAAAACTTCTTTAGTTTAAGATATTAAAAAGTTTGTAAATGATTTGCAAAACATTCATGCAAATCTCTAATAGCAAATCGTATACTATTTGTGAAAAACGTAATACAAAAAAATGATAAAAATAGATAAGTTAAATTGGAGTGTAATTATGAATATAATTATGATATAAAGCTGGATAATATATTTTATCTAAACCCAATTTTGGCTTTAAAAATCCGTGGCATGTTTTTAATTTAATATCTTAAGAGATAATGTAAAAAGTGTTATTACTTATTTTATTTAAGGACCAAAGTCCAAAAAAATAATATTTTTTTTAACAGTTAGTGAAATTTTTGAAGATTATTTATTATAGATTAATCAAAAATTTTCATTATTTTTACAAAAGAATTGATTCATTTTAATGAAATGATTATCTTCATTGTGTAAGTTCAGTATGGTTTGTCGCTTCATTATCTGAAATTCTGATATTATTTATTTTTAAAAATATTTAAAATCTAGAGAATGTGAAAAGAACAAAGGATTTATTAAGAATTTTATTAAACCCATATAGGTTTTGCATATTTTATAGAGTCTACAAAATATTCGAGCTTTGCATGAATCCTTTTATTGTTTAAAATGTAACTGAGACTTCCATGTTAATTTTTTAAACTATTTCGGTTACGGTTAGATTTACGAGGCTTTTAAAACATTTTCTAATTATTTTGCAAATTAGGCTAGATTATAAAAATTATGATAGCTTTACTATAGAAAACCTAAAACATTATTTAAATTTTTTTTAATAAAAAAATCCGAGAGTAAATCATCAGATTTATGATGTATTTTCCCTAGTGTTTTCAATTCGGTTAATCGATTAACCGATTCCTCGATTAAACAAATAATTAAAAACTCAAATAATTATTCGACCCAATTAATCGAATAAAATATATCGATTAATCGGTTAAATTTTTAATATGAATTTTTCTGTTATTTTGCTTAAAACTTCCTAATTTTTCCAACTTTGGCAATAAAAATCGTAGAAAAAAACATCAATTAAAATACAATCAAATTCTTTTCTAATCGACTGAATTTTAATTTTTATTTCAATTTCTTTAAAAAATAAATTTTAAATAATATTAAATTAATTATATTTATTTTATTACTATATTTTCATGACCAAAAAATTGAAATAGACCTTTCAACCTACGCATACATGTATTTCGAGCTGACAAAATATCTCATCAGAGAGCGAAGCTTTAGAAAAGCTTGAACCTCTAAGCAGAACTTTAACCAAAAACCTATTAAAATATATATGTATCTCCTTAGCAATGAAACACGTGACTATGTATATTCCTAACAAGCACTATGACTTTACTTATGTTATAAAACAATAATATAAAATTGCTTTAAATTCGAAACAGTTATTTAAAAAAACAGTCATGAAAAAAATTTATAAAAACTAAAAAATAGCATTTTATTTCTAATTGATAATTCAACAAATTCTTATTTGATTTATCAACAAATGTTAATGGAGTAAGAACTTCAGTAGAATAAAGTTGTTTAGTCAAAAATATTTAAGAATTCCCTTATTCTTATCGTTGAGGACTTGTCAGGCATATGCTTGATTTTTATATATTTTCTAATAGATAACCTCTTTAACTTTAAAGCTTAAAGAGGTTATCTATCAGGGAACAATGTCAGTTCGCATACAATATTTTTAAGAATTTGTCATTGAATTTGTTATTTTTTGAAGGCAGCTCTTGTTTATTAAGGCATTTTTATTTTTTTTTATTCTGGACAGAGTCATAAAAAGAAAAAAAATTAAACTTTATCGACAAAATGTCCCACTTCGGTCCACTAAATAGGTATCACATTTTCCAAGATTAAAAGGCATGATTCTTTAAAAAATCTCAGAATGCTTTGAATTGTCTTAAACAAACACTTTACTTGATATTTGTGCAAAAAGCAACTCTGTTCTTATTGATGAAAGAAATAAATTTATTTTGCATTAAATGATTAATCACCAATTTTTCCAATTAATCGACCCGAATAACCTTAATAAATTTTCTTCAATTTTCGAATAATGACCTTACCGATTAACCGGCAGGGTAGAATAATTAGAAACACTAATTTTCCCGCTGCACAAATATTTTCTACAAATTAGATTTGTGAATTATTTTTTTATATTTTATTTACAAAACAAAGGCTACTTTCGTCACAAGCAAGCTGAAATATAAACAGCTGATTTGCATAACATGCAGTATCATTATAGTCTACACCACTATGTGGGCAGAGGGTGTTATGCGTTTCCGCTAATATTTGTAACTACCAAAAATATTGGACTAAAACACACCATACAGTATACGATAACTAACAATCGACTTAGACTCACTTTCGTGAATAGTTTGGTTGCAGCAACGGAATTATTAGTTTGTCGCAACCAATTACATATACAGTTTCAACCAAAATTCTGTTGTATTAACCGAAATTTGGTCGCTACAAACAAATATTTCGGTAGTTCCAACCAAACCATTCGGTTGGTAAGAAATTTAGTTGTCACAGTGAATGTGTTTCCCAGGGACGAACCATAAATTTCTGTTTGAAATTTGGGTTGTGAATGTAAATACAATCGGATCATATTTCGGTATAGTCCCCATATAAACCCACCTTCCTAATATTTGATTTCCTTCCTTTTTTTTTTTTTGGCAATTTCATCTCTTTATTATCCACCTGTTCATAAAAGGATCATAATCCTTCCCGCACCGCTTCCCGAAATTTAACTTAAATTACAATTTATGTAGGATATCATGTAGTCGCCATGCTTGAGATTTTTTTTACTAGTCTTTGTTGTGTTAACACCCAAATTAAAGAAACTACAAAAATTTTTTTCCAAATGTCATAATTGAAACGCATAAAACTATTCGCTTGACTACAGTTTTTTATAGTATTATTAAAAGACCATCTTAAACTCCCAATACTTCGTTATCAGTAAATTTAAATATCAGAATATATTTTGAAAAAAATTGAATTTATTCTTCAAGGATCTTTCTTTTTAAATAGAGTTTTAACGGGTCACTTAGTGAAATTTTTATCCCAAAAATCACAAATATTTTAAATATAAAATTTCTAACTGAAGGTTACTAATGGGGTGATATATTCCCTTATTGTCCCTTCCCGCAAAAAATTCAAAAATGCCATTTTAGTGGACGCTGGTGGAGAAACCTACCAGGCGATTTTCAAGCTCCAGCTTCAGTGGTTAGGCAGGGTGATTAGGCGGGCACTTTTTGCCTATTTATTCCCACTTTTACAACGTACTTTTTGGATATTCTAAACAGTACTTTACCAATTTTTAAAATTTCCGATTTCTACAATAAAAGGTTTGTGCAGGACTTCAAATTAAATTTTCAGAGCCCCAGTCGTAGTGGATGTTTATACCGAAATAGCAGGCTGTAAATTTAAAAACCCTTGCTTTAATGTTTTAAAGTGGATGATTATTAAAAATTACTAATAATATATTTTTAACAATTTAGCCCTTACTCTAAAAAACATATACTTTAAGTTTAAGACTTTCAGATGAATGGGCCTGCGCCTCCTCTCTTTTCCCCGCCCGTAAAACTTTCTTAAAATCCTGTCTTAAATGATACCTACGCTGAGCTGGTTGATTAAGAAGACACTTTATCTCATTTTAACATGATTTTATCACGTAATTATGGAAAATTCTTCAATAAATTGGCACATACCCCAAGAAATATTGATTTTAAATTTCAGTTTTATAAGCAAATCAGTTTGGGCAGGCTATAAAAGCCGATACTTTTTCATTTTTTTTTTGGGCCAAATACAAAAAACCGTAGTTTTTCAATTGCATTTCTAATCCATGTTGTTCCCCTTATTTAATGTTTTCATGTCACTCGTTCTCTGTTTCATTTTATTTCGTTTCAGTTTCTGAATTTCAATATTTAAATTTTACTCCTTAAAATTTCCGGGTTCCTAGCCAAAGCGATTTTAACAGGCACTTGAACCTCTATTCTACCACTTTTCTGGGAAAATTCCAAAATGTATCCTACCAGTGAATTAGCCTATTTTAAATATCAAGTTTCTAGCTGAAGTGGTTTAGACAAACAGCTAAAGGTTAGCGATTTCTGCCTTAAAATCTCCATTTTCACACCATCCAGAAAAAAAATCCTAATTACTGAAATAGCCCACACTCCAGAGAATACACTTTTGAAAGTTTAGATTTCTGGCAAAATGGATTGGGGAAAGACTTTTTCCACTTTGAATCCCCATGTTTACACCATTGTTGGCGAAAATTTTAAAAAGTTCCTTATCAGTGAACACATATTTCAAGTTTCAAGTTTCTACACAGAGAAAAGAGATTCATTGTGACAACCAAATTTCTTGCCTAAAAAATGATCTGGTTGGAGCCAACGTTATATTTGATTGTTGCTAACAAAATTCGGTTAATACAACAGAATGTCGTTTGAAACCTACATTTCAATTGGATCTGGAATACTTTTGGTTACCACAGTCGAATAATTCAGTTGCTGCAACTAAGTTATTCAATTGGCAATAAATTCGGTTGTTATAATGAATAATTTTTTTCTGTATAGCCAAAGCAGTTTGTGCAGGCCGTTAAGTTAAAGAATTTTCACTTTCAAGCACCCATTTCTTACAACGTATCTGGCGAAAATTTTAAAAAGCGTCTGGCCATTATCTTAGCCCATACTCCAGAGAAAGCAAATTTGAAATTAAGATTTATACGTGAAAGGGTTTGTGCAAGTCTTCAATATTAATCTCTCAAAATCGGATCTTAGCGGAAGTCTGCGCGGAAGTAGAACCCACCATGCCAAATTTCAACTTCTTAGATCCAAACAAATATGGTGAGCAATGTTGAGTGAGTGAGTCAGTCAGTCACGTTATTCTTTAGTGAAAAGATAGACCACATTATAAAGTGACTAATTCAAAAACAACTTTCGTATAAACAAAAACAAAATATTTTATGAAAATAAATTTAGTTTATTTTTGCATACAAAAGTAATCATGATGCAAAAAAAAAAATCCAACAAAAACAAATAAAACATCAATACTATGTTGATAAATATGATGGCGATAACGTTAAACGTGAGATTAAAAAAAATATGGTAATAACTGATATACTATACTGTTAAAAACAAACAAAATACATTCTTACAGCGTCAAGATTGTTCTTATTCTATAAGAGATAGTTTTTATTCTCCGAGAAAAGGGACCTAGTGTGTGAAAATGAAGTTTTGAGAAAAACGCATTTAAAGTTCCATAACGTATTATCACTGTGAACACACCCTCAGTTGGGAGATGCGATTTGGTATGGTTAATTATGATTGGGTGCCGACTTTGGTGACGTCATGCCTATGTGGTGACGTATTTTTTTCGCTTTTAGTGTGACAATACCTTTGTTATTGTTGCTACTCTGTTCTCATTTTTATCGATTTTCCCAAGTTCGTTTTGTACGTTTTTATGGGGTAAATCAATTTTAATCAGAAAAATCACTCATTTCATCTTATTCTACACCCTTTTAGGTACCAGAATCTTAAGTCCAAACCCGTTTTTTGACACACTAAGTCCCTTTTCTCGGAGAAGGTCACATATACACTCACAATATTATTTCGTTAAAAACAATTTAAAATACATATTAAATTAATCCAAAATACAATCAAAAACAGGACTACTCATTTTTTATTATATTCAGCCCATTTTGTTATTTATTTTCAATCGTTATTTAATAATCGACAAAAGTAGTAAAAACATCGAAAGTTGTTTAAATAACCATCAATTATTAACTGATGAAACGTTAAAAAAATTTTTGTGTTATTTGTTTTTTAAATTAAAAGCTTTTTCTTATTTGTATGTAATTACAAAAAACTCAACACACATATGTATATATTTTTATTTATATGTGAGTATGTAGATTTGAATAATTTTTTGTAATTTTTTATTGAAATAATTTTGTATTTAAACAAACTATTTTAATAAAAAATAAAAAAGGAATTATTTAAATTTTTATTTTTTGAAACAGAACACCTAAAATTTTACATTTAACTGATAATATCAACTCCTACTGAATGTCTGTAAATTTTTATAGTTTTTTTTTTTTTAATGACTGATTCAAATAGTTAAGAAACATATTTCTATGAAATTCAATTGATTCTTCATTTAAAAACAAACTCTACGTGTTACTTTTTAGATAAACTACAGTCGGTAACATAAAATATATTGTGAGTGTAAAATCAAAAACAAAAAAAAAATTATTTTTTAATCAAATTTTTTTTTTGTATTTGCAAATAATGTTTTACTTAAAGCATAGGAAACGGTTTTTTTACCGAGGAAAAACTACACACGAATTTTAATTTAAATTGTAAAAATTATTAAGTATTTTATAAGAAAGACACAATCACAATAAACCAAAATGTCTTTTTGAAACATTATAATTAATTTTGCGTCATAGAAATTGTATTAAATTTTGTTATCGTGAAAAACAAGCAACGAAATTAAATCACAAAAGTCCATAAAATTAGACCTACATTAAAAAAAAAACATTATTTTTTTTTTACATTAAGTGTGTTTCTGATAGTTTTTACTGGAAGGTGTTTATTAACACAAATACTCAGTAAGAAGAGAGCAAGAACCGAGAGTAAGGTGACAGTTAAAGAAAACTTAGTCGCTTTTACTGGATATATTTTTGCCAGTTAAGAATTTGTAAGAAAAAAAAAAAAAAAAACAGCTGACTGAAAAAAAATAATTAAAAAATAAAGAATTTGTTCAAACGCATTACATATTTTTTTATAAAACTAAGAAAAAAAATATGTAAATATCAGCTTATTTAAGATGAAAGGAGTAAAATGGAAGAAGAACTCTTTACATCTTATTTCCGTTTTTATTAAAATTTTCCATGTTATCCTGTTGATTTTTTGTTTGGTATTTACAATGAGCTCTTTTTACTATCTTACTGATTCGTTAAAATTTTCCGTATGCATACTTTTTTGATTTTTTGTATTGAATTCTGTCTTACTCTCTCTGTAATTTTGTGACTTAGTAATTCTTACTAAATATTACTGGAAAAGTACACAAAACGATCCTATTATCTAAAATAGTGTTGTTTTAATAAATTGTCAGTCAATATTCTAAAACGTCTCAAGAAATCGGCTGTTGTATGGGTTTGTCCGAAAAATTACCAAACATTTCACTAAATCTTAACACTTTTATTATGTTAAGTCCAATTATTTTAGGACTTATATATTGCCAGTATGCATTTAACATGTACTGATTCTTGAATGAGCGTTTCACACAAAATGCCGCCACTAGTATTTGAACCAATAATTCAGTTTACAATGTCTTGCTGCTAAAACCTATCGTGAATTAGCGTCTTGGTCATTTGGTTGAAAGGTTTTTTATTACTTTAAAATAAAGAAAAACGCGTCCACGTTCTTCCACAGAACCAACGACTAAACAGCAATGCAATCAGAATGACAATATTTTATTTTATCTATGCAATTATTGTAATTTTTATTTTTAAATTTTAATGCTAAAATTAATATTAGTTTTTTTTTTAATTTACTTATTTTATTTTGTGTTGCCGTATCTTTTTTAAAATATTTTACATTTCTGTATCATAAATGTAAGATTGTTGTACATGATATAATCAAGATAATAAATAAATAAATAAATAAATAAATAAATAAATAAATAAATAAATAAATAAATAAACAAATAAATAAATAAATAAATAAATAAATAAATAAATAAATAAATAAATAAATAAATAAAAGAAAATAAAACTTTTACAGATATAATAAAACTTTTACATTAATGATTTTATTACCAATTTTTGTTGGTTGGAACCACCCTGTTGTATACTTAATATTATAATGCATGCAAGTGATTATAACTCATACGCCGTGTGGTCCCTTAAATATGTTAGTTAATAAAGTCAGTGTTGATAAGCGAAACAAATAACCTGAGCCAAATCTTAAAAATGTTTTCTTATTGCTAATATATATAAATCATAAAAACCCAGTCAGAAAAATACGATTGGCATAGTGCTGGCAAAGCATCGGCAAAGGTCGATTATGATTTGCCATTAGACGAGATTAACGATTGATAACAGCGGACGATAATTTAATAGAGCAGATCCTCTTTTATCTCAGTTTAAAGAAAAATAGACTTATGCTACTTTCATAATAAACCCCTTATATGTCCTTTTGTAGGTTTTAAAAAAATGCATAAAAATTGAATTGTTAAACAAAACAATGTTACGTATTTGATGTGTATTAGAGTGGCATTTTTAAACTTTCAATTTCCCAAAGTTTCTGATTTGCAGAACATTTTTATTTTTAAATACCCTAAACAAATATATATCCTACTGAACATAGTTTAAGCATGCGGAACACGAATATTTTAAAAAATTAAAATCACATCAGCTGATATTCACACTTAGATTTTACTAAATACCAACAAATCAAGCTTTCTTTAGTTTAAAATATTGTATCGCTTGATATATTTGTGTTATAGAAATTATAAAATTTAAAGGATTTAGCGTTCTAATTTTCTAATTTTTTAAACCTATCACCAGGTCAATCATAATAATAAACAAAATAACTGAAAATCGAAATCTTTGTAAAAAAAATATAAATAATACCACTCTATTGTACGTGCGTGTGAAAATTTATGTTATCATAACAATTTCTTCTTGCATTATTTACTGCCATATAAATTTTATTATTTTGCTCTTTTTTTTTTGCATTGTATGCGGCCTATTCCTTATCTGATGTGTGATATTATGTCTCTGTGGATGGCACACATGAATGAAATAAACAAAACAAAAATACATTCATATAAACTGGCATTTATTTTCTTATAATGTGCCTGTGCTTGTCCGTCTTCTGTCCACTTATTTCATATCTATTCTTATGTATGGCGCACGATGTATCCATGATATTGTCTCAAATATCTGTAGGAAGTAACACGAGCACACAAAGGTTGGGCTCTTGACTCTGTGGTATTACAAAATCAAATAACACGCTATAACAAAGAGGACATTACTGAATATCCAACAGAAGGGGTATATGTGCATGGTCTTTTTCTAGAAGGTAAGTTAATATTGAAAAAAAAAATGCTGATGTTTTTTTATTTTCATGAAACCTTATGCTTTTATTTTTTGTTGAAAGTGGAAAAAACGTGTGCATAGTTGTTTAGTTTAATTATGCGAGGGTTGTATAATTAAAATTTTAAGGTATTAATGAAGAATTAGAATAAAGTTGGCCAAAATGTATAGAAATCTTTAATTTTTATAAAAAATTATAAAATATATTAGAATAATTCTCACATATGTATTACATCATTCTTATATATAACAGAGTTTCAGATATTTCAATATACTAAGATTTATAGGGGCTGTAAATTTTTTTTATTATTTTTTTTAAATTAGCATCAACGACGAGTTAAACAGATAACCCATAGTGGGCTATTTTTTTAAAAAATATTTTGACAATACATCATGCGTTTCTTACTGGCTGGCCGAATTACCTATAGAAAATGAAGTTTTAGGCATAAGTTTTGACGAGGGACCACACAATCTCTATTAATGAACCCAATTTTAAATAATTTAACATTTTTATAATCTCCTAGCACCTTTTTTCATGTGTATTATTTCTTAAAGTGTAAAGTGCATATAAATAAAAAAATAAAGTAATTTTAGTAATTCTTTTGGTTAAAAAGGTATTAGCATCCATTTTTAAGCGATTTTTTTTTGTTTGTTTGATAAATTTTAAACTGAACGTAGAAAAAGTTTTCCTTTAATGTCACGCCAGCAAATTATAAAAGAAATCAAGTTAAATAATTAAACAAATTTGAAAACTGGTTTAACGAATTTTAAATATTTTGTGGATTATTTATAAAATTTGAAACAAATTTCTCCCTTTCTTATTTAAAATTTCAACACTTAAAGTTGTTTTTACATTTCATCGATCAATAGAAGCATACCCAGGTGAAAATGTTCATATATGTTCATATATCATCATATATGGCTTCATATATGATCGTATATGTTTTCATATATGAGCATATATGAACATATATGTCATGTATGGAAACATACATATATGGGCCAATACATTTAAAGATGAAGTTCATATATGGTAATATATGAATCCATATATGGCAATATATGGTAATATATTGCATATGTTGGTTCATATACGCAATATATGTTCATATATGAGTACATATATTATTCCATATATAGGGTAATATATTTGAATTTTAATCAGATATGATGTTTTACCGAATTAAGATACAGTGTGAATTCTTAAGTGAACATAAAGGCAAAAACGTAATTAGATTAAATGACTTATACTAGGTATTGTATTTCCGTTATAAACAAATGTTTTAAAATTAAAAATTTGTATTTCCAAAATTCTGTTTAATACCAAAACAAAGCTTAATCCACTTAAGGCAAATGAAGTTGGGTCTTAAGACTATTAATAATTTTCAGTCTTTTTTATCTTTCGCCTCTGGGGGTAACCAAAAAAAAAAAAAAAGGATTAAGATCAATAATACAAATTTCAAAATTTTTCTTATTGAAGAAATATAAATGAAATTATTATTATTAATATTATTATTAATATTAATATTATTTTTAGATTATAGTACAACAACTCTTTATTTAATGTAACAATTCATACTTTGTTGTTTATTTTTTATTATTTATTTATTATATTTTTAATACTGTTTTTTAATAATAACAAGAAAGTTTGAATTGTTATATAAAATAAAGATACTATAATCTAAAAATAATATTGGTACTCTTTTTTCCAAAATTTATGTGTTTTTTTACCTTAAATTTATTGCATGTAAATATCCCTTTTTCTCTTGATTTTAATGTTGATTTAATGTTACTTCATTTAATTTTAATAAAACAAGCAATATTTTTGTTTAAAATTAGAAAAAAAACATTTTTAATATACCGGCATACATATAGAAAAAGTACTTATATATGACCATATATGAACACTCATATATGTCCATATATGACCATATACGGCCATATACCCTCAAATTTCGGATCCGAGCATATATTGAATAATATATGAACCCATATACAGGGTGGCGCAAAAATAACCTTACGATGTTTTTTGGCTGTAATTTAAAAAAAAAATGAAAAACTTTGATTCTTCTTGTGGATTATTTTTATTTGAACTCGTTGATCATTGCTCTGTAGCGCTCACCATTCACAGTAACCGTTTGGCCCGCGACGTCTTCGAAGAAAAAAGGTCCGATGACTCCTCCAGCGAAAACAGCACACCATACAGTGACTTTGAGCGGGTGTAATGGCTCTTCGTGGGTTACACGCGGATTTTCAGTGCCCCAGAAGCGTACATTTTGCTTATTTACGTACCCGCTAAGATGGAAATGGGCCTCATCACTAATGATTATTTTTGATGAAAAATCATCTTCATTATTGCTCTAATAAATAGTCACCAATATTCCGCTTTCTGGAGCAGTGTAGCGTAACATTGTTTACTAACGTGTATTTCGCATGTGTTTACTACACAAATGTCAAAACAGAACTGACATTAGGGGCCAATCGCAAAATTTATAGCATTTTCTGATAGGAGGATTACTTTTGCGCCACCTTGTATGTAGCCATATATGACCATATATAAACATTTTCACCTGGGTATTTAAATTAAATAGAATAAAAACTTCAAAGGTTTTAAAGCTTTTTCTATATAATTAAAGTAATAAAAAAATTGTCATTATTGTATGTTTTAAAAAACAAATTTAAAATTTTTCACGTACCTGTTTTTGGGATATCATCCAAAATTGTTTTACTTAAATAGTTTGATAATTATCGAACAGCCTTCGTAAATTTGTTACTTTCTTCTTATTATAATCACCATTATTATGTATTTCATAAATTTCCTTTTGTATGCAGTTATATACATATTTTTTTTATAGGTAATGTCTATGAATGTGTGAAATTCAAGTTTAAAAATGAAATGTTTTCCATATTCATACATTTTTCATACTGACATAAGATTGAGATTGTTGTGGTTTCAAAATGCACATTTAGTTTGTAACAATATATGTATATATCGTATATGTGCTGCTTTGATTTTCTGTTGTGATCTTTAAGGTATCATTTTTCATGTCTTTCGTATAGTACTGGATAGTTGTTGTGTGGATGCTTTAGCGGTATGGTTTTTTTAAACTCTTCATTGCTGTTGAGAATATATAGAAATGTGTATTAATATTCTTTTAACAAATTATAAGCAGTTTAAGTAGATGCTAACAAATTCAGTGCAATTTAAAAAATATTCAAATTTATTTTTTTGGCATGTTAAGAAAATTATATATTAAAATCTTTAAGGTTATTAAAAAATGTGTATCATAAAATTTCTAAAAGGTTGTGTTATTGCAAAATTCTTGTATAATTTTAAATTTTATGTTGAAAATATTTTCATAATAGACATCATAAAAATAAAAAACCGCAAAATTTATATTTAACCGCAGCATACAAAATAATATTATGTTAATAAAAATTAAAATCAAAAACACATTCAATGCTTAATTAAAAACACTTGCCCCATATATACAAAAAAAAAAAATACATACAAAAAAAATCTTTCTTTCTAGTATAAAAAAACACCTTAATAACAAAATAATCATTATAAATCCCCTATGTATCAATGATCCTAAACGCATACATTCACAAAAGTAAAAGAAAATAAAACAAATGCACAATCAGTTAAGCAAAACCAAAAAAAAAAAAAAAAAAACTGGAAAAAGTTCAAAGAAAAATTAATACAATAACTAACAACAGGTAAAAGTTTCTGCAACAACTGTTTATGTAAAATCATACTAAATGTTTTAATATATTAAAGCAATACCCACACAAACATGGATAGTCCACATTAAGTAAATCTGAATTTTAATGTGTTGTGTGGGTATGTATGTATCTATGTAATCTATGTAGATGTCAGTAGTTTTTGTAAGCAATGTTATATCACTGGAGAATAATGCAAGATATTGTAGCTACATAATCATTATACGCATTCTGGTTATTTTTATTTTTTTGATGGTTGGTTGAACAAAACCCAGCAAAAACGTGGTAATGACTTATCATTACTGTATACATTGCTTTGTAAGAATTCGTAATTTTTAAATAATTCGTTATTTTAAAATATAAAATTCGTTATTTTAAAATATAATATAATGTGTTATCTCTAAGAATATCATAGTAGTCGTTTAAGGAAGGAAACCAAACAAATTTAAATTAGAATTTTTGGCGATCAAAAAGGCCCATATTTTTGGTCAAACTTTCACCACGTATTGCCTCATAAAATAAGTTGTGTTAAAAAAGGAAAATCCGTTGTTCAGGATAATGTTTTTTTTGAAGAAGTTTGCAAATTCTAACAAGATCGGTTCATAACATTTTAAGAAATCATGACTACCGATAAAAAAAAGTTTCGAAAAAAACGCGATTGAAGTTAAAAAAAAAATTTTTAAGCGTACATATAAACATCTATTCCCGCACCATAAAGTAAAGAACCTTCTGCAGCGGCAATATCCAGGGCATTATTTTGCTTTTGCCTGTGATGAAAACTAATTTTTAAACCCACCTAACCCTACGATATTCAGTTAATCGACTTTACATTTTAAATCAGTTAATCGTTTAAATACAATAGTTTGTTGAGGTTTTTTCCTAATCGATTAATCGAATAAAATTTAAAAATTAATCAATTAAAGAAAAAAATTATTTTGAATTGTTTGTATTTTTAATAATTTTTAAATATTTAAAAATGTATCCAATTTCATTAAGGTTAACCTGGATTATTCAAATATAAATGCAGCACATGCAATACATTCAGATCGGATAACTTATCTTAACATAACATAACCTAAGTTAAACTTTAACTTCAGATATTTTTTATACAGATTTGACATTTACAACTATAGCTGAGCAACAAATTTGTTAACTGTGAGCTAAGTTAGCAAACTGAGTTAAATTAGAACAGAAAATTGAGTATTTCAGTTTTTGTCTCTTTCGTATGCAATAAGCATTTAATCGGCTTTTCATTTTAATCGATTAATCATTTAAATAATTATTTGAATTTTTTTCTTAGCCAGTTAATCGAATAAAATTAATCGATTATTTAAAAAAATTTATGTAGTATAATATACAATTTTATTGTTGTGTTAATAATTTCATTTAAAAACCTAATTAAAAATAAGTTCTGTAGCACTAACAAATTCATATGCACAAACATTTTTTAATTAAGATCGTGTTTTGTAAGCATTCTAAGTTTTTTTGCCCTCTACATAATATATAAAATAATTATAACCAAATCAGAACGAACCTCACCGCAGGTCTTTAGTTTACGTTTTACATATTATAAAGTGAAGCCTGGATTAGTAACGTACATACATACGTATTGTGGAAACTCCATATAAGTGTGACTAAGTACAATCTTGTAAACAATTTATTTGTGATTAAAACTACATTTTAAAAAACTTTGAATCCTAAGGCTATCGACAATATTATATTCTTGAGGGGATTATAAATGCTTTTGAAAAAAATAAAATCCCATACACACCGATCCCCAAAATACGTATTTTCGTTTTTATACCCTCCACCATATATGATGAGGGTATATATCAGTTAGTCATTCCGTTTGTAACATGTCGAAATATAGGTTTAAGACCCCATAAAGTATATATATTCGTGATCCTTATGCAATTTTAAGTCGATTTAGCGATGTCCGTCTGTCTGTTGAATTGCCTGTTTTTACCCAGATTATTAAACATTCTCCCGAGCAGTTTTGTATTTAAAATGAGCAAAATCGGTCAAGCGGTTTAAAAGTTATGAGTGAAAATGTGAAGATACCTATACCTCTAAATTTTTCATACAAATTGGTACAACTTTTCTGTATCTATTTTTTTTCTGTTAAGTAAGTTAAAATGTTAAAGTCGCTAACAGAGCAGGCCTCTGTAAATAACATTACTAAAACTAAATAACAAAAGTTCTGTTACATAAATCAAAGGCATACGAAAAATTGCAATGTTGTGCTCTTAAACATATAAATGAATATTGATTTAAAAAATTAAGGTATAATATGCACATAAAACATATATTTTTTATAGTTTTTGACAAATATGCATTTATGTTACAAAGAAAATAGAAAATCAATAATATCCTACTGCATATTGTAGCACAATATGGGTAATGGAGACTAGCTCTGCAGCGAAATATGCTTAATGGAGAGAATGCACCTTCTGGTGGGCCATCTATTGACAAATAGTTACAACTCATGTTATTTTTTAACAAATTAATTTCTTTGCTGTATTCTCTCCATTAGACAAACACACTTCAATTTTTTAAAAAAAGAACATTCGTTGCAACTATTTATCCATTAGGCATATTCAGCTACAGAGCTAGTTCCCATTAGCCGGAACAAAGTCGAGTATTTGACAAAAACTATGTGTTTTTTGTGCAGTCCATGTTTGAAAAAACTAGTGAAAATGTAAAGGTGCCTCTAAATTGCCTATACAAATTTAGTACAATTTCATAGCAGCGACTGGTACATAACATATTTTCTCATATTTTTTCACCAGTCGCTTAGCAGTTAATATTTTGTATTCACCTCAAACATTTTTCCACCACTAAAATTGTTTTTCACCTTAAAAATTTCTTTTCACCTCTAAATTTTTTTTTCTTCCAAAAAAGTTCTTTTCTCATCTAAAAAAGTTTTTCACCTCAAAAAATTTTTTCACCTACATAATTTTACTTTTAAAGTTTTTTTATATTATTTGTATCAAAAACAGAAGAGAACATCTTTTTAGGATATTGGTGGAGGGTATTCAAAGATTCGGCACAGCCGAATTTAGCCCTTTTTTACTTGTTTTTTTTATAAGTTTTCAACTTTCAAATTTCATTTTATGTCAAACCACACAGAAAACTGTCATTTTCGGTTTAGAAAAATTTTAGGTTGTATAGTTTAAAAGTAATGGGCGACTTTGTATGGACACTTTTTTGATATTTTGACTATTTTGCCAATTTTAATGACGTCATATTTCGAAAACTGAAAATGCTTGGGGTCGAAAGGTTAACGACCCCCATTTACAATATTTGTGGTGAATTTCATTATAATCAGAGATGACAAATCCGGATGCTGTGCCGTGGTTAAGTTGCTTTTCTAACAAGTAATATGACGATGCTGAAATTTTAAGACCCTAAATATTCTACTTATATAAAAAAATCTTTAAACTCTAAATAATATTTTTCCCTCTTCTTAAAAGATTCCCTTGGGTGATATTTATTATCATAAATGATAATTACTTTTCATACAAAAATGATTTATTTTTTGTACTTAAATTTACATTTCCTAACGATATAGTTTTTGCTCTAGAAATTCCCTAAAATAACGATAAAAAAAATCGGCACAGTCCGGTCTAGTATCGAAATATTATCGCTTTAAACTATGTATATAAGATTTCTATATAGAAAATGATATAATATATCGGAATCGTTTGGAAACTAGTTAAGGTGAAGTCAATGTTGAAAATGTACAGTTAATTAGTTATATTATCCAGAAAAGTCGAACTTACTTGTTGACTTATAAAAAAAGAGTTTAAATTCCAAATGATGAACTAATTGCAGGCTCATAAAGGACTTATTTGTTTCTTAAATTTATTTTCAATAACAAGTATTTGGAATTATAATTTTTTCGCTAAACCCTTATAATCCTATTCGATAGCAATTTATAGCTATCGCATCGTTCTTTAGTATTTTGTATTATTTTAAATAATGTTTGAATAAGCTAATCCGAAAAGTATTTATAACACATTATTTTTGGCTCATCCCATATAAAAATAGTTGAACTATAATATAAAGGATGATGATGCAAACCTTCTCAGCAATTTCTGAGTGCGTATTACTAATATCTAAATAATTAATTAGTAGTACTGACACCGAATTATAAGCAGTAACAAAATTTTGTTTCATTATATAACCACTTATTTGGTAATGAAAAATTTTGTTGGGTTTGAGTTTGGATTACTAAAATAAATATTTCTTAAGGTGTACTTTTGTTGGGTAACTAAATCTTGCTACCAAGGATTAATATAAATTGTTATTTCTTTTTAACAAAAGTTAAAATAGTAGCATGTATTGAAGTTCAAGGATAAAATACTTAGAGATTAGTTGTTGTTATTAATTAATATGGATTTCAAATAAAACAGATTAAAGTTTTTGTTATATTATTTATTTTCCATCGCCTAAATAGTGCATTTGTTTTAAGAACATATAACCAATGTTGTCTGGTTTAATTATTCGCAATAATAGAGATAGAGAAATTAGTCCATACTAAAATATTATAGGTTCTTGCCTATCTCAACGTAAATAAGTAGAGATTACGGATGCCATGTCAGCACTGGTGCTGAAACAGTGCTCTTCAACGTTATCACATCCAATGGCAAACGTCGTTAGGACATCGTACCATACGGGTGCAATCGCCTTGAATGGTTACATTAGTTCAGCCAATCCTCAAAAAATATGTGTCTAATAACTTTGATAATTACCGCCTAATTTGATATTATTTTGAACAAATAAAGGTGATGGAAAGTACCCAGCAAAAATGAAGCTGCCAAAGAAGCAATAAAAGCATTACTACTATGGCAAAGGCATCACTTCTTTTCTAATGGTTTCATCGATGAATTTAACATTAGCGTGTCATAGGATGGAAGTATTCAAATGTAGCTACTAGCATTACTCATACTTTACTCTAAGGAAGCAATGATAATACAATGATTAGGTATTCTGATGCATGAGTGCAAAATGTTCATATACTTTGTAGTATTTAAGCTTTGATGAAAATTTAATTCATAAGAATGCAGAAAAATAAGTTTAAAGAAGCGAAATGTATGCATTGATATACAAATACTCTTCATTAAAACAAATAAATAATTCTGCATTAGTGTAAAAGCATTTTTGAAACATTTTTCGAAAATTTTAATGAATTTTTAGACAAATTTTAAAATATTTTTGGATAATTTAAAAACTGGTTGTATAATTTGGAAACATTTTTAGACAATTTCAAAATATTTTTAAACAATTTTAAATAATTTTTGCACAATTTTAAAACATCTTTCGGCAATTTGAATTAATTTTTACACAATTTTAAAATTATTTTGATAAATTCTGAACTAAAACTGGAAATGTTGTAGTGTTAAATAATAAACAATGCAAAAATGCACAGATTCCGTTCTCATAAATATTTAAGGCTGAAAAAATGCAAATGACAGGCTACTTTCAAGTAAAGGTTAAAAAAATCTGTTTTTCTTGATATTTCAAAACTTTTATAAAAATTGCAAAACTGCATGAGGGTTATAAATTTTAAACTAAAATATAAAAATGATTAAATAAAAAAATTAAAAAATTTTATCAGAACTATTTTTTCAATTTGAATAAATGCTTTAGATTTAAAAAAATATACGCTATACTATAACATATGCTTTAGAAGTAATGAAGAGTGATTTTTTAAGATATGCATCGGGTTTATATCCAGATCACTGCATTGAAAATATAAACTCATCAATTCTTTGGAAGTTTATAAAAGAATGTCAACTGAAGTTTAGGAAGCAATGAAAGAAGTTATACTCACAGAATGACTACCATTTTTTTTGCTGGGTAGGGTTAATCTGACTACTTCAAAAATCGATATTTTTTTGCACAGACTTCTGCCGAAACTTTTTCAAAATATTTTAGCAATAAAATTTTCATAATCGATTCTCTATAATTATCATTTTCTCAGAAACGGACAAAAATGAGTCGCTTTACGCTTGAACAACATTGGGAAATATTGGAAACTTATTTCCAAATTGATTGCTGTGTTGGCCAAACTGTGCGTTTGCTGAAAAGAAGTCTTAACCAAAATAGAGTACATGCTGTACGCCTGCTTGTGAAAAAAGTTTGTTGTATGGTGCGTATGTGGCTGCTATGGCCGAACGTCTGCATGTCTGCATTGCAACAGCATCGACCACCAATCGATCTCAACAGCTCGTTATTTCACATGATAAGAATAAAGATCTCGGATTATTCGCTTGCAAGGTCCAATTGATTCAGTAATTAAAGGCAAACGACTATCCACTTCGTTACGGCTTCTTAGTTTGGGCCTTACATTATCGGTCATTGCATTTGGCCGAATCATCAGACAAAGCACTTTTTCTCATCGACAGCTAGACAACAAACAAAATTGCAGCATCTGGGGATCGGAAAACCAACACGATATTGTTGGGAAGACAATGCAGCCACAGAGACTCAGCAAAAACATGGTAATGACAGGTCATTATTGTGTAGATTACTATGTAATGATAGGTCGTGCAAAAGGTCATTTAAATTACAAAATAATGGCCTACTAATAATGGATGGTAGAAGTACTTATATGTACATTCAAAATAATGATTTACTGGTAGTTACTGAAATAAGTACCGAATTCGTATTTCAGTTTTTTTATATTTATTGATTTTTTTTTTTTTAAAAACTACAACAAAATATAAAATTATCTACAGTAAAAGGTGATTTTGCAAAAATTCATTATTACATCTATATAAACTTGAATTTTTTAATGCAAAAAGTAGATGTTTTTAATATATTTTTTTTATAATTTTAAATACATATTATTTTTTTTATCGATTTCTTTAAGTAAGAAAATTTTACTTGAGAAAGGTCCACTATTATTTTACTAAGACTAACTATTTATTCTTGTTAGTAACCACTTATTCTTTCTCTACAAGTAACCAAGCTGGTAACTCATTATTCTCACTTTTTTAATAAGGGAGAGGGTAATGGCCACCCATGAATTTTGGGATATCGCGAACAAAAGTAGTTTAGGGAGTAAATTGCCTGGTAACTAGTAAAATCCTTTGTGGGCTACTTACTCCCTTAATTACTTGGTAATGTCTGTTTTTGCTGGGAGAGTGACAGTTTTGTGTGGATTTTGAAGTGCTGGCATCATTGGAAAATTTTTGAAAAATACAGCTGGAAACGCCATTTCAGTCCACGGCGAGCGCTTCAGAGTCATGATTATGAACTTTTTGTCTGGGATATTAACTTGGATAATCTTTGGTTTAGCAGGATGGCCCATCATTTCACATAGCTAATCAAACAATATTTTACGCACTAAGTTTGGTAATCGTGTTATTAGCCGTCTTGGTGAAGTCAATAGGCTTTGATTTGATATATTTAGTTTTTTCATGTGGGATGCCTTTCGTGAAATAGAACTACAGACTGAGCTACTGCAAAGCGAGCCGCGGCAGCTACATGCATAAAATCGTGTTCCATAAGTAATAGGAATATTTGTTATTTCTAATAAAGCCATAATATACCAAAAGAACTTGTTTAGTTATTTTTTTTAAATTTTAGAAAAAGTACTTTAAAAAAAAAAAAAAAAAATTTAGAATAATTATGGAATTTAATGCAATGAAATTTTCATAATCCTCTCTAGTCATAATTTTCTCAGAAAAAAAAAAAAGAATTTCATATTTAAAAGTATTTTTATTGGCAAAAACATTTTAATTTTTTTTCCTTTGTGACTCTGGGAATTTTCCCCCTGAAGGATTTAAAAAAATTCCGTCATAGCAAAGAATGAACCTACAGCGATATTAAGGAACAGATTTATTGTGACAACCGAATTTGTTGCTAACCAAATTAAGGTAGTTCCATGTATTATCATATTATTCGGTTACAGCTGTTAGCGTTTGCCGTTGTGTCTACCATATTATAACAGCATATTCTGTACATACAACCATTTTTTTCTAATTAACACACTATCTGTAAAAATAAATCACGGTTTCCATTTTAATTCCGTTTTATTTTTTATTTCTAATACACACGCATATTAAAGAAAATGTAGCAAAAAACGAACAAATAAATATTGACATTTTGCAATCATAAATAAGTTATCTGAAACCTAAATGACCAGAAGTTATACTGAAACATGTTTTCTAAGGATATTTCTGTTTTCCAAAATTCTTACAAAAATTCTGTTTTTTTTTCCAAAAAAAAAATTCTGTATGACTAAAATTCTGTTTTACAAAATTCGGTTTTACAAAATTCTGTTTTTAATAAAATTCTGTCTATTAAAATTCTGGTTTTTGAAATATGTTATTCCCCTTTCATTATGAGAAAAAAAATGCCGTTAAATTATTTATTAAGAATTAAAGCTTTTTTGGATATCTTATTAAAACATGCTCGTTATTTTCCATTGCTGTTATTATTCGAGAGGAACACTTATCTGGAATTCTTCTCGAGCACGTCCAATTAAAGGTTCCTTTTTGTCTTTTCATTTCCAAATAATAAAAATATCCGTTGAGACACAACATTTCTTTATTTTATTGGTTTTTATTAATTGCAGTTTATTCATTTTTATTTTTTTAAACACGACGCATTAAACAACACAATTGCGACTAATTTTAAATAAAATTCTGGAACATCATTTTTGACCAAACACACACAGTGTATGTGATGCATTTTATTTAAATTTGCAGTGTTTTTTTTTAACATTATTTTTTTTTTTTAAATGTAAGGGAAAGTTAGGGCAAAGTGATTTCTTAATTGTTTTATTTTAATGTATGTGTTTGTAATTGCATTTTCAGTTAAATAAAAAATTATAATTTTTTATTTAACTGAAAATGCAATTACAAACAGAATTTTGTGAACCAGAATTTTGTGAAACAGAATTTTGAAAAACAGAATTTTGGAAACCAGAATTTTGAAAAACAGAATTTTGTAAAACAGAATTTTGTAAACCAGAATTTTCGTCGAACAGAATTTTATACCCAACCCATATTTTGATAATAAAATCGCACATCTAGATAACATTCCTCTCTAAGGAAGACTTTTTGAATATTTTCTTTTTAATCTTCCTAGTGATATCCAGATGAGTTTTTCATAAGCATAATCTCTATTGGAATGCCACCAAATTTGATTTCCAGTTGCAAACAATATTTAGGTCCATATAGTTTTGTTGTTCGGATTCTTTCAACTAAATAAAGAAGACTAAAAACATTCATTAGAAATTTGGAATTATTCCTTTTGTTTATAATTGTACTTACCTGAACTAGCTCATAATTTTTTAAATTTTTTCCCTTGATTAGTTAATTGTTTGTACTCGGTTTGTTTTCTTTTTTTACAGAAAATATTGTAAAATCTTTTGATACTACACTTTGGTAGTTTCAAATAACAATTTTAATTTTTTTGACGGTTGGGTCTACCGAACATTACCACAATATTTTTTGAGCTCAGTATTGGATGATTTAACCAATTATTGAAGAATTCCAGCTTACATAAGGTTGTATTAGAAAATTTTTGATTATGAGAATATTTTATTTGTTTTAATTGAAAAAATTTATTATCGGTATTAAATTTGTTTGATTTCTAACTTTTTTTTCCATGTGTGTAAAATAAGATTTTAAAATTACGGCTTCCCTGAATTCTTCGCCATATTATCCTAGCTCCAGCGATTAGGGCTGAGTTATTAATGGGGAACTGTTCCCCTTCAGTAAAATATGCCAAATTTAAAGGAATATATATATTTAAATTTCGTACTTCTAGCCTAAAGATTTTTAAGAGCCCGCTAAAGAAGAAACTTTTTTGTTTTGATGACATTATCTCTAAATTAGCCACAGGAAACATTTATTAAATTTTAGATTTCCAGCCAAAGGGATTTGGGTATGTCAAAAGTATCTTTCTTATCAGTGAACACATATTAAAAAATTCAGATTTTTAAACAGGCCGTGGTATACTTTTTCCCTTTTAAGCCCTTACTTTTACCACATTCCTTGCCAAATTATAACAAGTACTTCCAGAAAACACATATTTAAAATTTCCGATTTCCAACCAAAGGCATTTGGGCAGGCCATCAATGGGAACTTTTTCCCTTTTCCCCTCTGCATTTCGAAAACGTACATTATCGGTAAATAAGCCCATACGACAAGACAATATTTAAACCAAAGCGGCTTGGGCAGGTTTTTAAGGGGAAATTATTGCCTTTTTGAAACCCTAGTTTTTATCATGTTCTCAAAAGTAACTGATCTACAAATTAGTCATTACTCCAGAGAACATATAATTTCATGTCTTTAGAGATTTGAGCAGGCCGTGAAGTTGAAAACTTTTCCTATTTTACACAAACATTTCAATTTCCTAGCTTCAGGGGTTTTCGACAACACTGTCCAGCTGGACTGTAGTAAAGTCAGAAACAAAATTAGCTTAAGTGACTTAGGCTAGGGTATGTTTTTTATAAAAAGAAAATTCAAAATTTTCTTAAAATAAAGAAATTATATTTCCAAAACTTTGTTTTATACCAAACTAAAGCTTAAGTCACTTAATCTAATTATGTCTCGGCCATATATATTTTCACCATTGAAATTTTTCTACCATTGAAATTTTTTTTTCTTAATTATTATTATTTTTTTTTGCCTGGGTACCAGTTGGAAATGCCATAAAAATGTCATCATGACGATAAGTAAATTTCTAAAGCTTTATGAAGACTTCTTTATTACACTTCCAATTGCGGAATTGGCACCGAATATAAATCATTTGAATTCACAAATAACAAATGCGAATTTTTTAAAATTCCGAATGCAAAGTTTTATTTTTTTTTATAAGTTTCCCCTGGGTATACAAAAAATGGATAAGCTAAAAACCAAACACAAATAGCTCCCCATGCAAAGAATTCTGGTTACATGCCTAGCAGTGAATACTGTATATCGTTAGTCAAAACACAAAAGGGCTTAAGTAACTAAATTTTCATATCTGATTTTATTGATGATTATTTGGCAGAAATTTTCCGAATTTATTGGTTGCCCCCAAAATTGCAATGTACTTGGGGTATCAATCGGTTAACGTTATTCGATTAATACAACAATTTTGTCAAATAATTGTTTGAATAATCTAAAATGGCCAAATTTTGAATATGAATAATTCGAATAATTTTATACGATTAATCGATTTATCAAAATTGGTAAAAAAAATATACAAAATTTTTTAAAAATATGTTTTTTTATAATTTTTGTAAAGCTTAATATAACATAAATGCATTTATAATATCCTGAAGAAAAGTATATTATCGAAAGCCATTCACAGAATAAAATTACAAAATTCTGTTTGTAATATTGAACATTTTTCATACACAGAAATCGAATTTGAATTTTAACAAATATTTTTAATTACATAAAATTTTGTAATACTTTCTTCTGTGTAAGACTCAAAATTTTTTTAAATTAAGTTTAAAAAGTAAAACAAAGAAATCTACAAATAAATAATTTGTTTACAAGAATGCGCTTAACACATCGGTTGAAAAATCCGTTGGATGACACATAGGTGGCGCCACAAAAGAAAAATCCTTAGGGTTTTTTGGAACTATCAAACTTTAGATGATATCTTTTAAAATTTAATGACAATTCGTTCATTATTTTAACAAGTTACAGCTGTTTTAGTGACGCTACTTTTGCGATGTTGAAAAAATAGACTCAAAGCAATTTCATGTGTTGATTTATCATTGCTTTTTAATGGGAGAAACAACGCTCAAGCCAAAGCTCGGCTTCATAAGTGTTCTTCAGACTGTGCTACATCGAGACAAATGGTAGAAATGTAGTTTGCTGACTTAAAAACGTGGCCGTACAAACACCGATGACGCCGAATGCTCTGGTCTCCCAAAAAAGGGTGGTTATACCGGAAAACATCAAAAAAGTTCACAAAATTGTTTTGGCAGACAGTAAAGTGAAGTTACAGGAGAAAGATGAACACGTCGGCTTTATTTTGCATGAACATATGTCCATGAGAAAGCTCTTTTCGAAATGGGTGCCGCGTTTGCTCTTTACCAAAGCCAATGCGCCTTGTCACAACCCTGCGGGAAAAGGACCTATCCCATGAAACGTACTATTCCAGGATATTCCATTGTGACAGGGACCGGTCACAGGATCGGCTGTTTTATATGTAAAGGGCCGGTCACTTTAACATGGGCTTGTCCTTGGAGGGGGTCAATTTCCCTTTGTGATATATCACAGGACTGGTCTAAAGGAATATAACACACAACCCCAAATATCATATCACAGAACCAACGCAAAATAACATATAAAGACTTTTAAACTGGTCACGTGGTAGGTACTTTAGGAACCAGTCTTCTCATCACTTATCTCTTGATATGAATTTTTACCTATCACGGGACAGGTCCCATTTCCCAACAGGTCCCATTTCCCTTTTTTCCGCAGAGAACTCGTACGCTATCATCGCCAAATTGCACTAATTACACTTTCAATTGCTTTCACACCTACCGCGATTTTTACCTGTTTTCAGACCTCGTGGAAAGAGATTTGGTTCGAATGAAAAAGTGATTGCCGAAATAGAGGCCAAATATATTCAGCTGATGTAATAACTCACACATAATATATCGTATAGTGGGAACTAAATAACTTTTCCAATGTATAGGCGTTTTAGAAGACAATTAAGCCAAATCTCTTAAAAAAACTTTTGACAAAATTAATCACAGTTTTTTTTTTTAACCAAATATTGGGACAGGGGGACGCAAACATACATCTGTATGGAAATATCTGAAGTTAAGGTTTAACTCATGTTGTTTGTATAGGGTCCGCCATCTAACGTTTTTTTTTTTTAACTAGTGCTTATTTCCTGAATGGTAACACTTAGCTCATGTCTGATTTGACAGATAATTAGTTTTATCCTTCCGCTGAACGAATATGGTTGTGTATACGCTTGAACAACGCTGGGAAATATTGCGACATTACTTTGAAAATCATGGTAATGTTGCAGAATGTCATCTTTTCAATGTCATCTTTTCAGATGAAGCTCATTTTGATCTTGGCGGGTATGTAAACAAGCAAAATTGTCGCATTTGAGGCACAGAAAACCCGCACGCATACATTAAAAAGCCGATGCACCCAAAACGAGTCACTGTTTTGTGCGGATTTTGGTCCAGAGGCATAATTGGGCCATTTTTCTTCGAAAATGAGCAAGGAGTGGCCATTACAGTCAATGGCGATCGTTATCGGGCCATGTTAAACGAATATTTGTTCACAAAAATTGAAGGAGGATATTGGCAAGATTTGGTTTCAAAAGGACGGCGCTACGTGCCACACAACCGAAGCTACACTCGATGTTTTGCGCCCTGTTTTTGAAGATCGCATTATCAGCCGCAGAGCTGATGTCGTTTGGCCGCCTCGGAGCTGCGATTTGACACCGTTGGACTATTATTTTTGGGGTGCCGTCAAAGATAAGTGTTACGCCGACAAGCCAGAGACAATTGACGCCTTAAAGGACAATATTCGTGAAGCCATTGGTGAAATACAACTGCACACAATCGATAATGTATTTAAAAATTGGACCGATCGTGTAGGCTACTGCATGGCCAGCCGAGGCAGCCATTTGAATGAAATTATTTTCCATTATTAACTGGAAGGATTGTACTTTCAAATAAAAAAGGAAATTTAAGAAAATATTCAGTAGTTTTTTTTTATAGCATTTTCAAGAAAAAAAGTTATTTGGCGGACCCTATGGTTAAGTTCGCTGATCTGAGCATATTTTAGACATAAACGCAAGTCTGACTAATCCAGTATTAACTTTATACAATTTTAAACAAAAACGGCAGGCCTGCCTTGTGTGGTTCATTCCGATTTGGATATAATTTTAATATGTGATAGAAAGGACAAAAAAAAAATAACAAAGAATGCTTACAAAATACGATCTCAATAAATACATTTTTATACATATGAATTTTTAAAGTGTTGTTGAATTTATTTTTTTTTTTCACTTTTTTAAACTTTGAAACCAATATATCATATCCACAAACGATTAGAGATCTTATATCCACTAAAAGACAGTTACGCAAGAAATGGCATCATCCGCTAGATAAAACTGTTTTGAATAATGCAACACAAACTCTTAGACGAGAAATGAAAAAAGTTCAAAAATGTGAATTTTAATTATATCTGTCAGAATTAACTAGAAAAAACCGGTTTTGGTTTTCTTCGAAAAATAGAATTTAAAAAAAACCGGTTTCGGTTTTTGCAGAAAAAACCGGTCAACCGGTTTTTCGGTATTTTTTAATTTGAATAAAAAGCTTATAATTTGTTAATTATGTAAAAAAAAAAACAGAAATTTAATATATAAAGTAATAAAAATAAAAAAATACATTTTTTGAAAAAAAAAAAATAATTTTTTTATTGTATTTCATTTCAAAAAAAATCATTTCAACATTTCATTCGTTGGTTTTAATATTTTTTAATATAATATCTTAAAAATTAATATTATAAAACTATATTCATATCAAATGCATAGAGATCATTAAGTTTGTAAATTGGCTAAAATTAGGTACGTTAGTAATTTGAACGTTTAAAACGTTTGGCATTAAATAAGTTTTTTTAAAATTACATTTTAAATATGTAAAAAGAAAATCTATTTTTCACTTCTAAAATAATATTTTAGAAATAATATGCAATTTAAATGATACGATTTTTTTGTTTGCTTTTGATAAAGCTAGAAGTGGAAAATACTCTTTTACTAATAATATTGTTGGACAAATAGTCAAGAAACAATTAAATAAATATTTCAACTTTTCAGTTATTTTGTCGCATTTATCAAGATGTATGAAATCATCATATAATGATGAATGATTTTGTACAGTTCTTTTTTAGGATTTTAAATACTGTTTATTGTGTTATTAGATCAGAAATTAAACTATTTGAATTTGGAATATCCAAAGTTAAGTCTTCATCGGAATATATCGGACTTACATCTAAATCTTCATAACCAAACGATTATAAAAGTGTTCGGAAAAAATAAAAGAGACCAAGTAAACCAGTTGGTGATGTAATTAAAAAAACCGGTTAACCGAACAAAAAAGACCGGTTTTCGGTTTTCTTCGAATTTACAAAATATTCGAAAACGATCGGTTTTTAATAATAAAGAAACCGGTTGACCGGTTTTCGGTTTCGGTTTTTGAATACTCTAGAATTAACCTATGACAACAAGACCGTCTACCAAGCATCTGCTTTAAGAAAATCTGAGGGTAGTTGGGCTAAATCTAGCGTTGAAAAGGCTTTTGCTGAATATCTTTCAAGTCTTTTTAGCTCTGGCCCATATAATGACCCCGAGTTAGAAGAAATAAACAATCAATTAGAAGAAGACATTCCACTTCTTTCTATTACAGAAGTCATAATGGAAATTAGTCGCCAAAAATCAAAAAAAAGTCCTGGCTTTGATTTAATTGTTGCTGTTCCTTTAAAAAATTACCTCATCAAGGTGTAGTTAAAATAGCAAATATATTTAATGCTGTTATAAAACTCAAACACACCCGAAGTCTATGGAAAGTAGCAGAAATAATAATGATTCCAAAGACAGGAAAAAATCCATGGGAAGCTAGCTCATATCGTCCAATTCCTCTACTTCCATTCATAGGTAAATTATTATAAAAAATTTTATATTTGATAGAAATATAATACCAAAGCATCAATTTGGTTAACGGGAAAAACGCGCAACGATTGAACAAATACATCGTATTACCCACTCGATCGAGATTGCATTATAAAGAAAAAAAAATATGCTCAGCTGGATTTTGGGATGTCTCAAAAGCCTTTGACATATATATAAAATAAATCTACTTCTTCCGAAGCAATACTGTCAACTGTGTCCTGAATCCTACTTATCGGATTCGGGAGGATAATGGACTAAAAAATGGTGCATTAAATTAAATAGCTTGAAGTCTAACCACGTAGATTTCATAAATAAAAATGTTGATTACAATCCAATATACTTAGACTAAGAAATAATTCCATTTGCAAATACAGCAAAGTACCTAGCAATGACACTCGATGCAAAATTACATTGAAAAGAGCACGTGAAGAAGAAACAAAAAAGATCTGGAAATAAAATATAGAAAATATAAATGGCTTTTTGGTAGGAAATCGCCTTTATCGTTACCAGTATGGACCTATTCAGATCGGGGGATGTGCGAAGAATTGTGTAATAGAAATCATAAAAAGATTTCAAAATTAAGTATTACGAAATTTAGTAAAAGCTCCATGGTACATAAGAAACACCGATATTCATAGTGATCTAAAAATGGAAGCAATTGCTTCTGAAATACAAATCAAAGCAGAAGCACATAAAGTTAAACTTTTACACCACCCAAATAGTGAAATTTCTGCCCTCTTTCATACTTCAGGATTGCCAAGAAGATTAAACCGCTACAAACCACACGACCTTAAATGGCGCTTCAACCAGTAAGAGGTTTTTGTCAAAAACTTCGTTTGCTGTAATTATTTTGATACTTAAATAAACATATATTTTGTATTATGAAATTTAAACTGCTAGTTTGTCAATATTGACTAGTTGTAGTCCTTAAGTAGAAATTAAAAAAAAAAAAAATTTAAATGAAATTATTTGAAGGATTAATCGATTAAACAAAAAAGTCGTGCATCGCTCCATAAAATCTTATCGTTTCATAAATAAAACTCTCAGATTTATTTACGAATTTGTAAAATTGGCGTATTTGCTTCTACCTTAAAATAATTAAAATATAAGTTACGCCAATTTGTATCTTAGGTGACGATATATAGGTTACATAAAATAATTTAAAATGTATCCTTAGAGATTAGTATTTATATATTGTTTTAAATATAAAGTAGTCATTAATTTAAAAGGTTCTATGTATTCATGGTATTGTTAAGATTTTGTAACAATAAAACTTATGTAGGTTTCTCAAAACAAAAAAAATCAACGTAGTATATTATTTATATTATTTCTATTAAACTAAATGACCCAAGTTATTAACGTTTGACTTATTTTTTTAATTATTATTATAACTTCTTAACTCTTTGTTTATAATATTTCATTGTTATCTATCTAATATTTATGTATTTTACAGGTGCTTCATTGGAACGTCGTAGTGGTAAATTAATCGAATCTAAAATGAAAGTTTTATATGAACAAATGCCGGTTATTTATATTTATGCGATTAATACTACAGCTGGTAAAGATCCTAAACTGTATGAATGTCCCATTTATCGTAAACCTCAACGTACAGATTTAAAATATGTTGGTTCAATAGATTTTGAAACAGATTTCAATCCCAAACACTGGACATTGCGTGGTGTAGCTTTGCTGTGTGATATTAAGTAAAAGGTGCAATATGTATATGTATGTGTATGGATTAAGGCTATTAGTCCTGGTGAGGGTGAAAGAACACAAATAAAATGTTAGTAGTCCTGTATGTATGCTACTTATATAGAGTTTTGTATATTTTTTGAGATGCTGTGATAATTTTGTTACTAATTGAGACATGTATTTATATATTCCCTTGATTTTATTTTTGGCATATTGTTGTTGTCTTGTATACATCCTTATATTCTTGTTTTATATATTTATGTCATGTCCTTAAAGATTGTATGTTATCCTGTATTTCTATCCTTATATGTATTAATTTCAAAATTGTTAAATTAATTGCTATAGGCAAGTTAATTATATGAACATCCGTTTAACATTAAATGGGAAAATGTATTGCTGAGAGAAATTTGTAATACAATTATTTTATAAAAGTAAATTGTCTTAAAAATATTTATTGCAAATGTAAACTATATAAAATGTATACTAAAAATGTATATTCACATCATTAAAAGTCTATTACTGAAAATAGGTTGTTTTAAATTATTTAATTTAGTTTTTAGCTGCTATTATGGGTAAGTATTTGTGTGTGTGTGTTATGTAAAGATAACATATAAAATTAAGTGGTTGATCAAATGTTCGACCCATTGTGAATTTCAGTTTTTTTTTCTAAATTTGTAGACATAAATCATTTCTTTTTTTTTTTTTGTAATATTTCAAATTTGTATGTGTAAAATTTTTATTTTTAATATACATAAAACACTTTATTTTTTACCATTCGCAGAATTCCTGTGAGTTTTGCCACTTCCGGCACTCAGCCAACTCTATGCTGTAAAAGTATAATAAAAGTTATTTTAGTTAATATATATGTAAATGCAGATGTTTCAAGTTGAAACATCTGTAAACATATCTACTCAAGATATAAAATAAATATAGACACGATACAGTGTTATAGTCTTATAAGGAAGTTATTCTTAGCGGGCTCTATCAAATAACTCCATTATAAGTTTAGCAACACTTTATGACTGCTTAACCCTCTAATGCTCTTTGTTCTGATATCTAGAATATTTATAATACCGGATGTCCGTCGGGAAGGTAAACTACTTTGTTTGTTTATAATTTTTGATTAAATGCAAGAGAATGGATCTTATATTGATAAATGTTTTATTTAATGTCGGCAATTATGTATGGAATACAATATCAGATAAATGTCCGCCTCTGTTAGCCTCACAAATGCGAGCCCTTTTCAGCACATTTTTCATTACATTCTCACACATTTAACGCGGTATTTCATTAATTTCATCACGAGTATTTTATTGAAGTTGTTCAAGCGTTTCTGGTTTGTTTGTATAAACCTTGCTTTTCAGATATCCCAAAGTCCGAAGCAGTCAAATCAGGCGACCATGGAGGCCAATCAACATCACCATTTATTGAAATAACTTGTTGTGGAAAGAGGACTCGCAGTAATTCCATTGTAATCCAGACTGTATGCGATGTGGCACCGTCTTGTTGATACCACATGTTAGTGAAGCCCAAAGCATGCAGTTGTGGCTTTAAAAAGTTTTCAATCATATCACGTTTTTATTTTCAAAAAAGTAAGGTCCTCCAGACTGTCACTTTTAATGGATGCAAAGGGGACTGATGAATAATTTAAGGGTTTTTCATTGCCCTGAACCGACTATTCTATTTATTCACATCAGAGAACTGCACATGCTGATTGCAAAACGTTCATACGCATATGCTCCAACACACATATTTGTTGATGATTTTAAATCAAACAAACGAGGTGCAAATTCTTGTCACTGATTTATAATCATCGGTCGTTTTTATACCATTGATTTTATTCTGTTCGTTTGAGTCAACAATAATTATTTTGATGTAGAATAAATCAGAAAAAGCAATAAATAAAGCGTATGTGTGTATTCATAATTAAAACAAAATAGTTTCTTATCTACAAAAAGGGGGTGGTTTTGTAGAAACACATTTCATAAATTAGGGTGGGTCTAAAATCCGGTTTTTTAGAATTTTTATTAGTAATACCAAAAATATTGTTCTTTGTGAATTTTTTCTTTTTTAAATTTAGATCGAAATCTCAGGCTCTCCCAATCCGGTTAAAGTTAAATATTACCTAATTTTCCAATCAAAATAGAAGAAAAAAAATTAAGACAATATTTAAATTTTTCCGAATTAGGCAAGCCTGAGATATCGACCTAATTTTTTTTTCCAAAAAAATATATTTTTATTTCACAAAGAAGAATATTTTAAGTATTGTATTACTAATAAAAATTCGAAAAAAGCGGATTTAAGTCCCACCCTAATGTACACAATATAATTTATGAAATGTGTTTCCATTTTGTTTTAATTATGATTACACTCATACGCATTGTTTGTTTTTTTTCTGATTTATTCAACGCTGACTTTTTGTTGAGTGATTACATTTGCATAAAACATAATCGACAGATGATTCACACTGATCCCAATTACGCGTTCAGTAACATGATGCTGATTTTATTCTACAGTGAATTTTGTTGAATTATTAAATGTGAACAAGAATTTTTGTGTATGATTAAATCAAGAAAAAAGTTGATTTTGCAGTTCCCTGATTCACATATCCATTCAAAATGAAAATGTGCCTGATCACTCATTATGATTTTTTCATGAAGATCGGGGTTGTCATGGGCGAGCTGTAACATCCATACTTGCAAGCTCTTGTGTCAACTGAATTTTAAATGGAATCAAATGCGAATCCTTGTGCAAAAGTTGTTCTTTGAAGACTAAGTTAATGAGCACGGCGTCTAATTGAGATTAATGAATTGTTTTGAACACTTTCTTGAGCAGCAGTAATGTTTTCTGCCGATATTGCAGTACGTTGTGGTCCATGCTTGGGCCTATCACCTACAGACCCTCTTTCTTCGAAATCATTCACTACACGGTAAATAGTGCGTTTTGTTGGCACGTTGTTTCTCCCAAAAATTTCACGTAACTTTCTCGTCGTCACAGTAATCGATAATTGAATTTGATAAAATGTTTTAACGATTCAAACACGCTGGTTTATCAAATATTTTTCCATAATAAATTTTTCACGAGTCTACTTCACGACTGCCAAATATGAACTGTCAAGACTAATGTTTACCAATATGGCGGCAAAACAAAGTAGTATACCTTCCCGGCAGACACCCTGTATTTACTATTACTTTGCGAAATTTAACTAAACATTAATAAATTTTAACGAAATGAGTTCTACTTACTACAAAGTCTGAGTGTATTAGATGTACTTAATTTCAAAAAAAAAAAAAAGATTTTCATAGAACGTGTCCTATGAGTCCTGGAGCAAAAATAGTAACGCATTTTATATGTAGAAGCCCTGAACTACCTTGATATTATGATATAAAATGATATGCTATAATATGATATAATATGCCTGTGCGTAAATATACAATGGCGGATCTATAAGTCCGTGACTTTTTGAATGAAACACAGGTTTTTGGATAAAAAAAATCATTTTATTTTTAAAAATAGTATTCTTTGAGTAGTTTTTCCAATTATTCGACCCTGCCGGTTAAGCGGTTAGGTCATTGTTTAAAAAATTAAGAAAATTTATTAATCGGTTATTCTGGTCGATTAATTGGAAAAATATGCGATTAATTGATTTATCGTTTAATGCAAAATAAATGTATTTCTTTTATCAATAAGAACAATTTAAGTCTATTGCGTTGATTTCTAAAGTGTTTTAATAGAACAATTCAAAGCATTCTGAGATTTCTTAAAGAATTTTTCTCAGAAGAATCAGACGACTCTTTAGAAAGAAAATGTCAGACGTGTTCAGTAGTAGAAGTAAGCCCTTAAAAACGCAGTGCAGATAGTCAAAAAAGTTGCTTTTTATTTTCTTTATATGAAACTGTCCAGAATAAAAAAATGCCTAAATAAACAAGAGCTGCCTTCGAAAAAGTTCAATAACAAATTCTAAAAAATATAGTATGAATAGTTTTTTTCGAAATTCAGAAACAAGTTTGATAGATCAGCCACTGTTCCTTGACACTTTCCCTACACTCAGAAAAAAAAGTAAGTAGAAAAATTTCTAAACTGTTTTCAATCCCACTTCACTATTTTTGTACTGATTTTTTGTAAAAAAAATATTATTTAGTAAATTTTGTTTGTTATTTACATCCTACAAATTACAGAACTTTTAAAATTTTTTGAAAACCGATTTGCTAAAGAGTGGATCTTGAAGGAAATGTTATTTCTAATAATTAAAACTTATACATACATACAAACTTAAATTTATTTAAAAATGTTACATAGGTCCAAAAATAGGACATCGACTTAAAATAGCATTAAGAACTATTTTAGTTCTAAAAGTCCGCCCTTAAACAATTAAAATTTCACCTAAAACCAATAAATTTACTTAAATTATTTTTCAAAACAAAAATAAGCAAATTAAAACACAAAAACTATTCTTTAAGCCTTTGAATTTTTTTTTTAATTTTGTCTAAAATATTTTTTTTTTTTAGCAACAAATGCTATCGGCTCGTTGTAGCGAAAACAGACCAGAGTCTCTTGTGGGAATTGAATACACGACCCCCGCACTGATAAGCTAGCACGCTGCCAACAGGCCTACCGGGCGCTCACACACATCAAATTGGTTTTAAAAAATCTGTACTATGATTTGTAGATGAAACTGCCTGAAAAAATATGAATATAAACAAATTTAAAATTTTTTACAAATGAGTAAAATCGCACTTACTACCGAAATATTATTTGCGTGTTGTAGTATTGTCCTGAAAAATACCGCTTGAGATAGTTTTGATATTTTTTTTTCTAATTCTTGAAGTTTTATTGTTTGCTTATAGTATTGAAAAATATTTATAATTTATTTAGTTTTATTAATTGACAATCTACAAATACTTACAAATACTTACCAGGCTATTTACTCGCTTAATTACTTTTTTTCGCGATGTCCCAAAAGTAATGAGTGGTCATTATCTTCTCACTTACAAAAAACACAAAGTAATGGGTGGTCATTACCCTCTCGCTTACGAACAGCCAAAAAATAATGAGTACCTATTACTTTTTGGACATCGCGCACAAAAGAAATTAAGCGAGTAAATAGCCTTGTAAGTAGTTGATACCATGTTTTTTCTGGGTAGATAATTTAAAATAATAAACAATAATAGAATTGTGATATATTAAATGCGTAATTTACATTAAAATGTGTCTATAAATTTGGAAGCATGTTTACTTTTACATGTAATAGTGCGTAATCTAATTTGCAAGCATAAAGTGTTTAATTATAAGTATTTTGCTTTATTTTACATAAAATTTTAAACATATTTTGGAGCTGTTTTACATGCATTTTTTAGAGTGTATAACATTGTAGGTATCGGAGATACTTAAGGATATGTGAATTTAATGGCAGGATTATAGAGAAAAAATCCTTGTATATAGATGCCAGAAATGGACCTAAGTTAAGTCAATTTCATTTTCAATATTAGAAGTACTTCCTTATTAGAATTACTGTATCTCTACAAATGTGTATGATTTTTATTTCAAGATTTTAAGTGTTTAAAATAAAAAATGCAGAAATTATACAAATAAATTATTTTTAGTACTTTTGAGGGGAAACAAATTTTTTAATGATGCAAGTATACAAAAAAAAAAAATCGGTAAAAGAGATTTCAATGCTTTTCTTAGTTTTCATATAAGATTGTTTTTAAAATTTTAAATGTATAAGCGGTTCATTTTGATAATATTTCTTTCCATTTCAAATCGATCTTAGTCTTAAGTCCGGTAATAGGGTCTGCGCCAGTTTTAATTCTGCTCTGCCATTTTTTCTGTAAAAGAATATAAGGGAATATAAAGTGTTATTAATAAAAGATAAAAAAATATAAAGAGTATTGTATTAATTGTTATTCCATTTGTATTGCATAAATTATCAGTCAAAACCACAATTCTGTAATGAAATTAACTTAAAAAAAAATTACAAATTATTAAACCTTGAAAGGTATTTATAATAAACAGGAAACAAGGTTAAAGACCCCACTTTCATAACAAATTATTATATTGCTCGAAGGACTTACAGGACAGTGAGAGGATGCACTTAAAGAATATACTTCTAAAGATATACATTATATTAGTAGAAAAATGAAAAGTAATAATCAAAATACATTGAAGATAAATTGAAGGTTTTTTAAATTTGTTTTGCAGTTATCAAAAATCAAAAATTGTCACAACTTATATATTAATAAAACTTAAATTTCAATTATTGGTATAGTAAGGCAAGTTTAAGATATACCCCGATAGGACGAATTCTGGGTTAATATGAACTAATTTCAAAGTGCCGACTTTTTTGTTTAACAATTTAACAGATGGTTTTTTATCTGTTAATAAGAACTCCCTTAACACGAACCTTCGGTTAAAATTTTTTTTTCGTATTTTCATAAAATTTTTAACTGAACAATCTGAATTTTATTTTTAAATGTATTACAAACAGTTTATTTGAAAAGTTCAATTAAAAAATTTACACAATTTTTAAAATGTTGTTTTTAGAAACTTTAAATATTTTGTAAATAAGTAACATGTGTTGGACACATTTTACATCGGTTAATATAAATCTCTCTTGAAATGAACTAATTCTGGTACCTCGGAGTTCTTGTTTACCGGATTTTTTTGTTCTAATTATATCTTGGTGAAAGGAATATTTTTATTTTTTTTTATGTCAAACATAAAATTGAAATTTCATTGTATTTACAGATTTTATAGACACACTTGTCAATAATTGTGACAACACTTGTGAAATTTGCTGATTACCTTTTATAACTATAATAGTTAATAAAAAAAGTTTACCTTTAACATTTTAATGTCGGCCATAACACATGTTATGACTAAGAGAAATAAAAAAACAATTAAAAACTTATTCATTTGAATAAATTTACTTAAACTTTGTACTCTATTTTTCTCAAAACTCTTATCAAGACTATATACTATTGAATTTTTTAAACTATTCTGTTGTAGTTTTATAAACTATTTCTATTACCCAGCAAAATATTTCATTACCAATTAAATCATTATATAATAAAATAAAATTTTGTTCGGGGCCCTTTTTTGTGGACGAAATAGCTGTTATAAGCAGTAAAGCGTATCTACTTATAAGTATCGGTAACTACTTATTTTTTAATTGCTAATATGTATATTATTTACTTATTCGCAATAAGTACCTCTTTTATTTCTATGTAGTTATGTTTTCAACGATATTAAAAATAAAAGACAATGGCAAATTAACAATCGTTACCTTATTTACCTGGCTTACGCAGACGAGCTTCAAGAACAGCTGCAATACAGAGGGCTAAAAATAAATGTAGCCGAAACAAAAACACTAAGTATCGGTAAAACAATTATGCTATATAAAATTCGAGATTGCTGCATATGGAGGAACCGAACTCGATGTAATCGCTAGAATAAATAAGGCCGGGTCATCTTTTGGCAAAGTAACAAAATCAGCCAATCCACAAAGCTGAGAATTTTCGAAGCAAATGTTAAGTCGGTGCTCCTATATGGGTGTACAAGCTGGAGGGTTACAACCCTGCGGGAAAAGGACCTACCCCAGCACACGTCACATGACCGGTTCATTGCGATAGGGACCGGTCACGGGACCGATCTTTTTAACATGGGAGGGCGTCAATTGACCTTTGTGACATGTCACAGGACTGGTCTTAAAGGACGTGTCGTGACTTTTAAACCGGTCACGTGATATATACTTTAGCAACCGGTGCTCTTTTCACCTATCTCGTGATATGTTTTTTCGGAACCGGTTTAGTTTTCACCTATCCCGGGACAGTTCCCAATTCCCAACTGACCCCTTTTTTCCCGCAGGGAAACGACATACAAGACGACTTCAAACTTTTATCAACCACTGCTTGAGAGAAATATTACGCATCTTTTGGCCTAGAACGATATCAAATGCCGTGTTGTTAGCAAACACAAACCAAATGCAAAAAGAAACCGAGATACATAAACGCAAGTGGCAGTGGATAGGACCATCCTCCGTCGAAACGACAACAATGTATATAAGCAAGCTCTTAGATGTAATCCATTTCAACAAAATGGTAGAGAAAGCGGCAGGCCACGCACGACATGGAGACGTTAAACTGAATCTGAAAAGAACGAACTGGGAATATCTTTGAATAAACTAAGGTCTATTGGTCAGAACCGGTTCAGATGGAGAACAGCTGTTATTGGCGCCCCATGCTCCAATGGAAGTTAGAGGAATATAATAATATGTAAATTTTTCTACATTATTCGATCTATGTGTTTTAGTTATATATTTTTAATTTTATCAGGCTCGAGATCATAATTTAATGTTATTAATGAATAGTAAACACTAATTTTTTTTATTAAAAATTGTAAGGATCAGCGCTAGAGGGAGTGCACACTTTCGACCCGAGCGATCAGGTCATCTTCAGCCTCCTTATCAACACCCAACCCACAAATAACTCATGGTTTTGAACAGGCTTTTATATCAGACACTCTAAGGAAAATGAAATTTTTCATTTAAGTGAATGAATACCCGTAGAAATGAGCTTTTTTCATCTATTTATAGAAATACCCTTTGGCAACCATTCCATTTCTGGGAACGAATTGGGAATCTAGCATGCTAATATTTTTTCTTTTACAACATATTTGAGTGTTGCTTATTATATTAGATTATAAATTACATCGAGCACTATGTTTTTGTATGTAAGTTTTTGTATATTATTCGATGTATGTGTGAGTTATTTGTGGGTTGGATGGTTTATGAGGAGGCTGAAGATGACCGGGTCGCTCGGGTCGCTCGGGTCAAAAGTGTGCATTCCCTTTAGCACTGATCCTTTTCCATTTAATATAAAAATTTTAATTTACTATTCGTTTGTAATATTAAATTATGATCTCGAGCCTGATAAAATTAAAAATTTATTATGAAATATTTCATAAAAGTATGATAATTTGTTTAACAATTTTTTTTTAATCTTCATTTACATAACCGAGCCATTAGGGCCTCATGTGGTTAATTAAAGCTACTATCTAAATAACAAACTTCTAGATAAATCATTATATATCATACAAATTATATCCGAAATCCCTAACCGAGCACTAGCAACAAAGGCTATCGGCTCGTTTTAGCGAAAACAAACCAGAGCCTCTGGTGGGAATCGAACCCACGACCACCGCATGGATAAGCTAACACTTTACCAACTAGCCTACCTTATGAACACTTTTAAGCAAACCAACAAAGAAATTCAAAATTAACCATACAAATTTATAAGTGTTTGTGGAGTATTAGGTAGAGTTGTAGGTTAGCTCAGTACTCCGAATTTTCGAGTCCAAATCCCAGAAAATAAAACATTCAAATGATTATTTGGCAAATATTTCAAAGAAAATTTAAATTAGTTGTGGTGCAGTAAGTAAGAGTGTAAACTACGAATTGATTGCCCAGGTTCGATACCGGAAAAATTTAAAAATATTTTTTTTCCTAAGATAAAATTTCTATGGAATATAAATATTAAATTGTACAACTGAATATTGGCTTTCACAACTAAATAAATAATTTAATATAAAGACAGTTGTCGTAACCGCCAGAATTCGATTGCCAACAAATTCGGTGGACACAACTGATACTGTTTCTGGGTGTAGTAAAAAATGTTCTACATTGAGTTATTTAGAAATTTGCAATAAGCATCTATTACTGAGATTTTGCTGGGTAAAGTTCGTTTCAGTTTAGCAGGTGTTTCATTTATTGCAGTTTAATTTAATTATGCATAACTTTTAGTTTTGTATTAAATAGTGTAACAGATTCGTCTCAAACTTATATAGTCTTAAATACTTTATTGAGGGAAAACAAAAACTGTCTAGATTTTGGTATTTGATAACTTTTAATTGAAAAAAAAAAATTTTTAAAAATTTACGACTATGTAACACTCTTCAGCACATTATGATTTTTCGCCCCTCTTCATATTGATAACGTTTTATTAGTTGTTAGTGATTTGAAATAAAAAAGGAAATCTTAACACGCAGAGAAAAAAACATGGTTGCGACATAATCACTGCTAATATATTGTGCTTGCTACAATCTGGTATGGTTGTTACAACCATGTTTTTGGTTTTCTAACGATCAACATGGTTGCTACCATCATTATTATAGTAAATATTTTACTATTTTATGATTGAGACCTTCTATTTCATAACATGATTGGCTGTAACCATATTGTGGTAACAAAACCTCTGACTATGCAAAAAATATGATAATTATGCAACCATAAAATGCTGGTAACAATTAATAAATAATTATACATGAATTAAAACATGACTTTAATATTTACAGTCATAATATTGTCTTGTTTTCATAAAAACCAATATTTTATCAGTTCAGTCAGTTTGTTTTTACTACAAAATGTCTTAAAAAATAAATCATATATTGTTAAATGCTGGGATTTTACATTTATATATAGGAATCATAATATGCTTATTAATGTGCCATAATATGATATAAGACAGTCATATTATGTATATTAATAATCGTAGTATAATAAGAAGGATGATATATATTATTGTAGCGATCATATACTGATAATCTAGGAATCATAATATAGTTATGGGGACTAAAATATGATAGCATTTTGAGTATACTATGATTACATGCGATCATATTATGATAAATTCAAGATCATTATATGTTTATTTCTAATCAAAATATAGAAATTTTTGAATCATAATATAACTGTAGGGACCATATTTTGGTAAAATTATGGTTATTTTGTTATCATAATATGATAACCATATTATAGTACGACTATGGTTGGCACAATCATAAACCAAAAAATATATGATGCTCTTCGAATATGATTGTCCCAACCATGTTTTTTCTCTGCGTGAAGGAAGTGCTGTAAAACACTTATCTCATACACCTTAAATGTTTTAACAATACCTGTATAATAAATTCGCTACTTCCCAATAAATTTAGAAACGACACAGTATCGATATCAAATTCCAAAACATCAGTGATATCGTTAACGATATTCACAAATAATATTAAATTTTTTGAAAAAACTATTTTGTACACTCGCAATATATTTTTCGTTATCGATTGACATTGATTGTGGGTTTTATCCCCAGTCGCGGCAACATCAGCTTATAAAAATAAGCACATGTTTATGAATTTTCTATCTCTAATACACACGCAACGTCCTTCTTCGGTGTTTCCATAGCACTTAACCTTACCGAAGCAAATTAAGATAACAGGGCTACGAACTAGAAAGGGAGAAACTACTTTGGTACCCCAGAATTCATCTTGTGTTTATGCACCCTTTTTTTTGAAGGCGTGATCCCTCTGAGAAGTCAAATATATCATTAGTTGGATATTTTTTATTTTTGTCTACACTCAGAAAAAAAGTTAGTATAAAAATTTTTAATCGGTTTTCAATCCCACTTTACTATTTTTCTACTAATTTTTGGTAAAAGAAATATTATTGAGTTACTTTTTTTGCTAAATACATTTTACAAGTTGCAGAATTTTTACAGAATATTTACAAATTTTTGTGGCAAACTTCTGAAAAAATTTTACAAATTTTTGAAACCCGATTTGCTAAAATTAGCAAAAAAGTTACTAATTTTAAAAAATTGAAGGAAATGTTATTTATAGTAATTAAAATAATTACATAGGTTGAAAAAAGGGATCAGACGTAAAGGTACTTTTTACAATCGACTCATGTCCAAAATTAAGACATCCACTTCAAATAGCACTAAAAACTTTTTTAGTTCTAAAAATCAGCCATTAAAAAAATTAAAATTTTACCTTAAAATCGAAAAATAAAACAAGAATATTTTTCAAAACAAAAATTAGCAAACTAAAACAAAATGATAAATTCGTCTAACAAATTTTCAATTTCCTTGGTAATTGAAACGCAAATAATAAAGCAAAAGCCAATTTTAATTGGGCTTTAACGGCGAATCGTTAACAAAAAAAAATTGTTTAAGGAATTCTAATATCTCTTGATTAGAAAAAGTACAATAACATTGTCATTTTTTAAACGATTTACACAAATAAAAAAGCTTGTTTTACTCAGAAGGACACTGACTTTGAGATTATTTTTGTTTTTAAAGAAGATTTGAAAAAACCCTCGTAGAAAATGAAAAAGTTTAAAAAAAATGAAAATATATTTTATATTATTGAAAAAATCTCTACATATTTATATTAATAGTATACAGGAAGTATATATACTTGGAAAGAGCACGTTTATTTCTAATTAATGCCGTTGACCGTTTCGAAATCGGTTAAAAAAATGACTGAGTTAAAAAAGTTTAAGTGCGCCAGTCAAAAAAAAATTCTCTCGAAAATTTTGAGGGTATATTGCAACTTATAAAACCGGTTATATTATACACTCAGCTAGACCTACAATCTACACTAGGTCATTTCACTAGTTCTTGCATTTTTTTTTTGTAGCAGCGTGTAATCAGTACCTGGTCAAATTTACATTCCTGTGATCAGCAAAATGCGTATAAGTCTTTCCATGTCAAATCAACCAATGGGTGTAACCCACCTCCTCCGAATTTTACGATTTTTTGTAGAAGCACAGTATATGTTAACACAAAAACTATACAAAGCTTGAGGGCACACCTGGATCCGGAAATATAAGGTCTTGAAAATCGGAAAAAATAAAAAAAATTACAAAGTTGTACTTACTTAATTGTCATTTTCTTGAAAAGTATTAAAGGTACGCAGCTTATAATCATCGCATTTGAAAGGGTATCAAATTACCGTTGATTTGATATGCAACTTCATTTTTTTTTTGTTAAAAAGGTCGAAGGTCACTTTTATTGACCAATAACTAGGAAGCTTATATTTCCAAAAAAGCGATCCTTTTAAAAATTTAAAAAAAAAATTGTGTTAAAGATGGCTTTCTTCTCTACAGCTGTGACAAATTTTAGAGTGGAAGTATTTTCGGATCAAGAAATAAACGAAGATATTTTACAAGGTAATTAAATATTTTGCATTTTGTACTTTAATAATTATTTTATTTTTTTTTTTGTCATTAAATGATAAATGATGATTTTCTAGGAATTAGAAGTTAGTTCTAATTTCCTTATAAAATATCCTTGTAAAATATCCCACCCTATCAGATTATTTTTAATACACTTAAAAAAGTTTGTAAGTTAAAATAACTGAAAATATCCTTTAAAAGAAATGATATTTCATTTGAAAACCTGTCTACTTAATTTTCATTTAAATTAAATGCCATTTGTTATTTATTTTTAAATGTTGATTAATCAACTGACACATCTGTAAGAAACAAATGATATAATCAGTTAAAATAAATGTCAAAATTTTACCTACCAATCCTTAAAAAATAACTGTTTTTTTCATTTATTTGAAATTATTTCCGTTTTTGTATTTTTTTTATATACTCGTATAATACAAAATGTATGTATGCATATGAAGCTATAAACACTTTTTGTGTGAATGTTTTTGTGTATGTATGTGTGTTTATGAAGTTCTTGTAATTTGAGTTGAAATATATATGGTATGGTATATACAACCAATTTAAATAAAAAAATGGAAATTTTTTGAATATTTTTTTTTGAAACAGACAGCAAACAAATTTTAAATTTGTAATAACTATTACAGATACAAATAAACAACAAATTTCCGTTTTGTGGGTAAATTCTTTATTAAGTTTCAAACAAATGAAAAAAATAAATGAAACTGAAAAAAAATGGTAAATGATAGTAAATTATTTCGAATAAATGTATAAAAAAGTTTATATAGATATTTCTTTGAAAAATAAATGTATGTTCCTTTATTTTTAAATGAAACGGAAAACTTTTTTATTAAACTACAAACAGTTAACTACATAATATTCTGAGTGTATTTAATATAAAATATCTTTGTTTACAATATATCACTTTCAGTCATTTTATATGACTGCCCCCTTATGGAGTGCAGGTAGAGAGTAGGTTTGTTGGGAAAAAATGTTGGGGGTAAAATATTAGTTAGGGTCAGTCTTAAATTTCCCCCCTATGGGCTACTCGAGGAAAGTTGTGGAACTTTTTACGGATTTTTACCCATTCATCCCAACTTTTGACTTCAATGAGGGGCAATTCGCCCCCATCCCAAATTCCCTATTTTTTGGATCAGGTATGTTTTTGTTGAATGTCACAAAATAAGGCGTTCTAGCGTTTCGAAATCGAAAAATCATGCACTATCCCACCCCTATCAGAACAGATTTAATTTCCTTGTAAAATATATTTGATTTTTATTTCTTGATCCGAAAATACTTCCATTCTGAAATTTGTCACAGCTGTAGAAAAGAAAACCATCTTTAACACAATTTTTTTTTTAATTTTTAAAAAGATCGCTTTCGGAAATATAGGCTGCCGACCTTTTGGTCAATAAAAGTGACTTTTGACATTTTCAAAAAAAAAAACAAGTAAAAAAGGGCTAAATTCGGCTGTGCCGAATCTTTGAATACCCTCCACCATAGGGGCTGAAGATGATATACGTATATACTAAATTTTGCATAAACTGTAATATGAATATGTTTTGTCAATTTATGTAACGAACTTTTGTTATTTAGTTTTAGCAATGTTATTTACAGAGGTCTGCTCTGTTAGCGACTTTAACATTGTTGATTTTTACGTTAACTCAGTTATCAGAGTAACACACATATAGCTCTAAGAATGTTATTATTCTCATAGTATGTAAGACAATAAATGTAATCGAACAGTAAGAAGACTTAATAACATTTTTACTTACTTAACAGAAAAAAAATAGATAAAGAAAAATTGTACAAATTTGTATGGAAAATTTAGAGGTACCTTCACATTTTCACTCATAACTTTTGAACCGCTTAACCGATTTTGCTCATTTTAAATACCAAACTGCTCGGGAGGATGTTCAATAATCTGGGTAAAAATAGGCACCCCCGCTTGCGTCTTCGCGTCGTGATCGCCATTTCAACAGACAGACGGACAGACAGACAGACAGACAGACAGACAGACAGACAGACAGACGGACAGACAGACAGACAGACAGACAGACAGACAGACAGACAGACAGACAGACAGACAGACAGACAGACAGACAGACAGACAGACAGACAGACAGACAGACAGACAGACAGACAGACAGACAGACAGACAGACAGACAGACAGACAGACAGATAGACAGACAGACAGACGGACATCGCTAAATCGACTTAAAATTGCATAAGGATCACGAATATATATACTTTATGGGGTCTTAAACCTATATTTCGACATGTTACAAACGGAATGACAAACTCACCATATATGGTGGAGGGTAAATTAAGTTGCATATCAAATCAAAGTTAATTTAATACACTCACCGAAAAAATGTGTAATAACAGCTGAAAATTTTGCTGTTAATACGGGAAATTTTGCTAATTTGAGCCCATCCATATTTTTTGCTAATCTTCGCAACACATGTCTGCTCACGTGTAGTACAATAAAATTTGTAGAAAAAATTAGCTGCAGCTACTAAATTTTAGTAATCTTTTTGTAAAGTGGAATAAAAAATCTGTTTGTTTAAATCAGCAAAAAAAAAATACTAAATATTTTAAATATTAGTACAAAATTTAAAATTTATTTTTTTCAAAATATATTTTGAAGGTTTAAAAATTATAAAAACACAAACGAATTTATTATTTTGCTTTTATTTGGTAATTTCTGTTTTAAAAAATATTTTAGTCATTTTTTTTTTTTTTGCTTTTAAGGTAAAAATAAAAATAAAAATAAAAAAACTTTTTAGAGCTATTTTAAGTAGATGTCCAATTTTTAGACATGAGTTGGTGTCTTAACTTCCGATCACTTTTTTTAATCTATGTAACATTTTAATGCATTTTAAGTGTATAGGTGAAAGTTTTAATTAGAAACAACATTTCCTTCAATATCCACTTTTTTTAAAATTAGTAATTTTTTTTGTTTTCAAAAATTTGTAAAATGATTACTGAAATTAACAACGAAAATTTGTAAATATTCTGTAAAAATTCTGTAATTTGCGAAATGTAAATATCAAAAAGATTTGCTAAATAACAATTAGTTTACTAAAAATCAGTACAAAAATATTTAAGTTGGATTGAAAACCGTTTACAATTTTTTCTATTAACATTTTTCTGAGTGTACTTTTTCAAGAAAATGACAATTAAGTAAATACTACTTTGTACATTTTTGTATTTTTTTTTTTGCCGATTTTCAAGATCTCATATTTTCGGATCCAGGTGTTTTAGTGCCCTAAAACTATTTGTCTTAATTTTATGATATACTTTATTCATACCAAAAATAAGCACATTCAGAAACAGTCATGCCAAAACCGGCATATTTTAAATTGAGCTGAAGTGTTTCATCCCGTATACATATGTATGACAACAATTTCTACTTTGGATATTATACTTGCCTTGACCACATTATTTTCAATAAAATTCCAATTGTAAATAGATTATATAATATTTTTAGCATCATTTTTTTATTTCATAATTTATTTAAAATATTATACATTTATAAGTAATTAATTGAAATTAATAAATATTTATTTGTTTGTATGCTTGTTTAATATTTTAAGTTTGGTAATTTTGAATAGTTTAAATATATAATTATGAAATATTTTTGTTTTGTTTTGGTTTTTTTTTTTTTGATAAATATTTACATTTAAAATTTTAGGTTTTTGGTAAGTAAAAAAATATTTTATAGATGATAATAATATATTAAAAAAAACATTTTAACAAATTAAATTATGTAGATTTTATAGAATTCTTAGGAATTTAGTTTAAACTGTGTAAAGCATTATTAAACGTTTTTATTTAAGAAATATTTCTATAATTTAACAAACATTTATTTTTTAACAGCACATTTACAAAATAACTGCATTTAATATAAAATAGAACAATTTATTTATTTATTTTAGATTTTATGGGATGTTTAAATTTACAATAAATTTATTTTTGTTTAAAACATAAATAAAAACTATTAAAATTGTTTTTTAAAATAAATTTTTTCTATTTTTTTTTTAATAAAATATACTAACATATTTATAAAAATAGTTTGTTTTTAGTCATTTTTAATTTGTACTGTAGAAATTTGCTTGGGATTATAAAACTGATATTTATAGACAGAATTGAAGTTGAATTAGTAACTTTCAGTTTTGTGAATAACACTTCAATTCAAATTCATTTCGAATAACTGTAAAAAAATAATGAAAATTAAAAAAATCATTTGTAAATATCGTTGGTTTAAAGCTTACATTACATTATAAAAATAAAAATATTTCCATAACAAAATAAAAATTTTATAAAAAAAAAAATATGATAAGTATTAAACACACAGAAATAACAGATTTATTGTAAAAACCAAATTTCTTGCCAACCAATCGTGTTGGTTTGCATTCTTTTGTATTAATCGAATTTCAATCGGTTGGCATGAAATTCAATTGTCACAATGAATTTCGATGGCTTAATGCAGAAAGGCCCTAACTTGATTTTTCATTTCTTAAGTAGTAATAAATTTAATAACATCTAAAAAACTTTGAATAAAATTTTGTATATGAAATTTTTTATTTCATTTCATTCAATGATATTTTATATTCATAGTTTTTTTTTCCATTTTATTGATTTTTCTTATTTACCCCTAAAGAATTAAAAAATTGAATTCGTAACTTTCTATATAAAGCCATCGATTTGTTTACTCTGTGCAAAATTATAATTCTTGTTTCAATCTTATTCCTTAGCAGCTGCTCTTTAAGAGTCGTTATCTCATTATTTAGTGTGTATATATTTTTCATTTTTAATACATATTAGTTAAAAAGCAACGGATTAATAATGTATAATTGAATATTTATTTTAATACGTATGTTTAATAATACAGACAGTTTAGTTTTTTTTTTTTTGAGATTATGGGATTACGTTCATGATTTTAATCCGCCCGCGGAATAATATATAATATTATAAAACAAAAGGCAATTTCTCGTTGAAAATCTAAACTTTTTTAAGACGTTGAATATTTTTTTTTAAATATTTGTTTAGGTTTTTTGGTTAACAGGACACGTACAATTGGTTGGGTATAGTAATTGAAATTATTTTAAAAATATAATAATAACTTTTTGCGGCTTAAAAGCATAATCAAATTTAACAAATGTGTATGTCACTATTCTCTAATAAATAAAAAATAAAATTTTTTGGAACACTTTTCAAATATTTCGCTTTTCCACTGAAATTAAGCTTTTTTTAAATACCAGACATTTTTCCATTAACATCAAATTTTTTCTGTGGAAATGTTAATGCAATAACAGCTATTTATTTTCGTATTTTAGAAAACATCTTAAATGTTGTGGTATGCCTTGATACGTATGAGTTATATTATTTTTAATTGCTTACGAAATAACACTCATACGCACTGCATTATACTATTTTAGTTTGTGAAGTCTTGTGACAAGACTTTACAGTTATTTACAGAGTAGGAAAAAAAAAGTACACAACTAGTACGGAACCACCAAAGAACACAAAACTACACTACATTTCTTTTTAGTGGTTGTGGTGTATGTAACCTGAATACAGTACAATTTGATGATGAGAAGACTAGCGCAACGCTACGATAATGTACTGTACTTTGACATTACGCAGTAGTGGATTTTCTACCGTGCACAACCTGGTTGGACTTTATTTAGTTTATTTTGTCATTTTAGGTTTTTGTTGCAGACAACCAAAATATACTACGTTCCGTCTATACAAAGAAACAACAAACAATTGAATGGTTCAGTTCTAGAATCTGAATTTTTCGGTTTTGAAAACAGAAAACCAATTGAGACATGTGTAATTTGACTGTGACAAGAGTATTTCGTTTGCCTCATTAACAGTTCGATAATATCAACCAAAAAATTCGGTTGCTGCAACTGAACCATTCGATTGGCAACAAAGTCGTGCTTTGTTTTCTGGGTGTATACAGATCTGTATAAATAAAAACTAAATGCCGTTCTTTGGTGATCGCATCACTTGAAATGTTCCTCATAGTCCTGACTATGTTTTTGTGGGAAATAAAATTGACTACGCCCACTCTTACACACACTTTTTATAAATCCTCGGGTAATTTTATGTACAAATTTAACTGTATATCCAACCGAGAACTTGCTGGAATTAACTGCATTCAGAAATATAAACCAACCACGTGTTTGTATTGGCACCCGGTCTGCGTTGAAAAACCTGATGAACAACGCCATTGAAACAAGAACACTTAAATGAATTGTAAATTCATCCTTTTAGCATGGTCAATTGTATGTTGCCTGTTTCCGTGTCGGAACACCAGATAGCAAAAAAAAATTTCGTGTATAATAAAAGATTGTAATAACAGACTACAAAGACAGGTTACCAATGACATATGTCAAACAAGATCATTCAAAAATACCTTTTTTTAACTATTTTTTTTTCACACTTCCAATAGCTTTCCACAAATTCACAAAACTACCACAATATTTTTTTTTTATTTGGACAGGACAATGACTGTCGGGCCAGCTAGTGTAATATATAATGTAATATGAACTTATTTCGCATGGGCTTACTCCCATGCGGGTTCTTTAAATAGAAAAAAATGCATTTATTTCAAGTCTACATATTTGCACTTCTGTTTTTGCTCTCCTAGCCGTCGATAAGACTTATACGATCGACCCACATTCAAAAGGCATACTTCCATGGGGGTCCTGTACTTGAAAAAAACACAGTTCTGTAGCGATTCTTAAGCTCTCGGAGGGACTTATAAGATGTACCCAGTTTCCATATAAATTCGCCTGTGGTCCCATTAGATAAAACGACTTTCCATGGGTGTACGCTCATGTGGCTTTTGATTTTACACTCTCCTGGGAGCAGTAATACCGACAACTTTGGACAGAATTTTATCTCTCGTGGAGACCTATATGATGAACCAACTTAACAAGGGTGTACCTTCAAAAGAATTTGATCCTTATTGGTCTTTGTGGTGTCTGGAACAGTTCTAATGGGACTTCCGAGAACTTTGGATAGGATTATAGCCCTCGGGGAGACCTATTAGACTTTCCATTTTTGTTACGTTCATCATTTTTATTACGTTCATTGTCGAATATTCCAAGTGAAAGCAGGAAGAAATCTTATTACCTAAAGTGAATTAGGTATCGGTATGAAACGAAAATTTAAAATTTTTTTGAATTTAATATTTGTATTTCTAAAGTTTAGTTTCATGCCAAAACAATGCTAAAGTCAATTAAGTCAATTGAAGATGAAAATTCAGCCCATACTCCAAGTGAGGTAGCCCATATTGCAGAGAACATATATTTTTTATTGCTAGTTTCTAACTTAAGGAGTATGGCAGGCTGTTAAGGGAAAGACTTCCCCCTTTCTAATAAAATCTTTCAAATTTCCATGTTTGTGGAAGATTAACCAGTATGCCAAATTTTAAGTTCCTAGGAGTAGCGGTTTGAGCAGGTCATTAAGGGGGAACTTTTTCCCTTTTCAACTCGAAAACTTAGCACGTTCCTTACCAAATTTCATATAGTAAATCATCAGCTTTAATTTCAGGTTTGCAGCCAAATTGGTTTTTGCAGGAGGTTCAAAACCCCAGTTTAACCATGTTCTAAAAAGCACTTTATCGCAAAAAAAGAACTAAAGCTTAAAGAAAGACGACGCAAAAGCTGCAGAAGATGTTTGCCGCCCTCCCTTCAATTTAGTTTTCTAGTCAAAAGGACTGTTGGGTCGGAGACTTTTTCTCCTTTAAACAGCCATTTTTTTTGCCTAGCCTGTACTAAACAGATAAAACAGATTCACTGTAACCACCGAATTTCCTGACAACCGGGTATTTAAGTTGGAGCAACCGAATTATTCGGTTGTCTACCAATCTAACCCAGGCCAAGTACAAATCCTGGTATATATATGATCCCGTTGTTCCTATAAGGAGCATAGGGCCTCAAACGACTCCTGGCATAACCAAGAAAATTTCAAATAAAAATTATTTCAATTGCATTTCAGAAAATCTATTTGTAGACCATGTTATAAAAAAAATTTGATTCCTAGATGCTTTCACGACGATTTTTGCTGCATCTTTTGTCTAATAATGTTATTATTTTGGGATTAGAAAAGCACTTTTTTCTAACAATTTTTGCCTGTACTTGTACCACCAATGCTTTCTCTATTGTATTTTTCTGACAAGGAGGTTTTCATTTCTGTTGGGAGTTATTTCATGGGCAACTGTTTAATTTTTGTTGGGACTTATTAATTCCCTGTAAAATAATTTCCAAATGTTTGGATTTCCCAGCAAAACTTTGGTAATGGGTGCGATATTCTCATGCGTTACCTTGTAATGACAGCTCGTTACCTTTTTTATTATTTGCAAGCATAAAGTAATAAGTTACTCATTATTGATTACGAAATATTTGATTTATAAATGTAAAGTAATAATTGAAATATTTTTGAAAATCTATTTTTAGATACATTGCCTAGGTTTTTTTGTATGCAAAAGGGTAATGTATGTTTGTTTTGACAACACTAGCGAAAAACGAAGCGCAACAATTAATTTAAGTTTAAAGCAATCAAATACTTTATGCGTCGTTGGCTCAGTGGGTAGAGTTCTTGGCTGTCAACCAGAGTTCCCTGGTTCGATTCTCACCTTGACCACATTATTTTTAATTACAAATATTTTAAATAAAATATTTGTAATAATTTTTTTTTTTTAATAAAAGTTCCTCTTTTTAAAAATTTATTTTTAGACACATTAATTTTTCCATTCTCGTAACCATATAAGTAACCCCTTACACTATCACCTCTAAAGTAATGGGTATATACATTACCTTGAGGCTCATCGCCTTTAAAATTCATCAATGAAGTAAGGTGTAAAGTAATCCATCGGCCCCTATGGCTATACATTACTTTACCCGTTATTTGGTAATGTATGGTTTTGCTGGGTTATTAAATTTTTCTTGGGTGTTGTGTTACTTTTCAAGTTTGGAAATCATTTAATTTTTGTTATGTCTAATTTCATTGGTACTTATTTTATTTGGGAGTTATTTCATTTATAACTTATTTCAGGTTGCCCAAATTTGGGTGTATCTAACCATTGGGAAATTCCCTTACTGGTAGTAAACATTTGTAAGCAGAACACGAAAGTTGAATTTTTGTAATTAATGGTTTCTTTTTTAAGTTATCAGAACTTTTATATTATTTTTATTTTTTTTTGCATTAACTATAAAAAAAATTATTATATTTTTTAAAAGATTTCAATACCGCATTTAATTTGGGTATAATCGTGTTTCTAAATGTTAAAGGATATATTAATATTATTGTGAGTGAATTACAAAAATCTTCTTTTTTTAATTTAATCATTACAAATTTAGCATCATCTAACAAATTTAGCCATTAAAAGTTTATTAGTAATCTAGATACCAAAATTTATGAAAGTCTTTGACAGTATTCCAGGTGCATTTAATATTTCTGAAAATACAACTGCACTAAAATTGTAAAATAAATTCGCAAGTAATTACTGCCTGGTTCCAAGACTTGCGTCATACTTAACTTCTTAAAAAATTTTGTCTTAAATGAAAGCAATACAAGGAAAATGGCGAGTGTTTGAGGTAAAAGAGTGGTCTGATCCTCAGTAAAACTCAAACCTACATGAAGGCGCACAACAAGCCGACTTTCGTTTTTAAGGGTGTGTCCTTATTTTTTGAAAATGAGTTGGTTGTAAATGATATCTTCACTTTCAATTACCCTTTTTTAACCTAACCTAATTACTGATTGCAATTTTTACACTTAAATTATTATGTAAGTAAAAACTGCATAATTCTTAAAAAATTAAAATTCTGTTTAAATGCCAAATTTTTAATTCAAACATTCCTTAAAAACTGAATAACTAGTTTTAAAAACTAATAATTGAAATTGCCTTTTGATATTAGTTTGATTGTTTCGATAAAGTTCGTTTATTTATTCTTTTCGATTTTTTTTTGTATGATTTTATTATTGTGGCGTATAATTAATTACATTTACCATAGACTCCGTCAGGTTTGGTTCTTGGTTTGTTTTAGTATAATAATTATTCCCTAGTTAAATATTAATAAATAATATTAATAAATATTTTGTTATATATGTTTTTGTTTTCTACTACTTAACACATAAGCATTACAATACATTCAAAAAAATTTTGTAATCAATATTCGTTTAAGCCTTATAACATGAGTATAATTTTTTTTTTCATCTTTTTTTGTTTTAGTAACATTTATGGTTTTGTTTTATAATTTAACAATAGCTTTGAAATTTGAAATTTAGCTCGCAATCAATTTAAGAAGAGAATTTCAAGGTATTTGGAAGTAGGGGTGCGGGGTGGAGGGATTATGAGATAATTTACTTTCTCGTTAAATGATTTTTATGCAAATGATATAAATAACGTTGTACTTGATAATCAGCAGCAGCATTATTATCGTTATTACCCTCATTATTATTATGATTATCATTTAAAGATTTTTGTAAAAACTTTTCATTATTTAATATATTCAAATGTTTGGTATCATTAATTCTATTGAATGGTTTTTTAAAAGTTGTTTCATGTTCATTTGTTGTTGATTTAAAGGTGGATGTTGTGTGATCATTATTTGATTGTTTCATATGTTTCATGGAATGTTTTTCATTATTACCAAAAATGTCATTAGTTGGAATGTTGTCATTATCACCGCCATTAACAGTAGCGTCATCCTCATCGTCATCGACATCTTCGATGGCATCATTAAAATCATTGTTGTTATCAAATTGTATTGCTGGTAACCAAGGTCGTCGTTGCTCCTGCTGCTGTTGTTGTTGTAGATAATCAAAAATTAATGTTGTGGGTATTAATTCCAATTCATAGGGTTGTTGCTGCATTGGCTCCTGTTGCATTAGCTGCTGTGATTCTGGTATATTCAATAATGCGGAAGCTAATGGATAGGGATGTTTGCTCAACATACGTTTACCAACATTTTTCAATATAGCACGATTCAATTCCACCTTTATAAACGTAAAATATAGAAGATAAAAAAGAAAAAAAATAAGTTAACACAAATTTCTTATTGATATACCTGCAACTTTTTATTCAATAGGGAAATTAAAAAGTTTTAAACACTCGTTAAAATTAGTTTTTTTATTCTTATTATATTATTTTTTTAAGAAACTTAAATATTGTGCTTGATAGAGCATATTTTTAATTGTTATAAATTTTGTTGTACAATTTTTAAGTTTCTTTTTTTTTTATTTAGGAAAAGTATTTAAAGTCCTGTTTGTAAACAAAACGATCGCTTCATTATAAAATAAAATAAAGTGCCTTTGAATTTTATATATGATGGCTTTAAATTTCAAACATACATAATATACATAATTACATAATATACATAATTATTCTTTTATTTTTTTTGTTGCAAATTTAACAAATGTTATATTGCTACATAGAAATGCTTACATGCTAACTTTTTGGAATTTTGTAATTTAAAACAATTTTAAACATATGTGTACCGAAAACACCTTTAAAGCATTCGGAAGGCTTAATTTTCAATTTCTTATACGGCTTGTTGTGACAGAAAAAAAATTATTTCCATCATGATAAAATAACCTCTCCCTGATAATTTTTCAGATAATAATGAATATAAAAAAATATTTCCAAAAAATTACATCTATTTGGCAGTTCTTTTGTATTGAATACGTAGGCAGTAGGCGAAATTTTGCAATTTACAAGAGACTTACAAATAGTATTTATAATATGACAGTAAATCCTAAATATTTGCAATTTTAGGTCGGCTACACTCAGAAAAAAAGTTAGTAGAAAAATTTGTAAAGGGTTTTCAATCCCACTTTACTATTTTTGTACTGATTTTTAGTAAAAAGATTATTATTTAGCAAATCTTTTTGCTATTTACATTTTACAAATTACAGAATTTTTACAAAATATCTACGAATTTTCGTTGCTAATTTCAGAAATCATTTTACAAATTTTTAAAAACCGATTTGCTAAAATTAGCAAAAAAAATTACTAATTTTAAAAAAGTCGATATTGAAGGAAATGTTATTTCTAATAATTTAAACTTATACATACAAACTTAAATTGCCCTAAAATGTTACATAGATTACAAAAAGGGATCGGAAGTGAAGATACCGACTCATGTCTTAAAATTAGACATCCACTTAAAATAGCACTAAAAAGGGTTTTTTAGTTCTAAAAATCAGCCCTAAAAACAATTAAATTTAACCTAAAAGTAAAAAAAAAATTGACTAAAATATTTTTCAAAACAGATATTACCAAATTAAAACGAAATGATAAATTCGTTTATGTTTTAACAATTTTTAAGATTTTTAAGCCTTTGATTTTTTTTTTTTTTTTCATTTTGTATAATACATCTTTTGAAAATATAATCAAAATTTTTGATGCTCGATTTAAAAAATTAATCTAAAACTTTGTACTAATATTAATAGTATTTAGTACTTTTTTTTGCTGATTTTAGCAAACAGATTTTAAATTCCACTTTACAAAAAGTTTACTAAAATTTAGTAGCGGCTACTAATTTTTCTACTAATTTCATTGTACTATACGTCAGCAGATATGTGTTGCTAAGATTAGCAAAAAATACCGCTGGGCTCCAATTAGCAGAATTTCCCGTAATAACAGCAAAATTTTCAGTTGGCATTACAGACTTTTTTTGGTGAGTGTAACTTATCCAAAAGAAAGTTCAATTTAACACTATCCACAGTTATTTTTTTTACTAAATCTTCGTTTACATAACCGAGCCATTAGGGCCTTATGTGGTTAATTAAAGCTACTATCTAAATAACAAACTTCTAATCCAAGTTAATTAGTTTTGACCATGTTTAAATTTGATTTAAAATTACTCTAAATAGGTTTAAATTGAGCATACCGACACAAATTACGCAGGCTGCCAACTTATATTTTTTTCGAGATGTCGCCATGTTGATGTTTAAGAAAATTTTATGGGACATTAAATTTTTTTATTTCTTAAATTCAATTTTCAATAAAATAAATTCACTTGAAAGTTAAAAATGTGCTATTTTTAACAACTTTAACGGTCTTAGCTAACTATTAATTAATAACTACACTCAAAATAAACTGACTAGTTTATTTAACATTTGGTTTTAAATGGTTAAATGGTTGAAATACAACGAAATTTATTTTTCAATCCTTTTCTACACTGAATATAGTTTGTAAGTTAAAATAACAGAAAATGCCATTAACACGAAATTATATTTCATTTAAAAACTGGTTTACTTACTTTTCATTTAATTCAAATGGTTTTTGTTATTTATTTTTAAATGTTATTTAAACAACTGAAATATCCGTAAGAAAAAAATGTTTAATCAGTTAAAATAAATGTTAAAATTAAACCAACCAATACTGTAAAAAATAAATGATTTATTTATTTATTTGAAATGTTTACCATTTTTTTTAATTTTCATTTGTTTTTTAATCTACAAAATGTATGTATGTACCTCTATAGACACTTTTTGTGTGAATGTGTATGCGAATGTGTATCGAAATAATTCTGTATATAAACAAACAATTTAAATATATAAATATATATAAACAAACAATTAAATAATTTTTGAAACATACAGCAAATAAAATTAAAATTTGTAGTAACTGTAACGGACACAAACGAACCACAAATTTCCGTTTTGTGGTTAAATTTTTAATAAATTTCAAACAAATGAAAAAAAAAATAAATGAAATGTTTCTTTGAAAAATAAATGTGTGTTCCTTTATTTTTAAATGGAACGAAAAACTTTTTTTTATTAAACTACAAGCAGTAAACAACATAATATGCTGAGTGTAATTTTGTTTGAATACGAATTTTCTGTTACAATTACACTTTTCATTAAAATGATTTGTTACACAAATAATTTTCCTTTTTTATATTTAATTGTAATTCTAATTCAAATTTTTATATTTTCCTTTGTTTAAGCACTAACTTTATACATCTACTAACAGAAAAAAATGTTTATTTAATTTCGGCGAAGCAGTCATGGGTTATCCTGACTACGCCGAGAGAACTTTTTATTGAGAGGGAAATGAGGTTCCAATTGCTGAATTTTCAAAATTTTTAAATAAAAATTTCACAAAGTACTTGTTAAAAATCACAAAGTACTTGCTCAAAATCTTTGAATTGCTAAATTATTTCAATAACTATTTCATTTGACATTTTTAAAAAAATTGGCAAATATACGCTTTTTAAGTCTTCGAAACCTACATAACTCCTTAAATACTCTGATTTTTCATCGCAGGCTTATAAGCTTATATCCTCTTACCTAAGTGGTAGAAGTCTGCTCATGTTCACTGACTCGCCCAATAGTCAGTGGTGTCTCTCAGGGCTTTGTTATTGGTCCACTGCTGTTTGTGATCTGTTTATATTACCTGTCCTGTCCTGTCAGTCTTATGTGTATGCGCATGATTTTCAGTACCTTGGCTATGCTGATGCATAGTTTGTAGATATCCTTAAAGAGGGCATTAACCCTCTAATGGTCAATGCCGGATATTAAGTATTTTTTTGATTAAATAACGACCCAATAAACATTGTAAAGTTAAAATTTCAAGTGCTTTAAATATTGCTTGTATTGTGCTTTATTTTAAGTGATTTTTTGCAGTCAAAATCAAGTTCATAAAAATAAAAATTATTTGTTTTATGCCTTTCGTTTATTGTCAATATTTTAAAATAAAATTAAAACATTTGCTCAAATTTACAATTTTGCTGTGAAGTTTTTTATAAAATCTTAATTTCTTTCATGAATTTTCACGAAAAGGTAAGCTACATTTATTTGGAACTAAACACTCTGCTTACATTATATTTTTTCTTCTTTTAAAAAGACTCTATAAATTTTACGCTTCTGAATAAAATAAGAAATAGTGAAAAATCATCGAAAAATAAAAATCAAGATTAAATATACAAAACTAAAATTATAAATATTATTAAAACAGAAAAAAAATATTTAAAAAATCCGCAAAAATATTTTTACGCTCTGGTAAATATTATTGATAATAGCAAACCTATTCTTTGGTCCCAATTTGTAAAATGGGTTTTTATTTTTATTCCAGCACACACAGACAACACAAGCAGAACACGTTTAACAAATATCTCTCTGATAGGCTTTTTACACTGAACTACATCTTTGTTGAAAACGTGAAACATGAATTTACATTGGCAACATCGTTCATCTGTCGCATAATTTTTGTTAAAAAAAATATTAAAAAATGGATTTAGAGAAAGGATTAATCATTGGAGTAATTGTTGCTTTGTAAGAATAAACCCGAATTTCAATGCAGTACATTGAAATATTGAAGGCTTTTCTGGAAGAACGTGATGATGAAGAAGAATTTTTGGTAGACATAAGTTTCTGCAATGTTAGTTTGCTAGTGATGGCACAAAGAAAATCGATTTTTTTGCCATTCTTTAAAAATAACGAAAGATGTAAGATTGAACTAAATGAGAAAGGATCGTCTTTTGTAGATGTAGAATTATTGGCCTGTATAATTCTTATGGGAAGATGTAAAAATCTTTGCAAATTGTTGTAAGATGTAGGTCAGTGGAAAGAGCCTCTAACTCCTAAGAGATTTTTTCAAATTAAGCACAGCTGATATGCTAGGAGTAAGTAGTAAGAAAATTTAATTTTGTCAAAATTAATTGTTGTTTAGTGTCAGTCTTGCTCAATTTCGCAACTTCCAAAAAGCTAAAATCTCCATAACTTTTAAAATAACAAACTAAACTAGATCACTAGTTTTTGGTACATAATTTTATTTTATTGAAAATATTTGATTTTTGGATAACTTGATTCATCTTCAACCTTTATTATGCTTATTTTTTATTTTTTTATTTTATTTATATTAATCATATAATTACAAATTATATCCTAATACCCTAACCGAGCATTAGCAACAAAGGCCATCGGCGCGTTGTAGCGAAAACAGACCAGAGCCTCTAGTGGAAATCGAACCCACGACTCCCGCACTGATAAGCTAGCACGCTACCAACTAGCCTACCGGGGTATTATGCTTAATAAAGCCATAAGTCAAACAATATATAATTTTTTCCATAGTTAGTGTTCAATTCCAAACGCAAAGTATAAATATTAGTGATATGAGAAGAAAGAACATTAGAGGGTTAATTTTGTTATCCGTGAAGGTTTATCATACATATCAATACCGGCAAATTTAAACACTAGTTTGGACTTGAATTTGAATATTTTTTAACAAGACACCCTAATGAAAGTACACAAAATCCTTAATGTAAACAAACACAATTTAATGCCTTGTACTATAGTCTGCTTATATATTGTATTATCTGAAGCAAAAACACATAAAACTTATTAAGGTGTCCCTTTAATTCGGAAAAGTATGAATTAGAGAGAACAATATTGTTTTCGAGTTATACAAATTTAATAATTATTATATATAGTGTCGCTACACTGATCAATAAGAATATCTCGAATGTTGCAGCAAATATAAACAAAAACATGAAAAATGTTAAATAAATATTTCAATGAAAAATTTACTCACACATGATTAAACTTTATTCTCGAATATAATAAAACTTCCTGAAGTAAAAAGTAAAATATCAATAACTTGAAAATCCTTTTACATATATACTGAAAGCTCTACTAACAAACTGCTTCCGCAGCCTGACAGCTTCCATAGGTGGACAAATTTCTTACTATCCTATAGGCTGAGACAAAATTAGTGTGACGTGAGCTTTTACTGGACTTAAAATTTCAAACCATGCAAAATCGACACTTTATAATTTGAGAGACACTATACATATCTTTTACATATTTGTATATTTACTCAATTTAAATGTTTTTCTCGATTACTTTACAAATGACAACTCGCGTGAAATACAAACATACAGTATTCACCATAAACCTGTTAAGTACGTGTGTAACTGAAGGCATTTTATGTTCAATGAAAAAAAACCCACGTTTTTTTTTTTGCCAGATATGTTTGTTTGTATTTCGGTAAACATATTTTTATCACTTATTTTTTTTTTGTACTTATAAGATTTTGTTTTTTTTTCTTGTTGTTTTTGTTCATTTTTCTTTGCCAACTTCACTATTAAAACATTAAGTAAACAGACATGCCTTACTTTGGTAAACATATTTAAGGAATTTCTTTTTCGAGATTTTATTTTAAAAAAATATTTACATCAATTTGGTTGGTTGATACAACAAGTAATGCTAACAAGTTTTAACAACATTTTTCCTCAACTCAACCACATAATGTGTCGCAGTTACTGTATTCCTGCATACCTACCCATATACCTACAATACGTACATACACACACAACACCGTCGAGAATGATGAAGTTGAATTCAAAAACTGATGGGTAAACACATATTTATCGTAATTGTATGCTACCGCAAACTGCACGCAAAGTTGATTATATTGAAAATAGAATAGTATGTATTATGGCGGAATTTGCAAATATGTATGTGTAAGTGTATAAACACACGCACAAATTGATTTGTCATGTTGTCAAGTGCTTTTAAGAGCATATCAAAGGCCTGAAGGGTTTATCAAGTATCAAATTTTTATATTTTATTTAAGTTAAAAAAAAAAAAATATTTCATAAAATACATTTTAAATTGGGTTAGACTTCAATGTTTTTTGTAAACCTTTTTGTTAAAATTTAATTTAAAATGAATTATGATTAATGTGGGTTTTAGTGTCATAAGTAATGTTGGCAATACACATTGTAATTTATACCCTACACCACTACTTGGTCAGCATATAATGGGTTTGTTTCGATTTTTGGAACTACAAAAATAACTTTCTAATTGCATTTAGCTTAAATTGTGCTTAGACACACATAAACCTTAGATATCTAGTAGAGTATTCAAAAAACCGGCCTTTTGGAAAAACCGGTTTCGGTTTTCTTCGAAAAATCTAATTTTAAAAAAACCGGTTTCGGTTTTTGCAGAAAAAACCGGTCAACCGGTTTTTTCGGTTTTTTTTTTATTTGAATAAAGAGCTTATATAATTTGTTAATTGTTTTAATTACAAACAAAAAAAAAGAAATTCAATACATAAAGTAATAAAAATAAAAAAATCCATTCTTTAAAAAAAAAAAATATTTTATAATATTTTTTTCAACATATTATTTATTGGTTTTAATATTTTTTAATATAATATCTTAAAAATTAATATTATAAAACTATATTCATATCAAATGAAAAGAGATCATTAAGTTTGTAAATTGTATAAAATAAGTACGTTAGTAATTTGAACGTTTAAAACGTTTGGCATTAAATAAGTTTTTTTAATATTACATTTTAAATATGTAAAAAGAAAATCTATTTTTCACTTCTAAAATAATATTTTAGAAATAATATTCAATTTAAATGTTGCGTTTTAAGACAATTTTTTTGTTTGCTTTTGATAAAGCTAAAAGTGGAAAATACTCTTTCACCAATAGTAGATGTTGGACAAATATTCAAAAGACAATGATATAAATTTTCCAACTTTTCAGTTCTTTTGTTGCATTTATCAAGATATATGAAATTATTATATAATGATGATATATTTTGAACAGTCTCTTTTTTAGGATTTCAAATACTGCTTATTGTGTTATTTAGATCAGAAATTAAACTATTTGAATTTGAAATATCCAAAGTTAGGTCTTCATTCGGTTTCCTTCGAATTTACAAAATATTCGAAACCGATCGGTTTTAAAAAAAAGAAACCGGTTGACCGGTTTTCGGTTTCGGTTTTTGAATACTCTAATATCTAGTTAAACTTTGTGTAGTGAATGTTATATGCCACCATAAATCACGGCGACGAATTTTAAAAAATCGAACTATATTTTGACCCAGCCCCCATAAAAACCCACCTTCTTAATATTTGCTTAAATTTATCAAACAACATGTCTCAAATATAAAGATGTCCAGATAAAATTTGTGACGTATGTCTCTATTAGCCCAAGAATTACCCCCAATTGTATTCGGACCAAATTCCGAACTACCTCTCCTAGAAATGGTCTTAATTATGCTGAAATCGTATTTTATTCAGGGCAGGCAATCGCTTCACACTTTTAGTAATAATGGATAACGGTATTTCAAATTTATTTCGTTTGATTACTTTAAGTTTATCGGTATTATAAGATATTCTGTTAATTAACGGTATTTTGTTAGAATATTTATCCGTTTTATAAGATATTCTGTTAGTTAACGGTATTTTATTAGAATATTTATTGACAAAGGTTATATTAAGTAATTTTATTAGGGCGTTTTAAGGTTAGCGGTAATTTAAATTATTCCCTACCTGTATTTTAAGGTTACCGATAGTCTTTTAAAAGGGTTTTGAATCGGTAACGGTAGTTTAGTGTTACCGTTTGCCAACCATGATATGGGTTGTGAATATTGTATTGAACCATATATAGTTCATACCTTCAAATTTAAAAAAAAATTGCGCAACTTCCCGGTATTTATTTTTCAGCAATTTTTTTCAGATTTAGCTCTTTATAAAAAGAAATCAATATTATTCCCCGAATTTGCACCGCTCTTTAATTTTGACTCAAAATATACTTGCTTGACTTTAATCTTTTTTTTTGAGAAATTGGGAATTGGGACCTATCCCGTGATAAGTAAAAACAGGACCGGTTCCAAAAATATATATCACGAGATTGGCAAAATTAGGATCGGTTTCTAAAGTATCTACCACGTGAATGATTTAATAGCATCTATCACGTGATCGGTATAAAAAGTATCTATCAAGTATCGGGTATGAAAGTACTAGTCCCGTGTTAGGTGAAAACAGTACAAGTGGCCAAAATACTCACGACATGCTCGGTTTACAAGCTCTATCACGCGATGAGTTTGAAGTCCTGTGATATGTTCTTTGGGGTAAGTTGTGTGACATGTTCTTTTAGACCAGTCGTGTGACATGGCAATTGACCACCACCTAGGGCAAGCCCATGTTAAAGTGACCGGTCCGTTTTATATAAAAAACCGAACCCGTGACCGGACCCTATCAGAATGAACCAATCACGTGACGTGCCCTGGAATAGGTTATTTTCTCACAGAGTAGTTTCTTAACTTTTTTTGTTTTGCGATTAAAAAAATTAGTATATTTTTTGGTCTGTTCCAAAAAATCATTAACATCTCACTAAAAAAAGGTAAATTAGCCCGAGTTTTCTTGAAATGTGAAGATTTATTGTACTGTTTATGCAAACGGTACATAATACCGTTAACTCAAATGTTATTCATAAATAAGTAATTAGTGTTAGTTTTACTAATTAATCTGAAATCATTAACGCATTGTACTTCTTAACACACTTTTGTTTATGCAATATTCAATATGAGAAGATGGACAGAGGAAAAACTTTATCTGAACTTGAAAAGCGTCAGATTGATGCATTTTTCGACCAACAATTGGAAATGCCAGAAATTTGATCGTTCGTTTTGTGCAGTGCAAAGTTATTTAAAAGATTGCGATAATTATAAAAAATATAAAAGCTTTGGTCGACCAAAAGATCACTTGTCAACTAATTGTCATGAGGTACTAAGGTTGTTAACGATAGGTTGGTTTTCAGCTTATTTGGTTAAAAAATTAAAAATAACCTCTGGGCACTGTAAACACTCTTTAATGTTGTCCTGTAGGAAATGTCGATAGTGAAACTGTACTGATTCACTATTGACTTTGTCACCAGTACTACTGACTAATTATGTCCCAGCCAACGCTTTTTGCTGTAGACATTTAACATGTTGTGTCATTGCGAATTAACACAACTATTGACTAGGTGTTGACATTGGAACCAGAGATTCACTAGTACATTTTAGTAATTTTTACTTTTGGAACTTTTTACTTGATTTCCACACTAGGATGGAAATAAGATTAAACAGGTGCATTTATTTTGTTAAATTTGATATTTTATTAATAAAAATTTGTTTATAGATTTCATTGAAGTAAAAAAAAAATTCGTACAAATTTAATTTTGGAGTAGACAAATCTTCAAAAGACTGCTTTGTGGAGCCTTCAAAAGGCTCCACAAAATCTCTAGAGTTGCAACTTTCACTAAAAATTGTTGCCTCTTTCTCGTTATTTTTATACAAAATTGATTGTTCAGTCTTTTGTAATTTATTTTGCTCATTATATATTTTGTTCAAATTTGTATATTTAGCTTTTAAATTAATTTTTTTTTTATATTTTTATTAAAAACTTAAATTTTGCATGCAGCTATGCACATGTATTTTCAACGAAATAAAACAATAAAAAATCAAGAACTAGGAATGTAAAAAATATAGACGCTTTGTGGACATGTTACCAAGAAGTCACACAAAATAGTCGACAAAAGTGGTGACTTGTAGACACTTGACCCCAGGCTTCCTGATTCTAAAACTTATGTTTTAGAATCAGCTGTGCTATACTTATAATAATCTATGCTTAAAAATACAAATATATTTTACGTACAATATACAAATATTTTGTATATAAATAATAAAAAACTTTCGTATATTACAAATTTCATAAATTTATAAATTTTCTAAATAATACAATGATTTCGTAAATTAATTTTAGTATTAAATTGTAACATCACAAAATATTCGGATTCATCTGATGGTCATAAATTTCTTAAGTTTACAAATTTCGTAAATAATATTTATAAACGAAGATTTTTTTTGCACATAATTATTTTCGTAAAATATAGAAATAAAATTTTGCTACTATCTACGATATATTACAAAATTTTACGCAATGCCAAAATAACCAAATCTTTGGAAAAATGAACCACAGTTTCTGTGTATTTTACCTATGGATTGTTATGAGTGTAATTATACTTGTGCTCATTTTTAGTGTTTTTATAAATAAAAACCATATGATTATGCCAATTCTACCAACATTCAATATAAAATTTGAGATGCCATTTGCTGGAAAGTTGCTTTTTTTTGTGCTGCCAGTAAGTTAAATTTGTAATATTTTCCAACACTACAAATAAGCACATAACTACGTAATCTGTAAAAAAGGGTACAGGTTGCACAAAGTTGGTTATTTTATTTTAATGTATTTTATTGTTGTTGATATAAAAATTTAATCACATAACCTGATAACCAGCCTTTCGTGAACACACTTAATATTTGTATACCCTCCACCATATATGGGTATATATCAGTTATGAGTGAAAATGTGAAGGTGAAGGTGAAAATGTGAAGGATATAAAAAATTAAGGTATAATATGCACATAAAACATATATTTTTCATAGTTTTTGGCAAATATTCATTTATGTTACAAAGAAAATAGAAAACCAATAATACTCTACTGCATATTGTAGCACAATATGGCTAATGGAGACTAGCTCTGCAGCAAAATATGCACCATCTATTGACAAATAGTTACAACTCATGTTCTTTCTTTAACAAATTAATTTCTTTGATGTATTCTCTCCATTTGACAAACACACTTTAATTTTTTAAAGAAAGAATATTCGTTGCAACTATTTATCAATGCGTGGCGCATCAGAAAGTACATTCTCTTCATTAGGCATATTCAGCTGCAAAGCTAGTCCCCGTTAGCCGGAACAAAATTGAGTATTTGACAAAAATTATGCTTTAAAATGTTTTTTTTTTGTGCAGTCCATGGTTAAAAAAACTAGTGAAAGTGTAGAGGTGCCTCTAAGTTGCCCATACAAATTTAGTACAATTTCATAGTAGCGACTGGTACATAACATATTTTCTCATATTTTTTTCACCAGTCGCTTAGCAGTAAATATTTTGTATTCACCTCAAACATTTTTTCACCACTAAAATTTTTTTTCACAACAAAAAATTTTTTCACCTCAAAATTTTTTTTTCACCTCTAAATTTTTTTTCTTCCAAAAAAGTTCTTTTCACATCTAAAAAACTTTTTCACCTCAAAAAATTTTTTCACCTACATAATTTTACTTCAAAAGTTTTCTTATATTATTTGTATCAAAAACAGTAAAGAACATCTTTTTAGGATATTGGTGGAGGGTACTCAAAGATTCGGCACAGCCGAATTTAGCCCTCTTTTACTTGTTTTAAGTTACTTTCATTTAGTATTAATTTCACAAATTTTTAATTTTTTTATTTTGAAGATTATTTTTTCACAATACTATTGCCGATATTTGAGAACGGAACCCATGTATTTTTCAAAGATATATTTCGGTGGAGGAGGTTGTAATGCAGTTTTGTTTTCCAGCCAGGGAAAATTCAGGGGTGGTTGGATCTACTAAAGGTCTGCTTCCTTTAATGATCAGTATAATCGTTTCCGTAGGTGACGAGAACGGAAAACGATTTATGGCATAGACAAGTTTCTTTTAGAGTTAGAGCGACACTATTCCCTGAGTCGGAGTATGACAGGGGGCCTGAAGTAACCCGAAGGTGAGTCGGGTTAATTCGTGAATTGCCCACGAAAAGGTTTTGTAAATATTCCTAATTAACTCGCAAGAATAATCGGAAGGTAAGTCGTAGTATCAGGAAATATTTCTAAACAGCTCACTAGAATAATCGGCAGGTGATTCGGATTAAATCCGTTCTAACTACGTTTAATATATTTACGTGACTCACGAGAATAATCGGCAGGTGAGTAGGGTTAGATAGGGAAATCGGGAAAAAGTTCTAACTATGATAAGTTAATAACTCTAAGTAACTCACGAGAATAATCGACAGGTGAGTCGGGTTAAATCGGTTCTAACTTCGTTTACTTTGTTTACGTGACTCACAAGAATAATCGGCAGGTAATTAGGGTTAGATCGGGGAAACGAGTATCTGGTTGGCTTACAAGTTATACTTCGGCTGCTAGCCGAAGTATAATTTGAACTTCCACTGGATCCTAGTCCGCCCTTTTGGCCTCTAAACTTTGAGACTATATGTAATAAATTTTGCCAACTGAGTGAGAATTACTAGAATAGAATGTTGGTTATGGGCATCAGTAAGTGTATTAGGTATATGAATAAGTAGGTTATTTGTAACGTCACGTTACAAGGTTTTCTAATGGTTTGGGGCGCGTTTAGCTCTAGTGGAACCCTGGCATTAGCGTTTTCTTTAACTAGAACGGATAGTCTGGAGAACCTGCGAGTGCTCTCAAATCATTTGTTGACATAAGTGTCCACGCATCGTGAACAAATTTTTATTTTCCAGCAACACAGCGTTGCAACCCATGTTAGCTGATCATCTGAGAATTGGTTTGGGGAACATAAAGAATCTGTTATAGAATGGCTGTTACGTTCACATCTTATTGTAATGAACAACATGTGGGGACTACTTTTGAGGGAAGTTTATTCGGAAAACTGTCAATATATTATGTAACCATTTTACACTTGTACAGCGTATAAGTAATTTATTTCATAATATTATTATTGCTCATACGTAGTGTAGTGCAAAAGTATGTAATATTTTTATGAGAAAATAAATGATGGAACATTACACAATACAACAAAAGAATAAAATTTTAATGAAAGCCTTAGAATAACTAATTTCAAACATGGCCTTAAAATTTCAAAATTATATTGACAATTGTAAAGAACAGTAGGTAATAATCGTTAAAATTTATTAATGAATGAATAAATAATGAGACATAAAAGAAAAAAATAAATAAATAAAAACTTCAATTCGCGTAATTTTTATACAAACATCTAGAACATGTAGAAATTTTTGGCACCAAAGCTTTGAAATAAAAAAATTAATACCCACACTAGTGAGCGTATTTATAGACTACATAAATTTCTTTCAATTTCTTTAAAGAAAAAAAAAAACAGTTGTTTAAAAAATAAATATCTTGCTATGAAAGCTAGAAGTGTGGCTTTAATATTTGTTAGCCTCAAAACAAAATTTTAAACAGTTAATGTTCATAATATTTGTAGTTTAATTTAGCGTTCGAGGATGGGTCAATAAAAATTAAACTCATTGTGAGTTAAGTAGAGATATTTATAATTGACACTTTCAAGGACATGAAGAATGTTGATGAAAGTCGTAGCGGACTAGAAAATGCATTCCATTCAGCTTGTGTCAAATAAATTTTTCTGTTTATTCTCCATGATTAGTAAATAAAAATAAAAAATTTTTCATTTGGAAAAAAATTTCTATGATCTCGAACCAGACTAAAAATACATTTTCATACATATAACAAATATGTTTGTTTATATTTAATAGGGAAAAGCCAAGAATTTCTAAGACTTGGCAGCACTTTTATACATTCTTAATTTTTTAAGTAGCTATATCTATAACTTCTTAGGAAGTCAATATCTTATTAAATTTGTATAGAATATTTAGATAAAATTCGAAAAAATAAAACTATTGATTGTTCTAATTTAAATGTAACGATGGACGGTTATTTTCATTTTTAAAGTTTTTTTGAGTCAGCAGGAGTACTTTCAACTGCTTTTAGTCATGGTGCTCCATCTTCAATAAATATTTATATGCAGAATTTAAGCATGTCCATCTTCCACTCGCCAAAAAAGAACATGATTATTACAATTGAACTGGACAGACATTACAAGTAATCTTGCATTAACATTTATATGTAAAAACGATATATGAACTTTGATTTCCATGTAAATTATAATATTTATTAATTAAGTGCGCTTTAACAACTGCTTATTTAAACCATACAGGCTTCAATTCAAAAATTAATTATATATATTTTCTATAATTTTTTTACTATTTATTTTAAAGTTGTGGACAATTAGATATGTAAACAAATTCATTTGTTAAGCCTCAAATGAAATAACTTAATTATGTCCTTATTGACAGCAAACCTGTTCTTAAGATTTTTAAGTCTATTTATACCCAAAAAGACATTTCTGATCTTCAGGATGACTTAGATAGGGTAATTTTGTGGACGGAACGTAATGGTTTACCTTTCAAAATTGGTAAATGTTTCTCTATGACGCACCATAGATGTCGTCACATTTTATTTTCTGAGTACAGAATGAAAACCAATGTTTTATCCTCAGTAGATGAAATGTTGGATTTAGGTGTGGTTTTCGATCCTAAACTTTTTTTTGTAGTCATTTGAATTTTATTATTCCTAAGGCTTTTTCGCAAATTGCTTTCATACTTCGGAATTCCTTTGTTAGATCAAGATTGGAAAACGCCTTCTTTATCTGAAGCCCCAATGCTAATATTCATATTAGTCGCGTTGAGAGAATACAAAAGAAATTTAATAAGTTCGCTCTTCCTTTTTTAAATGTCTCATATAATAGTTATTTTTCAAACATTCCTACATTTTCTCATCCAACTTATGAAGATAAATGAAAATACATTTTTTTGAAAACTTTAGAAGCTCGAAGAAATAATTTTTCTTTACTCTTCTTACACGGCATTATTTGTGGTGAAATAGATTCTCCTGAATTATTAAACTTAATTCCTACTTATGTTCCTCCAAGAGTTTTTAGAACTAATGATACGTTCTTTTATATAGATTTGCATAGAACTTATTATTCTTTAAATGAACCTCTTACCAAATCTATGAGGTTATTTAATAATTATTGTAATCAATTAGATATAAGTCTTTCTTCTTTGAATTTTAAGTCTCTCTTAAATAATTTACTTTTATTAATGTAATAGTTTTAAGATGCTAGTCTGTAAGGATAATATTGTATCCATAATAAATAAATAAATAAATAAATAAATAAATAAATAAATAAATAAATAAATAAATAAATAAATAAATAAATAAATATATAAATAAATAAATAAATAAATAAATAAATAAATAAATAAATAAATAAATAAATAAATAAATAAATAAATAAATAAATAAATAAATAAATAAATAAATAAATAAATATATAAATAAATAAAATAATTTCTTCAAATATTCAAAGCACTTAAATTTCCAGTAGATTTTATTTTTACTTCTCAGAATTGTTTACAATATGCCAAATATTATAGTTGTAATAATTTGTTAAATAAAAGTAACACCTTTAATAATATAAACTTAAAACTTGGAAAATTATTTATACAAATTTTAAGTTTTTGGCCTACTTTTCTAACCTAATATTTCTTACGTTTAATATGTGTTATTTTATTTAATGTTTGTTTCTTATGAAAAAAAAAAATATATTAAAAGTTATTCTTTTGATGCCATTTTTATGTTTTTTAAGCTCTTGAATTCTGATTAGATGTATTTTTTTCTTTTACTTTTCAGAATTGATTAAAGTATGCCAAAAATTTAAGTTGTAACAAGTTGTTAAATAAAACTTATTCCTTTAATAATATAAAGTAAAAAAAATTAGAAAATCCTCAATACAAATTTAAAAATGTTTGGCCTACTCTTCTTACTAAAAACTTTTTACGTTTAATAAGTGTTATTTTATTAAATGTTTATTTCTTATGAAAAAAAAAAAAACATTTCTAAAAGTTATTCTTTTGATGCGAATTTTATGTTTTTTTTCTAACATATTTTATTACCACAAAAAAAAAAAACAAAATAGAAGAAAGTAAAACATATTTTTTTTTTATAAAACTTACCTGTCTAGTATTTTCTTTCATTTGCCTACGGGCGATTTCTAATAACAAACGCTGCCTTAAAACATCCAATGGATTCACAATTGACAAAGATGGTTTGTTACGTTTCGAAAGGAAGTAGTCATTCTAAAAAGAGACATAACATTTTAAGGGAATTAAATAAAATATGAATTTAAAGGCACTTGCTTTTCTTTATTTAAAAAAAAACACAACAGGAAATAGTAAAAAGAATTATACAGTTATACTTGAATATAAAGAAAAATAGAATCTGCCACAAAACATACTCTCTAGAATCGTACTACACAGAGAAATAAGATTCATTGTAATTTTTTTGCCAACCACATGGTTTGGTTGTGGTCATCGATATTTTAGTTTGCTGCAACAGAAATTCGGTTACTAAAAAATAATTTTTCAATTGACTTAGGAATACATTTAGTTGTGGCATACATAATTCGGTTGCTGCAACCAAACCATTCGATTGGAAATACATTCAGTTATCACAATAAATCTGTTTCCTTTGTGTATAAAATCAAAATATGAAATCTTAGATTTTGTTTTAATCTTATTTTGAATAATCTATAATTTTTTTAAAACTAAATAAAAAATTTTCCTTACATTGTTAGCCAAAAATATTGAACTTGTCATTGCTAGCCTTTATAGATATTTTATCAAAGTGCCGAGAGAGAAAAAAATTTAAACTATTTTTAAATGCATTTTCTGCAAAATTTTTAATTTCCCTTTAGCCAATAGAAAATAATTTATTTTATTTTTTTAAGCATACATTTTCTCCAATTAAATTTTCTCATAAAATTATATAAGTATGTATCTTCTTATTTTACATGTTATGTATGTTGATAGAATTGAAACTTTATAAAATTTATACATTAGTTGTCTTCTTATGCATAAAATACATTTACAGTATTAGTAACTAAATGTTGTTGATGTCAAAGCAAATATGTTATGTACGAGTAATATACATAAATTTATATAAGCTTTTATTGAAAACTTTGACACCTGTACTTTTTAGTTTGTTATACTAAATTCATATTTTTTTTTCCTTTTGCTCTTTCATATAAATTCTATTTATTTTTTATTTTAACTTCATTAGGTAACGTTAAGTAAACTTTTGCACTTAAATTTAAAACATTTTTATGATTTTTATGCAGTGTGAAATATATATATATATATGAATATTGAGCAAGGTCTCTGCTGATTGAAATCTGATATTCATAATTTCATTTAGCTATAAGCATGGTAAATTGTTTTTTTTCTTTAACGTAAAAGAATTGCACTCAAACTTTAAAAGTCTCACCGTAGTATAAATTGTGAAAGTGAAAACTTTTTTTTAATTTATAGGAAAGGCACCAGCACAACAAAGTCAAACTATCACTTTTCCGCAAGAAAACTGATAGTTTATAGAAATATAAATAAATTTTCTAATATTTTTTTTCAAAGCTGACAATTTCTAAACCTAAATTTTTTTACCTTTTTGAAGCATTTAAAACTAAATTTTCAGCTTTTAAATTCATAAACAATTTTTATTTAAAACGTATTTATTACATTGACTGAGATCTAATGTATACGTTAATTATTAAGTACATTTTGATTGTTTTTGTAAATTATAAATTCTTTGCCACATTATCGTGAACGGAAAATCTACGAGTATTTGTCAGGCGAAAATTTTTACTAAAAATCACGTGATTTTTGTTAAAAAAATTTCATTTTTTTTCGTATATTAATAGTTGTAAAAGCCACAGGTGAAATTTTGTTTTTAATACATTAAGAACAAATATAATTATTAACAAGTTTTAAAATTGTAATGCTCAAAGACGCAACGTCATAGAAAACTATTCGCTTCAAAATTTTATAAGATTGTCAGATGATGCAAAAATCGCATATCGGAAATTTATGGCTCTTCCAGCAAATTTAATAAGAACTGGCTGGAAGGACACACTCATGGGCGGAGAGTAGAAATTTACTTAATTCTTACACTATTTTGAAAGCAACTAGCACATCACTAAATATTTGATTTATATAAAATAATTTTTATTCTAATTCTTTAAAATATTTTAATTTAGGTTGGCCCAAGTAACTTTAATGTTTATAATGAGTACATTCCGATGTTATTGATTCCATGCAATATAAATGTGTGGATAAGCAACTTTTTTTTTGCTTTGTATATTTTGGGGTCATTTTTCATTTGATCATATTAAGTGAAATTTTTCATTTCTTCAAATTGGTATTATTTAATATAATGAATAAAAGCCTTAAACAAAATGAAAATATGAAATTTGGGGTCTAATTTTTCATTATATTTTGCCCCGAAAAATGGGGCTTAATTACTTTTTAAAAAGCACAGATATCATGGGAACGTGAAAAATCCACGTGCAAAGTTTTACTCAAAGCGAAATGCCATTTTAAAAACGATTGGATTGTTTCAAAAACTTTTGGAATGACTCCAAAATTAAATGAAATAAATATTTGTTGAATTTCAATAATTTTTTTAATTAAGTTTGGTGTTTTTTAATTTTAATAAATCTTTTTAAGTATCCATTGCGAATTTTTGAATTTTATTTGTAATTTTTTAAATTGTGTTCTTTAATTTTGGATTTTTTTTTTAATTTCAATTGTCATTTTTGTGCAGTTTTGGCTATTTTTTTATAAAAAAGCTTTATTTTTATATCTTTAAATCTATAACTAGTTGTTTTCATATATGGACTTCGCTGGAACACGAAATATAGCAATTATATAGTATGCCCTGCTCTACATTTACTAAAAAAACATATAATTTATTTGTTAACTTTTGTTGTTTTTAATATTTTATCAAATTACAAATAGAAAAAGTTCAAATATTTTTGTTTTAAAACAGAAAAGCTAACAATTGCCAAGACTTGGCAGCATTTTAATTAAATCTTACTTTTTAACTACTATAACTACTTTGAAAGTTATATAAGCGTTGATAATTAAATATTTTTAATTTCAAAAACATATGTTTTGATATAAAAATAAACTCATAAATCTGAAATTTTGGGGATTCTAGTTAAGACTTAATGTGGTATTTGAATCTCAGATTGTTAACTAAAAAAAATATAGAATTGGTAACACGAATTTTTTTGTTTTAAAAGAAAATATACTAATTAAATAATTCCGCGAGATAGCTAAATAAATTCTAAACTAAATACAAATTGACAAAAGATTTTGAAATTTCTTTGACACAATATTTGAACAATTTCTAAAATTCCTGAATTTAGCTTAGATTTTATTCAGCCAGCTGATACCCACACAAAATACAGCATTTAAAAACAATATACTACATATATTTTTTTCTATTGTTTTTATTATTTTGTTGTTTTGCTGATTTTTAAACCCAATACTAAGTAATAGCAGGTGAGGATAGTCGACTTGTAAATCAACCTTTAATTACTCCTTTTTTAGAAAACGTTCGAAAAGAGATAAAATGTAATAAATTAAATAAAAAAAATATAATGTTACATTGTTAACCAACAGTAGTGCAATCAACCAGTAATTTCCACAATTTTGTTAATTATAATAAAATATTAGAATTAGCAACCGAAATTGTTGTTATTATAAAAAAATTTTTGAAATTATTGTTTTTTATTTATATACATTTTTATATTCAAAATTAAACAACAACTTAGTGTAAGTGTCTCTGGTGCAGTTGGTAGAGAAACAACCTGCTAGTCTTAAGGGTTTGAGTTCAAACCCTAAAGAATTTAAAAAAAAAATTAAAATATTTTTTCTATTGATTAAAATTAAAAGACACAATTTATTTTCTCTTCTGGCTGCTATGTTTTTTTAAACAAAAATATACAAATTTAAACCTGAAAAATATTCAAGTTTGGAATATGTTCAGAAAAAATTTAATAGAGGTTACCCTAGAGAAAAAACAGTGGCCTGACAAATAGAAGGTCGCCTGTTCTAGCCCAGTTCGCGTCATAAAATAATTTAATTATTAAAATAAATTTTGTGAAACGCGATTCTATTAGTAAAATAACTATTTATAGAATGTCTATTCATAGAATATTTTAATCTATAAATAGAAAAGCAATGAACTCTTACGATCATAATTCGGAATTTGTAAATAAAATTTGGTAATTACAAAAGTATTAAAAATTTATAAAAGTGATGGTTAAAGGAACTATAAAACTTCGGTTGACCAAAAATTCGGTTGGAACTACAAATCTGTTTTCTATGTGTACACTCACCAAAAAAAGTCTGTAATGGCAACTGAAACTTTTGCTGTTATTACGGGAAATTCTGCTAATTTGAGCCCAGCGGTATTTTTTGCTTATTATAGCAACACATGTCTGCTGACGTGTAGTACAATGAAATTTGTAGAAAAAATTGTAGCCGCTACTAAATTTTAGTAGACTTTTTGTAAAGTGGAATTTAAAATCTGTTTGCTAAAATCAGCAAAAAAAGAATACTAAATACTATTAATATTAGTACAAAGTTTTAGATTTATTTTATCTTATCGAGCATCAAAAATTTTAATAATATTTTTTAAAAGATGTTTTATACAAAATGAAAAAAAAATCAAAGGCTTAAAAATCTTAAAAATTGTTAAAACATAAACGATTTTATCATTTTGTTTTTATTTAGTCAATTTTTTTACTTTTAAGGTGAAATTTAAATTGTTGTTAGGGCTGATTTTTAGAAATAAAAAAACTTTTTGGTGCTATTTTAAGTGGATGTCCTAGTTTTAGACATGAGTCGGTATCTTCACTTCCGATCCTTTTTTTAATCCTGTGTAATATTTTAGGGCAATTTATGTTTGTATGTATAAGTTTTAATTATTAGAAATAACATTTCCATCAATATCGGCTTTTTTAAAATTAGTAATTTTTTTTTGCTAATTTTAGCAAATCGGTTTTCAAAAAATTGTAAAATGATTTCTGAAATTAGCAACGAAAATTTGTAGATATTCTGTAAAAACTCTGTAATTTGCAAAATGTAAATAGCAAAAAGATTTGCTAAATAATACTTTTTACTTAAAACCAGTACAAAAATAGTAAAGTGGGATTGAAAACCGTTTACAAATTTTTCTACTAACTTTTTTTTCTGAGTGTATGTTACGATTTACTTTAAATGTATACATGATTTATGGTCTTTATGGCTTAATATTAACAAACCAAATTCCGAACCAAAATCTTATGTTTTGTGTGTCTTAATGTCATTTAAGCTAAATTACCGCTGGAAAACTATTAATTATGCTAATATAATGGCACTGGCATAGTTCCTGTTAGAAATAACTTGCCAAGGTTGGGAAAACTTAATGGTATTTAAAAAATTCCATTTTATTAAAAAAAAAAAAAAAAATTTTAAAAATAAAAGGAAACCAAAAATATGTCTGCAATTGGACATACCTCTTTTCTAATGTATAAATTCTTGCACAATTGCCAACTTCTGACTTAGTAGTATTAACAAAACACTTTTTGCAAACGCAGGCATGTCGGTCTCAGGTAATTATTTGCAAGTGATTTTTATGATAAGCTACTGAAATTTTTGCAAATAAATACTGTGAAACGGGTTTATAAAGATGCTGGAAAAGCGTCCCAAATAAGTTTTCTGCTAGTAAATAATATTTAATTCTACCGATGCTCAGTAGTTTGCTAGTACTTTATGTTTTGAAATTTCTTGTTGACCAAGGGACGTATGAACAATGTTATTTCTTTCTTTAGAATTAATCAATACTTATACGCAATGTGGGTACATTTTTGTTCGTATGATACGTATATAAAATTTGTTTATTTTGTTTCTACAAAAAAAAATAAAACAATTTAAATCTATTTTTAACTAAATTGCACTATAAATTGTTATACAAAAATTTTATTGTTTTAAATTTTTGTGTATACAAATAATTTGCTTTAAAACAATTGACTTGTAAATAACTCAATGACTTTAAGAACAAAAAAAAAAACAAATACTTTTGTTTTTGAATTTTAAGATTCCATTTATAAAACAATAAAATTCAATAGTCATTGCATATAATTCCATAACAATAAACACAGATTAGACAAAGTGCATTTGAACTGGAACTAATATTCTAAAAAAACAATAATACCATTTAGAGAAAAATACTTATTTTACCATGGGAAAATGTATTGTGTCAAAAAATGAATTGTGAAAGAAAATAAAGATATATATAATACCTAAATGATATTGAAATAATTCTTTAGATAAAAATTATAAATTAAGGCATAAAATGTATTGTTTCAGTAAAAGTGTAAAATCATGTGGTTATATAGGTATAAATTTTTACTAAAAATACAAAACAAAAATAAAAATTCAATTCTTTTTAAAAACCACAATGCAAAAAAATTTGTAATCCTTTTGCATATACAATTTTTATTATTTACACATTTATTAACATGTAGTGTATTATTATATTCCTGGAAGCTTATAAAGATATTTTACGACAAACAAACAACAACTGTAACATCAACATACCTGTAACATATTTGAATTCATGTCATCCAGTGGATAAACACCATAACTTCCACCTCTTTGTGCTGTATATACAAGCTTTGTAGCACACAATAATGTTAATACTGGACACAACCACGTTGTGGTTTTCATAGTGCTGCAAAGAAAAAACCAAACAAAATACAAGGACAAAGTGAAAAATGTGCAAAACTGTTGATTTTTTTTTATTTTCAACGATATGTTTACATGTTTAATTATGCTTTTTATGAAAAAATAAAAAAACAACAACAACCTGTATAAAAACAAAAAAAAAAACAAATTATTTTTTAAACAAACATTTATTTAACAGAAACATGTAATTCGCCATAAAGATGAACCACACAACATTTAAACTTTTTAAATGTTGCATTTATTTTACTGTCACAACGTGTTGCTGTTGCCGTAACTGAGGCGGAAATGATATAAATGCAATGTTTACATGGAAAATGTCAACGCATAATGTATAACAAAATAAAAATACATATTCGGAAAAATTTTGTGATTTTCCAACTGAAATTTTTGTTGTACAACTATACATCGGTTTTTTTTTTAACAAAAATTTATTTAATACATTTTAAGTTTTAGGAATGACATTTAAATATGTTTTAATGTTTGTTGCATTGCAAATAGACTTTACATTTCTTTTAGCACTTAATTTTTCTATGTGTATGAAAGTAATGTGCGTAAGCGGATTAACAATTATCCGTGATAAGGTTTAACCAGGTTAAATTTAATGTACTCAAAATATAAAGTTGGTTAATGTTAAAAATATAAAGCGTGGAAAATGTCATCTCGAAAGTTCAGTAAGATTTCTTGCAAATGCCGTTAATGATGATTCCAATTTTAATGTACCTACAACATTACCTTTTTTATGGATAAGATTATTTTTGCAACACTTATTCTTCTTCTTCTCTGAATTATAAAATAAATTTTAATTTATCAATTTACAACATATGCTGTTTATTTTCTAAAATACTGGGCAAGCAAAAACAAACATTAACAGCAAAAACAAACATTACCAGGTAATTAATGGAGTATGTAGCACACAAAGGTTTTCACTAGTTACTATTTACTCACTTAATTACATTTGGTCTGGCCATTAAACCCTTACTCATAGTGAAGTTGTTATTCTTAGCAAAATCTCACTTAAAGAAAACAATACAAATAATTTGTATTTGAATTAAAAACAAAAACTTTTAAAATACTATACTCAAAAAAAAAGTTAATAGAAAAACTGGTATAAAGGATTGTATTTAAAATTTTAAGGAATTATCTTTTTATGATATCAGCAAAACTAAGGTTAAATATTTTCAACAGTAAACTAATTTTGAACTAATTTTTTTGCTTAAAAAAATTGTTTTGATCCACATATTTCTAGTGTGGACAACAACAATCAGGTACACACTTGATAGATGTCTCAGCTTTTATAAATGTACACTCACTAAAAAAAGTCTGTAATGGCAACTGAAAATTTTGGTGTTATTACGGGAAATTATGCTAATTTGTGCCCAGCGGTATTTTTTGCTAATCTTAGCAACACATGTCTGCTGACGTGTAGTACAATAAAATTAGTAGAAAAATTAGTAGCTGCTACTAAGTTTTAGTAAACTTTTTGTAAAGTGGAATTTAAAATCTGTTTGCTAAAATCAGCAAGCAAAATTTACTAAATATAATCAATATTAGTACAAAATTTTAAATTTATTTTTTTTTATCGAGCATTAAAATTTTTTTATTTTATTTATTGTTTTCAAAGAATATTTTATACAAAATTACAAAAGAAAAAAAAATCAAAGGCAAAAAAACCTTAAAAATTGTTAAAGCATAAACGAATTTATCATTTTGTTTTAATTTGGTAATTTCTGTTTTAAAAAATATTTTAATCAATTTTTTTACTTTTAAGGTCAAATTTTAATTGTTTGTAGGGCTGATTTGTAGAACTAAATAAACTTTTTTGTGCTTTTTTTAAGTGGATGTCCAATTTTTAGACATGCGTCACTTAATATCCCTTTTTTTAATATATGTAACGTTTTAAGGCAATTAAAGTTGTAGGTGTAAGTTTTAATTAGAATTAACATTTCCTTCAAAATTCCCTTTTTTAAAATAAGTACTTTTTTTTTGGTAATTTTAGCAAAACGGTTTTCAAAAATTTGTAAAATGATTTCTGAAATAAGCAACAAAAATGTGTAATTATTTTGTAAAAATTCTGTATTTTGTAAAATGTAAATAGTAAAAAGATTTGCTAAATAATATTTTTTTTTGATAAAAATCAGTAATCCTATTTTATTTTTACTGTTTACAAATTTTCCTACTAACTTCTTTCTGAGTGTAGTACAGACAAAAAATAACCCTAAAAATACAAATCTTTCAAGTCATAAAAAATACGCTGAATTCAATGGTACTAGTCATTTATGGAAGTTAGCGCTCGTATTCTCGTACTAGAGATTTAAAATTTGTATACCAAAGTATCATTAATTATATTTTTTATACTTTTGGAATCATTTTTGAATTTAAATCAGTCCAAATTTGTTACAATTTTTCTCAATTTCTTTTCTGCGGAATTTTTTTTTGCGACATTTTTCTCCGAAAGAAATATTTTTTCTTAACTCTATTGAATATTTTTCTAAATCTTATTGAATATATATAAAATAACATACAATAGTAATTTTTATTGGCAGAAAGAAATGTTTTTGCGAAATTATTTTATAAAAGTAGCAAAATAAAATATAACAATAAAAAAAATTGCGAAAAAATATTTTTTGCTACACTACACAGTTATGTTATTTTGAGTATATTCAATAGGGCTTATAATAATTTAAAAAATATCATTTTATGATAATTTAGTATTGAAATTTGTAATCAAGAATATTGCGAATAACAGCGCTAACTTTGAAAAACGGCTATCACATATTAATTTAGAGTAATCGAATTATCTTTACCAGTACTGACCCCAGCTTGTTGAAATGAAATTAATTGTAGCTCTGCAACTACGTCCCAGCAAAAACACACCTTACCAAATAATGGGTCTAGTAATCTAAACTCCAAGGTTTTCACGTATTACTCTTTATTTTATAATTCCAACTTTTTTTATATGGGATGTCCCAAAAGGTAAGGTGTTCTGATCGTAAGCAGCTTACGAAAAAATAAACAATAATGGGTTACGCGTATGCATATAAATAATTGGTTACTAATTATTATTTATTTTTCTGTAAGAAATTGAGTAACACATTTTTTTTAACGCCTGGTAACCAATTATAATTTAACTTTGAGTAAGCGACAAGGTAATACGATGCAGTGTTGTGAAGCTTAATTTCTAATCCGCTTTTCTTCCAAAAGAAAATATATAAATTAACCCTTTGACGCCCAATTGGTCCTATTTTTAGTTTTTGTCGTATTTGGCCCATTTTTTAACCGATTTTCTTGAATGTGGCTTGTATCGACATATGATTGTTGCTTTCACACATTACTAACTATTTGGATCAATATGCTCTCAGAGACAATAGTATCACCACAAATTCGTAAAAAATATATATTTTTGCATAACTTTTGGAACACATTGGTAGGACATGGTCCATTCCTTTAATTTTTAGAAACATCAAGATATAGGGAATTGGTTTACTTTATTTATTACAGGATACTGATAGAATTTGGGACATACATATGTATTCCATGGGTCGTCAAAGGTCAAAAGGAGGAGGTTTTTGTTCAGTTTTCAACATTTTTTATTCTCAATGAAATTAAAGTAAATTTTTATAGATTTTTTCTCCTGATTCCAAAGTTGGTCTACAAAATTTTCAATCTCTCTAAAATTTTTAAAAATTTTTTAAAAAGGATATTTCGGAACTACAGTTATAACTCGATTTTTGTCCCAAGATATTTTAAAATGTTTGTCATATTCGTGGTCTGAATACCAAAATTAATTATATAAGATGTGTCTTAACACAAATAAGTTAAAATAAATTAATTAAACTAATTTGTAGGCTTTTTCATGTTCACTTACATGATAATTTGTTTTGTTAAACGCTTTTAATTCATAAATTAATAAAATGTACATAAATAAACAATGACTCATTATTGTAAATATTAAAATAATTGAAAAGGTAAGCCATTACAGGTGACTTATTATTATTTAATTTAAAATAATAAAATAAGTAACATATTATAGGTAATACATTATTTTTATTTTGAAAATAGTGCTGGATGTAAGGAGTACTGATATTTATTTTCCAAGATGTTTATCACAGAAGGAGTACTTATTACAAGGTAATGTATAACGTAATGATATGTCATTACCATGTTTTTGCTGGGATACTAATCCTTAGAAAATCTAATTTGGAAGCAATTCTGAGCAGATAGGTATACTACAAGGTTGGATCTGTATAAAATAAAAAAATTTAGACCGGGCATCCCGAATATATGATACCGTACACCAAGCATTATTTGGACTAAATTTCGGTGAAATTGATACTTCTTTAAGTGTGAGCAAGACGGAAAATATAACCTCAATATAAATTATGTTCATTTAAACAAATATCGGGAAGGTGGATTTTTATTTGGACTGTGTTCAAATATGGTCCCATTTCATTTAATATGACATTCACAACCAAAATTTCCAATTAAGAAAATACCGAAAAGACCGATTCTAACAAAATTCAATAGGGTTCATTCATTGCCCAACAAAAAGTTATGTCTCAATTTCCATACACTTAAAGTAGTTTGTAAGTTTAAATAACAGAAAATGTCATTTACAAGAAATGTTATTTCCTTTAAAGACCGATCTACTTAACTTTCATTAAAATCAAATAGCTTTTGTTATTTGTTTTTAAATATTGTTTAAGCAACTGATACATTAAAAAAACAAATGATTAATCAGTTAAAATAAATGATAAAATTTGTACCTACCAATTCCTTAAAAATACCAATTCCTTAAAAATAAATGATTTTATCATTTATTTGAAATTGTTTATTTTTTGTATTTTTTGTTTTTTTAATCTACAAAATGTGTGTATGATATGCATGGCTATACACCATACTTGGGAATTTTACATTACCATTGAAATTTCATTACCATATGTTGACACCAATGCAAATGAGAAAAAATTCATTACCATTTAATGGTAATGAATTTTTTTCCATTAAAAATTTCATTACTAATGGTAATGAAATAGCACAAATGCATAAAATAACTAATTATAATTGTTTGAAAAATCATTTGTTTACAAAAAATTTATTCGATTTGAATATTATCAAAGTAGCTTTATACAGAATTAAATAATGAAAACAATTATTTATACAAATATTAACACATAAAATTACGGTTAATTAATGGTAATGTTTTCTTTTAATTTCTACATTAGCAATGAAAATGAAATTCAAAAACATTGTCATTAATCAATGAAATTAAATTCAAAAATCATTACCTCTAATTCAAACAATGGTAATTAAATTTATTTCATTACAATTGTTATTAATGTAATGGTAATGAAATCAACAATTAATTACATAATTAATTAATTAATTAAGTATTTGTGTATGCATGTGTGTTTATGAAGTTTTTGTAATTTGCATTGAAATAATTTTGTATATAAATTTAAATATTTCTTTTTGAAATATTTTGTATAAAAAGTAAATATAGCTATTTCTTTGAGAAATAAATGTATGTTCCGGAACATAAAACTTTTGTATTAAACTACAAACAGTAAACTACATAAAATTCTAAGTGTACGAATATCCTTGTATTTGCGACTTGTTTTTTGTCTACATCGAATTAGAAATTGATTATCAGGCGATTGGTATACTATAAGGTAGATCTCAGCCAGATATTTTTGTTATTTACAAACAAACTCATTATACTTTGGCGTGGGTGTGGTGTAGGGTATACATATTTGTAAGTATATAATAATAACTTTTATTTAACAAATACTTGTTGAAAATATAAAAAAAAAATTATTCTAAAAATCAGATTTGGTAATTTTTCATTAGCATAAGAAATTTTATTACCATTAGTTGAAAACAATGCAAATCGAGAAAAATTCTGCACCAATTAATAGTAATAAAATATTTTCCATTAAAAAACAAAAAACAATGAAAGAGGCATATATTTGTAAAAAATCATAATACAACAAAATCAACAACGAGTTTAAATAAGTTGTAATGAGAGTGGACAAATTTGTGCTTTTTATAATAATTTTTTCTAAATTTTTGCTTCATTTTTTTTTTATTTTGACTTTTCTTATAAATTGCTTTTTTACCTAGCAAACAGACATTACCAAGTAATTAAGGGAGTAAATAGCACACAAAGGGTTTCACTAGTTACCATTCTATTTACTTGCTTAATTACTTTTGTTCGCAAAATTTCATAGGTGGTCATTACCCTCTCGCTTACAAAAAAAGTGGGAATAATGAACTACCATGTTGGTTACTTATAGTGAAGAAATAAGTTGTTTCCCACAATAATAAAATAAGTAGTTGTTCTTAATAAAACAATAGTCAGTTCTGTCCTAATTCTCTTAGTAAAATTTTATTACTTAAGGAAATAGATAAGAATAATTTGTATTTAAATTTATTTTAATCAACTTTTTGCATTGAAAAATTTAAGATTATAATTCATTGCTATTTCTCATTAGAAAACCTTTAAAATATAAAATTTTTTAAAAAATTACTTTTTACAGCAGAATTTTCTATTTTCTTGTGTTGTTTTTTAAAACAAATTAATAAATATAATAGCAAAAAAAGTAATAGTCAACCATAATTTTGTATGTACTTATAAGTACTTCTTTCACACATTATCAGTAGGTCCTTATTTTGTTTTTTAAAGTAATGACCTATCATTGCATGGTAATCTACATAGTAACGACGTGTCTTTACCATGTTTTTCCTGGGTACCTTTACATTCTTAAATGTTTTTGTTTGATTATTAACCCATATATAACAGGATATATATAATCATGTGTTACTTTCCCCAAATAAGTAAAATTCGAAAATATTGACGGCTAATTAGCCTTTTGTCAACAATAAGAAAAATTCTGGAAATGGTTATAAAAGATAAAATAACAAAATTTCTGGACACTAATAACATTCTACCATCTTATCAATTTGTCTTCAGAAAAGAGCACAACACAGTTCAACCACTTTTTAGAATATGAAATTTAATCCACAAAAATTTTGAATGCGGTAAATCTACAAGCATGGTTTTACTCGATATTAAGGCTGCTTTTGATTCCGTTTGGCATGAAGGCTTGAGTTTTAAGATGTATAGATTAAATTTTACAATTGATGCAATCAAAATTAATCAGAACTTTCTAATGAGGAGATCTTTTAATGTTCCATTTGGGTTCCACATCCTCTCAACAAGAACATATTTCTTCAGGCGGTCTTCAAGGCTCTTGCCTATGAACGATTTTGTATAATATCTATACGGCAGACTTCCCGGTCCTACAAAATTGCAAAACATAAATTTTCGCAAACGATACTTCATTAATTTGCTGATTATATCATTGTCAACCTACAAGAAGCCCTAAAAGAAATACATGATTACTTCATACTTTTCCCGAAAGCGTAAACGACGCTTTCTAACACAACATCCAATTGTATTTTAATAACAATTAAATGTCATGGGGTAAAAATCCAAAATATTTGTGTGTGATTTTTGACAAAAAACTCAAATATAAAGATCATATCCCTAACATTATAGACAATAAGAATAATGTATCCATTTTTCAACCGAAACTCCAAATTCAGTATTAATAACAAAATGCTAATTTTGAAGGATATATTTCACATCATAATATTTAACGCTGCACCAGTATGGTCTTCATCTGCATAATGCGATATCAAAAAACTACAAATAACTCAAAATAAATTACTAAAAATGATATACCTACAATTTGCCATGGTATTACTCTACGCAACGCTTACATGATCTCACAAATTTGAATTTTTTTAATGAAAAAATTCTGTAATATTTTTATATAACCACATATATTTTATATTTTTAAAACACTTCATATTTAATTTATATATAAACATATATCAATTATAAAAATTTTGTCTAAAAATGTGTCAACCTCTAGGTTTTAATTATAGAATATTAGAATTTGTCAAGTTCGAGAAATCATCAATTAATTAGTCCACCAAATTCATCAGTCCCATGTATGGTGTAAATAAAAATTTTAGAAGTATGTAATTATAATGAAAACAATCCTCTAAAGATGTTTATGTCTCAATAGAAACAAAATATTACATATTCTTTATTAATGGTCGTGTTGCTGACACTTGAAATATCTGAATAATACGATGGTAAATACTAAAATGTATTTTTATTATAAAGAGAGCATTCGAATGAAAGCACAAAAAAAAAAAGAATTTATTGAAATTTATTAGGCAAACATGTATGAAGGTCGCATATGTTTAATGAACAAAAATGAAAAAGAAATTTAAGGCAAAGATTATCCATTTATAATGTTTTAGGGTGACAGTATTTTCTATTTCTGGATAGCTGGGCAGAAATTGGAGACATTTGGTTAGAAATGTTAATGCAGAAAATTTTTCGGCCAATATGGACATTTCGGTTTTATCGAAGAAAAAAATACAATAATTTTTAATCTTTTTGATTTATACATTTTTTTTATTAATAAATTGTATAAAAATTTTCCCTGAGGAAGTAAATCACCCAATGTGGTGACGACAAATTGGGATAAATAAATAATAATAAAATTTTTTATTAAAAAAGATCTTAGGCTCATTTTTAACGAAAATATTTCGAATTTTATGTTATAACATATCATTGCTAATTAATTTCCATGCATATGATCGCACAAGGTATAGGGTGTCCGCCGGGAAGGTAAACTACTTTGTTTTGTCGCCATTTTAGTAAACATTAGTATTGACAGTTCATATTTGGCAGTCGTGATGTAGACACTTGGCAAATTTATTATGGAAAAATATTTGATAAACCAACTTGTTTTAATTGTTAAAACATCAACCTCGATTTTCATGACCAAATCATAATGAGTGACGAGGCACATTTTCATTTGAATCGATATGTGAATAAATAGAATAGTCGGTTCTGGGCAATGGAAAACCCTTAAATTATTCATCAGTCACCTTTGCATCCATTAAAAGTGACAGTCTGGTGTGCAATTTGGCCAGGAGGAATCATTAGACCTTACTTTTTTGAAAATAAAAACGTGATATGATTGAAAACTTTTTAACGCCACAACTGCATGCTTTGGGCTTAATAAACATGTGGTATCAACAAGACGGTGCCACATCGCATACAGACAGGATTATACTGGAATTACTGCGAGACCTCTTTCCACAACAAGTTATTTCAAGAAATGGTGATGTTGATTGACCTCCACCATCGCCTGATTTGACTGCTCCGGACATCTTTCTCTGGGGATATCTGAAAAGCAAGGTTTATGCAAACAAATCAGAAACGCTTGAGCAACTCAAACAAAATATTCGTGATGAAATTAATGAAATACCGCGTAAAATATGTCAGAATGTAATGATAAATTTGCTCAAAAGGGCTTGCATTTGTGAGGCTAACAGAGGCGGACATTTATCTGATATTGTATTCCATACATAATTGCCGACATTAAATAAAACAATTATTAATATAAGACCCATTCTCTTTCATTTAATCAAAAATTATAAACAAACATAGTAGTATACCTTCCCGGCGGACACCCTGTAGTTTTTAAATGTCCCAAATTTTTCTGCATGACACTATGAAATTATTGCGAACATTTTTTTCTTAGCAAATCGCTGCCATCCTAATGACGCATGCAAATTCATTTAGCTTAAGATTTAGGCACTACAAAAGCCATTATTAAATATTCTTAAATTGTATACAAATAAGCAAGTGAAAAGATATAATTATTTTTTGGAAATTGAAAATCCTTTATTATGTGATTAAAAATAGGAGAGCAGTTTTTAGCGCTCTTCTCTTCTTTTCAACTTCGGCAATGGGTACGATATGCTCATGAATAACCTTGTAATGATAGTTCGTTACCTTTTGCATTATTTGCAAACATAAAATATTGAATTACCGATTATTGATAACGTATTGTATTATTTATAAACGTAAAGTAATAATTAAAATATATCTGAAAACCTTTTTTAAGACCCATTCATTTGTAAAAGTGTAATGTATGTACTTTTCGATATCACGAACGGAGACCCGAGACACAAATATTCATTTATTTTTTAAGTAAGTAAATATTATTGTATATGTGTTAATAGCTCAGTGGGTAGAATTCTCGCTTGGCAACCAAAGTTCCCAGGTTCGATTCCCATCATGAACACGATATATTTAATAATGTTGAAAATAAAAAAAAAAAAGAATCTTTTTTAGACACAATACTTTTACCATTCTCGAACCATGATGTTGTTACCACTTACTTTCATCGTCTTTAAAATTCGTCAATGAAGTAAAGTGTAAAGTAATGCATCGGCCCATGTGGCTATACATTACTTTACACATTATTTGGTAAAGTGTGGTTTTACTAGGGGGCTGAGGTTTTGATGTTATTGTACTTTTGTTATTATTTATTACTTCTAAGTCGGAAATCGCGAACAATAATTATGTCATAAAACCGCAATAAAAGAAATGCTACTTTTTATTGCATTTTTGGAAGCAGCTTTTTTATTAGAAACAATAAAAATATTGCAACATCACAAAATCTTCCTTCTTTTACAGTATTTTTTAGAAGCGAAAGAAAAAAGTAGCGCCTAAATATCGCTTTTATCTCTGAAGTCATTTAAAATCATGTATATTTTTGCTGCATAGCCTAAATTAATATCGTATAATGAAATATTAAGCCCCATTATTGAATCTTCCAAAAAAATTTAGTTAATTGTTACATTAAAATATTAAATTAACTAATGCGTGAGGTGAAGTCTAACAAATGCGTTACTTAAGGTCGTTGTTAGTAGCTAACGGGACATTGTGAAAACGAGGCTATGGAAGTTAAAATTAAATATATTTTTTTATAAATATGTTCTACTATTATCAAAAATATCTCAAGCAATTTGTTATTCACTACAATATAAATTAATGTAATAACTCCCCTCTTTTGTTATCCCATATTTCATATCATAAACGAAATTCTATTAAACTTATTTTCACAATGCGATTCTCATGACCTACAATAAATTTACTTTGTTTTACCTTTAACAATAAAGTGGAATAAAATTTGATTAGTTTGAAATTTGATAAATAATACACCAACTCTAGTATGATGTAGGGTAGAGGCGGGATCCTTCGTCACTTTTTTCTTCAAAGTTCTGTTATATCTTAACCAGTTATTGTTTTTTAAAAATTATTTTTATATTAAATATCTACATAAGGTGTCTTAAGAAGAACGCAATTTTTAAATTTTAAATAAAACATAGATATTTAAAAAAAAATCGTGAAACTTTATTATATCGTAAAGTAGACAGAATGAGGTTATGTATGGAACAATATATCGTGCAGATGGCCGCCGCGGCTTTGCTGGCATGCACGCGATCTTTTAATGAAATTTTCAATGACGGTTTCGCATGAATGCTGCGGTATTTCATTAATGCAGGGTCCAATTTCCTCTTTTAAGGCTTGAGTCGTCGTCGGCTTATTCGCGTAAACCATCGACTTCAAAAAACCCCAAAGAAAAAAATCTAATGGTGTTAAATCGCACGATCTAGGCGGCCAATTCTGATCTCCAAAACGCGAAATAACACGACCGGGAAATGACTGATGTAGCAATTGAATTGTTTCTCTGGCTGTATGACATGTGGCGCCGTCTTGTTGGAACCACATGCCCTCCACATTCATTTCTTCAATTCTAGGCAAGAAAAAACTGGTTATCATTTCACGATACCGAACACCATTGACTGTTTGCGCTTGACCTGCCTCATTTTCATAAAAAAAAGGTCCAATGATTCCTCCAGCCCAAAAACCACACCACACAGTGACACGTTGAGGATGCATTTGCTTCTCGTGAATCACTCGAGGATTTTCCTCACCCCAAATGCGACAATTCTGCCTATTGACGAAGCCATCAAGATGAAAATGGGCCTCGTCACTGAAGATGATTTTATCGGCAAAATCAGCATTTTCATGTTGTCTCTCCAATACCCAATTAACGAACTCCCTTCGCTGTCCATGGTCAGCTGGCTTCAGTTCCTGAGTCAATTAAACTTTGTATGCATGAAGATGCAAATCTTTTTTCAAAATTCGCTGCAAAGTGGATTTGGAGACACCAATTTGCTGAGCTCGGTGTCGAATTGAGGTGGATGGAGTTTGAGCGACATCATCACGTACAGCTGCGACATTTTCGGTCGATCGACCTGGTCGATGGCGCGTTGTTGTCTTTACATCACTAACAGACCCAGTTTCGGCAAATTTATCCATTAATCTCTTTACAGTTGACTTTCTTTCTCTAATTATTTCATTGTCTCATGGTTGCAACATGATAACTGCTACTATATTATGCTTGTTGCATTCGGGTTTGGTTATCACAATCAAGTTATTGGTTTATAAATAGGTTTTAACCATCGACATTGTCGCTATCGTTATTACAGTAAATATTTTATTATTTCATGAGTTCCACTTTCTATTTTATAACATAATTGGCTGTAACCATACTGTGGTAACAAAAATACTGACTATGAAAAAAATATGATAATTATGGATTTATAAAATGCTGACAATAATCAATAAATAATTATAAATCAAATAAAACATAGCTTAGACATTTACAGTCATAATAGTGTCTTGCTTTCACAAAAAAGAAATTGTATCAGTTCAGTCACCCATGTAAAAATAATAATATATAATCATTTTCACCTGGGAGGTGTTACTTGTCTTATACATGTAACATTATAATTTACACTAATCAGTTCATTGTCGAAAAAATTTATTGCCAATTTGATTCTTTTTAAAATATTTTATATTTTTTAATTTTTTTTCAATAAAAATTAATAATATATTTTTTTAAAATATAGTACATTTAGTAATTTCTTGTAAAATAACGACTTTATTGTACTCCGAACATTTATAAGAAAAATTTGTATAAGAAAAAGTCTGTAGTACGAAAATATTTCTTACAAAATAATTGATTTTTAGAAATTTTTCTGATAGAAATATTTTTAGATTCTAATTACTTTTCCTTAAAGTAAAATTTTCAGATTTTGCAAACTTTTTGTTAGATAAGTATTCATATATTTAAATAAAAAAACTTAGATTCAAAGGCCTTTCTTTGAATAAAAAATTCTTAGATTCTGAGGACTTTTTATCATGAAAAATACTTAGATTCTAATGACTTTTTCTACATAGTAGAAATATTCTTAGGATCTAGGACCTTTTCTGTATGAAAAATTCTGAGACTGTGAGGACTCTCTTAAAAATATCGTTAGAATCTAAGAATTTTTAATGTTTTTTTTTTAAGTTTAAATGTTTAAAAAGTCCTTAGAATTTAATTTTTTTTTTAAGTGTTGTTCTTTAAAAAAGGTGCAAAGAATCAAAGAATTTTTCCTCGAAAGTCCTTAACATCAAATTATTTCTTTAGGAAAAAAATTTCTTAAAGAACTTTTTCATAATTTTGAATCATGGTTAACTGTAGACAACATATTATGTTAAAATAAGCAAAAAAGGGTTAAATCCGGCTGTGCCGAATCTTTGAATACCAATATCCTAAAAAAATATTCTCTTCTGTTTTTGACAAAAATAATGTAAAAACTTTTGAAGTAAAATTATGGAGGTGAAACAAATTTTTTGAGCTGAAAAACTTCTTTTTGGATGTAAAACAAAATTTTGAGGTGAAAAAAAATTTGAGGTGAAACAATTTAAAGTGTATTTAAAATATTATTTACTTCGAAGTGACTGGTGAAAATATATGCGTAAATATATTATCTACCAGTCGCTACTATGAAATTGTACTAAAATACACAAATTTGTGTGAAAAATTTATAAGTAAATTCACATTTTCACTCATAACTTTTAAACCGCTGGGCCGATTTTGTTCATTTTCAATCCCTAACTGCTCGGAAAGGTGTCCATTAGGAATATAACTTTTTGAATTTTTTTCAAATATTCAAATTTACCAGGTAAGGTCGGATAAACCATAATATGAAGGATTGCATTTTTACATTTTTGCGATCGTTAAAAAAGGTTCCGCACCAAATGCAACGAAGTTTGGAACTAGGTAGGCATTGAAATGCATGTCGTTTTTATACAATTTATTCTTCTTCGCTTGTGATTTATCGAGTTTTGTAAAACTAAAATGAAATTTAAAAAAGTAAAATCAATGTTAAAAAAATTCCAAAGTCTGGACCAAGATTTTGGTAAAATGTCAGGAAATGGAAGGCGTTGACATATCGTTGAAATACTTTAAACAAATGCCAAAGCAGAAAGATGTAATTTTACGCCTTAGCTAAAGAAGAAAAGAGCAAAGATAAAAGGTGTGTTATAATATCTGAAGAAATTTTTAATTTGTGGTTAAAACTTAAAATAAAAAAAATTAGTGTGGGAGCTATTAAAAAAGGGTAAAAAGTTGATACTGTCTTACGAGCTGTAAAAATAGTCCAAGATTTGTTTCCGCTATGCAAATCAACGCGAACACTAAACTTAAAATTTATTTCTTGTACGCTATTCTTTTTTAATATTGTTATGTTATTTTAAAATTGTAAAAAAAAATCTTGAAAAGTTTTAGAAATCGCATTCGGTGCGGAAGGTTTTTGTTTCAATCGTTTTTTATTATCAGCACAATATTCCCCATAGCGTATTGCCTGGCAAATTTTTTTGTCAAAAAAAAGTAATAATGAGCATGCTTGCGTCTTTGCGTCGTGATCGCCATTTTAATAGACATACGGATATCGCTAAATCGACTTCAAATTGTAAAAGGATCTCGAATATATATACTTTGTTACAAACAAAGTGACAAACTGATATATACCCTCACCATGTATGGCGGAGGGTATTACTATAATTATTTTATTATAATAATATAATAACTATGTACATATATTATTGTACGACTATGGTTGGCACAATCATAATTCCAAAAAATATATAAAGCTCATCGAATATAATTGCCCAACCATGTTAACATTAAAGAAAAATGGGATTGCTGTTTGTGACTCATTTACGATGTATGCACCTTCTGCCCTACTTCATACTTGTTAGTAGTTTTTCTATCATCCTATTGAATACTTTTTAGATATTATTTTACCACAAGCAGTTATGATTGATATTTTTCTTATATTTTTACATTAAATATTTATAATGTTCTATTAGATGGTTTTCAAAGAAAACAACGAAGATAACATTTTCGTTTTTTTTGTATCACAAAAAACAATGTGATGATAAATGCATAACACTTGTATTAAATAAAATAATAATACGAGTAAGTTAATATTAAATTTTAGTTTAACTAAAATAAAAGGGCCACTCGTTTTTAAGATCTATCAACAAAATTAGAAAATTATTTTTGTGTTTTAAAATTGTGACACTATAAATATTTTTTAATTCTACAAAGACAGATGTAATACCATAAACCACATATAAAATAATAATTTTTATGAAACATAACAATATTAAACTGTGTATAATATTTTACGCACTGGTGCCAAATTTGATATAGCACATACACCTCTACGTTTGTCATAGAAATCCCAACAAATTTAGAGTGAAATCCTGAAAAGCTTTTAATTTATGACTTTAATGTATTTATTTGAGCCAAATATATATTTTGTCAGTAAAGTACCTATAAGAGCAGTGGTAGTCTCCCATTTTCATTTATTTTAGATTAAACATTTTATTTAATTTTTATAAAACATATTTTTTATTGTTCACAAAATTAATTCCAAAAATTAACTGAAAATTCTTGACATTAAATTCTGAAAATTCATAATTATAAAAATTGTGTTTAAAATGTTATCAGGGATGGAAAATTATAATTTTGAAATGATAATGATACCTAACCAAATTAGTACATTTTCGAACTAAACGTTACTTTTTTCCCTTACACTAAATTATGTATTTTCGGTTTTTTTAAGTTTTTGATTTTACATTTGAATGCAATTTGAAAGTCGAAAACTTGACAAAAATTAAAATACGTGTTTTTCGGATTAATAGGAATGCAGGTAACACTTGAACTCGAATTACTTTTACCTGCCTTTGTCCTCGCCTTTTGAAATATATTTCAAATGTATTTTAAGTATTTTTATTAGTTAACGCGTACACGTTAATGCAAAAACACAGCTAGAATTTTATGCAGCTTCGTAGTAATAAATATTCTATTATGACTTTAATGGATTTTATTTATTATGAACTTGTAAAGCATATTACATAGACAAATGGTTCAATTATGATTCTAAATTTAATGTAGTGTATGTTTGTAATTCCATTTACTGCATTAAAAAAATAATAAAAGAATTTTAATGTTTATATTTAAAAATAATATCTAGAACTTTTTAATACAAACAAATCTCTTAATACTGGATTTTAAACTGCAGAGTCACGTTTATTATATTCAACAAATGCTTTCTATAAATTTGTTTTTAACTTTATGTAATAACTGACAGTAACTGACAGGTTAACTTATCATCGCTCAGCCCAAACCGCTACAGCGGGTAGGTGAAAAAGTAAAATACTACCCCTAGATGGCCTGACCAAAAATCTTTGGCTAGAAACTTGAAACTTAAAATAAGCCGTGTAATAAAGATAAGATCTGACTAGGTATGATTTCATTAGGTATGATTGTATTTCACCTAGGCAGATCTGGCGTAGCAGATGTAATCAGAACCATTTCGATCTGGACATATAATATTTAATCAGTTTCGATAAGAAAATAATAAATTAAAACAAAAAATTATTTTTATATATATTTTGAATTTATATTTTGATAATCTGCTTATATCTGTCCACGAAAATCACAAAATTTTCCAGATCCATTTAAATAAATATAAACAAATCTAGCTATATATCTGATCAGATCTGGTCATAAAGTGTTTTACATATGCCATATTTTTCTTGTATGTACAGATCTGGCGCCAGATTTAATACATAATATTCAATTACATCTAATTATATCTAAACAGAACTAATTATATCTAATCTTTTTAACACGGGAAGTGTTCCCTGTAGTATGTGGTAACTCAAGTAATTATTGGAATTTTCGCCAAAAAATGTAGAAAGTTCGCTTTAATGGGGACTTAAAAGTAAAAGTTCTCCCCATTAAAGACCTGTCCCAAATACCAAATGCTCGTATAAAAGAGATCAGATCTAACAAGATTTCATTAGATCTCAAAATTGGGGATAAATTTGAAATTCAATTAGATATGAGAAAATCTAGGCAGATCTGATGCATCAAATATAATCCGATCTAGTTTGAAATTAAAGATAACTTGATTTTTATACACATATTTATATTGATCATATATATAGGGTCCGCCATCTAACGTTTTTTTTTTCAACTAGTGCTTATTTCGTGAATGGTAACACTTAGCTCATGTCTGATTTGACAGATAATTAGTTTTATCCTTCCGCTGAACGAATATGGTTGTGTATACGCTTGAACAACGCTGGGAAATATTGCGACATTACTTTGAAAATCATGGTAATGTTGCAGAATGTCATCTTTTCAATGTCATCTTTTAAGATGAAACTTATTTTGATCTTGGCGGGTATGTAAACAAGCAAAATTGTCGCATTTGGGGCACAGAAAACCCGCACGCATACATTGAAAAGCCGATGCACCCAAAACGAGTCAATGTTTGGTGCGGATTTTGGTCCAGAGGCATAATTGGGCTATTTTTCTTCGAAAATGAGCAAGGGCCATGTTGAACGAATTTTTGTTCACAAAAATTGAAGAGGAGGATATTGGTAACATTTGGTTTCAACAGGACGGCGCTACGTGCCAAACAGCCGAAGCTACACTCGATGTTTTGCGCCCTGTTTTTGAAGATCGCATTATCAGCCGCAGAGCTGATGTCGTTTGGCCACCTCGAGGCTGTGATTTGACACCGTCGGACTATTATTTGTGGGGTGCCGTCAAAGATAAGTGTTACGCCGACAAGCCAGACACAATTGACGCTTTAAAGGACAATATTCGTGAAGCCATTGGTGAAATACAGCTGCACACAATCGATAATGTGCTTAAAAATTGGACCGATCATGTAGGCTACTGCATTGCCAGCCGAGGCAGCCATTTGAATGAAATTATTTTCCATTATTAACGGGAAGGATTGTACTTTCAAATAAAAAAAGAAATTTTAGAAAATATTCAGAATTTTTTTTATAGCATTTTCAAAAAAAAAAAAGTTATTTGGCGGACCCTATATATTGATCTTATATATCTCTTTTTTATATGATCAGATCTGGCACCATACCTGATCTTATCTGACAAATTAGTCTCTTAATTTTGTTAGATTCTTTTATATAGGAAAAGATCTGACACTAGATCTGTTTACATCTGGGTATAAAATGTATCAAATATGAAATCTTGTCATATAAAATATTTTCTGGTACCATATCTAATTATATTAAATCAAATCTAATGAGACATGGTTAGATCTCATAATTTTTACACGGCTACCGCTTAATAAGTGTTCGTGCGATATTATGCATCCTTTAAAGAAATTTCCTTGATCCTAAACCAAACAAAGAAATCTCTAAATATGTTTTTAAGTCCAGGTTAATGTTAGCGATTTAAAGAAAATTTAAGAATTGAAAAGGTCGACTGAATGTATTTAAATTTTTAAAACTACTTACTTACAAATAATCGCATCGATGAAGCACCTTGGCTCCCATTAAAATATGGTGGAACAATTGACTGGAACAATTATCGTTAAGGCCAAAATAATCCATCTCTTGAATTGTATGACCATGAAAATCGAAATATATAGATAAAATATATAACATACGTGATCATATGTGGGCTTGTATATGATCGGCTATATTTTTTTAAGAGAAGCAACATTTTGGAAATTCTGCCTTATAATCAATGTGTTGATTTCTTTGGAAAGCAACACTGTTATTGCGCGAGATGATAATTCTTAGAACAGTTGTTACTCGCTATCTGATGGGGAGTTGGCGAAATTGTTGAAGCTTTTTAGTTCATAGCTCTGTTAAGTTATTTTACTTCAGTACAATTAGAGTTCACTATATGACCATACATGATATCATATATGACGATATATCTTCGAATCCAAAATTTGAAGGCCGTATTATATTCGTGCTATTTTCGATTTTAATAAATTTTTCATGAATGGTTTATTAGCTACTTTGGAACAACTTGGCAACCTAATGCTAAAATATTGGCATTCCGAATATATATAAAAAGATTTTCGAGCCTTTTATGAACATTGCTGAACAAAAAAACAAACCAAAAATATGTGAGATTCCTTCCTCTAGATGCCTTAGATGCTTGAAAAAGTGAAACATGTTGCTCTTATATTTATTTTTTCTCTTATTGATTCAAATTTCATTAAAATGTGAGTGTGTAGTTTGTGGTACTTTTCTTGTAGATTAATTTAAAATTCATTTTTAATACGTAGCATTTTCAGAGTTTTCACCTTTACAAGTGAATTTAGTTTCTTTGACTCTAAAATTGTTAAAACAATTTTAATCAATACGATATTTTATAATTACATTGAAGCAAGTTTAATTAATTAAACACTTTTTTAATAATCTTTAAAAAAAGGAGTGTCTTTTGACATTCTAACTAATAAATTAAATTTAAATATTCAATTGTTAGACACAAAGTGGAAAAACAAAGAGTATTAACGTTAAATATGCCAAAGTAATTTTTCACTTTGTCATGTTTAACTGTAAAAGTGTTTTTCGAATAAGATAAAACAATCTAAAAACTTTACGAAAATACATAGAAATGACTATTATTACGATAAAATGAATTCCAACCACGAGATTTCCAAAATATAGCTTTTTTAATTAAACGTTTAACAGTATTTATGTTACCATATGATAACTATGACGTGTTGTGAGTTAAAAACATATAATCTCATTCCATAGAGAATACATAAATAAATAAAATAGATATTGTTAAGGATGTTTTTAACAGTCAGACAGTATGGCGGTTGTTTGACATCTTAGATTAGTATCCACAAATTAAGAATAATTAAGAATAATTACACTGTGCTTGAATCAGACATTTATTTTGGAAACGCGGGGAACCTGGTAGATTACTCTAACTCGAGTACTAACCATTTTTCTAGGTTAGCTATTGTTTTCGAATTATTTAAGATTTTCACCATTTACTGAGTGAGGAAAAATCAGGAATAAAAAATTGAAGAAATCATGAAAAATTCAGATTTATTTAAAAACAAAAAGTTATATAATCCATGTAAAAATAAAAATATACGAGATAATGTATGGTCATATACTAAGCTAATCATGTATCAATATGATCATGTATGCTCATGTATAAACATAAACCAGCACATTTATGATCATATTTGTTCAAATCTATTTCGATTCTTGAATGAAAAATCACTTTAAAATTTTTTAGTAAATTTATTCATGTTTCTTTTCAAAAAGTTTATTTTAAGATAGTTTCAACAAATGTTCCAGATTAAAAAAAAAATATCTGGTGCAATATCTTTATCCAATATATTCCTTAATATCTTATTTGACCCGAAAAATGGCAGATCAAATTGGATCCAGCAATATATTTGGGGATTTAGAAGGATCTAAATTGATCCGAAAAATGGTAGATCTAATAAGATCCAGCAATATATTAAGGAATTAAGTAATATCAAAATTTATCCGAAAAACTCTATATCAAATTGTATCAGATTATATCCAACAGTATAATATACACGAAAACTAGTTTATTGAAAACCAATAAATAAATTATTAAATATTAAAATCCTAAAAAACAATGCCTTCGACAGGATTAATCCTGCCGGACTTGTCGTGAGTTAAGCACTCAATCACACACTGCTATACATAATGGCAGACTATATTTTTCGTATAATTGTGTTATATATCTTCGGGACTTTTATATTATTACTTGTATATATTAGGGGATTTGGGAAAAATATCATGGCTAAATTAATGAGACTAAATTGGTACTGATTTAATATAATTATATAATTATATAAGTATATATAATATTATAATAATTATATTAATTTATATCTTATGGACTAAGAAATTCGAAGGTGGGTCAATAAATAAATGAAACACAGTTTCTTTGCAAAAAAAAAAAAAATTATTTTTCAACATAATCTCCTTTTAGCTCAATACACTTAGTCCAACATTTTTCCAATTTTTGTATCTCTTCCAAAGAATAGGATTTTTCGAGGTCCATAAAATAGGAATTTGTTTGATCAATAATTTCATTGTTGGAGCTAAATATCTTTCCACCGAGCCATTTCTTTAGGTTTGGAAATAGCAAATAGTCACTGGGGGCTAAATCCGGAGAATAAGGCGAATGAGGGGGCAATTCGTAGTCTACTTTATAGATTTTTAATGAGCACTCAAAATTCAATTTTTTGTATTTTTAAAAAAATCCACGAGGTTGTATGTTTTGAACAGCTGTTAAACGCAAAGTAAATGACGGAACTTGCTCAAAGTTTGACAGTAGTCTATTAACAGGTGGTACTTGATGGAATCAGTGTTGCATTCCATATAACTACGAGGGAAGTTCGAAAAGTCACGGACTTATTGACCCGCCCTAAACAGAAAAAAATGTATATAAATTTTCACCACTTATAGTACTTCTGGAAACAAAGATCACGTATAATTATATTAGTATAAACCAATTATGAACATCTTATATCAAAAATGTCTAGATCTTTTTTTTGTGCCGAAATAATTTAAAAGTGTTGTTAAAAAGTATTAAAAGCACAAACCAAATTTATCGTCCTGGCTGGGATTCGAAACCATTGACATAGAACCACATAAAATCATATCAAAAAAAAATTCTTATATTGCACCATATATTGAAATATATATAATAATATCTCATACCATATTAAAAAAGTTTTTCTGCTAATATATCATATAATATTATAACCCAAATATTAGCATATGTATATGGTTCCGTATAGGCCATATTGAAGAATATATGATTATGTATAAGTCATATATAAATCTATACAGCCATAGTATATTATACATTTTTTTGTGATATAATAATGTTATCATATAAGTTATATCTGCTTTTATAAAGGTCAATATATAATCAGATATGGTTATATATGGCAAAATATAAGTTAATCTTAAAATAATTTATATAATATATAAAAATATATGGTAATGCATACTGAAATGTATATAATATGCTATTAAATAAGGTCATATATGATTATATCTCAATTTTAATCCTCGGTTTGTCAATTTCACACATTTCTTTCAATTCAATTGGATTTAACATTAACAAATTTAACAAAATAAATAAAGGCTTTATCGCCAAATATTATTTTTTCATCGCTAAAAATCCCCAATATGATTTTAACTACATAAATGTTCATGTTTTTTTTTAAATGATTTTTTGAATCTGATACTGGATTTTGGAATCTGTTGAAAAAAAAATTATCTCAAAAAATACAAACATTCAGGAGAGACAAAAAAATAATAAACTGGTGATATTTTTGTAATATTTTTTTTTTTTTTAATTTAAAGAGCAATAATAAAAATGCCACGATTTTATTATATAGGTAAAATATATTAGGTTGCGATGGTAAACCCTCGATTTGTATAACACAAATTTTACCAACTTAATAAACTTAATAAACTGAATAAACTTAAAATAATAAATATAAAAGATAAGAAAATATTGTTAATATTTTATCCTCAAAAATCCACTCAAATTTTGTTGTCATCCCCAACAAATCCCCAATTCGGGGATAAATTCCCTAAGTTTTTTCTAATTATTTTTAAAGTCGTTTCTTTTTATTTATTAAAAATAAGACAAATTCTAAATGAAAATGAAAACATACCGAAATTTTTCTTAAAATTTTAAACTTTTATAAACATTTTAGAGTCTCACATTTTTTGGGCTATGAAGTGCAAAGTTTAAAAACATAATATTTTTTTATATTTGCTACCAGCCGAAAGATATGTTTTAAAGTTCCACTGTGCTACATTATAAATTCATTAAAAGAAGAATTTATTAACACTTTCCTTTTAACAATAATAATTAAATAATGATGATGATTTCAACATTCAAACACTTCAATGTCAAGGTTTTCACCACATGTAAGAAGGCAAAAGGGAAAGAGACATAAAACATTTATATATCCAGCAATTGTTCACTTGTTAACATTTTTGACACATACTTTTATATACAATATTAAATATATGTTTTCCCATTTCTATATTTATACATAAGTAAAGTGTTTTTTTTTTTTTTTTTTGTAATAACAAACATTCAAATTCAGTCACTTCCTAACCGGAAATAGACAAGAAGATATCTCATTTTCTTATTTTTGTTTCTTGTTGATTAACATTTCAAAACTCTGCTATATTCTTATGAATATGCTAAATTAAATGGAAAATTGTATTAACAAGTTACTAATATAACTTAAAGTATTTATTTAAGTTGAACAAATATTTCCTTAAGGAAGTTGTTTTTGTATTACAAAAGTATTTCCCTAAGATTGGGTTGTATTTATATTTGTATACCAGTTAGTTGGTTATTTTAAATATTTTCTTAAAATTTGTGTGTTAGTATAAAGAGATATTTTAAAGTATAAAATGTTCCTTTATACGTCTTTGAGATAAATAACTAACATTCTTATACTACAAATTTATTTTGAAAATATTTTTATAAAGTTTTTTTTTTTTGTGCACTTACGTATATTATGCAAATATAAGTAATTTATCTTTTAGCCGGAAGCTTGACTTTAACATTGACAAATCTGTAAATCACGGTTGGCAAGCGATTTCTATGGCTAGTAGTAATTAGGACAACGACTTTATGCTAATGGATGTCTATATTCAATAGCTGAAAAACGATTTTGACTAAATACGTTTTTGAATTAAATTAATTATAAATATTTATTTATCCCAATATTTCGTCACCACATTGGGTGACTTCTTCAGGGGAAATTGTTTTTTTTATAAAATAATAAATTAAAATTATAAATTGAAAACTTATAAATTGAAAACTTATATACAATATATAAGTTTTCAATTTATAGTTTTAATTTATTAATTATAAAAAAACAATTTCCCCTGAAGAAGTCACCCAATGTGGTGACGAAATATTAGGATAAATAAATATTTATAATAATTTTTTATAAATAAAAAATCTTTAGCTCGATGAGAAATATTACACAAATCAAGAACATCGAAGAAAACTAAAAGAATTTAATAAATATCTTGTTTGAAGTTAGGAAACTTGAGACTCAAAAGCTGAAACTGGAGCTTCTGAATTTTGGCTTTCTGTCACACTTTTGATTTTGCATTCTGTCTATTTTGTATGCATTCACGGGACTATGTAAGCAAGCCACAGATTCTGGAAACTCTTAAAGAGAATATACACCAAGAGTGCGAGAACATATCGGCTGAAGATCTCTCCAGAACAAAGAGAATACAGAGTCTAAATGATCACTAACAATGGAGGCGCCCACTTGACCAATATTATCTTCAAAAATTAACAAAAAAAACAACTTTTTTTTTTTTATTTTTTTATTCATTTATTTTTATTGCAATAGATAGTGCCTCGCGTCGCTTGGACATTATTGAGGCGAGTTGGCAAAATTTACAAAATTATTGTTTTAAACTTAACAAAAATAATACAAATTGTATAAAAATAAAAAAAAAAAGTAAATAATATCTATATACAAAAGTTATAAAATTTATTTAAAAAGAGATAATTTTTACAATAGAAGCATTTCAATATTTTCTAATAAATATTCTTTGATATTCCTTTTAAAAATTGAAATTCTTTCAATGTTTTTTAATATATCTGGAAGATGATTATATTCCAAACTGCCTACGTGCTCTACTCTTTGCTTCGTTGTTTCCAATCGACATCTTGCTACTCTTAGATACATAGCATTTCTTGTATTGAACGCAATTTGATTTCTTGAGAACGAAATAGTATGGTAACCAACACCGTTGAGGGATTTAAAAACATATAGTAGAAGTTCCATTTTGTATAACCCATATACAGGAAGAACTGTTTTGGATACATCTCTATATAAATTTAAAGTTGAAAAAGTTATCGGTAGATTAAAAACTGTTTTTAGCGCCTTATTTTGAGCTCTTTGAAGTGATTTAAACTCATTACTTTTTTTGCAAGCATATATAATAGGCAAATAATTTAAGTAGCTGTGAATCAACGCTTGATAAATTATCATTTTTGTTTCCATAGTAAATTTATTTTTAAATTTATAAAGCAAACCAGTAGCAGATACAATTTTAGATTTCAATTGTTGGATGTGCATTTCCCAAGAAAGATTACTTTGTAATATTACACCGATATATTTTGTTGAAAGTGTTTCACAAATTTCTTCTCCATCGACAAAAATGCTAAAATTTTGTTTATGCACCATGTATGGCCGAAATCTAATTAGTTTAGTTTTTTCAGCATTTAATATCAATTTATTTATTCATTGCTGCATCATATTCCATATGTGCTTTTAATGCAATTTCATGTTTTTAGGGATAAAAAACACTAAGGTCATCAGCAAACATGATTAATTTACCAAAAAATCGCAGATTTTGTATGTCATTCAGATACAAGGTAAAAAGTAATGGACCCAACACACTTCCTTGGGGAACTTCATATTCAACATTACCTATATAACTCTTGTAACAATTCACTTCAACATATTTTTTTCGGTTTGTTAAATAACTTTTTAATAAGTATAACGCTCTTCTTTCAACACCATAATACCGCTTAAAGATACAAATAAATATTAAACAAAATAAATTATGTCATTTCATTTAAAAGATATATACAAAATAACATCGGTGAATGTTTTTAGGCCACACTGTATTTTAAGTTATTTCGTTAGGTTATTTTAAGATTAACGGTATTTCTGGTTAATGATATTTTAATTTTTGTATCCAATTTTAGTAAATCTAGTACAAGTCGATCTGTTTAATTAAAAGTTAATTCAACTTTAAATCCGATTACTATTTATAAACGACAACTAATTGTATACGACTCTGTGTTTCGTTAAAACGAGAGTTGGCAACACTAAAAATCATACTCATAAAGTCAGATAAAAATTAACACAAAAATATTTTGGCGCTGTCGACTATATTTTGTATGTTCATCTTACCCCAGATAGATATCGGTGCCACCTAAGTACATGAAACTGACAAAGTTGATCTTTTAACTATCGATTTAAATTTTTAACTGACAAAAATGTATATATAAACCATGAGGATTAACAATGTGGAATAACTTTAAGCAAGTAGATTAATTTTTCAGTCCTAACGAAAGGGTTTTAAATATTTTAAGGTTATAGTGTTTACCAACCATGAATCAAACATATGTTTTGTGAATAAAATATTTAAAAGTATAAATATATTAACATTTTTCCAGTTGATTTTATGGACTTATGGTTTTGTTTCAAACAAATACTAACAAATAATGTTTTTTTTTATAGAAATAGTCAAAAAGCGAATTAATTCATGAAAATGTTCTTTTAGATTTCTAGATGAATAGATAGATTATACACTTCTGTTTTTTGTTATATACATAGTTATAAAAAATTTAAACCTTTGTAAAATATACAAGAGAAAAAACTTTTTGTTTTTGTGTAATAATTTATAATGACTTTCGACTAATAGATACTAACCATCGTGTAAAGAATTTCAATGTGGCTTCTTTTCATGACAAAGATAAATATCTGTGGTTTTTAGTAAAAATCGCGTATGTTACAAAAATAAATTGTTCACTATAATATAATGAAAATTTTGTATAAAAATTTAAGGAAAAAATTTCAAAAGGACGTAAATATAGAGGTAAATAGATAAGGATAAAAAACACATTGTGGCGAAGGTTGTGCAGACACAACTTCGTGATGCGGGTCTATGAGCTATTTTCGAGAAAATAATTCCTCTGCAATATATACTGCAAGCAAACGTATTTGCTGAAAATATTTTAGTGAATTTGGAAGTTACGTTGTTGTCCATATTTTTGAAAAATTTGTTAGGCCATTTTAAGGAGCAATAAAAATTAAGCAATTTTCTATCAATAACTTAAAACAGGGTATAATGAACTTATGCGGTTATTGCTGAAAACCACAGATATGTTTGTCTATCCTATTAACTCTTTGATAATAACATTAACTAAAACAATGTTGATATAAAATTAAAAAATATTGACATAATGGTAATTAATTAAAAATTTGTATTATAGCGTAACATGAGGCAATGTGGAAAATCGAACTATTTCGAAAAATCGCCGGGTAAGCTAAATAAGTTGGTCTGTCATTGTAGAAAGTTTAACATGAATCATTTTATGCAATAGATATCTCAAACAACTAACTGAGTACATTTATGAAGCCACTTTACAAACAACTAACTTGGTACATTTATGAAGCCACTTTACCACATCTTACCTTATAAAAAAGAACATTTTTGTAGGGCTACACCAAAAATGGATATAAAAAAATTTTTAAATCAATAGTGGGGAAAAATATCAATATAAATATTAACCCTTTCGTGGAAGGTGTTTTTTTTTAATGGTCTACCCAAAAAAGGATACGCTCAAAATAGTAAATATGGGTTAATAAAAAGTTGTCAGTTCAGTAAAAAATAATTGACATACATTTATTTTTCAAAGAAATATTTATTTTAATGTTTGATATGAGGGCGGATCCATAAGTCTGTGACTTTTCGAACTTCCCTCACACTCTTTTAATAGACTACTGTCAAATTTTGAGCAAGTTCCGTCATTCACCTTGCGTTTAACAGCAGTTCAAAATATACAACCTCGTGGCTTTTTTAAAAAAAGGAAAAAAGTGAATTTCGGGTGCTCATTAAACATTATTTTTTGCGAAAAAAAACTGTCAATCAAACCAAGGAAAAGCTTGATAAATACTATGGGGACTCTGCACCATCGATTTCAATGGTAAAAAAGTGGTTTACTGATTTTCGTTGTGGCCTTACATGCACGAAAGATGCCGAACGTTCTGGACGACCCAAAACAATTACAAAAATTCACGATATGGTGTTGGCCGATCGGAAATTGAATGTCCGATAGATTGTGGGAGACATAGGCATCTAACATGGCTCAGTGGTTTTAATTTTGAACGATCACTTGGGTATGAGAAAGCTTTCCGCAAGAAAGCCGCGTTTTCTCACAATCGACCATTGCAAAAATCCATCAAGTACACAACGAATTGCCGCCTCATTGGCCTTATTCTCTGGATTCAGCCCCCAGTGATTATTTCATATTTCCAAACCTAAAGAAATCGCTCGGTGGGAAAAAATTTAGCTACAACAATGAAATTATTGATCAAACAAATTCCTATTTTTGACATCCTATTTTTACTGTTGTCTATTAACAGGTGGTACTTGCAGTGTGGCATTTCATATAACTACAGGGGAAGTTCAAAAAGTCACGGACTTATTGATCCGCAGTCGTACATTTGTTCAAAATGATTAATGGTCACTTACCGATTTTTTTTTTTCAGTTTCATTTATTTATTTCATTTGTTTCAAATTTAATAAAAAATTTACCAACAAAACGGAAGTTTGTGGTTTATTTGTTTTCGTTACAGTTATTACAAATTTAAATTTGGTTTGCTGTCTGTTTCAAAAAATATACTAAAAAAATTTCAATTTGATTTTAATATAAAGTTTTTTTTGGTATACAAAATTATGTCAATTCAAACTACAAGAACTTTAAACACACACATATGGTGGTCATTCACAAAAAAAAACAAGTAACGATAGGAAAAAATTGAAAAACAATTTCAAATAAATGAGTTATTAATTAGTTTTTACGGAATTGGTATGTAAAATTTTAACAGTTATTTTTAATTGATAAATCCTTTGTTTTTTACTGATGTTGTTTACACAACATTTTAAATTAAATAACGAAAACCATTTAATTTGAATGAAAAGTAAGTAGTAAATGGTATTTTCTGTTATTTTAACTTATACCCCATTCATACTGAGTCTCAAAATACGTTTTTCGTCATTTTAAAGTTATCGATTTACGAAAATACGTATCTTGGGAATCAGTGTAAGTCGGGTTTTACAAACAATTGAAGTGTGTTAATAAAATAACTCAAAATATTCGTCAAAATTAAAAGATTTTGCATTTATTTGACCTGTTAATTAAGTACCACAAATCTGTGAAAACAAATGATATTTCCCTTATTTACTTAACTATCAACTAACTAAAAAATCCATTAAAATAAATGTCTTAAAATTACAAAATCTATAAAAATAAATGACAGACGGCTTAGAATTACATAAGAATTATGAATATGCTTTAAAACAGAGTATTATATCTATATTTCGATGTGTTACAAACGGAATTACTAATTGATACCTCTCAAATATGTTGCGAGTATAAAACATTTTATATAAAAGTAAATAATGTTCAAAATAAATATTATTCTAATTCGATTTTTAAACTTTTTATTGTCTCCTAAAATATTTTTTACAGAAATATTAGTTCTAAACATTCAAACACAATTATAATAAAATTTGTGAACCACTTAAGCAATTAATAAAGAAATTTGTTTAAACGATTGTTTAAGTGTTTGGCACTCTATAGTTTGTATGGAAACTTTTTTTTGTAACTATGAACACTATGAATGCATATACCTATAAGTATAACTCAAGGGCAGCAATATATTTTTTTAATATTTAAGTACTAATTTACTGTGTAATGAGAATGTTAAAAATACAATTTTCTATTATTAGGGAACATTTAAACATGACATAAAAATATAAAATATAAAATTTTTATTTTACACATGTCAAGGTATCATAGAAAAATGTAAATTAAAATTACCAATATCAAAAATACTGCGATAAGCGGAATGCTAGGGATCTTTTTGCTCAAATATTTGCATTGCACTTTTTTCGATCTTTAAAGTTCAGTTGTGGATCAAAATCAATTTAAAATATTTTTTCAATTATTTTTCTTATTGTAAAACACATCTACATAATCCTTTTTCAACAAATGCCAAACAAGTATTGGTACCCTCTAAAAATAGTGTTTATTATTTTTCCTGTAATCAGCTCATCAACACCTTTAAGTGCTATTTCTTCACGAAATTAGCGAATGTTGAAGCCCTCGGGATGACTTATTTTATATGATTATGCTTTTTACTTTTACCTGCTAGTTTTAAATACCTTGTATCATTTTTATAGTTTTTAATAAAGTTCCATCTCTAGAGGGATGCTTTAACTTTATTTTACTACAATAAAACTCGGTTAACATAAACTAACTTGAATGTGCGCTTTTTTTTTGCCAGAGTTTTCATATAAATAACATTTTTTAATACGAATTCGTTTGGGACGAACCCTCGATTATAATCAGGGCAGCAACTTCTATGCAAATGCATGTTTAAAGTCAACGGTCCGAAAATTATTTGTATCAAATACTTTGCCGAATCAAAGAACTTTTAACAAACTAACATCGATTTGTTGCTGCATATTTAATATTTTAATGCATATTTTCATGTTTTGAATAATATTGCATATTTTTCCATATTTTGGTACATTTAAATTATTTTTTTTATTAAAAACAAACTAAAAAAAAATAATTTTTAACCCCTTATATACAATATACTAAAATAAGAAGCATCCTGTTGTCACCCTGCGGAAAAAAGGGATCAGTTGGAAATTGGGACTGGTTCCGAAAATACATATCACGAGATAGGTGAAACGAGGACCGGTGTTCCTAAAGCACCTACCACGTGACCGATTAAAAAGTCATTACATGTTCTTTTAGACCAGTGCTGTGATATGTCAATGAGAGCAATTGACCCACTCCTAGGACAAGCCCATGCTAAAATGACCGGTCCCGTGACTGTTCCCTATCGCAATGAACCGGTCACGTGACGTGTCCTGGGATAGGTCATTTTCCCGCAGGGCATCTACTTATATAATTTTTTCCAATTTTAATAAATATTAATTATCAAAATCGGAAAATTTTAAATACACATTTTTATATTTTGAGTGCAAAATCTTTTTGATTTTTAGTGCATATTTATACAATATATTAAAGAGTATATTTTGCAATTTTTATTGTATATTTTTGGTTTTTTATTGCATGGAAATCGCTATCCTGATTAAAATTAACAATTTCTGTCAGTTCCAGAAACAAAAGTTTACACAATTTTTCCTTAAATGTATCGCTAACATACACCCAGAGAAAAGATTGGTTGGAATTCGATCAAAACAATTTAAATGTATTTGTAAGGAAACTATTCATTACCCTGCGGGAAAAGGAACTATCCCAGGGCACTTCCCGTGACCGGTTTATTGTGATAGGTACCGGTCACAGGACCGGTTTTTTTATATAAAAAGTGGAGGTTACTTTAACATGGGCTTGTTCTAGAAGGAGGACTGGTCTAAAAAAACATATCACTCAACTAACTCCAAAGAACATATTACACCACCAAAGAATATGTCATAACTTTTAAATCAGTCAAATGGTAGGTACTTTAGGAACCGGTCCTCTTTTTACCTACCTCGGAATATGTATTTTTGGAACCGGGCCAGTTTCCCTCTATCACGGGACAGGTCCCAATTCCCAACTGACCCCTTTTTTCCCGCAGGGTATATGTGCAACTAATTATTGGTGTTGGTAAAAGAATTTTAGACTATATTTGCTTTCCTAACAATATATTTAAATTCAAACTTAGACATCAAAATTTGAAAATGTTTATGGTGTAGTGAGTAGAGAAGCAGCCTAGTACTCTGAATTTCAAAATTCCAGTCTCGAAAAAGGCAAACATAAAAAAATTATATTTTTTGATTAAAATAAAATATTCAAAGTAGATATATCAAAGAATGTGAACTACGAATTTGAATGAAAAAAAAATTCTTTAAACAAATTTTTTTGGATCGTTATAATATTTATGTGTAATATAAATATTAAATTAGACAACTGAATATTGACCTTCGAGAATAAAAATATAATTTAATATGATAGTACGACGGTAACCGCAAGAATTCGATTGGTAAAAAAGTCGTTGACCACAACTGATACTTTTTTCTGTGTGTAGTTTCTTTTAGAAATCGAATAAAAAACTTTGCACAATTATTTAAATTATTTTTGGAAACTTTAAATATTTTGTGGATTATAATTTATTAAACAAATTTTACCTTGCACCTTGCTTATACCGAACTAAATTTTCTGATCGCTGGAAGCCGTCTCAACCGTGCTTCACTGTATCTTAAACTTGTTTCATAAAATTTTTCCTTGCAGTCTTCATTAAAATTGTAGAATCTATTATTTTTGTCAACTTTGTTAAAAAGTACGAATACAAAAGAATATAGTTTTTGTAGTTTTCGGGCTATAACTGTAGATTACATTCGATTCCAATTTTAAATTAACATATTTTGTATCTCTAGGCCACCCATTAATTCGTCAATTTCTTAAAATGATTCATATGATTATATTGGTCAATAATTTGACATTTTTTAAAATTGACCTTAATTTTACTTGGTGTAAGGTATTATATATTCAGCATGCCCGATTTTAATTTTTTGTAATAGTTTTGTTTTTACAGATTTATTTCTATATTTTTAAACAATTGATAAGTATCAGTACTTGCCCAACCCCAACTTAAATACTTCAATTTTAATAAAATTGGGACATGTGACAGAAAAAGGAAATCTAAGAACAACTTGTCCCACTTTTTAAGCCACCTCAATGATCTAGGTGGTAAAATAGGGGGATGGAATTCTTACACCTTTGGACATATTTTTTTATTTGGCGGCATGTCGAAAACGTTAGAATTTCTATATAAAAACTGCATTAAAATAATATATTTAAGCATAGGGTTGTCAAGTAGCTCCAAAAAGTACCCAAAAATGATATTCGATAAAATTATTAAAATCAAAAACAGAACGAATATCAGAAAAGGAAAAATACTTGTATTCTGAAATTTAATAAGGAATGATATAAGTAAATTTGGCAGCATAGCCATTTGGTAGCCATTTTTTTAACAGCAAATTCAAAAAACCAAAATAATACCGAAAAAGGTACCAGTAAAAAGATCTCCAAAATCACTTATTAAGTACCGTAAACCCTTTTTAACTCGATCCTATATTTTTTCTCTATCACATATGGGCATTTCCAGGATCGCGAACGGGACATTCGTACGCACTCAACTTGAAAAAAAATATGAAAACCCAAATTTTTTTTTTAACTTTTTATAAATATTTAATAGCATTTTAGTAGAACAATTTTTGAGAACAAAAAGAAAATTATAAAATATGAACGTTCTCCAAATAGTTTGGATAAACTTGCGATCGCGAACGGGACAAAAAATGTAAGTCATTTTTTTCGGTGTGTGGTTTTGTTTAAAATTCTGCGAATTTCGTCAGTTTATTAAATGGAGATTATTTTTTAACTAAAGCAGAGATATAAAGATTTTATTTAGCATTTTGTTTTTTTTTTTTATTATCCTTATTATTATTTTTTTTTAATATTTTTTTAGAATCGCGAACGGGACATCGCGAACGGGACAATGATTCCAAAGGCATTTTTTAGGTTTATTTATGGATCAAAATGTTTTAGGTTTGGTTTTTTTAAATGATCTCGGTTATTTTGTTTTGAATTATAAATATCAAACTATTCCGATCAACGTTCACGGAGAACTAAACACAAATGCTTATTTTCGGTCGCGAACGGGATAGAAGAATGTAGTACAAAGAATCTTTGAATTATACCGTTATTCGGAGTTTGCTTGATCTCTACTGTGGTGTTTTTAAATATTTATTGTTGGTATATTTAGTCTATAAGAAGAGTGCAATCGACATGATATGTAACACTTAGAAATAACTCAAGGAAAAATGTCAATTAAAAACGCTAAAACCAAAAAAAGCAAAGCTGCTCTTTGCAGACCACTTTTCTTAAATTACAAATGGTAATATGTATTTAATTAGGTATATTCTTAAAATCCAATGCATTAACCAACTAAATTTTCTCAGAAAAGTCTTTTTTCTTCAACTTTAATATTTTGGTAGCGGTTGACCTTTCTGTGGAAATACCCATATCCAAATTTCATTACACGGAAAGTCCGCACTAAAAAAATAGTGGGTATCTAATACACAGAGGAAAAAATTACACTTAAATTTTTTAACATACCATATTTGAATTACTTAACATCTTATTTTTTAACAACCATTTTAAGTATGAATCTTATTTAAGTAAATGTGATTCTAGTTAAAGTTAACATTTTTATAGTTAAATTAATATCTTATATCAACATTTTGGATTTTCATTTTAAATTTAAAAAATAAGTAAAAACACACTTAAAATATTTTGTAAGTTAAAATAACAGAAAATACCATTTACAAGAAACGATATTTCATTTAAATCCCGGTCTACTTAATTTTCATTTAAACGAAATGGCTTTTGTTGTTTATTGTTTAATATTGTTTAAACAACTGAAACATCCGTAAAAAACAAATGATTTAATAAGTTAAAATAAATAAACCATTCCTTAAAAAGTGATTTAATCATTTATATGAAACTGTTTCTGTTTTTGTATTTTTTGTTTATTTTCTAATCTACAAAATGTTTGTATGTCTATAGATACTTTTTGTGTGAATGTGTTTGAGTATGTGTATGTTTATAAAGTTCTTGTAATTTAAATTGAAATAATTTGGTATATAAACAAACAATTTGAATAAAAAAAATTGAAAGTTTTTAATTTTTTTTATTTTTGTTTTTTTTTTTTGAAACAGACTGCAAACAAAATTTAAATTTGAAATAACTGTTACGGACACAAATAAACCACAAATTTCTGTTTTGTAGGTAAATTTTTATCAAAATTCAAACAAATGAAAAAAAAATTAATGAAACTGGAAAAAATCGGTAAATGATAGTAAATTATTTTGAACAAATAATAGAAAAGTAAATGTTAATAGTTCTTTGAGAAATAAAATATGGTCAATTCTTATTACCTTGATGTGTACTACTTAGTCGTTGTGACAACGCAAAAGTAAAAATAGCATTTGTAATCGTTTGACTTGTGTAGTAATCTATGTCATTTAATTAATATTGCTCATACGTAGTGTAGTAGAATTTTGAAAAAATTAAATTTTAGATTGCATCCAAAATAATGATACCTTATCACAGTTATCGGCAAACGCACAATATTTCATACCTATTTCTGTGCAATGAGAAGATAGAAATAAAATTAAAAAACAGAAAACAAAATAATTCAAAAAATTATTTTTATATATGAGAATTCTTGGTAAAGATGCAGTTAAAATTCTTAAAATTTTCATATTACTATCCTGTTCACTTTGGTCATAATAACATTTGCGGATGCGTGACAACGCACGTTGACATATTAAGCATTCATCATATGGATCAGTAACATGCGTCAATACAATCTCATTTAACGAATGCTAAAGTGAGAATACCTTAGAATAACAAAAAAAAAAAAATCGGAATTTGTCGTTCTGAAAATTATTAAGTTTTCTTAAATAATTGTAAAAAGACTTTGTCTTACAGTGTACTACATAGGCTTTTATCACGAAAACCTAAAAATGTATAAAGCTTCAAGTACAAATCAAAAAAAAAACTACACAGAGAAAACAGATTGATTTATTCCAACCGAATTTCTTGCCAACTGAATAGTTTGTTTCCAGCAACCGAATTATTTGATTATCGCAACCAAATGTATTCCTGATTCAATTGAATATATGGTTTCAATCAAAATTGTATTGTATTAACCGTAATTTAGTTCTACAAACCAATATGTCGGTAGCTCCAACCAATCAGGTCACAACAAATCTGTTTTCTCTATGTAAATGGCTCCCAAGTTTTGTAATTGTTTTGTTGTTGTTTAGCGGTTGTATTAAAAGATATTAATTTTCCAGCAAAATAAGAGCTGAGGAAGAAGTATTTAAACACTACATCTACTGAACCCGAATTTGTGAAAATTTCGGTGAATCAATAATGATTTCAACATTGAAGTGCCATTGGGAGGAAGTGGTTTGTTTCGCTGCTATGGAAAATCGATGATCAGATGGACTATTTCATAAGTTTACGGAAGTTGTTAAATATAGGGACTACAAAATAAATATTGTGAGTGGCTTTGTTTTAAAGTTAAAAATGTGATTTTGAATACGCCAAGAATTATAATACCGACCAGGACAAAGTGGATATCACTGGTATGCAAAATATTAACCATTTATGGACCAACTAAATAATTGTTTTTTTTAATTTACTATAATTATAAATTGTTATAAATATAATTAAAAAATTTATATGGTTTTCAATGGAATTGTTACAAAAAATTTTATTCTTATGACTTCATAAGTAGGGATTAATATCAACATTTTGGGAGTTGTTTAAAATGACTTCTTACAAATCAAAAAATTTGCACTATGAACTTCTTTGGATGTTCTGAGAAAGAGATTCGTAAAGAATAACATCCATTTTTGTTTGCTGGGTTGTTGATACTTTATATAGAAATGTATTTTTCAGGGGCTGTTTTGCTAATTTTTTTTTAGCAATATGGCAAGCCGGTGTGGAAAGATAGACAATATGCATATCAGACTGGATCTTGAGAAACGATTTTTCGATGCTTGCAGCAGGCTTAATTTGTTTTTTATCTTTAAAAACTTTCTAAAACAAAGTTAAACCAAATCAGCTTAGTCCAGATCTGGCGCAAGAGACTAAAAGTTTTAAACTATCGGTCAAAATCAATAATTTCATTAGGTGAAAAACTATGAAGGTTTTTATAAATAAAATGAAACTTCTCCTCTGAGTTATATAGAAAAAATTAAATATTAATACAAAATTTAAAAATCATTATATCCCATGTAAAAAAGATACATCTGAACCGATATCGTTAGCCCTAATTATACCAGATGTAGATAGATAAGGCGCACTGAATATAATTAAGTCCAATTTGATCTGTAAATAATTATATATCTATCAAATTTAATAAAAAATAATAAATTAAAAAACACTAAAACATTTTTACTTTAGTGTTTTTGAAAACGACTCGATATTAGATAGGAACAGATCTCTTAACAGATTTGCTCATATCTGGCCACAAAAATCTCCTCTCTTCAGACATGAACAGATCTGATCAGAGCTGTTCATAAAGTACATCAAATTTGCCATATCTGATCATATATGATCGTATCTGGAACCGGATCTAATGAGATTCAATCATATTTAAATAGATGTTCACGGAAGCACAAATGTATTGATTTTGGCAAAATAATTTGTTTTGGGAAAATTAAGTGCTCATTTGCAGGAAGAAGAAGAAAAAGTTTTATTGACAAATTTAACAGCCACAAGCGAATCACCATACTGCCTCAGTTTCGTCCCAAGGACTTATCAGTGGTTAGTTTATGTGTCATTTAATCAAAGAATTTTTATTTTTTATATGAAAAACTCTTTCTACAAAGTATACGCCGTGACTGGGAATCGAACCGGCAACCCTCTACATGCTTTGACTCGTAGTATCAACTCTAAGATATATCGTTGCCTCTGGAAAAATTTTATTTTATTTAAATTCAATCAATTTTAATTTAATTATCAATAAATACAGAAAGCCTACACTGTGTAGAATGTGGTTGACGAAACTTTAATTAACCACACTAATCGTGGTGCCTACCGTGTTGTATCCCGTTAAGGAGTGATACTACTTGTAGACTCCTTAGGTAACTTACCCGCACTCTTTATTTTTGATCAAGTTTTTATGAAAGGTTTTCTTATGGCGCTTTATCTTAAACCAAGATCGCTTATATATTGAGAGAACCGTAGAAAGCATAATCACTCTCAAAAATAAATATGTACTCTATGCTACAATTCAAAGCATGCACAGAAAACATTTTGAAACCAATACAAATATATTTCTTAAATTCTAACAATATGTTATTGAAAAAGACTTGAAAATAAAAATAAAAAAGTTACAAAAAAGTTGTTGCTATTTACAAATTCCATTGTTAGTACTTAAATAACAAATTTTTTGGTTGTTTTTACAAAAAACGGTTTGTAAAAGTATTTAATAATACAAAGAGAATTTCGGTTCGATTTTCGGTCACGGCATTCACTTTTTAAAAAAATGTTTTTCATATAGCAACAATTTAACAATAAAACTACTTTGATCAATTGTCACATAAAAAAACACTAAGGAGTGATTTTGTCTGTTAAATTTTTGAATAAAAATGTTTTCTTCTCCTTCCTGTAATTGAGCACTTTGGAAAATCCTTTAGTACATAATTCTGATATTAATTAACGATGCCGATATAAAAGTTACAAACACTTTAAAATAGTTCTTGTATGGAAAGAGCTGAGTATATAAATTTTTATCTTCTCAAACCTATAAATATAACACCAAAGACAAATTTCATTCCAAAACTATACCATGCTCTTTTAATCAACTTTTTTTTATAATATAAATGTTTCCATCATTTATCTTTAAAAATTTTAACGATTTCATTAACAATCCTTAATAAACTTTTGAAAAAAAAATTTTACAATCATTAAATAAGATACAAATAAGAATTGATAAAATCTCAATTTATTCTTAACAAAATTATATACAAATACCAACGAAAAAAAATACATTTAAAAGGAAGATCTTAATTATGATACTTACAAATAAATGAGTGTTATAAATTAATCCAATAAACGTTCAAAATTTAAACGGCTACAATTTACAATTGTGACCAGGTATTGTGAACAAAAAGTACGATTTTGTATTTTACTTTCGACACTCTCGTAAATATATAAACGCACTTGAACAGCAGCAGCAAAAAAGTTGTTATAAATCAAACGTTAATCAGTGGCAAACAAATTAGATTTTATTTCTTTGGTGTTGCACGAAATAAATTAAAAACGATTGTTGTAACACTGAAGTGAAAATCAAATTATACCGAGTTTACAATAATAATAATAATAAATTTATGGTAGCAACAAAATTACAAGGCAATCGCCAGAGGAATTATTTCTTTTGATTATAAAACGATTTATTTAACAAAGGATAACAAATGTTAAGATTTATTTAAAAGCCGTTTTAATAAAAAGGGTCTTTACTTTTTTAATTTGAAGAGTACACAATTTTTTTTTAATAAACACTTGAGGCAAATTATTTATTTCTAAATGTTGGTCACAAAACTCATTTAACCGTTATAAATTTTAGATGTAACTGTTATTTTTAAAAATAACTTATTTTTTTTATACGGGTCAAGTTAGTATTGAACTTTTCAGCGCTTATTAGCTATTACTTTAAAATAACTTTTTTATTTGATCCTCTCACGGTAGATTTTGTTTTGTATTTATCGAACGCAACAGGCTGACAGCGTAAAGATAACTCAGGTTGAAATGCTATAGCTACATGGTTTTATATTCAAAATCACTTAAATGTTTGGCTAAGCAAACCAAAAACAACAAAAAATAAACTGTATGAATGCGAGCAACAACAACCAGAAAATTGAAAACTAAAAATTCACAAACGAATCGCAAATGTTTGTTGTAGAGCATGCGTTGTTCAATGTATGTGTTAAAATACACACACATCTACAAATACACTGTATTAGTAATATAAAATAAGTAAAACATCCTGTTGCGTGTGCAACATAAACAACCGATTGTGAGGAATGTTGAGCAACATTGTTGCTCAACAAGGTCTTAGAGTGTAGTACAATAAACAGTGATTACACAGAACTACTAATTAAGATATGTGATGACCTAAAACTGTTTTTAGGTCGCGTTAACATTTTTTTTTTTTTCTCATGTACAGTCAGGGAAAAAGTTTAGTTATGTTGATGAAATTGTTTCATAAATAATATTATGATCTCGAGCCTGATAAAATTTAAAATATATAATTATAACGGATAGATCGAATAATATACAAAATTTATATACAAAAACATAGGGCACGATGTAATTTATAATCTAATATAATAAACAACACTCAAATATGTTGTGAAAGAAAAAAAATATTAGTATGACAGATTCCCAATTCGTCCCCAGAAATGGAAACATTTACATTTGGAATGGCAGCCCTGTCAATTTGTGCTTCGAAAATTGAATATGGTTGCCAAAGGGTATTTCTATAAATAGATGGTAAAAGCTCATTTGTACGGGTAATCAATCATTCACTAACTGAAAAATGGAATTTCGCATAGTCATTTTCCTAAGAGTGTGTGAGCCTGTGCAAAACCATGAGTTATTTGTGGGTTGGGTGGTTCATAAGGAGGTTGAAGATGACCTGGTCGCTCGGGTCCAAAGTGTGCACTCCCTCTAGCCATTTAATAAAAAAATTAGTGTTTACTATTCGTTAGTGATATTAAATTATGATCTCGAACCTAATAAAATTAAAAATTTATGATGAAATATTTCATAAAAAGTATGAAAATTTTTTTTAACCATTTGTATACCTTATGAACACTTAAATTAATTTTGTTAAAAATGCGTATTTTTCCAACTCACTGTTTAAAGTTAAACAGCTTAAACCCCTTTTTCATAAAACAATGAATTTATTTTTAATGCATGTATTATGAAAATTCGCCTTAATTTTATCTTATTATAAAATTAAAAATCATTATAATAAGGAAAACCCGATTAAAATATATAAAATTGAAAAAATTGCTAAAAAAATAAAAAAAAACCTGTTAAAAAAATTCCTAAAATTTAAAAATTCGTCAAAAGTGAAAAAATGTTTAAAATTGAAAAAATCACCAAAACTTAGATAATTGAAAACCCACTATTTCCTATTGAAAAATTCCCAGATCCTAATAGTCCCCAGATTTTAAGAACTTTTTATGTTGAAAAATTTTGAGATTCTTCACTCAGGCAAGAACTTCATCACATTTATGAAAACGTCAGAAATATGATAAAAATCTTCATATATTTTCATCCAATGTAACACCTCATAAATATAATGAAACTGTTTCCTACAAATGCAAATTGATGGCATGTTTCTTTACATACACTCACCAAAAAAAGTGTAATGGCAACTAAAAATGTTGCAGTTATTACGGGAAATTTTGCTAATTTGGGCCCAGCGATAATTTTTGCTAATCTTAGCAACACATATTTGCTGACGTGTAGTACAATAAAATTAGTAGAAAAAATTAGTAGCCGCTACTAAATTTTAGTAAACCTTTTCAAAGTGGAATTTAAAATCGGTTTGCTAAAATTAGCAAAAAAAAATGTTCTAACTATTATTAATATTAGTACAATAAAATTAGTATACAAAATTAGTAAGCGCTACTAAATTTTTGTAAAATGCTGTAAGCTTCATTTATAAAAAAAAATATTAAAATGCACAAATTAACTGAATTATTTTTAAATACACTTGTTACACTTTAAAGCTGATAATATCTTTTGAAATTGCGTTACGAACTCGAATTATTTTATTTATTTATTTTTTTTTCAAAAAATATTTTAGACAAAATTAAAAAAAAAAAAAAAAATCAAAAGCTTAAAAAAAATCAAAAACTTAAAAAGTTTTTTGTGCTATTTTAGTAAATGTCCTATTTTTGGACATGAGTCAGTTGTAAAAAGTATCTTCACTCCCGATCTCTTTTTAAACCTAACTATGTAACATTTTAAGGCAATTTAAGTTTGTATGTATACACTCACCAAAATAAGTCTGTAAGGGCAACTGAAACATTTGCTGTTATTACGGGAAATTTTGCTAATTTGAGCCCACCGGTATTTTTCGCTAATCTTAGCAAAACATGTCTGCTGACGTAACTAAATTTTTGTAAACTTTTTGTAAAGTGGAACTTAAAATCTGTTTGCTTAAATCAGCAAAAACAAATTTACTTAATATTATTAATATTAGTACACAATTTCAAATTTATTTTTTTTATCGAGAATTAAAATCTTTTTATTTAATTTTTTTTTCCAACAAATATTTTAGACAAAATTAAAAAAAAAACAAGGATTAAAAATTGTAAAAACATTAACGAGTTTATCATTTTGTTTTAATTTGGTAATTTCTGTTTTTTTTTACTTCTAAGGTGAAATTTTAATAGATTTTTAGAACTAAAAAAATGTTTAGTGCTATTTTAAGTGGATGGCCTATCTTAGACATGAGTCGGTATATTCACTTCCGATCACTTTTTTAATCTATGTAACATTTTAAGGCAATTTAAGTTTGTAGGTGTAAGTTTTAATTAGAATTAACATTTCCTTCATAATCCACTTTTTAAAATTAGTACTATTTTTGCTAGTTTTAGCAAATCAGTTTTTAAAAATTTTTAAAATGAATTCTGAAATTAGCATAAAAATTTTAAAATAATCTGTAAAACTTTTGTAATTCGTAATATGTAAATAGCAAAAAGATTTGCTAAATAATAATTTTTTTACTAAGAAACAGTACAAAAATAGTAAAGTGGGATTGAAAACCGTTTACAAATTTTTCCTATAACTTTTTTTTCTGAGTGTAAGTTTTAATTATTAGAAATAACATTTTCTTCAATATCCACGTTTTTAAAATTGGTATTTTTTTTTTGCTAATTTGCTAATGATTTCTAAAGTTGGCAACAAAAAATTTTAGATGTTCTGTAACAATTCTGTAATTAAATAAAAAAAAAAGTCAGTACAAAAAAAGTAAAGTGTGATTAAACACCGTTTACAAATTTTTCTACTAACTTTTTTTCTGAGTGTATATGAAACCTTGTTTAAATATGATAAAAACAATCTTCTTATTTCATTAAAAATAATTATGTATGTTAAGAAATTGTTTGGCTTTAGGTCATAAATTTTTAAAAAGTTAAAATCCAAATATTTTGTATTTTTTATTTTAATATTTTATTTTTCCGATATTTCGATTTGCATCGCAAATCATCTTCAAGAAATATTTAAAAAAAAAAAAATATTTGACTGTCACTGTGAGTTGTACGAATCTTGCTTCTTTATAAGCTAATTAACAACAGTGACAGTCAAATATATTTTTAAATATCCCTAATAGAAAAATTAAAATATTTGGATTTTTATTTTTTAAAAATTTATGACCTAAGCCAAACAATTTCATAACATAACAACACCTAAGGTCAAAAATATAAAATATAAAAAAATGATCAAAAATTTTATAAAAAAAACACTTACAAATTATTTCCTTCAGTTGGAAAACACTGCTGTTTGTAATTCCTATTAAGTTTGCATTTAAAAATATTTATATTAATGAAACTTCTTCATAAATATAAATAAAACATCTTTATAAATATTAAGAAAATTCTTTAATATACATATGATAAAGCTTCTTCATCAATAAATATTAATCATCACCTTGATAAAATTTTTTAATATTTATAAAAACGTTTTATCATTATTTTTAAGAAATTTCAAAGGGACTTCTTTCTATAGAAACCCCTCGGATTCGTAAGACTTACTTGTTTTTAAAAACCCTCAAAGCCAAAGTACTATTACTTATTCAAATACCTTTAGATCCTATAGTATTTTTACTTTAGAAAATCCCTCCGATTTTTAGAACTTTTTCCTTAAAAAAATCAGTCTGTGAATTTTTTCCTATAGAAAACCTAAAGAATTTTATCTATACAAAAGCCATCAGATTTTAAGAAATATTTGTTACGGAAAACATTCAATTTCTAAGGAAATTTTTCCCTTGGGTAAATTCTCAGTTTCTTAGGACTTCAACCGTTTAAATATATACAGATTTACAAATATTTTTAAGATTTTGAAAAAAAGTATGTAATTTTTTTTAAATGTTATTTGTCTCCGAGTAATGGACCAAAAGGTAGTGTATATTTGAAACTGGAAGGGTCAATATATATTTTTTTTTTTGTTTTGGTAAAAAAATATACTTTATGCAATACCTTAGCAACAATAAAAAAATGATTCTTCAACAATGTTGTTAAATACACACTTCAAATATTTTTATTGTTGTTTTCTAGAATTTATGAATGAAGTTATTTTTTTCTTTCCCACCCACATTGTTTATCAACATTTAACTATAGGTATAAGTTTGTGTATGTGTGTGTGCATGTTTTTGCGATAATAATTTATCGTATATTTGCATATTAATAAATATTATTTGTATGACATATAAATTAAAAAAATGTTACTTTTTTAACGGACAAGCAATTAAAAAAATAGGTAAAAATCCTATTAAAAATATAATTGTTTTAATTAATCTTAAAAATAATCATCATATTGTAGCATTTAATCACTGTACTATATGCGTTTATATCTGGTGATATTTTTTTTAAAATAAATTTGTTAATTCATTTGGAAAAATGTTTTAATGAATTTTCATTCCAAATTTACCATCAAGAACATTTTAATTACATTTTAAATGAGTAGTAAAATATGAGTAAGGTATGAGTTATAAAATGTATTAGCAAATTGTGTAAACGAATTTTATTAAGTAAGACTCTTAAAATCAATCAATCAAGGACCCAGCAAAAATGAAGCTGTCAAAGAAGCAATAAAGGCATCAGAAATATGGCAAAAGCATAACTTCTTTTCTAATGGTTTCATCGATGAATTTAACATCAGCGTGTCATAGGATGGAAATATTCAAATGTAGCTACTAACATTACTCATACTTTACTCTGAGGAAGCAATGATAATACAATGATTAGATGTTCTGATGTATGAGTGGAAAATGTTTATATACTTTACCTTTAAAATACCATTACCAAAATAATTAAAGAACCATTATCCTTAAAATACCGTTACCGATATAACTGAAAAAATCGTTATCCCTAAAATGACGTTACCGAAATAATAGAAAATAGCGTTACCCTTAAAATAGCGTTACCGAAACAAAAGAAAATAACTTTACCCTTAAAATACCGATACATTATTTAATTAAGTAATGTCTACACAAGTGTAGACACACATATTATATATATATAAAAATTACACAAAAAACAACACTAAAATTATTTTCGTTGTTCTTTTGTGTGTAATTTTCGAATTTAATTTTTTTATTATGGCATCAGATATAATTATATATGATACAACATGTGCAAACAAATTTGAGATATTATTATATATAGTTCCATATCTAGAGTATTTTTAATATGATAAAAGATATAATTTCATATAATTATATGTGGCCCCATTAATATTTTTTTACAAAACTTTCAAATTTATATTATTTCGCGATAACAAGAACTAGAATTTTTTTTAAATATAATAATTTTACCATGTCTCAGACCAAAACTCTAAGATGTACCTTAATAATTAGTTAGCCCATACTCCAGGTAACACATATTTAAAATGTCAGGTTTCTAGCTCAATCAGTGTGGGCAGCCCGTTAAGGGAGACTGTTCACCTTTTTGCCCCTCTTCGTAGACATTTACAAAAATCCGACCTAGGTGAATGTCTACACCGGAGGAGGAACATATGAACTAAATTTCAACTTCCCAGCTCCAGCGTTTTTGGCAGGACGTCAAGGGTGAGAATTTTTCTCTTTTCTGCCCCTCCCCTTTGGATTTTAACTTTATAGGTCCAACAGTTTGTGCAGGCTGTTAAAGCATATTTCAAATTTCCGGTTTCTAGCTATAGGGTTTTGCTCTTCCCTGAAGGAGTTTCCAAGAACCTTGTGTTAGCGAATGTCTACGCCGTAGGGAGAACCTGCATAAAAAATGTCAGCGTCCTACCTCCTGCGGTTTGGCTGGGCATTGTTGAATAAAATAAAGAAATAAATATTAACATATTTTCACAGCTACACAGTTGCACATTTGCCCAGTTGCACATTTTCTCATTTGCACATTTTCCCATTTGCACATTTGCCCATTTGCACATGTGCCCATTTACACATTTGCATATTTGCACATTATCATTACCATCAAACCATCGATCCATCAAACCATCAATCTATCAAACCATCAAACAATCAATCAAATTTTTACTTTTGCACTTTTGCAAATTTTCACATTTGCACTTTTGTAAATTTGAACATTTGCACTTCTAGAAATTTGCACACTTTCACATTTGCACATTTACAAATTTGCACTTTTGCATATCTGCACATTACACATTTACATTTGATGAGGAATCTATATACCAAATTTTAACTTCGCAGCTCCAGCGGTTTTGACAGGCCGTCAAGGGGGAGAATTTCCCACTTTTTTGCCCCTCCTCTTTAAATTTTCCAAAAGTCACGCCATAGCTGTTATCTACACTGGAGATGGAACCTGCATACCAAATTTCAGCTTTCTAGTTTCAGCATTTGAAAATACAAAAATTATTAAAATACAAGACAACAACGAAATTAAATATAACAACTCCAAATCGTAGGGTATACTGTTTTGTTTTATTTCTGAAATACAATTGACTATTCTGAAATACAATTGACAATTTCTGAAATATAATAAGCTATTTCTAAAATACAATTGATTATTTTGAAATACAATTGATTGTTTCCGAAATACAATTGACTTTTCTGAAATACAATTGACAATTTCTGAAATACATTTGACTATTCTGAAATACAATTGACTAATACTGAAATATAATTGGAAAAGTGTATATTATATTGGTTGGATCTAATCTGATACAATTCGATCTATTTTTTTTCGGATAAATTTGGATATTACTTTATAAATATATTGTTGGGCCTAATTTAATCTGCCATTTTTCGGATCAATTCAGATCCATCTTAATACTCAAATATATTTCTGGATCTAATTTGATCTGCCAATTTTCGGATCAAATAAGATATCAAGGAATATAAAATTGGAAATGATTAAATATTGTGCCAGATTAATTTTTTTTACTCGGACCTACTTACTTTTCGCCAATTAATTTCAAACCATCTGTGGTTTATTATGTAAAAATGTTTGTGTTAGTTATAGATATTTCTGCAAGGGGCCGCTGTGAAATAACAAGATTCAAAAATATATTCTCTGGACATACATACATCTATCTTTCAAAAGTCTGAAAATGATGGGGTTAAATACCGATACCGCAATAACAAAAATAAGGTTACCCTTAAAATATCGTTACCGAAATAACTAAAATAAAGTTATCGCTAAAATACCGTTGCCGAAATAATGGAAAATACCGTTATCGCTAAAATACCGATACCGAAATAACTGAAAAAATACCTTTACCGAAATAACTAAAAAAATCCTTATCCTTAAAATACCGTTACCGAAATAACTGAAAATATCTTTATCCTTAAAATAATGTTACCGAAATAGTAGAAAATAGCGTTACCCTTACCGATAACCGCATTTGTTTCGTTAATTTCATGGATTTATGTTTTGACAGTGTTGTCAGTTTTGTTAAATGCTTTATCCCCAAATAATGTTTTTTCACTCCCAAAAATCCCCATATTGTTAATTTCTAGTCCCTAAAAATCCCCAAAATTTTTTAACCAAAATTATTTTTTTTTAATAAAAATAAAACATATTTTTGTAATTTAATTTATTTGCAGAGGTATTTTGTACATGACAAGTTTAAGATCCAATCCTATCCAGACCATTTTTTTCTAGTCGAATTTTGGTGGCGCCCCAGCAAAAATATATGGAAGTGATTTTTATGGAATCAATTTTTCATCTTTTCTAAAGAACCATTAAGTTTTGATTTTGCTCTTCTAAAGCAGTTATTATTCACAACTTGAAAAAAAGTGATTTTGAATGAAATTAACTCTTTTAAAGTCTAAGCCGGGTAACTTATTTTAAAAACAACCAAGATTAAACATTACCATTGAAACAAGTAATCAGGTTTAAGTGATTTGTATCAATTTTTATAGTAGTAGTAAAAAATTGTAAGAACTTCGAATAAAGTTATTTAATAAATAACGTCCGATTACTGAATGTCCAGTAAGTTAACCAACAGTCAAACTCAAATTTTATATACAACAACAAATGTGTCAGTCAAATTTCCAGGTAGAAGCTACCGGGACATTGTGAAAGTAAAACTAAGGCCCGATTACTTATGTCCTGTTAAAATTTAAAATAAAAATTCAAAATTTATATCGGAACACAAAGATCTCATTTTTCACTAAACCATAAGAACTGCTTTAGATACAATAAAAAAGGACCAAAAAAAACTTCCACTCTTTGACAACTCTAAAAATCTTTCTTTCCGATCTAAATTTTCACAACACTGGAATCAAAAACACTGCTTTTTCCATTCTTTTGTTTCTTTTTTTTTTTGCTGGGGAAGGTTGATAGGAAGTCCTAAATCCAAATCTGGTGCAAAAAATTTGTTTGTTTTATATTTTTTTTTTGGTTGTGGCAAGCATTGTGAAGCTTTGTCTCCACAATATGGACCTACAATCGGATTCCAACATCTTCGGGTATTTTTAAAGCACGCGGTCGAACTAAAAATTTTACAGAATACGCGTGATGTCGAAAAGTAGTATTTTTTTGAGATACGAGGTAGCGTTAGACAACCCTCGATTTGTATAACCACAAATTTATCTAACTCGAATACGGTGCGATCGAGCCTGGTCGCACGGTGTAGGAATGCTCTGAGAGAGCTCATGTTGGCATTCACATTAAGGCTGTGTTGGGTAACCGGACACTGCAAGGTGGATGGCAATGAGGTAGCGAACGAACTCGCGGTTTCGAATCTGGACTTAGGTAAGGGTAGGTAAGGGACAGGGGGAAAGCCCCCCTCATTTCACTACTATGGGGTGATACGGAAAAGGTTTCGTGGCCCGGATTGGATAGGAGTGGTATCAGGACCCTTATAGGTTTTTTGACGGGGCATTGTTCTGTAAGGGCTTTTACAAGTAAATGGGATAATGCCATACCGGACTTCTGCATACTGTGCGGGGATGCCGAGGAGCTATAGACCATTGAGCATGTACTGTGCCACTGTCCTAGAATACAGGGCCTCAGGCGGAAATGGCTAGGGGATAGATTTCACGACGAACTGGCGTGTATCGCTGAATGTAATCCAGCCGATATACTAAGGTTTGTCAGAGAAAAAGGACGGTTGTTTCTGATGGGGGGGGGGACTGTAGGGGGAGTTTTGCCCTACGCGGTACCTTTATTTCTGTTTTCTAACTGTCTTGAACCTGTCAACTATTTTCTTCTTTACTTCTCTTTTTCTTCTTCCTCTATACTGAAGGGATTCACAATGGACCGCATTGGTCTCCGAGCGGAAATGCCCCCTTGGTCGCATAACCTTTCTTAACCTAACCTAACGTATCTAACTCGAAACTGTATAAAAACAGCTATAGAGTTAAAACAGTATTGAGCATTTGGGTATTGAGTACTCAACACTTCCAGAGTAGTATTTTTCTGTATATAAGCGAAATTTGGTTTGAAAACTATTTTGAAAATATAACCCCGTTTTAGATTAAATGTAAAAAGTATAAGGTACCCAGCAAAAAAAATTGTAGTCATTCTGTGACTATAACTTCTTTCATTGCTTCCTAAACTTCAGTTGACATTCTTTTATGATTTTTTGGTGTTATTCTAATGCACTTCCAAAGAATTGATGAGTTCATATTTCAAATGCAGTGATCTGAATATAAACCCGATGCATATCTTAAAAAATGACTCTTCATTACTTCTAAAGCATAAGTTATAATATATCGTATATATTTTGAATCTAAAGCATTTATTCAAATTGAAAAAATAATTCTGATGAAATTTTTTAATTTTTTTATTAAATAATTTTTTATATTTTAGTTTAAAATTTCATGAGGGTTAGAATTTATGCAGTTTTGCAATTTTTATAAAAGTTTTGAAATATCAAGAAAAACAGATATTTTTTAACCTTTAATTGAAACAAGCTGGCCTGTCATTTGCATTTTTTCAGCCTTAAATATTTATGAGGACGCAATCTGTGCATTTTTGCATTATGTTTATTATTTAACACTACACCATTTTCAGTTTTAATTCAGAATTTATCAAAATAATTTTAAAATTGTGTAAAAATTATTTCAAACTGCCCAAAAATGTTTTAAAATTGTGCAAAAATTGTGCAAAAATTATTTAAAATTATTTAAAAATATTTTAAAATTGTCTAAAAATGTTTCCAAATTGTACAATCAGTTTTAAATTATCCAAAAATATTTTAAAATTTGTCTAAAAATTCATTAAAATTTTTGAAAAATGTTTCAAAAATGCTTTTTCACTAATGCAGAATAATTTATTTGTTTTAATAAAGAGTATTTGTATATCAATGCATAAATTTCGCTTCTTTAAATTAGTTTTTCTGCATTTTATGAATTAAATTTTCATCAAAGCTTAAATACTACAAAGTATGTGAAAGTTTTTCACTCATGCATCAGAATATCTAATCATTGTATTATCATTGCTTCCTTAGAGTAAAGTTTGAGTAATGTTAAATTCATCGGTGAAACCATTAGAAAAGAAGTGATGCCTTTGCCATAGTAGTGATGCTTTTATTGCTTCTTTGGCAGCTTCATTTTTGCTGGGTAGTATAGAATTAATACTTAAAAATATTGATCAGTATGGAATATTCAAAAGTATGCACTTTCGCATTTGAACCTCCATTCTTATCACGTTCCTTCAAAAAATTCCATAATATACTTTATCAGTGACGTTATTCCTTTATACGTCGAAATACCCAAACTTATACATTCTGTAGTTACACTCAACTATTTATATTTGTTAAATTGTTGAATAAAAAATATTTTATGCATGCCTTTTGTTTGGCTTAGTTAGTATGTACATAATGTGTATTTTAGTTACATTTAATAAAAATTAAAACTAAAAACATCTAAAAGGTATACATAAATAGTTAACTTTACTTTATTATTTTCCTTAAACATTTTATGTGGATATGGCAAAAAAAATATTTATTAAGTTGATAACAAATTGCGAAAGTTTGAACGCAACTAACTTACTATTTTAATCTATGTTATTAGTTTGAGAAGATTGTATATATTTTGACATAAATACCATAAAGTTTTGACAGAAAGTACACAGCCAAAGATTACTTCAAAATAATGTAAAATAATATATTTATATACAGTTGTAAGCAAAAGTGTAATATGGCTCAGATATGTATATTTTACTTTAAATTTTTACCTATGAAAAAAAAAATAAATATTTTTGTATTATTTTTCTTTTTATTTCTAGTTAGCTACTAACTGACTTATTTACAGTTGCTTCCAATAGAAAATTTGTTATTATACCCTCCACCATATATGGTGAGGGTATATATGTCATTCCGTTTGTAATATGTCGAAAGATAGGTTTAAGACCCCACAAAGTATATATATTCGTGATTATTATGCAATTTTAAGTCTGTCTGTCTGTCTGTCTGTTGAAATGGCGATTACGACGCCAAGACGCAAGCGGGGGTGCCTATTTTTACCCAGATTATTGAACATCCTTCCGAGCAGTTTGGTATTTAAAATGAGCAAAATCGGTTCAGCGGTTCCAAAGTTATGAGTGAAAATGTGAAGGTACCTCTAAATTTTCCATACAAATTTGTATAATTTTTCTGTATCTATTTTTTTTTTCTGTTAAGTAAGTAAAAATGTTATTAAGTCTTCTTCTTGTTTGATTACATTTATTGTCCTACATACTAAGGGAATAATAACATTCTTAGAGCTATATGTGTGTTACTCAAATAACTATGTTAACGTAAAAAGCAACAATGTTAAAGTCGCTAACAGAGCAGACCTCTGTAAATAACATTACTAAAACTAAATAAATAACATTACTAAAACTAAATAACAAAAGTTCTGTTACATAAATTGACAAAACATATTCATATTACAGTTCATGCAAAATTTTGTATATACGTATATCATCTTCAGCCCCATATGATTGCCGGAGGCTGAATTAATTATACCGACAAGAGAAAGATATGTAGATCCAGCCCAGATGGTGTTTTTCTCGCTTTCGTATATTTGGCTGACAAGCATATTATCGTGTAGCGCAAGTTTCTCAACAAATCTGGCGTGCAACGACATGGAGTACCTTCAGAAGGGTAGAACATCGGCATTTTCATAGACGTAACTATTTGAAAATCGTTTTATTAAATTTTCATAATTTTTTCCGATGCATTTTCTTAGGATTTTCCGTTCAAATATCTATAATTCTTTGGCTACTATAAGAGATATAGTAAGCCAGATTGGGTTTTCCTGTTAAGCTTTGTTGGTTTTTTGTTTCATTCCATAAAATGTATTTTTTGTTTTTGTAACCAAAGACATTTATATCTAAAGAATGAGCCAAATACATAATTGCTTTAGTGCCGCTACTTTTGAATAGGTGGCGCTGAATTAACTAAAACAATACCCTGCCCCATAATTAGGTCCAAAGAAATTTATATATAAAGAAAGAGCAAAATGCATAATTGCTTTAGTGCCTCTACTTTTGAATATGTGGCGCAGAATCACATTAAAACTATATCCTGCCCCATGGCGATATAGCCTTGAATTTTGCTTTCAATTAATTTATTTACCAGAAATATTAAATTTACTACATACTTTAAATTATAATGCATTCAGATGTTGCTAGTAGACTTATTACATAATTTTAAAGTCAATTTTTCAAATGTTTGACGTAATAAAAGCATTTGTTTCACATTTTTATGCCAAAAGAGAAATTTTCATAGAGGAAAATAGTATTTTTTTTATTCCATTTGTATTTTTGAGAATTGAGGGATTGGCATATGTATTTATATCAATTTTTCTTTTATAGAAAAATACACATGAATAAAGTGCAATATTGTGCTCTTAAACATCTAAATGAATATTGATTTAAAAAATTAAGGTATAATATGCACATATAACATATATTTTTCATAGTTTTTGGCAAATATTCATTTATGTTACGAAGAAAATAGAAAATCAATAATACTCTACTGCATATTGTAGCACAATATGGCTAATGGAGACTAGCTCTGCACCTTCTGATGGGCCATCTATTGACAAATAGTTACAACTCATGTTCTTTCTTTAATAAATTAATTTCTTTGCTGTATTCTCTCTATTAGTCAAACACACTTCAATTTTTTAAAGAAAGAACATTCGTTGCAACTATTTATCAATACGTGGCGCATCAGAAAGTGCATTCTCCCTATTAGCTGGAACAAAATTGAGTATTTGACAAAAACTATGCTTTAAATTGTATTATTTGTGCAGTCCATGTTTAAAAAAACTAGTGAAAATTTAAAGGTGCCTCTAAATTGCCCATACAAATTTAGTACAATTTCATAGTAGCGACTGATACATAACATATTTTCTAAAATTTTTTTACAAGTCGCTTAGCAGTAAATATTTTCTATTCACCTCAAACATTTTTTAACCACTAAAATTTTTTTTCACCACAAAAAATTTTTTCACCTTAAAAATTTTTTCACCTTAAAAATTTTTTTCACCTTTAAATTTTTTTCCCACCAAAAAATTTCTTTTTACATCTAAAAAAGTTTTTCAGCTACATAATTTTACTTCAAAAGTTTTTTTATATTATTTGTATCAAAAACAGAAGAGAACATCTTTTTAGGATATTGGTAGAGGGTATTCAAAGATTCAGCACAGCCGAATTTAGCCCTTTTTTACTTGTTAACTATAAGTTTTATTTTTTACGGGAAATTCAATAATTGGGCCTTAAAATTTAAAAAGATAATTTAATAGGTGCAATAGAAAAATAAATAATTTGTTTAGTACAAAAAAATAAAATAATTATTAGGAAAATTAACCCAAACAAAACATTTTTCAATGATTATCAGTTGGTGCTATCGTCAATTTTAAACAATGGAGAAATATTTATTTGATACCAAATTATCGCCAAAATAAATGCAATATTTTACAACAAAAATAGCAAACACGTTTTGGGTTTTTAAATTAATATTAAAAAATTTCTAAGAAAAAATTTTCACTCGTCATTCGTCATAAAATATACAAATATAATATATTTTTATCAAATAAAATAGTTAAAATTTTATTCATGAAGTTTAATTATGACAGGTAAATAGACAAAATAAACAAAATATTATTTGATTAACTTTCACAGTTTACATGCTTAACTATATATCTTAACAAGATGAACCCTGTTACACTTTTGATCTTCACTGTTCCTTTACAAACACATACAAATACTATATAATACATTAATAGAACTTAATTTTAATGTCAACTAATGCGATTACTTAATTGTTTTTAATATTAGAGATACTGATTAACAGGTTTGAGTATTATACATATTCCAAATTTTGTCTACCCTTTGTTATTATTTATTTAAATACATTTACATTTAGATTAATAAATTTTTATCCATGAAAATATAAATAAAAAAAATATAATTTAAATATCTATGGAATGGAAAATGTGTATGGAAGGAGAAATGTGTTTTAAAGTTCGCGTTTTAATTAAATAATTGTAGTCATTTATTTCGTCAACTAAATGATATTAATTAAAAATTGTTGGAACTTGGAATCACCAAAACTTTTGAACAAAATGTTATATTAATAAAATTTTAAAAAACGTTGTCGGTCTTCGGATAAACATATTTTAAACTAATGCTTTACGCATTAACACCTCTTACGATATGGTGTTTAAAATTGAAAACGTTTGCTATCTATGCAATATTTTAACCCTTCTTTGCATGATTTTATCTTTTTACCTAGAATAAATCACTGTGATGTAATTCATGATTTTTTCTTAAGAAATAAACTTGGAAAGAACATTAGCTGTAACCATTCGTAAATAGGTGGCGCGTCCAAAAAAATTGGGCTATTTGTGGCACTTTCGAATGTTTGATGGTTCTGTGGTACTTTCTAAACTATTTTGGTCCTTTCAGCTCAAAATTCAACTACTTCAAACCGTTCAGTACATTTTTCAATGTTATTTTTCTTCCTATTTCGGACACTACTTTTATTTACAACAATGTTTTGTTTGTCAAGAAAAACTTCTACATTTATTTGCTACTTTTATCGTCTTGTTTTAAATAAAAATTTTAAAGTATATCAAGTAAATACAAAAAAAAAAAACAAAAACAAAGTAGACTGACAAAAAACGGTAACAGTAAAAAATTCTTGAAAAACAAAGATTCGTATTGAAAAATAAATTTCTTATTGCTTTTGAGTAATGGTACATGTGAAACATGAGAAAAGTTTTTAAACAGATCCCAACATACCAAATGAGTTGAGAAATATATTATTATTAACTTACAAACACAAGCCTTAAGCTTGAAAAAGACTTAAGAATATATTGAAAAAGGCTATCGTAACAATTGTAGAAAAATCAAAACGGAACCCTCGTGAAAATATTATGTGTGTATGATTACTATAAGCTTATTCTTGCAATTGTAGAAAAAGCTTACAACTATAATATTGTATTAACTTGCGTATAGAAAAGCTTATTTGACTCAATATATATATATTTTTTTATTTATTTTATTAAACATATAATTACAAATTATATTTTAATATCCTAACCGAGCACTAGCAACGAAGGCCTTCAGCTCGTAGTAGCGAAAACAGACCAGAGCCTCTGGTGGGAATCGACCAACTAGCCTACCGGGGCGCTCGACTCAATATATTTATAAGCTTTTTTACATAATTGTAGAATAAGCTTCACATATAATATATTATTAAGTGTGGAAAAAGAGAAATCATAATTATTTTCTTTTATTTTAATTTTAAAATAATAATTCATTTCAAATATAAAAAATAATTATTAATTTAAAATATAGATAATAATTAATTTTAACCATAAACAAAAATTATTACAAAAATAATTAAATTTAATCTGCAATCGCACGTTCACTCCATAAAATTTACAACCAAATGTACACGCAAAACAGGTTTGAAAAATTTAAAAAAAAGTAACGACAAGTGCCGTTACTTGCCGCATTATAAGCATAGAACAAGACAAGCATAGAACAAGACAACAAGACTAGAATGTATTGAAAAATATTTCTATTTCAATCGTCATATTGCGTTGTTCAATTTGTGTATTTTGTCATATTGCGTTTGCAATTGATTTTCAGATGCGCCATCTATTGGGGAATAGTTTCAACTAATGTTCTTTCTTTAATAAATTAATATCTTTGATAAAGATAAAGCAAAATGCAGACATTAAATTATTAAAGAAAGAACATAAGTTCAAACTATTTCCCAATAGGTGGCGCTTCTGAAAATAAATTCTCCCTATTAGGCATATTTTGCTACAATATGCAACAGGGTATTATTGTTTTCTTTTTCGTTCGTAACATAATAAATAAATAAATAAATAAAATTATACTTCAATTTTCTAAATCAATAGTCATTTAGATGTTTAAGAACATAAGTATGCAGTTTGCAATGGCTCAATACTTGAAAATTATACGAATTTACTGAAAAAATACCATTTTGATCTATGAAAATTTGTTTTTAACATACAAATGTGAAACAAATGCTTTTATCACGTCGAACAATTTAAAAATTGACTTTAGTATTATTAAATAAGTCTGCTAGTGACAGTTAAATGTACTAGAATTTGAAATATGTATCAATTGTCATACTTGTGGTTCCTTAGGTAATTAAAAGCCAAATCCGAGGCCATGCCGACCTAAGCATGGCGCAGGGTATTGTTTTTTACTTACTTGAGCACCATCTACTCCTAAGTATAGACACTAAAGCAAGTATGCATTTTGCTCTATCTTTGTATATACATTTCTTTGGCAAAATGCATAATTGCCTTAGTGTCTCTACTTCGCAGCTGATGGCGCTCAAGTAAATATATAACAATACCCTGCGCCATGCCTAGGTTGGCATGGCTTTGGATTTGGCTTTCAATTTTCTCAGTAGCCACAAATATGACATTTAATACATGTACTAGAATTAGGTACATTCAGCTGTCACTAGCAGACTTATTTCATAATACTAAAGTCAATTTTTCAAATGTTCGACGTGGTAAAAGCATTTGTTTTACATTTTTATTTTAAAAACAAATTTTCATAGTTCAAAATGGTATTTTTTCGTTAAATTTGTAAAATTTTTAAGTATTGAGGCATTGAAAAATGCATGTTTATATTAAATCTTTCTTTCAAAATAAATAAATACACAAACGATAAATTGCAATACTGTGCTCTCAAACATCTAAATAAATATTGATTTAGAAAATTAAAGTATAATATACACATAAAACATATATTTTTGCATAGTTTTTGGCAAACATTCTTTTATGTTACAAACGAAATAGAAAACCAATAATACCCTTTTGCATATTGTAGCAGAATATGCCTAATCAAAGAAATGTATATATAAAGATACAGCAAAATGCATAATTGCTTTAGTGTCTATACCTAGAAGTAGATGTCGCTCAAGTAAATAAAAAACAATACCCTGCGCCATGCTTAGGTCGGCATGGCCTTAGATTTGGCTTTTAATTATCTTAGGAACCACAAATATGACATTTAATACATATTTAAAATTCTAGTACATTCAGCTGTCACTAGCAGACTTATTTAATAATACTAAACTCAATTTTTGAATTGTTCGACGTGATAAAAGCATTTGTTTCACATTTTTATGTTAAAAACAAATTTTCATAGATCAAAATGGTATTTTTTCGGTAAACTCGTATAATTTTCAAGTATTGAGCCATTGCAAACTGCATATTTATGTTAATTCTTTCTTTCAAAAAAAAAAAATTAAATACAGATACGAAAAATTGTAATACTGTGTTCTCAAACATCTAAATGACTATTGATTTAGAAAATTAAAGTAATATACACATAAAACATATATTTTTGTATAGTTTTTGGCAAATATTCTTTTATGTTACGAACGAAATAGAAAATCAATAATTCTATGTTGCATATTGTAGCAAAATATGCCTAATAGGAAGAATTTATTTTCAGATGCGCCATCTATTGAGAAATAGTTTATTGAGAAATAGAATATATAAAAATGTTGCCAAGCCCAAAATATTATTGGCTTTTCTCTTTTTTATGTAAACAAAAATATTTGTCACAAAAATTTTTGTATTTGTAATTTGATAAAATATTAAAAACAACAAAAGCTAATAAATAAATCATGTGTTTCTTAGTAAATATAGAGCAGGACACGCAATATAATTGCTCTATTTCTCGTTCCGGCGAAGTCCATAAAACAGCTTTCGTACAAATGTGGCCCCAAATTATATTCAGTTAGTCAGTAAAAATGACTCAAGAGCGTGCGTGAAGTGAAAGTTAGTGAGAACCGCTGCTGTAGGAGCTCTAAAGTCTACTTTTCTTAAAAGTATACTTTAGGCCTACTATAGAAGTATAATTTATATGTTACAGTCTACTTTAAAATTAAAACTAGCTGAAGTTGGTTTTATTCAATTTAACAACACTTCAAAAAATATTTTACGCCAAAAAAATTTTTGTGAAAAAAAATGTTTGAATTATGCATATTTTTTATTAATTTTTTATATACCTTCCTTTTTTCAGCCAATATAAAATCAGCTGATCAAAGCTGCTACTTGTTTATTTTTTTAGTAAAAAATAAGTCCATTCGTTTAGTTTCCTCAGTCAAGTCCAGTATAAATTACTTATTAAGAAACTTACAAGTTTACTCTCAAAATTAAAATTTTCTAAAAAAGTACACGAAGGGAACATTTGCAATAATTTACAAGTTTGTTAAGTAATAATTTACAAGTTTGTTAAACTGGTCGATGTGGAAAAGGAGAATTTTGTTGTAAAATCTCAAGCAGAAACATTTTAGAAGAAAATTAAAATTTTCTAAAAAAGTGCGCGAAGGGAAAATTTGCAATAATTTACAAGTTTGTTAAGTAATAATTTACAAGTTTGTTAAACTGGTCGATGTGAAAAAGGAGATTTTTGTTGTAAAATCTCAAGCAGAAACATTTTAGAAGGTATCTTTTCTATAATTCATTTAACAATATTTGTTGCTTTTCATTTGCATTTACAAAAATTTAAACACATTTTTTTTAATCATATATTTTTTCTGTTTGTGAATTCTTTGTGGCAATAATTTGTGTTACTTTATTCTCTCTTTTTTTCTTTATGTTTACTGAGTATTTGTGTAAACGCACGACATCCAGTAAAAATTTGTACAATTTGGCTTATAATAATGTTGTTAAAGCCTGTATAAGACTACATTTTTTTTGTATTGAATTGGAACAATTGACAGCAATGTAAATCAAATGGGAGCGCTGCTTTACCGACATCCATTTGACAGATACTCCTTTATTTTCTATAATTGAACTCTTCGCACTCATTATTTTCCCCTAAGAAAATTCATCAAATTTTCGTCAATACAAAATCAATACGAAACCTAGCAAGTGTCACATGGGCTTAAGCATAGTATGTATGTTGGTTACACGTAAAAAACTGTTATATTTCATATATATAAAACAATTTTCACGATAGTTTAATGTACAAAACTATTATTTTTGTAGTGAAATGTGACATGTTGGGTTCAAAGACATTTATACATAGAGATAGAGCTAAATGCATAATTGCTTTAGTGTCTATACTTAGCAGTAGATGGCGCTTAAGTAAATAGATAACAATACCCTGCGCCATGCCTAGGTTGCATCTCCCTGGATTTGGCTTTTAATTGTCTTAGTAACCACAGATATGAGATTTAATACATATTTAAAATTCTAGTACATTAAGCTGTCACTAGCAGACTTATTTCAAAATACTAAAGTCAATTTTTGAAATATTCCACGAGATAAAAGCATTTGTTTCACATTTTCTGTAAAATAAACAAATTTTTATCGATCACAATGGTATTTTTTCGTTAAATTTGTATAATTTTGAAGTATTGAGGCATTGGAAAATCCATATTTATGTTAATTCTTTCTTTCAAAAAAATAAATACACATACGAAAAATTGCAATACTGTGCTCTTAAACATCTAAATGAATATTGATTTAGAAAATTAAAGTATAATATACACATAAAGCATATATTTTGCATAGTTTTTGGCAAACATTCTTTTATGTTACGAACGAAATAGAAAATAATTAATACCCTGTTGTATATTGTAGCAGAATATGCCTAATAGGGAGAATTTTTCCAGATGCACCACCTATTGTGAAATAGTTTCAACTAATGTTCTTTCTTTAACAAATTAATGTCTTAGGTTGGATTTATTGTTTTTTTTATAAAGTTAAAGTTAACTTTTCCAATGGTTGGACTTTGAAGATGTTGGGAAATGTAGTTTTATTTATGTTCATTCTTATATTTACAAAAATAAATACAGATGAACAAAATAGCAAAACCGTGCCCTCAGGTATACAAATTAATGTTTTTTATTTATAATAAATTGACATACATATATGTGTTTGCAAAGTTTTTAGAAAATATTTATATTAAGAAGGCAATATAAAATTGTTATTATTCGTTTGGATAGTAAAGCGCTTAAGCGTTTATGAAGACTTCTTCTGCAGCAGAATAGTTTCAACGTGTTAAACCAAGAAAAATACAGCAACAAAAATAAATTGTTGATGCTTTTAATTTTTTTGTTTTATAATAAATTTTTTGGGCAGAACTTAAACGGTTCCATATTTTATTTTAGCCACCTGCCGATGAATAGTATCAACTTTTGTTTCGTTTTGAAGTTTGAGGTTTTTCTCAAACACAACTCTGTTGCTACTACATCTTAAATACAACCATTTATCAGAAAACATACAAAGCAACCCAGAAATTTAAGTGAAGAAAAAAATAAAATGGCGTGAAATTTGTGTTGCATATTAAACCGCTCTAAAAAATTATTAAAAATCAAGTAAATTAATAAAATTACCATAAGAGTATATAAATGAAGTGTTAAGCATCAAACATATTTAAAATGTTTATTAAATCAAATGTTAAAAATAATCAAAAACACGAATAAAATTACGTGACTGCTAATAAGCAAAAATGTTAAAGCAGTACATTAAAAACGCATTTTTTTCTGTTTAGTCACATAAAGGGAGAAAGAGATAGCAAAACTACACCAACAAAATAACGCGTAAAGAAAAAAAATTGACATTTTAACGAAAAACAAAAAAATTGCGGTGCAAGAAAATTATTTGGAAAATTTGAAAAAGAAAAATTTACAAACAAACAAAAATATATATTTATATTAAAAGTGATGTGATGTGTTTTATTGGCAAAATATATATTTTTTTAAAAGTTATTTACAAAACAAATATTTGCATTCCAAACAATTTAAGATACGAAAAGTTCTAGATTTAGAACATTTTTGAACAAGACGTAGTAGAAAACATTGTTTTGGGTTTTGGTATTCTAAACCAAACATTCAATATAGTATCGTTTAAAGTTTGTAATAATGTCCGGCGGTGGACGAGATTCCACTAGCAGCAGTGGCACCAATAGCAGTAGTGTAAGCAGTGGTAGTAATGGTGTATCGTCAACTGCCGCCGCCACAGCAGTGGCTACCACTCCCACTTCCACCGGTCAGTCAGCAAATCAAAGATCACGTGGACGTCCGGCAAAACGAGCCACTTGTACTTGGTGCGGCGAAAGCAAACAACCACTTCAATATGTATTGCCAACACAAAATGGAAAAAAGGAATTTTGTTCGGAGACATGTATAGTGGAATTTCGTAAGGCATATAGTAAGGGCGCTTGTGCCCAATGTGACAATGTCATACGTGACGGAGCGCCCAATAAAGAATTTTGTTCACTTATGTGTATGAATAAACATCAAAAGAAGAACGGTTCTACAAGATCCATAAACAATGGGACTCGTACTGATGGTACGCCCGGTGGTAAAACTATGATCGGAGGTGGTTCTTGTACACCCACTGGACCGTTTCAATATGAGAGTTTCCATGTTTTTGATTGGGATGCTTATTTGGAGGTTAGTTTTATATTTATTTCAGATAATCTTATTTTTTTGTGTTTTTATCGATTTTTAGAATTATAAATTTTTATAATGCAAAGTTTAATTTTTATAATGTAAATTTAATTTTTAAAACTGTATTTTAGAAAAAATAAAATACTCAAAAAACATATCTCATCCAAGCATTCCTACCTTCCCGTTTTTGTTCGAAGGCAGGTGTCTAGGACCTGCACCTACACCACTTCTTGGTTAGGGATAATGAATTTGTGCTGCTGTTTCTAACTACCCAAAATATGAATCTAAGACCCACCTAAATTTATACAAATCAACTCAGAATAACTTCAATAATTCAATTTGAATGAATCAAACTAAAGGTCGCAAATATAAAGATATTTAGGTTTGTTTTTCTTATGAACCTTATTTTGGCTAGAATTGGTCCATATACAGATCTACCTCCAATAGAAGCGAATTTTCTGATTTAATGATATTTAGAAGCACAAAACCGTATAATGAGTTTGTGCTGCTGTTTCTAACTACAAAAACATGGATCTAATATCCACCTTAATGTATACGAAATAACGCCTTCCCATTTGAAGAAAATCAAACTATTTTTGCATCTAGTCCCCATCTTTTCAGTGCCTGCTTAATCGAACTGAATGCAAATATTAAGATATTTGGTTGAAGTTTGGTATGTAAACTTTCCTTGGCTCAAGTATACACTTTTTTGAATTTTTGCTAGAATCGGTCCATATTCAGAACTACCATCTAAATAAATGTCCTTTCTGAATTGAACTTAATTCGTATTAAAATACATAAAACCTTAGATAAACGGTGTAAATTCTCCAAATTTGAAGAAAATTTGATAAAATATGGATCTAGTTTCCATACGAACATGTCTTGCCTTAAAAAGACTTATCGATGAATTTTGCTTAAAAGGCATTTAGACACTTGAAACCATAGATCCGAATAGAATTTAGATCGTAAAGAAAACTTTACCATATTTGGACTTAAATAAATTTTTCGGTTATTAGAACAAATTCCATGTAAACCGAACCCCTTTAACTACACTTAAATGTAGGACATAACTAAGTATAATTAGCTCTAGAAGCGGTTCCAGGAATACCTGGTTACTTTTATAATAATTTCAAGCAAAAATTAAAATCAAAAGCAAGGGAATGTTAAACAAGTCTTATTTAAAAACATTAAATGTGTTACTTTCTTCTTTGTTATTAATATCTACATTTTGTGTATTTAGAATTTATATAAATTAAAAATTGCTTTCAATTCGAAAATTTTATTTTCTTAAAAACAAATTCGTAAAAAAATCCAATAAAAAATTTTTAAAATTTCAAAAAAATTTGATTTAAACTTAAAAAAGAAAAACAAATTGATTTTATTATTTCTATTAACCACGACAATTATTTTTTTTTATTTTTAAATGCAATATCCTCTATCAACCACATTAAAGTTTTGACTTATTAAAAATGTATGTAATGTATTGCTTATACAACTGTACTTAAAATATCGAGGTCAATTTAATGCTTGTTTATTAAAATGTTACATAAAATAAGTTTTTTGGATTCTTTAAATAATATCTTGACTTGTAGATTAATAAAATTTCGGAAAATTGTTACAGAATACTTAAATTTTGTCTTGTAAAATTCATATTAAAATTTTCGGAACAAAAATTTTATTTCAAGAAAATTTTAAAAAAGTCATTGAATAGGTTAATATTTCCGTTGTTTTTTATATTATAATAAATAGCAAATTTGGGTATTGCTATCTTATTATTTTAAAATGCATCTTGGTATAATTTAAATTTATATTAAAGAACAGCATGGTCATCCACCCAAAATCAAAATTAATGATACGAAATATATGTATATATTTTTTTAAATTATAAACTTATTTACTTTACGAGCATTTGACCAGGTCGAGCCAAAATGATTTAAAGGTTGCGCAAATAAAATCTCTAAAGTATTCACCAAATGGTGAATGAAAGTGAATTTTGATGGATAATACAATAACTTACCCAACCGAATTAAAGAATACACTGGATATACTAAACAAAAACACTTACATACTTGACAACCTCCAATTCAGCCTAGTAAATGGGAAAATCTATCTAGATATCAAGCCCACTATACCACCTAAAAATTATTAATTTTGTGGTAATTTAGTTCAGGTGAAGTCATTGTAATAATAAGATAAAGTACGGTTCATTTAAAATTGGGACGCACTTAATTCCTAATAACTTTTTGATTAATTTCATAAAATTTATTTTATTCTGATTGAAAAATATTGATATTAAAATTCTTCAACCGCTGCGCTTGCAAATATTCCATTTTTTCGCATTGAATCTATGTTTTGAATAAGAATCGCCCTGTATTTTTCGATCGGGGAAGTTGGGGGAAATTAGATGTATTATGTCGTTTTGTTTCAATATATTTTTTTTGTTGTCATTGAGCCATTTCATGTTGGAATTCGAATAGTGGCATTGTGTTTCTGAATCCGGCATGATGCCTATTGAAAATCAGCAATCGTTTTTCAAAAATTTATTCTTTGTATATTTACGAAGTCATTGAAGACGATGTCACGAACGGTTTACTCTCTAATCCACAACTGCAGATCGCTGGCCAAACCAAAAGTTTTTTTTCTGCCGAATTTATCATCCTTCTGGTATTTAATTTTAAAGTGTATATTTCGAAACAAATGGTAGTCAGAGGGGCAAAGTCTGGGCTATAAGGCGAGCGAGCCAAAACTAACCATCTACTGTTTTCCAATAATTTTTGACCGGTCTTGCAACATGTGGCCGATAGAAGATTGTGGCCTCGTGTCTGGTCGTTTTTCGTTGATTGTTCTCTTCAAACGAATCAATTGTGTTCAGTAAAGGTCCCCAGTGATCGTCTGACCCTATTTCACCAGCTCATAATACAAAGCACCCTTCTGATCCCGCCAAATAAAGACCATTACCTTGGCGCCATTAATATTCGGTTTGGGGGTTGATTTGGCTGGTTGGAAGGGCTTAACATACGACTTTTTGTGCTTGGGGTTATCCTAATTCATTTTACATCACCAGTAACAAACGATGCAAAAATTACTTCTTTTTTTAGCGTTCAAGCAGCATTTCCAAAAAAACGCCTTTCGACGTCTCTAGGCTTCAATTTAAATGGAATCCAATTACCTTGCTCTTGAATGAATCCCAAAGCTTTTAAACGCCGGGAGATGGCTTGTTGTGTGACTCCCAATGATAATGAAAGTTCTTCTTGCGTTTGACAACAATCTTCGTCGAGCAATGCTTCCAATTCTTCATCTTTAAACTTTTTCGGCTGACCAGGCCTTTTCTTGTCTTCTCTGTCGAAATCGCCACTTTTGAATCGCGCAAACCGTCGTTCACAAGTTTTTTTAGTTGGTGCATGTTGACCCTAAGATTCTACCGACAATCGATAACTTTTAGCAGCCGTTTTCTTCAAACGAAAGAAGGTTAGCAGACTTCCACGCAAAATATCTTTTTTAGGCACAATATTCGACATTATTATAACGATTGAAAAAAATGTGCGTTAACCCTTTGGAGTTTATTGAATACTAAATTAGAATGACAGATGTTTACCCACCAAAATACCATATGTGTTATTATTGACACAAACCATATGTGATAGTTATGCCACCTGTTCACAAAATCGACATTTTTAACTTGTATACCCAATAGTTTTTTGCCACTCCTGAAAAATATCTTTTGGTTTATAGAGTGTATTGAATATAAGCTCTCGATATATTTTTAAGCGCATTTCATTGACTAATATGACTTTAGTAACCAAATATGGCTTTTGATACATTGTCGTATTTTTGCGGTAATTCTATTTTATAAAATCTGCCATTATTTTCCATAATAAAGTTGGAAATAATTCAACGTATAGCAACATAACCTTTGCACTAATTTAAATGATAATATTTTATGAAGAACATGATTTTGAGAATTTAGATTATAAATATTTTTTTGAAGGCATACCTTATTTATGCCCGAAATTTCAAGTGATTAAATACCTACCGTGTAGACGAACAAATGTCAATAGATATCTAAGCACTGGTAGGTAGGTATCTATTGCTAAAATTACGGGCATTAAGCGATCCAAAACATTTTAAATGATAAATATCCTTTTTTTTTCTCAAGTGTAGCAAAGTTATATTTTTTGATACTGGATTTTAAATGTTTCTTCGAAAGAGTGTTCTTTGATTCGTAGAATTATCCTAACTTTTGTATATAAATTTTATTTTTTCCTTATAATAGTCTCTTTTTTATATTACCTTTCAGGAGACTGGCAGCGAAGCTGCACCAGCTGAATGCTTTAAACAGGCGCTAAATCCTCCAATGAATGATTTTAAAATTGGTATGAAATTAGAAGCGCTGGATCCACGTAATGTTACCTCCACTTGTATTGCCAGTGTTGTGGGTGTCCTTGGCTCTCGTTTACGCCTTCGCCTTGATGGCAGTGACAGCCAAAATGATTTTTGGCGTTTAGTTGACTCGAATGAGATTCATGCCATTGGGCATTGTGAAAAGAACGGCGGCATGTTGCAACCACCACTTGGCTTTCGCATGAATGCCTCCAGCTGGCCCGGTTACCTATGTAAAATCTTAATAAATGCCACGGTAGCACCGGAAGAGATTTTCCAACCGGAACCAGAAGATCCACCGGAAAATCTCTTTCAGGTGGGCCAAAAGCTCGAGGCGGTCGACAAAAAAAATCCTCAACTGATTTGCTGCGCAACAGTTGACGCGATTAAAGACGACCAAATCCATGTGACATTCGATGGGTGGCGCGGAGCTTTCGACTATTGGTGCAACTACAAATCTCGGGATATCTTTCCGGTTGGTTGGTGTGCCCGTAGTTGTCATCCTATGCAACCGCCCGGTCATAAATCGCGCATGGATTCCAGTTCGAGTAAACATCGTAGTCCACGTCAACGCTACACATTTATACAAGAAACCGATGCTATGGTCCCAGCCACACCCGTCACAGCTCATTTTCATACTAACTGCAAGGGTGGCCCCTTTATTAATAGCTCCAAGCTTCCTTCAATGGTTACGGGTCCCACACATCAAACACTGTCAAAATTATGTTTACAAGAGGTATTAGCAGCCAGTACGGATACACAGCAGTTGTCGAAACTATTATTTGCCTTAGAGGGTGATGTTCATATTGTTACAGCGGCTGGAAAAAATTTTACGGTAAGTTTTAAACCAATAAATAGTGTTTCTATAATAAAATTGATATTAACTGGCCGAATAGCCAAACCTGCCAAATACTGAATGTTGACCGAATATCCGAGACAACTCAAGTTTTTTTTATTTATAATTTAAGAAATTCGAAAAAAGTTCTCCGATTTTCAAAAAGTCTTTTTTATAGAAATTTCTAAGCTCCTGTACATTTCTCTCGGCGGCAATTTGAAAATTTAAAAATTCAGAAAATTGTTTCAAACTAAACTCTCGTCGTTTCTCGGCCATTGCCAATTAAATAAGTTTTTTTGTGCTAACCTGAAAATAGACCTGGCATTTTAAAAGAGAATTCCTAAAAGAAAAAATATCAATGGTTTTCAAGTTTCGCATTAATTATCATTCACTAAGAGCCAGTACATCCATTCAAAGTTAGTGGATAGAGCGCCATTTATGCCGGAGGTCTCATTGTGCTTTAATTTTTTCGAAATTGCCGTGGGTTATGTGGTTACCCTGACTGGTGAGCGATACAGAAAAATGATGGACATGTCGACTGCGCAACTGCACACACACACCTCGCGCCATAATGGACATTTTGAAAAATGCGTTTCAAGGTTGCTTTGTTTTTGGCGATTTTCAGTGGCCTGCTTGATCGCCCGATTTAACCGCTTGATCGCCCGATTTAACCGTTCCGGACTTTTTCCTTGCGGGTATATATGAACAAACCATAGACTCGGGGAGCTCTAGAAGAGAATATGCGTAAAGTGTGCAAGAACATATCGCCCGAAGTTCTGTCTAGAACGTTGGAAAAGATCCCTAATGATCATCAACACTTTACCATTTTGATATTTCCCCTCAAAATATATTTGAAATTATACAGGATTGAGTTTTTGGAAATTATTTTATTTATTTAATTACAAAATATTTTACAAAATAAATTTATAAAATACAGCAAAAAGGGCGCCGGTTACAAGACCATATGCGCTCGTATTATAAAAGCTAAAGTGATTTGAAATTTAATCCCTTGTGTAATTATTAAAATTTAAAATATAATTAATTTCAAAAGGGGTTAAAAAAAGAACGGTGATAAAAAATATTTTTTAAAATTTACAAAAGAAAAATGAACTTGGTCTGAAATATTGACCTAGACATCCTGAATGTTGTGTTGTTGCAGACTTCTTTTGATCTTTGTTATGTTATTTGTAGTATGTCTTTCAGCGATTGTTCTATCCCCGAGGCTGCACAGAATTCTAACAAATGAGGAATGTCAAGTGTAACATTACAATTAAAACATCTTGGTGGATCAGTTTTTTCGTAGTAGTGTTTTGAGTTAAATACACATTTACTCACCCTTAGGCGGGCTAACATAACACATTCAGACCTGCTTAAATTGCTGTTATATTTAGGTCTGTTTAAAGATAAGTTCCGTAGTCTTTGGATTGACCTAAACGGATTTGTTATAGCTTTTGGGAAACAGGGAGTTTCCTTGGTTGCACTAAGGCTATCGGTACAAATTAACGTTTTTCACCAATCTGGGTTGCAAGAGCAATGGCTGTTTTTAATTGCAATCTCCGCCGTAAAAATTCCAGTATGATCTGGAAGTCGAGATTCTTTAATAGTTTCAAATTGTGTTGTTGATACTTGTCTAACTATGGCATAAGTTAATATACTATTGTGAAAGGATCCATCTGTATAGTAAACCATATTTGGAGAGAAAGATGACATTTTCTGAGAGAACATTCTCTTGAAGCACGTTGGATCAGTATTGTTTTTGACGAAATAACTCAAACTATCATCTGCCTGAACAATAGCATTAGAAAACCTTGGTGTTATTGGCTTCTGTGGTAACGAAATGTTTGAGAGTCTCAAAATAGAGATGACGTTAACAGTGGCAGATGAAGGACATATTGTTGCAGAGTTTAGATTTTTCCAAAAAGTATTATGTAATCCATCAGTTGATATGGTAATAGCTCTGGATGCAAAGTTTACGGCAGTTTTCTCTAAAAAAGTAAAAAAATCTGTGAAATTAGCCTCAGTTCTCAGTTTATCAAACGGCGTTGTACAAAGCAGACTAGAGGCTGTTATAAAGCAGTTGTTGATGGAAGTATTATTTTTTCTACCATGTAAAATTGTTCCTATTGTTAAAGTACGACAGATGTTAAGGGCTGTTTCCATATGTGGACCTTTATTCCTTGAACAAATGAGCTTCAGAAGTTTATAAGTTAACTGCTCGACATGACTGTTCCAAAGAAGATTTCTGGTAAAAAGCAAACGCAAAATTCGCATTTGATAAGAAAGTTGAATATTAAAGTCTCTTATAGAAATTGTGTTGCACGTACAGTCTCTTTTTCTACAAACGTGGAGAATTTCAGGTTTTTGGACTGGTATAACAGCACCTCTGTTCTTATCCCACTGATGAATTTTCATATCTAGATTGTTTAAATTCAATCGAACTACTTCCTGATTACCCGAAGCGATTGTAGTCGATTCCTGGCAAGTTTTCCACAGCTTTGGCCAACGAATTTCAGGTTTCGACGCAGAATTTCCTCAAGTTGGTGACATATGCTGTGAACTCCATGTCTAGGTATAAAGGCGTGTTGTAAGTTTGATAAATTCTGTCTTGTATGCTTCCAAAAGCGTCTGGCCAAAACTTTTTCAAGCCTCTTTGATAAAACTGGCAACAAAGAAATCGGTCTATAACCTTCAAGAATATTGGGGTTTCTTCCTGGTTTTGGAATCGGCGAAAGCACAGTAGTCTTCCAATCTTGGGGAAATATTTTAGTTGATAGTATCTTTTTGGAAATAAAAGATAAAAAATGGAAAAACAAAAAAGTAGGCTTTTTTCAAAATGTTCCAACTTGCTGAGTGTTACCGCAAAAAAAATTAATATTTTGAAAATTCTCTTAAAACCAAAAGTTTATTCTCAAGAAGGGCATAAACTTCTGGGGACCAGACAGAATTTGAGTATTCAAAATTTTTATTAACTACAATAATTTTGAAAATTTTTCCCAAGATGATTTAATAAGTGCTTTTGTCAAAGGTCCACAGATTTAATTCATTAGTTCTCCTTAGTCAATAGTTTTAAATTTAGTTATGGTTAAAATTTGTTAGATTTTAAATCCTTTTTAACTAATTGGTTTTTGTTTGTCTACATGGCAGGTATCTAAGCACTGGCAAGTAACTATTGCTTGAAATTATGAGCTCTAATCTTTTGTTTGTATAAAAGTTAGGTAAAACAAAAATTTTATTTCACACATTGTTCGAGGATTAAAAAATCCTCGACTTAAAACAATAATATTAAGTACTTACAAATCTATTTTAATTTTGTTGTCATGCTGTAATAGTTTCTTTTAAAAACCGTAATAATTTTATTTTCTCTAATCAAGGTTAAAATCCCATCACCATTACGCATGAAAGATGATGAAAGTTTGGCACAATTTATTGAAACTTTATGTACAACATGTAGGGCATGTCCAAATTTAATTTCACTTTCGCCTGACACGGAGGACTGTGAAAAATGTGCACACACAAAGAAAAGACAAATATCACAAACATCTGGGGGATGTCCATCACCAGTAGTACCAGAAAAACGTAGCAAAACGCCTGGTAGTGCAGAGAAGATAAGCATTAAACAGGAGGTGGCAACATCAACGACAACAACAACAGCAAATACAGCCGGAGAGAATGATAATGATAATCATAATAATAACAATAACAATAACAATACAACACAGGCCACATCAAAAACAACGGTCACAGCAACATCCACAAAAATAACAACAGTTAATCAGAACAATATAAATGATCAGAAACAACAGCAACTACTGACAACACAACATACAGTTACTTCGATTAAACAACAACAGCACCAGCAACATCAACAACAATCACAGCATCATCAACAACAAACAAATCATACGAATATTATAAGTAGTAGTAATAGTGGCAATAGTACCACAGGTAGTGTTATCAGCACAGCAACTACTAATGGCAATAACAACAACAACAACAACAATAATAATAATAATAATCTATTGCCAAATGTTCATATAAAAACTGAACCAAATACTAATTCCAACAATATAAATGGAATACAGGTAGAAGTTAAACAATTAAATACATCTCTATAATTTTATTTTTTATTTAATATTTTTGTTTTTCAATACATTTTTAGACTTCTTCGCCTTTACAAGCTTTAAGACAAATTCGGATACATCATCATTTAGGTGGTAACATTGGTAATAATACGGCTACTGTCACAGCAACAACAACATCTATAGCTGCTTCATCACATCAAGATGAACACAAACACTCTACACTTACCTCAAATTTGAATTTTAAATATTCAGCCCCGCTTGTTGCTGAAGTTCATCCGGAACAATCTAATATGACAGCAGCGGCAACAGCATCAACTACCTATAAATCTCCTTCCACATTGTCATCTAGTGCTTCGTTACCTACATCAGTATCTACGCCTTTTTGCGCCTCTCATACAGCATCGTCTACGGCGACAGCGGCCACTGCTGTTATACCTTCCACTTCCACGTATGGTGGTTTGAGTACAGTTACTTTACCCATACAACATGAAAATGCAAATGGCACAGTGGGTATGGGTACGGTAGCACCAGCAGCAGCTTTACCTCCATTACGTTCTAATCCGAAGAATTGGTCAATTGAAGAAGTTATACAATTTATAGACAGTAATGATAGTACATTAGCTGTACATGGTGATCTCTTCAGGAAACATGTGAGTAGGATTATGTTGATTATTATGAATCAGTATCTACTGCTTATCAATTATATTTTTGAATAAATAAAATTCAAGTATATTCAGATTCAGACGATATATTTTTTAAATAAAATACATAAAATTCGAGTTTATTATTGATCTGTATAAACATTTATGTAAAATCTTACTCATTATATTTTTCGCGATTACAAAAGTTTACTAATATCCAATGAGTTTGTACTGATGTATGTAACTACCAGATACCTGCATTTGCTGACTGCAAAGCGTTCATACGCAATAAACACAAGAATAAATATGTGTTTGCGTTCAAACGCTGAATATACTCCAACACACATATTTTTTAATGATTTTAAATCAATCAAACGACGTGCAAATTGTTTTGTCACTGATTTATAATCATCGGTCGTTGTTAAACCATTGATTTTATTCTGTTCATTCGAGCCAACAATAATTATTTTTATGTAGAATAAATTAGAAAAAACAACAAACAACGTGTATGAGTGTAATCATAATTAAAACTAAATAGTTTCTTATCTATAAAATGGGGGTGGTTTTGTAGAAACACATTTCATAAATGTTATATGTATATTAGGGTGAGTCTAAAATACGTTTTTTTTAGAATTTTTATTAGGAATACCAAAAATATTGTTCTTTGTAAAATTTTTTTTTTAATTTAGGTCGACATCTCAGGCTCGCCCAATCCGGTTAAAGTTAAATATTGGCTAATTTTCCAATCAAAATATATGAAAAAAAATTTTGACAGTATTTAATTTTTTCCGGATTAGGCAAGCCTGAGATATCGACCTAAATTTTTTTTCCAAAAAAATATTTATATTTCACAAAGAAGAATATTTTTATTACTAATAAAAATTCTAAAAAAGCGGATTTAAGTCCCACCCTAATGTAAACAATATCATTTATGAAATGTGTTTCTATTTTGTTTTAATTATGAATACACTCATACGCGTTGTTTGTTGTTTTTTCTTATTTATTCAACTCTGACTTTTTGTTGAGTGATTAAATTTGCATTTAACATACTCGACATATGATTCAAACTGATCCAAATTACGCGTTCAGTAACATGCTGCTGATTTTATTCTACAGTGAATTTTGTTGAATTATTAAATGTGAACAAGAATTTTTGTATATGATTAAATCAAGAAAAAAGTTGATTTTGCAGTTCTCTGGTAACTACCAAAAATAATAGACATAAATCCACCATATTGTACACTAATTAAACTCAGAATTACTTGATTAGTCGATTTAGCGATGTTCCTTCATGTAAAATGAATGACCGTAGTAATTCAACTTTAGATTGCAATTCTAAGAATAATTGGATGATATTTACAATATATGTTTGTATACTCCCAAGAACGAACCCATTAGCTACGGAAATCTCTTACCAAACCAAAGCGATTTTTAACCTCTAATGCTTTTAACTGCCAAAAATCGTTTATATCGATAAAGAACATAATTTATTATTTATTTTATTTATTTATATTGACATATCCTGGATAACAAGATTAAATCTTATAATTAAAGTACAGTAAAGCAGCTTATGGGAAAAAAATATTGCAAATTGTATAAAAAAAAAAATTACATTTATATTCTAAACAAATATTTTTAAAAAAATCAATTAGATTGCAATATTGTCAACATTGTCAAAACACAAAGAAAATCAGCTAAAAAAATTAAAAGAAATTGTTTGAAGCTTTTTGCGTCGCTGTTGAGCTGTTGTTTTGCTGGAAGATCTCTCCAAAGACATGCAGCATTAACATAAAAGTGCCATTCAGATACATGATAACGATGTTAGGTACTATAATAACACCGGATCAACGACCTTTTCCCATCTTTCTGACAACAAGAACGAACGTAAAGAGCGTTATCTGAATCGATCGAAACAAATTGTAGTTGGACGGGCAATGTCTGGACTATGTAAATAGTTTTCAACCGGTATTACAACATGTGGCCGAGCGTTGTCATGATGGAATATTACGCCTTCATGTCTGGTCGAATATTCCTGGTGTTTTTCGACCGAATGTATTGTGTTCGGTGCAGTCCCCCGTGATCGTCTGGCCTTATTTTAGCTGCTCATAATAGCTGAGACCCTTCTGATCCCACCAAATACAGAGAATTACCTTGGCGCCATGGATATTCGGCTTTGGCTGGTTGGACGGGATTCACATACAATTTCTTGCTCTTCGGGTTGTCGTAATAAATCCATTTTTCATCGCCAGTAATGATTCGATGCAAAAAAACTTCTTTTTATGGCGTTCAATTAGTATTTCTGACATGGAAAATCGTCTTTCAACGTCTCTCGACTTCAACTCGTGTGGTACCCAATTTCTTTGCTTTTAGGATGAATCTTGCTGGTTGCAAACGTTTTGAAATTGCTGACTGAATGACTGCCAAATATTTTGCTAGCTTTTGAGTTTCACAACAATCGAGGAATGTCTGCAACTGATCAACTTCAAACCTTTTTTTCTTTGTATTCCGTGCCAAAATCACCACTTCTGTACCGCACAAACCATATTTTGCAAGTTAAAATCGACGTTCCAGATTCAGGATAAGCTTCGATGAGCAATCCATGTTCTTCAGCTGCACTTTTTTTTCAAATTGGAGAAGAAAGAGCATCAGAGGATTAACTGTGCGCAGCATTTGTGAAAATTCGTTGTCAATTTCGGCTCAAATGATGTTATTTAACTCCAAGGTGCATTGGCGTTTTCGCGTACACCAACGACGTCAATTATGCCATGAGGAAGAAGTTCGGGGCAGTCAAATCGGGAGATAGCGAGAGTACACGTGAAGCCATCTTCAAATATACGCATTGTGTCTCGTGCATTATGACAAGTGGTGCGGTCCTGTTGGAACCACATGTCCCCCAAATCCAAACCGTTCACCGTAATAGCGTTACCGTCGTGTCCTTCGAAAAAAATAAGGTCCAATCACCCTTTCCGAAATAAAAAATTAACCAATTCGTCGTTGAGATTAAAATAAAAACTTTATGAGAATTACGAACAGAAGTGTTTTGTAACGGGAATAAATTATTTGTAAGAGTTCTTTTTCTACAAATTTGTTTTAGATTAAAATTGAAAAAAAAAATCGATAATGGCCAGCATGGCATTCTCAGTATGTATCCATACTCCCTTTTGAGTTAAAAATTGATCATTGTCTATAGGGTGGACCATTTAAAATTTTAAATTTGTATCGACTATAAAAAAGTACTAATTATTTTTTAAAATTTCTGGTTTTATTGGAAAGGTTTAACTTTGTCATTTAAGAATGGAACACAGTATCATTCATATGAATACCACGACTGGACCATTTTTCTTCGAAAATGAGCAAGGAGCCGCCATTACCGTCAAAGGTAAGCGTTACCGTGCCATGCTCAACGAATTTTTGCTTCCAAAATTCAAGAGAATGACATAGATGAAAATTGGTTTCAACAAGACGGGGTCACATGTCACACAGCCAATGCAACCATCGATATTTTACGCACTGTTTTGGAAATCGAATACTCAGCTGAAATTGTGATGTCAATTAGCCGCCTCAGAGCTGTGATTTGAGCCCTTTGGATTGTTTTCTGTAGGAGCCGTTAAACATAAGCATGAAGCATTTCCATTGTAAGAGATTCAAGCCGAAACAATCGAAAATGTACTGAACAATTGAGTTGTTCGGATGAGGTACTGCCGAGCCACTTGCGGTAGTCATATGAATGATATTGTGTTCCATTCTTAAATGACAACGTTCAACCTTTCCAATAAAACTAGAAATTTGAAAAAATAATCAGTACTTGTTTTTTTTATAGCCGATTCAAATTTAAAATTTTAAATGACCCTGTACTTATATTGAGTGTTGAAAACAAATTAGAAACAACACACAATTATAGAACACAAACCAATTATCGTTTTACTAATTAAAATATCAAATATACATAAAATTCTTAAAATTCATAAATATAATGAAGAATTAATGACAAACGATTTATAAATGTAGGCACCTACAGATCGATCCTATATCACCAGTCATAGGGAGGCACTTCCAGACCGGTTTGTTTTCATCGGTCTCGCCACAGGGTTCTTATACATCGCAAGTAGTTTAGATTTAGCAGCTTGTAGAGTTTTGGTGCGTAACTTCAAGCAATAGATACCTACCAGTGCCTAGATACCTACCAAGTATACGAGCAAAATCAGTAGGTATCTATGCACCGGTAGGTATCTATTATTTTCTAGCATGCCTTAAAAGAAAGATACAGTGTTTGAAAATCTCCAATCTGAACTTAATATCAGCAGTATTATGAATAAAATTCATGTTAACGCTATTCTAAATTTCCGTTATCAATAAGGGTATAACATAATACTTTTGCATTAAAATAATGAAAAGTTCTACACTTTCGAAAATTATTTAACAAATTGATAAAAATTATCTTTTGTATTTAATATTTTTTTTTATTTTTTAACACAAACAAAATATTTTTAATATTATTTCCTTTTGTTTCGTTTTCTAGGAAATAGATGGCGATGCCTTTGTATTGTTAACCTTTGAAACGATGATGAAATATATGGGTCTGAAACTAGGACCAGCCTTAAAACTTTGCAATTTAGTTAATAAAGTAAATGGGCGTCGTAACAATATGTCCCTGTAAATATATAACATGACTAATCCTTCATTTCCACATCCTGACCTAACCACCACCCTCATTATTATACTATTACTTACTACCTTAACCAAAAACACCAAAATGATCCATTTTTCCACACCCTTAACATAAGCAAACAAACAAACAACACAAACATCAACATAAAATGATCTTAAAATTTATAGAAAAAATAAAGGCAAAATGATGAAATCTAAATAAAATTATAAAACAGTTAAAAACGTCTTGCAGTTACACATATATAACCGAAAATTATATAGAAAGAAATAATAAATATAAAACCGTATGTTATATAGAAGAAGACATCATATAAAATCGTTAAAATTTGTTTTACACATATATTATATATATTATAAATGTATGTGTATATATAGGACTGTAATTTTTTTTATTTTGGTTGGTTATTTTTTTTAACCAAATATGATTTAATTTTTATTATTTTAATACGTTGTTATATTTTTTTTTAAATAATAGTTTTGAATTTTTAGTTTTACTAGAATTTTGATTTTGAATTAAAACAAATTTTATTTTTTAACTAAACAATAATTTTCTTTATCAGCAAATGTCTAACATATGCAGAAATTTATATTTAAAATAAGATTTCACAAATATTTTATTTTAAACCTAATAACTTATAGATTAGATAAATAAAGTTATTAAATTTTATAAAAGAAATGTGGTAAATTAATTTATTTTTTATTATTTTTATTTTAAGATTACGGCGATTACAATTAACTGATATATATCATTCAAGTTTTTATTTTAAAAACAATTGATTTTATTTATCTGATCTCTAGGATGTTAAGTTTTCCATTTAATTATAAATATATGTATGTATTTAGTTTAGTATTATTTGATAACGAATCTTTAAAACAAATTGAAAATATTTCATCATTTATAAATATAAAACAAAATTGTATATAATTAATATAAACAGAACAATAAACAAAAAAAAAAATCTAAGGAATATTACATAAAAAAACATACAATAACAATTAAAAATTTTGTGTCTGAGAGGCAAAGAATTTCTAACAGGTTTATAACTATTCGAAATTTAAATTCTATTACACCTACTAATACAAAATATTTGTTTAGGGATATATGTCGATATTTTCAAACCAATTCTGTAACAACCGTTTAAGCGAACTACAAAATCGATTTTGTGATCCAATTTTGTATTATATTAAATAGTTCTTTCCTGTAAAAAGGTCAAATCTAAACAACGGGTTGTAGGTATGCTTAAGCCACTTTTAGACATGTATTTTTCATCTGACTTGTCACTTTAACGACCCTTATGCAATTCTGTGTATCTATTACCTCTGACATAACTTGGTTGTTTTAAACAGCTGATTCGTATGTTTGCCACAAACTTATAATTTGTAGCACTGCTTCTTTTGGTCAATCAACCTAAAATATTATTACAAAATACTAATTAATTCTTTAGTTTTAAACAAAATACTTCTCCGTGTTCTTAATCCATTTTTTTTACAACACACAGTCGATTTTAACTTTTTTTTTAAATTTAATTTTTTGCCTCCAAATTTCTTTTTGCCAAACAACTGATTTACATTTGATTTGTCACGTCAAAATAGAACCCGCTCTAATTGAAATATTAATATTATTGATGTAAGTTACAGCGGGTGTCCGCGGTAACCCAATCTTACCAGAAATCGTTTCTGGTAATGGCTCGGCTATGTAAATGAAGAATTAATAAAAAAAAAACAAAAATTGTGTAAATGAGAGCGTTCATAAGAGAGAGCAATTGTGTTTCTCTTTTTACCAGAACTTACCCGTACTTTTTGTTTGGGTAAAATGGTTAAACTCTCAAATCATCACCTGTTGCTAATAATAATAAATCAGCTGTTTTGCATTTGTGAACAAGTTAAAGATAAATAAAAAATTTACTACTTTTTCTTCTTAATAATGAAAAATACATTTCAAAATGTAAATATTTATTTGCCATTTCAAATATATTTATTAATTAAGCTGTTTTTCAATATAAACAAATTTGACGTTAATTTTTGGGTATAAAATGTGATTTTGTGCGTTCGCAGTATTTTTTGACATTTTTATGGTTTTTTTGAGAAAATTTTTTGTTTACTCTCATTTTACCAGACTTTACCCAAAATTACCTCGTAAAGACCTATTGTCAGATGACTTTTACAAATGTGTTTTACATATGCAATGTTTAAAATGGTTTACACGGCATATAATCACCCTTATTCTAGTTGTCGTTATCAATGTCGTCGTCGTTTTTGAGTCAACATCACTTTGCTTCGACGTCGACATCCCTTCGACACCAAATTGGTATTCTAAAACAGTGTTGTAACGACGTCGACAGTTTATCGATTAAACAAAAACACATCTCTAAAAATTGAGTCGGCAGATTTTTATTCGTTTATTATTTTTGCGAAAAAATGTTTTTTATGTGTAATTTAAATTCTGATACCAGTGATGAAGAAAATAAAGAAAATCTAGTATTGGAAAGAAGGTTTCTCATACAGAAATCCAATATCTTTAATCTGCCGGATAACAAGTGAGTAGCAAAATCAAAGTCTGTTACTTTAAAGAATGTAAATCTTCTAATTTTTTTAAAAGGTGTGAAAGTTACTTTCGGCTGAATAAAACAGCCTTCAAAGATGTGCTGGAAACAATAGCACCTAATTTTAAAACCGGAATCAAGTCCACGTTTATTTCCAAAACAATAAAGTTGGCAGCTACATTAAGATTTTTAGCCCAGGGGTCGTACCAGCTCAGTGTTGGAAACGACTTTAACTTAGGGTTCATATGTTTCTGAAACTGTAGAAGATTTGCCAAGCTTCCTTTAGCGGGCTCAACATAAATTGCTTGAATCTTAAGCCACCTGTAGCAATACACTCGGCTTTGTTGGCTACCATTTTCTTTTTAACTTTAAATTTTAAGTCTCGCCAAACCTATAAATAAATTTTGTTATATTTTTATAATGCACTTTATATGATCATGCTTTCTTTACCTTCTGCCATCCATCTCACATTATTCTCGGTGGGCCAAGTGCATTTAATAAATTTGATATTTCTTCCCATTTTTTCGTTTTTTTTTCAGTCATTACTTTTCCTCAAGTCGTTACTAAAAATTGTGTCGACAAAATCAGATTCGTTTCAAGACAATATCGTCGTCACATTTTCTTACAGAATACCAAATACTTGTCGACAGTTATCAATTATTTTCGATAACGACTACGGGAATACCAATTTCAAAAAAAAAATCCCAAGACGACATTGTCTTGTGTCGACGACGACAACTAGAATAAGGGTGAATAAACATTGTAAAAAGTGAAAGTCATATGACAAATACATGTCGTCTAAAAGTGGCTTTATACTGTATGAGAATATCGCTGATTTACTTCAAGACTGTCATAACTCAAAAACAAAAATAAATAAAGAATTAATCAATCAATACCATTTTTTGATATGTTTTAGATTATGGTGTGATCAATATTTCTCCATCATTAACTCAAAAATCTGGTTTTTTGACTTATGACAGTCTTGAAGTAAATGAGTAAATGATATGTTCTAATTTGTGCTCTCTTATGGGTTTCGACCCAGTATCAATAGGTTAGTTATTTTCTTATACAACTAGAAACGCTTGCTAGAATACAATTGACTATTTCTGAAATACAATTGACTATTTCTGAAATACAATTGACTATTTCTGAAATACAATTGGAAATGATGTAGATATTATTATAGAATCGAGGTGTTATGCTAAAATGTAGTTTGACGTGTGTAACCATGTAGAAAAATATAAAGATTTTAAAAATTATAGTGCTTCATCAACCCCAAAATGATAACACCGGTCTGGGCTTGGCCGTTGCATTTTTAAAGCGTTGGCAAAGTACTGGCGAAACAAACAATAAAGTGATAAACACATGAGTTCTTTGCCAGCTAAAAAATTATAATTTAAAGAAGTTGGAAAAGTGCTGGCGAAACAATAAAATAGCAATGATGAAAGCACTTTTCGCCAGTACAGGCCTTTATCAAGTACTGGCAAAGCTTTTTTTGCCAACGTTGGAAAAGCGTTCAAAACCAAGGCTGTGCCAGATTGTAAATTTTAAAATCAAGTATTCGCAAATCATTTTTTTTTTACTAACTATAAGTGTTCTGCCAGCACTTTATTTGTTGTACCATTAGCAATCAGTGAGTGCTTTGCCAGTACTTTATTTTTTTATCATCCAGCAACTTCTGGCTGGGTATTTAGAGAAAAGACTTAAGGCAGGGCTTACTAGGGCTTGGAAGTTCAAATACATGTTTTCGATAGCGGAAAAACAATATTAATCATATATAGGCGAAACAGGAAAATAGCATCGATTTATTATTCCATATTTTGGTATTTTTAATGCATATTTTGTCATATTTTAATGCATATTTTGCTATAAATGCATATTTCTGCATACTTTTTAAGCATATTGTTTGATACTTTTTTTAAAGCTGGATTTAACACAATTATATCGTTAAAAAAATTGTTTGTAAAATTTATTTTGTTTTATCACGAAAAATTCTGACGATGAATAAGCGTAATTTGAATTTTTTATGTCATATTTTAAAACAAAAAATACTAAAATTTAATTGTTAGAGGAAGTTCGGGCAATGTAGAATACAATTTTATTTTATTTTCCACGAAAGTAATAACACGATAAATTAATAAGACGTTTTTCCAATATATTTCCTAATCGCCTAGTGTAGGCTGTATCTTTCTTATAAAATGAAAAATGATTCATTTTTACATTTTAAATACGGATTTGAGGCCATTATGAATTTCTCTCACGGTAAAAACTGTTTACTAATCCTTAGCAAAATTTTTTTTTGCTATTTAAACGCTTAGTACCACCACCGTGTGTTGTCTGTCATACCAATCATATCTGCTTACCGGTGCCGACACCTTCGTATTTTTCTGCCTGGCTATTTATTCAAAAAAGTGAATTTAATTAACTCCAAAAAAAATTTCATAAGTAATCTTGGAACAGCAAAAAAAATTGTAATTTGAATACAAACTTGTGAAAGTTATACTGGAAAGTTTTTTTTTTAATTTCTTTTTCGCCTCTCTTACACAAATTTCCTGCTTTTAGTGGTTAAATTAATAATTTCACATAAAAAAACAAATAATCTCCGCATTTTTGGCATATGAATCTATTTCTTGAAAAAAAATTTAAATTAAAAACATCATACACAATAACAATACATAATATACACAAATAAAATACATACCCAAAATATAATTTTTTTTTAGTATTAGTTGAAGAATTTCTCTTAGCAATTAAGCGTATTGTACAATTAATTATCTCAGTGTTGCAACATGTAGCGGAAAGAAAAAATAACAAAAAATATTACAAATAAATGGAAAAAAAAATATAATAAAAATTAAAAAAACATATTAAAAATATATAAAATTTGACTTTAATTTAACGAAACTAATTTTCCAAAATGAAAAATTTAGTAGATAGCATCCTTTTTTGGTTTTTTGGATGTTGAACTTCACAACGGAAAAAATATATTTCTTTAAACTTTAACAAATAAGCTAAATAAGATATTATTTGTAAGTTTTAGACTTCCAAGTTTAGAGACTTTTAATTTAGAATGGATTTGTAGAAGCACATGAAATTAAAATATTCAGAAATTTGCTGTTATGGAATTTACATATTTTGTATTCGAAATTTTATTCAAAATTTTTTCGAAATGTCAAATATATTTAATGTTTTACAAATTTCAAAATTTGAGTAAAAATTAAAAGAAAATATTAAACATTTTAGTTTATGTGTTTTTTATAGTTTAATAAATATTTCTTGGGAAAAAAGTTTATTCGTTTTGATTCCAAAAAGCTTTTCCTACACGGAATATTCCAGAAAATTTTTCAGGAAAAAAAAATCGTAACGTTTTACTTTTAAATTTTTTATGTGTATTCGAAACTAAGAATAGCGCTGAATATTATAAAAAAAAACTTAAAAGACGTTTTTCCTCAACTAAATAATAATTGTGAAAGTTCTTTAATTTTAAATCATTCAAGATTTATAAAAATCCATTTTATTTAAAAATCATCAAAAAATATGGAATTATATATACATTTTTTAAATGTTCCACTTTGGTAAAAAATAACTTAAATTTCTTAACTTAATCGGAATAAATATATTTGACAGCTGCCAAATTTTAGAGTTGCCACTTGTACAAAAAAATGACACTACATTTAAAAAGTGCACTGTTACTAACATACATTTTTGTAATTTTAATTTTGTATGTTTGATCTTAATTGTTTGATTGGTGCTTTTTACTAATGCTATTTATCTAGAAGCGTAAAAATTTGTAGAATCTTTCTGAAATAAGTAAAAACAAGTAAAAAAGGGCTAAATTCGGCTGTGCCGAATCTTTGAATACCCTCCACCATAGGGGCTGAATATGATATACGTATATACTAAATTTTGCATGAACTTTAATATGAATATGTTTTGTCAATTTATGTAACGAACTTTTGTTATTTAGTTTTAGTAATGTTATTTATTTAGTTTTAGCAATGTTATTTACAGAGGTCTGCTCTGTTAGCGACTTTAACATTGTTGATTTTTACGTTAACTTAGTTATTAGAGTAACACACATATAGCTCTAAGAATGTTATTATTCTCATAGATGTAAGACAATAAATGTAATCGAACAATAAGAGGACTTAATAACATTTCTACTTACTTAACAGAAAAAAAAATAGATACAGAAAAATTGTACAAATTTGTATGGAAAATTTAGAGGTACCTTCACATTTTCACTCATAACTTTTGAACCGCTGAACCGATTTTGCTCATTTTAAATACCAAACTGCTCGGGAGGATGTTCAATAATCTGGGTAAAAATAGGCACCCCCGCTTGCGTCTTCGCGTCGTGATCGCCATTTCAACAGACAGACAGACGGACAGATAGACAGACAGACGGACATCCCTAAATCGATTTAAAATTGCATAAGGATCACGAATATATATACTTTATGGGGTCTTAAACCCTCACCATATATGGTGGAGGGTATAAAAAAGATAACATAAAGACAGCGCTAGATCTAAAATCCATTGTAAATTTGAAAAATGTTTTCATTTTATTTTAAAATATTGGCAAAAAAACGAAAAACAAGAAACAAACTATTTTAAATTATGATGATTTTTTGTACCACTGTCACTTCATTTCGCGAGTTGCACTATGTTATTTTCCAGCAGAAACGCTGAAAAAATTTATAAATTTATGTAGTTGCATCACATTTAATATATTTTTGTTATTTGTTTGGCTTGAAAAAAAATTAAGTGTAAAAAATGCATGATATTGAAATACGATGCTACTAATATGTACATTAGGGTGGCAGCTATTTGACTCAATCACCCTTATTCTAGTTGTCGTTATCAATGTCGTCGTCGTTTTTGAGTTAACATCACTTTGCTTCGACACCAAATTGGTATTCTATAACAGTGGTGTAACGACGTTGACAGTTTATCGATTTAAACAAAACACATGTCTAAGATTTATTTTGTTTATTATTTTTGCGAAAAAATGTTTTTTATTGGAAAGAAGACTTCAAATACAGTAATCCAATATCTTTAATCTGCCGGATAACAAGTGAGTAGCAAAATCAAAGTTTGTTACTTTAAAGAATGTTAATCTTCTAATTTTTTTAAAAGGTTTGAAAGTTACTTTCGGCTGAATAAAACAGCCTTCAAAGATGTGCTGGAAACAATAGCACCTAATTTGAAAACCGGAATCAAGTCCACATATATTTCCAAAACAATAAAGTTGGCAGCTACATTAAGATTTTTAGCCCAGGGGTTGTACCAGCTCAGTGTTGGAAACGACTTTAACTTAGGGTTCAGCTGTTTCTGAAACTGTAGAAGATTTGCCACAGCTTCCTCCAGCGGGCTCAATATAAATTGCTTGAATCTTCCGCCACCTGTAGCATTACACTCGGCTTTGTTGGCTACCATTTTCTTTTTAACTTTAAATTTTAAGTCTCGCCAAACCTATAAATAAATTTTGTTATATTTTTCTAATGCACTTTATATCATCATGCTTTCTTTACCTTCTGCCATCCATCTCCAATTTTTCTCGGTGGGCCAAGTGCATTTAATATATTTTATATTTCTTCCCATTGCTCTTTAAAATTACTTGGAACAGTGCCTCTGCGAAATCCTATTGCAAGCGACGGATTTTCATCCAACTCTTCTATGAGTTTTTGAAACTGGTTTGCGTTCGTTACCTTCACTTTTTAAATTTTTTCCGTTTTTTTTTCAGTCATTACTTTTGCTCAAGTCGTTACTAAAAATTGTGTCGACAAAATCAGAGTCGTTTCAAGACAATATCGTCGTCACATTTTCTTACAGAATACCAAATACTTGTCGACAGTTATTAATTATTTTCGATAACGACAACGGGAATACCAATTTCAAAAAAATCCCAAGACAACATTGTCTTGTGTCGATGACGACAACTAGAATAAGGGTGAATATTAAGTTTGTACAAAGCTGCCAGCCTAATATACATAATTTATACACTCATAAAATCTATTGAATATGCACATTAAAACAATCGAAAAACTGTTTAAATGGTTTTCAGTAAAATTGTTTTTTTTGGCGTTTATTTTTGATTGTTAATAAATTAACTGACAAAATCAATAAATATAACAGATTTTTCGTTAATTTTAATAGATAATTTAAAATAGATATTTTAACTTATATGTACATAAACTCCGTAATTTTATGTATGACTAAAAGAAATAACTCAAAAATATATTTCTTTGTAATCTAACTATTATATTGAAAACTACTTTACAGATTTTCTTTTAAAATAATTATTGAACCTTTTGTTATTGGAATGCTCAGTAGAATGTTCCACAATGTGAATTTTGAATGTTTAAGCAGTTATAAATTTACAACATTTTTTTCTAAGCGTTTTGTGTCCAATAAAATATGTCTCATAAATTAAAAGGGCCACACTCAGACCAGATATGCACCTGGTTCCTGTATTTTTCGCATCGATAAAGTTTTCGCAAATAACATGTAAAACGCCACCCTGTTCTGCTTTCTATATTAATCTAACGAAGATAATAAGGCGCTTTATTCATGTTATTTCTCTATTTATTAAGAAATTTTACAAAACTTAAATGTGCCACAGCTTTAAAATTTAGAATCTCGAAAAAAAAAATTCCAGTAAAAATGCAATTAACTTTATTATCTATTAAGTCACCTTGTATAAAATAGGGTGTGTGTAAATTTCTCGATGCGAAAACTTCTCGCATCAGATACAGGAACGGGGTGCAAGTCTATATGTATGTAGAGGGATCGGATTAGTATTCCAAACAAACAATAGCGCCGCTATTGTTGTTGATTATTTGGGCTCATTTTACCGCATTTTCCTTCTTTCTGGAAAGAATTTCGGGAGATATGTTCTAGCTCTCTTCTCGGATATTCTCTTTGAAAGCTTCCGGAGTCTGTGGCTTGTTCACATGGATCCGTGACTTCAGAAAACCTCAAACAAAAAAATCTTAAGCTATTTAACCGCTCCTAACAACTGCAAAAACTAGACATTAGGCAACCCGGAAAGGCATCCTTCAAAATAGGTATTGTAGCGCGAGCTATGTGACTTTGAGTGGATGTGGCTCCTCTTAAATGATACGTGGATTTTCTGTGACCTACATAGACGCTAAAATTTAGTTTGTATCCATTCAGATGAAAATGTTCCTCGTTGCTAATAATAAATTTGAATTGAAAATCTTTAATATTTTTTTGTTTAAGCTCTGCTTTTTTCTGGTGGCCTTAGCTTTTCTAAAACTTCGGGTACTGAGGAGATATTTTGACTGATCGAAATACATGTATCAACTAAAAATATATATACCCCAGTAAAAATAGACATTTCCATGTAATTAAGGGAGTAAGTAGCGCACAAAGGATTTCACTACTTACCAAGCTATTTACTCGCATAATTGCTTTTGTTCGCGATGTTCCAAAATTCATGGGCCATCATTACCCTCTCGCTTACAAAAAAGGGATAATAATGAGTTACCAGCATGGATACTCATAGTAAAGAAATAAGTGGTTACCTACTATAATAAAGAAAGTTACACTTAATACAACAATAGTCTACCTTACTCAAACAAAATTTTCTTACTTAAAGAAATCGATAAGAGTAATTTGTATTTAAATTTATACAAAAATATATATTTAAAATATCTACTTTTTGAATTCAGTTTATAATTCACAGTAGAAAATATTAAAATAAAAAAAAATCACTTTTCTGTTTTGTTGTAAAATTAAATAAATATAATAGTAAAAACCAACTACCAGTAAATCATTATTTTTGCGTGTATAAATAATTACTTCTTTCTCTTATTATCAGTAGGTTACTATATTTCGTAGATGACTTACTGTTGTTTTTAACCAATATAAATAACTAAAAAATAAAAAATATGTAAACTTTAAGTTAAGATTATCCAACACATTATTTGGTAACTATAGCTTTTACTGTGACCCTAATGCTGCAGTAACGCGTCCTGTAACTATCATATACATAAAAATGATTTTCAGTGGTCAGAAGTACGCTTTCCCCCAAGTGTGTTGTTGATGATGATTATGCTGATGATGATTGCGATGACTATACTGAAATATAGCACATTGACAACAAAAACATATGCAGTGCATGTTGTCATTTATCATATGTCATGCAACGATGCCACGATAGAAATCTCTCTGTATGAAGCTGCAATAAGGTTGCTCACGAGGAAATATTGCAAGTAATGAAATTGCAATAGATTTAAATAAAATACCAATATTACAATAGCTTTATTGTGAAAACCCCTATGATGTTTTTTTTCCGTGAATATCATAGAAATTCTATCTGGCTGCGGTTTGGTTTGATGCATTTTTATGTTAGTACGAATATGCTACAGAGGACATTCAACGGATGTATTTTATTGAAAAAAAAAACAACAGACAAAAAAATTTGACCGTTATTTTTTATTATAAAATTTCAAACATCTGATGGATTATTGTATGTATGTGGATGTAGTATGTGACAAATTTGTGCTACCATAAAATGTCTCATAGGAATGTTTTATGTTGCATGAATTTATCATAAAGAATATATGTACATAGTTTTTTAATCTAACATTTTGATTATAAAAAACAAAAATGAATTTAAATCAGAAGATAAAATTATTTTAATACAATATTTAAATGCATTTAATCTATCATTTTAACACATAGACATAGAAATAGTTATAAGTAACGCAACGTGACGAATCAGCTGATCCAATCTAAGTTGATTAGGTAAAAAGGGACTAAATGAGCATTTACTCCAAAATACACTTTGTATGACAAAAGGAGCAATAAAATATCGTTAGATCTAGAAAATTTTTGTTAATTTCAGGTGACAATTTATTTTCTTGAAATTAGAAAAAAATATTATTATTTTATTATAACAACAAAAAGGTTATACTCGTATCTACAAACTTTTAGTTAAATTTTGTTGAATGAAATTTAACAAAATAATTGCTGAAAAACAGTAGACTGCTGATTTCAGAAGGTTTGATTGTTATTCACAATAACAAACTAAAAAAAAAAAAAAAACAAATAACTTTGAAAATATAATTTTTGTGTGGAATTTTTAGTCTACTAATATTCAACAAAATTTTTTGCTGATTTTATCACGGTTAATTGCAGATCTGTGCGATCTCAATTACATTTTGCAATAATTCATATTAACAATTCTATCAGATATACGCTCGCATTTGTGGGATAAGTTTTTTTTTTGGAAAATTTTCAATTTTTTTAGTACCAGACATGGGAAATAAAAGTATTTCTTTTTACTTACACAACATGTTTTTGTCATCTGACTTGCCAAATTTTGTCACGGCAAAATCAAACATGTCGTGTAGTCCAGTTGAAACATTGTCAGATGCGAAATACATATGTATGTCAGACGAAATTTTTTCATTTAGGACAGCTATTTTTGACCATATTTTTCACAAAATATTTATTTTTGTAAATCAGCTGTTATGTGGACGTAAATATTATAAATCGTCTGTAAAACATCAATTTTGACACACAGCCTGTATATAATACGAAAAATTTGAGAAGCCAGATGACAAAAACATGTCGTGTATTGTGGCTTTTAATTGCAGGGTAATGCTCAATTACATCCATAACATGTAATGGGAGTAATTGCATTTAATTGCATTACATATACATATTTAAGAACACAAAAATATTTAATATTATCTGCTATCAAAAGAATAAAACTTTTTAAGAAATCGTATAATCCCACAAATGTGAACGTAGTCTGATAGTATTAAGTTTTCTTTTTTTAAATTTTTGATATGAAAGTGGGATAAAACTCACTGACATGCTGGTTATTTCGTAGTTGAGATCGGAGGCCGTCAATTTTTTTTTTGGGAATTTCTTGGGATATTCTTTTATGAGTTTGGGAAAAACGAAAAAAGGTATCTGCTGGCCCTGTTGAAAGGCCGCTATTTGTGTTACTATTTGGTAATATTTGCTTACATTGCCATTTATATTTCACGAGAAACCGAAATTTTGATATATTTTATAATATAACAATATGGGCGGCGATCGCAAATGTACTATTTAAGATCGCGACAAAAGTTTCAGAAATAAATCAAGATCAAGAAAATGAAAACAATATTTCAATTCACGTAGAGTTGAGACCGATAATGTGTAATGAATTTATAATGCCGGAAAATTCTGATGCCCACTATGGCCCTGGAATAGATGAATCGATGTAAGTTTGAAAAAATCATTATGCATTCAATTGTTTTTAACACTTTAAACGCGTTTTTCTCAAAACTACTTTTTATACCCTTCACCACAGGTGGAAGGGTATACATATATAAGTTTGCCATTCCGTTTGTAATTTCTACAATATTGATCTTAGACCCTATAAAGTATATATATTCTGGGTCCTTATGAAGAGCGAAGTTGATTTAACGATGTCCGTCTGTCCGTATGTCCGTCTGTGTGTTGAAATGGGTTTTCCGAAGAACCCAGACATGATGAGGACTTGATTGTTTTTTATTTCTGTTACATGTGATCCATTTCTGTTTGCTATTAAAAATCAGACAGATCGGTTAATAAATGGCTGAGATATTAGCAAAAAAACAGGACTACCTCTAATTTTTCCAGTAAAATCCCTTTGTTTAAAATGTATGTAGAATTTTGAGCATAACAACACATCCATCCATGTGTTAAAATTCTTATCTTTCATCTCCACCTTTTATACACAAACAACACACATACAAAGATTTGTCATTTAAATAAAAACTAAACAAATCCCTAATGAACGAAGACTTTTATATATGTACCTCTATTGAGGATAATTTTGTGTGAGCTTCAATAGCTCAGTTGTCTAGACGCTATGTCACAACTACTTTTTTCCTCTAAGGCCGCGGAGTTCCAGGTTCGAATCTCGGTCAGGTCAATTCACTTTTTTTTTTGTACATTTTTTTTATTATTTTCTAGACTTTTTTTTTGCTTAGTTTTGGTTTTTTTTAACATTTAATAATTAATTTATATAAAATTTTATATTAATAATTAAAATTCTTTTCTGTCATCTCCACATTTTATACACAAGCAACACACATACAAAGATTTGTCATTTAAATAAAAACTAAACAAATCCCTAATGAACGAAGACTTTTATATATGTACCTCTATTGACGATGATTTTGTGTGAGCTTCAATAGCTCAGTTGTCTAGACGCTATGTCACAAATACTTTTTTTCTCTAAGCCCGCGGAGTTCGAGGTTCGAATCTCGTTTCAGGTCAATTCACTTTTTTTTTGTACATTTTTTTTTATTGTTTTCTTAAGACTGTTTTTTTGCTTATTTTTGGTTTTTTTTAACATTTAATAATTAATTTATATAAAATTTTATATTAATAATTAAATAATCCATAAATAGGCTAAAAACATCAACATTTTTATAAAAACCCTCTGATACAAACAAAATACAAACGTTTTTATACCTTTCACCACAGGTGGAAGGGTCGCGGGTTCGTAAAGATTTTTTTTTGTTTTTTTTTACATTTAATAATTAATTTAAACAAAATTTTATATTAATAATTAAATAATCCATAAATAGGCTAAAAACATCAAAATTTGTGTAAAAACCCTCTGATACAAACAAAATACAAACGGTTTTATTTCTATTTTTTGCTCCGATTTAAAAGAATTTATAAAAAGATTTTTAAACCATTTTATTTCCCACATATTAAGAAAATTTTATACATAATTTACCTTTGAGTGCAACTATTTTAGGTCATAACTTATAATAATTTATAAAAAAAATTATAAACTATTTTCCTTTAAATTTTTAAAATTAAGCTAAAGAAATTACAAATATTTCTAATAAAAAAGCGAAATAAAGTCCCAAATGCAAATTTGCCAGCTAAATCAAACTATTTTGTAGAAATAAAACACATGCAGTTCTAGTGATTTCTTTTAACGATTTGTTGAAATTCTTTTCTTTCACCTCTTCACCTTTTATACACAAACAACAAACACTATTCTAGAGCTGTATTATGACCTATGGATACGTCTTATATAGCAAAAGATCGAAAATCTTTAGTATAACATATTTGCTGAAAAACTCGGAAATATCGGTTCAGATACAAAAAAGTTATGCCCAAAACATAAATTTTTTTAAAATACTTATTTTCTGGAACCATAAATCTTCCCGAGTCCAAGTTTTATCTCCAAACAAAATGGTTAATTTCCTCTTAAAGGCGTCCGTATATAAATCTGTCCATTTCATATATGTCCATATATAAACTTCAGTTTTTTCCCAACCATGGTGAAGGGTATATAAGATTCGGCATAGCCGAATTTAGCCGCTCTTACTTGTTTCTCAAATAATATTGCATCGGATTTAATGAACTTTTTCAGACATTTTTTATATGATAAATATTTGCGGATGAAGAGTGTTTCTATAAAGAAAATTTTTTTTACTATATTTTACAGGCAAAAAGTTTCGAACAAAATTTTTCATATATTTTCCCTATCGCATTTTATTAGAATATGCCAAAATGGGTGAAAAATGTAATGAGGTGAAAAACAATTTTGTGTTGAAAATACATTTTCGAGGTGAAAAAAGTTTGAAAATGAAATTAAAAAAAAAAAAAAAAAAATTGTCGATGTGACACACGATTTAAGATGTAAAAAAATTTTTGTGGTGAAAACATTTTTTTGAGGTGAAAAAGTTTTGTAGCGAAGAAAATTTTGAAGTAAATATAAAATATTATTTACCTCTTAATATAATACACAAATTTCTATTAAAACTTGAATGTTATTTTAAAATTTTTGACATAACTTTTTTAACGTTAGGCTGATTTTGCCAATTTCCAATACCATTCTGCTTGAGTGGATAGCAAACAATCTGTGTGATCGCTATTTCAAAGGACAGACAGATGGACACGGTAAAATCAGCTAAGAGGGTATTTTGGTATTCTGAAATTCGAAGTTATATATAAAACTATAAGAGCACTATGGTATCTAAAGCTCGTAACCTAAAATACAAAAAGTCCAAAATCAGCCAAATCAAGATTTTATACGCACAATTAAATCAATTTTAATACTCCAAGTGATCTTCTAAACTATAAGATTTTCATTTTTATTGAGATCTTTTCTCTTTTATTAAGAGAATATCCTACATTCTTCATCTAATCGATATATAAATTAATAAATTTGCGAATATTTCAAAAAGTAATCGATCAGAATTAATGACTCTCATGACCGATGCATTTTTTGTGTTGTGACAAAAAAATCACAAAATAACTTTATTTAATTTTTTATTTTAAAACATATCTTATTTTCAGGAAAGAAAAAATAAAAAATTGTGTTTAAATTTCATATTGAAATTCGACACCAGTTAATAAAATTAACTTTGACCACAAATTGCTGAGGTCATTTTTCATTTTAATTGTAGGGTCCTTCTGCGATTCTGGCGATTTTTCATTTTTGTTTTGGAGCCGAATTTCCTGGGTTCTAATTGCATAGCTCCACTTATTTTAGTGTAGTATTTGTACCATGTATTAAAATGCCTTGCCAGAGATTTCCTGTTTATATTTTTCGGACTAGATATGTATATAAAAACAAAAATCCGGCCAATCCTTTTAATATTATATAAAATTTTTTTTAAGTTAATTTTAAAACAAACTTAGAGGTAAAAAATATTTTCAAATCCTTTATACTTAAAATTTATTTAAAAATATTTATTACAAAAGTTTTCTAACAATCTAATACACTCAAAATTTTTTTTGTCAGCTCATGATGGAAATTAATTTGTGTATTAATTACAGTTCATTTTCTATCGAAAAATATAAAAAACTATTATCACAGTTATTTGAAAAAGTGCTAACGAAAAGTATTGTTTTATCGTTATTTTTATCATTGTACAACTTCCAGAACAGTATTGTTGCAGTTAGCAATAAATTTTTGTTAGAGGTTTAGTCTGGCAATTAAAATCTCAATTTTTATTGTATTTCTTATGAACAAAAATCAAATAACTGGAAAACCATTTGGAATTTTGTATTTAAATTTTAATTACGATTTTGTAATTGAAAGATTAAATATTTATTTTTTATTTTTTAATTTTTAGAGAACCGAAAAACAGTAGTTTTTAGCAGTTGGTTGAAAAAGTTTGTGATAAAAATTTTTCCGTTATTTTTGGGAAATTTTATAAGATAAACAAAACAAAATTTATATACATTTTAAAGCTTAATGTCTTAATAGTCATTTTCGGTAGATTCTACCAACAAACTTATTTTAGTGTTCAATTCTGTAGATAAAATAAAAGTTTATAGGTAACTTTCTCCTTTTATCTTCTTCTTTTATTATTTGAATTCCTCTTTAACCACCTGTTTGAGTTTTGCCAACTTGCAAAAGAACGTGTAGTCTCACCTATTTTATTTTTTATAAGTGCTAACAATGTTTCAGCAAGAATTCATTATTACATTGTTTTTTCCTGCTTTTTTGTTTTCGAAGTATTGTTTTATATCTACAAATTATGCAAATTTTTTGTAAAGGTAAAAAAAAAACTTAAGATACATATGAGTCAGTCCATATCAAACTAAACACTTTTTGGCACCATCATTTTTGTTTTCATCAACAATTTTCAGTCGACTGAAAAACTGGATACAGGCATAACTCAGTATATTCACATTCAAAAAAAAGCTACACTCAGGGAAATAGCTTCATCGCACTCAAAAAATAAGTTGTAGAAAAATGAGTAAAAGGAGTTGAATATTACATATACTTGTTTTCAGCTTTTTTTTTGGCTGATATTATGTTTTCAGCAAAAACTTATATATTTTCCAGCAATAAACTAACTTTGAGCTAATTTTTTACTTATTTATTATTATAACAAAATTGTGTTTATCAACACATTTATAGTGAGGATAACAATCAGATAGCCAGGAGGTAGATGTCGCAGCTTGTCTAAATGTAGTATAGACAAAAATATAACACTCAGAAAAAAGTTAGTAGAACAATTTGTAAATGGTTTTGAATCCCACTTTACTATTTTTGTACTGATTTTTAGTAAAAAATTATTATCTAGCGAATCTTTTTGATATTTACATTTTAAAAATTACAGAATATTTACAAATTTTTGTTGCTAATTTTACAAAATTTTGAAAACCGATTTGCTAAAAAATTACTAATTTTAAAAAAAGTGGATATTGAACGAAATGTTATTTCTAATTAAAAGTTACACCTACAAACTTAAATTGCCTTAAAATGTTACGATACATAGATTAAAAAAGGGAATCGGAAGTGAATATACCGACTTATGTCTAAATATAGGACATCTTCTTAAAATAGCACAAGAAGTTTTTTTAGTTCTAAAAATCAGCCCTAAAAACAATTGAACTTTGACCTTAAAAGAAGAAAAAAAATTACTAAAAATATTTTTTAAAACAGAAATTACCAAATTAAAACAAAATGATAAATGCGTTTATTTTTACAATTTTTATACCTTTGATTTTTTTAATTTTGTTTAAAAAATTTTTTGAAAAAAAAAAAAAATTATACTCGATAAAAAAAAATAATTGTGAAATTTTGTACTAATATTAGTAATATTAAGTAATTTATTTTGCTGATTTTAGCAAACAGATTATAAATTCCACTTTACTAAAACTTAGTAGCGCCAGCTAATATTTTCTACAAATTTCATTGTACTACACGTTAGCAGACGAGTGTTGTTAAGATTTGCAAAAAATACCGCTGGTGAGTGTACTTTCATGCGTATATCTAAAAAAAATAAAATTTTCCTGAGTAAAAAAGGAGATCTGGCTCAAAAATGGAATATCTAATTAGATCCATCAATATACATATTTGGGGATTAACAAGGAAATAAATTGATCTGAAAAATTGCAGATCAATATATTTAGGGATTCATAAGATTTCTAAGATCTAAAGTGATCCAAAAAATGGCAGATAAAATTGTTTCAGATTAGATCCAACAATATATTGTAAAGAATCTAGTTTAAATAAAAAATTGAGTCTAAAAAACCCACAATGCCCTCGGACAATCAGTGTTCTAGTACACCATTTAACTCACTCAGCCATGCACTGCTTTTTAAGACCTCATTGTTCGTGTTATAAAGGGTGGTTACATTTTAAGGGCCGATGTTGATTTTGAATAAAACACAAACTATTTAGGAAATTATTGTCATTTCTTTTTATTATGATTATATGGTATATTTCAATTATGTATGGAACAAAATATCGGCCAAATGGATGCCGCGACCTCTGCGGCACACCTCCATCCGATGGTCCAAATTTTCGATGACGCTGAGGCATAATTGAATGCCGAATAATTGAGTGCCGAATTATCTAATCCTTTAGCTCTTGAATTGTTGCTGGCTTATCCACGTACACTTTTTCTTTCAAATGACCCCAAAGAAAGAAGTTTAACGGTGTCAAATCACATGATCTTGGCGGCCAATTGACATCGCCACCACGTGAGATAACACGGCCATTGAATTTGTCGCTCAAAAGAGCCATTGATTCGTCAGCTGTGTGGCAAGTGGCACCGTCATGTTGAAACCACATATCGAGCACATCCATATCTTCCAATTCGGCCATGAAAGGTTCGTTATCATCTCACGATAGCGAACACCATTCACAGTAACTGCCTGACCGGTCTTATTTTGGAAAAAATACGGCCCGATGATGCCGCCAGCCCATAAACCGCACCAAACAGTCACTCTTTGTGGGTGCATTGGTTTTTCGACAATCACATTTGGATTATCATTCGGCCAAATGCGGCAATCAGCCACACTATCGCGAACAGCAGCATTATTTTCATTAGTACGAGCTGTACGAGCATGCACTGGTGTTTTCACACCTCCTACAGACCCGGTTTGCTCAAATTTTTGCACGATTTTTCCGATTGTACGCACATTTTTACGATTTAATTGACCGAAAAATCACAAAGTACACCATATGCATTTTGATTTGAACGCACATTTTCATAATAAGCCTGAATAACTTTAACGCGTTGCTCAATTGTGTATCTTTCCATGGTTTATATTGAGTTAGTCTGAAATTGAGAAATGTAAAATTAAATGCAAAAAAAAAACTTGACGTTTAGGTGTGGTTCACATTCAACATCGGCCCTTAAAATTTAACCACCCTTTATATAATAATATCTAAAAATAGGAAATATGCTACTTATCTGATTACTTATAACTATACATACTTATATAATTAATAATAATTATACATAGTATTATATAAAATAATATTTAGTTATATATATTTATTTATAATCATTTTTTGAAAACAAAAATAATAATTAAAACAAAAAATAATAAAATTTTCTCCAACACTTTTGTGCAAAAGTTTATGCTGCCTTTACTAACTTTTTGTTGAGTACAAGTTAACTCTGGATAACACTAGTTGTTGAACAGTGTAACATTTAGAAATCTCAACACACTGGGAGTTGGACTAAAAGAACACTTTTGTTGGTTGGTGTATCGCTTTTCATCAAGTCAACGTCTGGTGTGATTATTTTTGTGTAAACGTAAGCAGTTTGTATGAAATTGTAATGTTAAATATTTTTTAAGTAAATTTATAATTTAGTTCGTATAAACTCACCAATAAAACTACAAGTTTAATTAATTTACATATATATAAAAATCTTCATAAATATAATGCTAAATTTAATAAATTAATGTTAGGTTTAATATGGAATGACTCAAAACATTTTACTAAGTATACACGTTTGCATTCGGTGTAGAAAAACTTTTAAATTTTTACGAGGCGCGTTAATGGGAGTTAGTAAAAGGGATTTCACTGTTTCTTAAGAGATTTTACTAGTAAAATTGCTTTGGTTTATTCTCTGTATATGTTCTCATTTTATGTAAAAGTATTGTCTAAACTACTAAACAAAAAAAAAAGGTTTAAATTTTTACAAAGTTATACAGAATTTTACATATAGATGGTCATAAGTTGTCTCCACGTAAATGAGAAATAAATTACAATTTGAATCATTATCATCATTATCTCAAGTTGTAATTTAATCGTCAGGTATTTGGTATCCACTTATGACCATCGATATGTAAAATAAAGTTATGTATAACTTTCGTAAAAAAATGTAAACCTTTTTTACTTCAAAACTTTACATAAAACGAAAATATATACGGAGCATAAAACAAAGTAATTTTACTAATACAACCCCTTATGATATGCTAAGAAAAATCCTTTTTACTAACTCCCATTAACACGCCTCATAAATATGTTTAAAGTGGAAAAAGTGTTTTTTATAGTTATACCTATAAATAAAACGGAAAAATAGGGTTTTAGTTTTCCAAATTAAGCAATTTTCTACTCTTCCTTTACACAAATAGCTGACACAAAATTCTATGCACAAATTGCTGACAAAAAGTCGAGCTGTCGTCTGGAAGTAGAGGGTGTGAGAATAATATTGAATAATTTAGAGGATAATCGGCTTCATATTTCAAGCATTAAGTTTGTCACACTTCCGCTTTATATTTATTTAAAAATATCATAAATATATATTTTATTCAAATAAACACTTTTTTCTTCTATTTTTTAAATAATTGTAAAATTTATGTTTTTAACCATTTGCTAACTTATCATATGTAAAATTTTAATAATGAATGTCACAATTTGCGCAAAAAAACAAATGTTAAACATTTTATATAGTTTTTTTTTGCAATATTATCCTTTGTCAATTGTCACATAGTTATAAATTTTAGTTTTTTGTTATTGCTGACATTACTTATACACTCAAAAAAATTATTCAGTTACATCATGACAAATGTTTGTTTGGTAATTAGTAGTTCTTGCTTTTAACTATAATTACCGAGCAAAAATAAATGGAAGTGATTCTTAAGGAATCAATTTTTCATTGATTCCAAAGTATAACTTAGTTCTGATTTTCCTCTTCTAAGGCAATTCTTTTTCACAACTTCCAAAAATGTGATTTATAATGAAATTTAACACTTTTTAATTTTGAGACTTATAACTATGGTTTAAGTTTAAGAGATTTGTTGCAATCTTTAACTTACAATTTACCAGATTTTAAATTATTTAAATCGTAGTTATTATTGCTACAAAAAGTAAAAAATTATTGTAGTAAAAATTGCAAGAATTACTAAATGTCCCGTTATAATTACTGAATGTCCCGTTATAATTTAACCAACAATCAAACTCGAACTTTATATGGGAAACAACAACATATGTGTCAGTTAAATTCCCAGGTAGAAGCTAACTGAAGATTGTGAAAATGAGGTTAAGACCCGAATAACGATGTCCTATTTAAATCTAAATATTTTTGAACAGTTATTTTTAACCCTTATTATTTTAGCGTTATCATATGCCAAGACAACTTCACGTACCGAAGTACATAATCAAACAAGCATAAGATAGTATAAAATATTGGTTTATATTTCCAGGGTTGTCACAAATTGGTTTAAAAATTTGAAACCATTAAAATTGAGTTTTAATTAAAAAAATTTTGATTATTAACAAAGAATGGAATTTAAAGAACAAATTTAATTTTGAAAAAATTTGAATTCATTAGAGAATTTCAGCCAGTCAGTTTATATATTTGTTGCAAATTTTTGTCACTACTAGAGGGTGTAGTAGGTTAATAAAAAATTCATAAACATCTTAATTGGGTACACATTTTTGATAATACCAATTTTCATTTCACACTTCACTCGATTTCTAAATTCAGGGGAGTATGGATTACTTTATAATAAACTACATCCAAAACAATATTTTGGCAGTAAACTAGCAACTTAGCCTTGAAAGTTCTTCGTTACACTGATGAGTGACGAGAAGTGAAGATTTAATATATGAGTTCTGTGACATAACCGCCACCTAACAATCGACAAAGATATTCACGGTTTTTCGAGCTTCTCTGGTAGCTAGGTTATTCGTCTGAAAAACATTAGCATGATCAGGCAGCCTTATCTGTTGCAAACACCAAAGAAGACCATATAGCCCACCCCACAACTCTAGTTTGAACCGTCGTATACCCTGATGTGGAATCCTCCTGTCCCATCCCACTCTAGAAGGAAAGCTGACCCAAAAAGGTCTATCGAAGTTAATACTAGAATTAGAGTAGTTAGATTGTAGTCTAAACGGCGAATACAGCTCTTTAAGAGGTCTATAATGTTCGTAGGTTTTGATCTTCCAAGAACCCGTAGCAGCAAATCGTGCTGCAGTGATAGCAGAATCCGCCATCACATATAATTTAATAGAAATAATATGAAGAATAGCATTAAAAGCTTTGGAGAGGGAAGTCATTTTCTCACAAGTTAGTCCAATACAATAAGGGCGTTGAACCACCTGCTTGGTACTTGTCGTCCATTTCACAAAAGAGTCGTATATGAGTGTTGCTTTGAAAAATTTTTTTTCTCTGCAGGAGTAGAAAGCAACACTCGCCTTCCTAACAATTTATTCGGTATTAATATTCACGATAGTTTCGGGTCTAAAAAAGGCAAGATATTTTCCATATTCTGGGAGGCTGAGCTTGCGGTCCAGAAACCGAGGCACTCTAAAGCTCAATTTTTACCTGTTCTAATCGAATTCACTCCCAGACCACAGCTAGTGGCCCAGTTGATGGGAGTATTTAGAGCATTGATCATGATGTCATCTATTAAACCCTGAAACATTCCTAAAACTGATAGTATCACCACATATGCAACACATGCAACGACTTTAACGCCCTGACGTTCTGGCTTTACGAGAACTAAGTAAGAAGTGCTAGCACACAGACACTTTTCCACGACTACCGTTTTGCCAATGCCACTGCTTTCTTGTACGTTTAAAGTTTGTCGCGGTATGACTTCCACTGTTTGTTATCGTAACTAGCATTGTAAAATTTAAGCATTACGTTGCGAACCCCTAAAAGCTCTGAAATCCACCAGGGAGGAAAAATTTTCCCAGGCCGTGTCTGAAGGCAAGAAACTTTGAACGCCACATCTGTGGCCATGTTCACTGAATCCAAACTGTTCTTCTAGAATTCCTAAAGAATATTTCACCACGAACTTTCAAGTTGACGTCGATAAGTACTTAATTATGATCCGAAAAAGACCTCTTATTGGACACTGCACTTTGCAAGCAGTACAGAAGAATTACGTAAGCTCAGTGTGACATATAGAAACTCTTTCCAATCTCTCAAATTTTCGGTACTCTGAAAAATAAAAATAGGATTAGTTTTTTTTTAATATTTTTTTGAATAGATTACGTATTTACAATTTCAAAGGCTATTAGTTAATATTTTTTAATTAATCTTGTGCAGTGTTGAGCCGGCTTTGTAGATGGCAATGAAAAACAGGAATATGATATTGTAAGAGATGTTTAAGAGATAATCCTCTTGTGTAATCATATTTATTGTGCGCTACTTTATAAGTTAATTTTAAAGCTTTCGATGGGATCGCCTGTTAAATTCTAAATTTGAAATTTAATTGGAGGATTTATAGTTGTATTTTTTTATGTGTAGTGTAGAGAAATGTGAACTTCACGGTAGGGTAAACATGATCATTCAAAAGAGCTATCATATTTTTTTCTGAATTCAACACTTTTTACACACATGACATGAAAAACAATAAATGTAACAATGCATGTAAAGTTTTTAAATTAAATGACTGGCCACTAAAAATATTTTTTTTTTATTATAAAACGAATAAATCGTTTTTGTTTTTATTAAACTCTCTTTTCAAGCAGTAAAACTTAAGCGGAAAAAAATATGCATATATATAAAACCATTTATCTAAACAAATTTAATTATTTTACTTAATTCTTTTCAAACAGTTTCCATCTATTTCCGCTAAATGTTGCGCCATAACAATGAATTTTTGTCTTTGGTTTGTCTGTGTGTGTGTTTTTGTGTCTGTAACCTGTTATTTCCTCTCAAAGGATATTGAGGTCTTTATGTGTATGTGTAGATGTAAGAAAGTTTATAAGTTCAAAATAGAGTCAGTTGTGCTGAACTTTGCACAGTGGGTAAAATTATTATTACATACAAAATAAATATTTCTTAAATTTATCCAATTAAAAATGTTGTTGAATAACTGAATTAATTCTTTAATTGCTGGAATAAAAATCAATCAAAAATGAACAATGCATGTGAAGATTTTAACATTAATGACTTTTTTAATTAAATCAATTACAGAATCTATTGAAATTTAAGAAATATAAAATAGAATAATTGCAACTCAATAATAAAAATATTTGTTTATTGCATCACCAGTGTTAATCAGCAGTGATGTATCACCAGTGATGCATCAGCAGTGATGCATCAGCAGTGATGCATCAGCAGTGATGCATCAGCAGTGATGCATCAGCAGTGATGCATCAGCAGTGATGCATCAGCAGTGATACATAAGCAGTGATGCATCAGCAGTGATGCATCAGCAGTGATGCATCAGCAGTGATGCATCACCAGTGACGCATCACCAGTGACGCATCAGCAGTGATGCATCACCAGTGATGCATCTATTGTGATGCATAAGCAGTTATATGATTTACAATCATATGATTTAGTTCGGTTATCACGACGAATATATTTTTCTCTTTGCAATCATTGGATTCTTTTATCTGTCATATATCCAAATTTCATTGAAATATCTTCTTGGTAAATTATTTCCAATTTTTTTTCGAAATTCTCTACTGTAGCTACAGTTTGTTATCATAGTAGGGTGGCAGAAAATTTAAAGTAAATTTTCTAACTAGATAATTTTAAGTACATGCTACATAAGTTAAAGAGGTAATTTTCAGTAGTTTACTGAAAGAATTTTGACATATTTTGCAACTGTTAATATACAGATTTGTTTAAATTCAAATTTGCTATTAAAAAAATAATTACTTGAATCAATTAATATTTTAATTGACTTTTAAATATTTCAGTAAATATTTTCTATAGCTCTTAGTTCTTATTTGCTTAAATTGCAAAATTAAATAGAAAAATTTTAGTATAAAAACTTAATGTTTTTAAAGTTCAAAAACAAAACAAATACAATACTTGAAACGTCAAATATACAGGGTGGAGGAAAACCATTATCTGATTTTCTTTCGCTATAACTTTTGTTTAAAATGAAAACACATGTTTTAACCGATTATATTTGTTTAATTTTTAACTAATTATATTTAGACGCGCTTATAAATTTTGTTCCAATTAATTGTTAAAAATTGTGTCCGACAAATGGCAGCCGTAGACGTTGACGCAAAATTTGTGGTATAACGTTGTCAATTTTGGCCAGAATATTGTTCTCTAACTCGTGCAAGGTGCAAGACTGGTTCGAGTACACCAACGTTTTCTAGAGGAAGTTCGGGACAGTAAAATGACTGGCCAAGTCAAATAAGCGTGATGCATTCTTTAAAATACGCATAGTGTCGCATGCAGTGTCACAAGTTGCCCCATCCTCCAAATCCAGATCGTCAATTTTCTGTAAGAAAAATTCAGTTAGCTTAATTCTAAAGCGATCTCTCTTCACTGAATAGGGTTACCGCCGACTCCTTCAAAAAAAATCTCCAATCACTTCTTTCGACGTTACTGCACACCACACGGTGACTTTGAGAAGATGTAATGGTGTTTCATGAATTAGGTGTGGATTTTCCGTCCCCCACAACCGAGATATAAGATTGTTGATGTGGTCGCTGATATGAAAATGAGCTTTGTCACTTATGATCAATTTTGATGGAAAGTTATTCTTTTCTTCGTTAAGTTCAACAATCGTCATTGTTATTCACTATAGATTTCTCATGTGCCTTCTTCATAAATGTCAAAACCAAAATAACATAAGATGCCATTTGCAAAAATGGCAGCACTTTTCAATGAGGCCATACTTATTGGCCCACCTTAATATTTTAATTAATATGATTACTAATTTAATAGAATTGTATTTAATGTTATAAAATTTATAGTAATTAATACTATCATTTCCGTGGTAGTTGAACAATCAATTAAAATAGTAATTAAACTTGTATAAACGATTGTAGAGAACATAAAAAAGGTGTTTTCCAATAAATGTTCAACTGATACTATTAAGTTTTTAATTGGTTTTTTAGAATTATCAGATCAGATATTAAATTTCATGAATTAAAATTTTAATTTAAAGTAACAACTCATTTTAAAATGTTTGGATATAGTTTTTAAGCACATACTTTTCGTAATATTTTTATTTACTTTAAGTTAATGTTTGAATGAGAAAATATAAGAATTCAGACAGTTAATTATTGTAAAAAATAGTAATTTATTCCCCTTAAAAATAATAATAAAATGAGTGCTATTTCTATTCAGTTCAAGATAATATCACAAATTCTAAAGAGAATTATTTTTTTACAACATATAAAAAAAGACTGAAAAAAATTATAATATTTTTTTTTTTTTTTAAATTTCATTTAAAGTTTTCTATTGATGTTATTAGAATTGTAAAATTGAAATTTTTGAGAACTTTTAGTTAAGTTTTTAATTGGTATAATTAAAAGTTTAATTGAAAATATTACAATTATATTTTTCTGTAAAATAATTAATTAATATAACAATTTCCTAAATTGGTTCGAAGTAAATTAAGTTTTTAATTTAATAAATAATAAACTTAACTGATACGGGATATTAGTTTTTTATGTGTATTTCGTCATTTAAATTGTAACGCAATTCGTAGTTCAAATTTGTTTGGCTTTTGAAGTCCAATTAAAAAAAATGTTAAAGTATAACAAAAATCAAATTAAAGACTTTAAATAATCATTATTTCGCCATAATATATAAATACCACCCAAATGTCTATAAGTGTTTGTATATTAAATTGTACTTTTAACTCAAATTGACTTTTAAAGTGAGCTTAAATGACAAAGTTTTTTTTGTTTTTTTCTAATATTTTTCTAACAGTTAACAACATTTTTTTTTTCAACTGTACTAAAGAGTTAAACAAACTCATTAAATTAATTTTAAGTAATTCATTAAACAATCTATTTAAACTCATTTAAGTTAAGTACATATTATTAAAAGAATTTATATATATGATTAAAATTCCTAAATTTCCCATTGAATTCCTTGTTAAAACGAAACAACAAAGTTCTATATAAATTCTTTAAGCATTTAAATATTGTGCCTTCAGGAGATGTGGGCGGGCCAGCATAAAAATTTTATTGCTTGTCTACGGGGATTGTGTGTTTAACATGTTTAACTTTTTATTCCATTTATATAGGGTACAAGTGGCAAAAATAAAAAAAAATATGTACAAAACTTTTTGAATACGTTTATTATAGTCTTGGAACATATTTAGTTTTTTTGACTTTTTTTATTGAACTTTGAACACTGTTATTTTTATGAAAATACAAAATTTCGATGGCCAATTTAAATATGAATAAAATTGTTAAAAATTTTGCTAACAATTACATTTACATATTTTTACTATCAAGAAAATAATATAATTATCAATTAAAGCTACATATTCTGTTGTTTTATATTATAAAGTTGTATTTTATTCAAAATTTAGGATTTCCATATCAACTTTCTAGCTAAAAATAATATATAGCGTTAATTTCAAACTTACAGTACTTATTGTTTTATATCAGGGGTGACAATACTTGGGGGACGTGTTTTTTTATGAAGATGTCACATGCCACCATTGTTCTGTTCTGTTTAAAACCATGAACATTTTTCTAAATTAATAGAAAAATTATAATTTTATTTGTCATTATTGGGACAAGTTATTAGACACTATGCGAATGGAATGTACTTTCGATCTTTATCAACATCCCATCAAAAAAAATGAATGTTATTCTTTACGAATCTTTTTTTCAGAACATCCAAAGAAGTTAAAGTGCAAATTTTTCGATTTGTAAGAATTCATTTTAAACAATTTCCAAAATGTTGATATTAACCTCTACTTATGAAGTCATAAGAATAAAAAAACAATCATTTAGTTGGTCCATAAATTGTTAATTCCTGCAGTCATTTAATGCCTTATTGAAAACATATTTTGCATACCAGTGATATCCACTTTGTCCTGGTAGGAATGATAATTCTTGGTGTGTTCAAAATCACATTTTTAACTTTAAAAAAAGCTACACACTATATTTATTTTGTAGTCCCTATTTTTAACAACTTCCGTAAACTAATGAAAAAGTCTATCTGGTCATCGATTTTTCATAGCACCTAAACAAACTACTTCCTCCCAGTGACACGCAAATGTTAAAATCATTAATGATTCACCGAAATTTTCGCAACTTCGGGATCAGTAGATGTAGTATATAACTACTTCTTCCTCAGCTCTTATTTTGCTGGGATTCTTTGTTAACCGTAAACATCACTTATTCAACTCACAACTTTAATGCACAAAGCATGTGAAAACTAATTCACTTTAACATAATTTATTGAGTTAACATGAAATTTACTTAACATAACTATAAACTTAAGCTGTGTTTGTTTATATCCTTTATCACAAAATCAAAAAATGTTCGCCGTACACCTTCGAATCTAAATTATTTCTAAACTTATGAAATTTTAGGACTCTTTGAGTTTTCAAACTGGCCAAGCAGTGACTGTGGCTAGTAATCAATATAGCGACATGATAACATAGTTCTTTCGAACTAAATTGTATAACATTGATGTGTATGATATTGATTTACTATTTCATACACAACCTTATCCTTTATACTTTATGATTCAATAAAAAAATAACAATGTAAAGATAAAAATTATGTTTGTCATATATTATCAAATCTTGCGTGAATTTTTGGACACCTTTGTGGAACGAGTGGAATCAAAACACTAGACAAGGAAAATAAATGAAATGAAATAAGTGCAATTAAAACACTACACAAGGGAACCGAAATCGAATGTAACGGGAATAAGTGGAATTAAAACACTGCACAAGGGGAAAGAAATAGAACGAAGAACGAGTGGAATTGAAGGGGAACGAAATAGAATGGGTAACTAGTGAAATTAAATCACTAAATAAATGGAACGAAATCCAATGGAACAAACTAGGTTTTAGTGATAATTGTCGATTTAATATATTTTGATTTATTTAAATATATTTAAATAAATATTTAAATATTTTTGTATTTTTAAATACAAAAATTACAATAACCTTTATTTATTTAAGCGATTTTTCTCAATTTATTAGTCCCATCTAAGGTAGGACACCCACTAAGATTGGATTTTAGAAAACATTTTACGGTTGTGGTGAAAGTCTCCACTTTAACGTCTTATTCAAACGCCTTAAGCTAAAAATGGGCTATTTCACTGATTATGTTATATTTTTTTTAATTGCTGCCAAGAGCGTAGTAATAATAGGGGTTTAAAGGTGGAATAGTACCTTCCTTAATGGATTGCCCAAACCGTTTTGTTTATTACGAATATTAGACAGAAAAGAGGTGCATATGGGGGTGGAAAATGGGAAATGCTTCTCCCTTAACGCTCTGTCCAAATCGCTTTGGCTAAAGACCTGTATTTGAGATATGAGGGCGGATCAATAAGCCCGTGAATTTTCAAACTTCCCTTGTAGTTATATGAAATGCAACACTGTTCCCATCAAGTACCACCTGTTAATAGACTGCTGTCAAATTTTGAGCAAGTTCCATCATTTACTTTTCGTTTAACAGCTGTTTCTCGTGAATTTTTTTAAAAATGGAAAAAAGTGAATTTCGAGTGCTCATTAACAATTATTTTTTGCTAAAAAAACAATCAATCAAACCAAGGAAAAGCTTGATAAATACTATGGGGACTCTGCGCTATCGATTTCAATGGTAAAAAAGGGGTTTACTGACTTGTGGTCGCACAAGTACAAATGACGCTGAACGTTCTGGACGGCCAATTGAAGTCAATACACCCGAAAATGTCGAAAAATCCACGAGATGGTCCGATCGAAGAATAAAAGTGCATATAATTGTTGATGCCATAGGCATTTAATATGGCAGAGTGGGTTCGATTTTAAATGGTTGGATTTAAGAATGCTGTCTGCAAGATGGGTGCCGCGTTTGCTCCCAATTGACCATAAACGTAATCGTGTGACAACTTCAAAGGATTGACAAAATTCCATGAATTGGGCTACGAATCTTATCCGCTATATTCTCCGTATTTAGCTCCCTACTTCCTATTTCCGAACCTAAGGAAATGGCTCGGTGGAAAGAGATTTATCTCCAACGATGAAATTATTGATTAAACAAATGTCTATTTTATGGACCTCGAAAAAAGTGTATTGAGCTAAAAGATTATGTTGAAAAATATTTTTTTTTTTTTTTTTGCAAACAAACTGTGTTTTATTCAAAATGTAACGGACTTATTGATCAGCCCTCGTATGTGTTGCTTGGGATATGGGATCATTCGCCGATAAAATACTTTTTAAACTTTCAACAGAAAGGCAGAACACCTTCGCTTTTGCGAAGGTTTTTGGAAAAAAAAAAAATCATTTTAATTTTTAACATAGTTGCCTTTGTCCAATTTTTTTATTCCTTCCAAAAAAAAGATATATCGAGGTCATAAAATAGGTTTGTTTGAGGGATGAGCCATTTCTTCAGGGTTAGAAACAAGAAATAGTTAGAATGAGGGAGAAATTCATTGGTTTTCAAGAGCAGAGTTATACTTTTAGTTAAGATGTGGAAAATTCAAAAAGTCAAGGACTTTTTGATCCGCCCTCGTATTTCTATATAATAATATTTATTTTTTTTTCTTAAATTCATTATGAAGCGCCGTATATTCTAATATTGTGAATACATATACAAAAGTCATCAGCCAGGTTGATATTCTTATTTTTTTTCTAACTTTCTATTGACATTTTGCTCATTTTAAGACATATTTTTTTGTGCTGTTCATTGTAACATGCATAATAAATGCATTGTTTGTATGTGCATTAGTTAATGAAACACACATATTCAAAGATTTATAATCTCCAAAAGAATGTTTAAATAACTATTCGTTTAGAAAGTCAAAGAACTTTGCTAGTTTCACATTTGGCAAGAGAAATATGATAAAAAAAGCAATTCTTGAATAAGACCTTAAAAAATTGAAACTAATTATGATAATAGTTATTTTTAAAAATACAAACAGGAGAAAAATTGAGAAGATGTTAAATTAGAAAAATATTTCATAACTTTTTTTAACATTGAATTTAATAAAACTGTTTTTAACTTCCGAAAAATCGTTTAAAGCTTTATATATTTCTTCAATTTATTTGCTTGCACAAAAAGTTTATTGCCTTTTTGAGATTTCTTGCATGTACTTTTACCGCCATAACGGAAATAAACATTAATAATTTTCTCATAGATTTTTTTTTTACATAAATTTTGCAAATGAATAACTTCCGCTTGTTAGACGTGATAAAAAATTATGAAAATTTAAAAAATTCTGAAGTGAATGAGTCTTAAAGTTGTGTAAAACTGTTCCTTTATTTCAATATTTAAAAATTTAATATTTATCTTTCGTGCCGTAGTGTCACACTTGGCCAATTTTCATGCTGGAACGTTGCCAATATTCAGTCAATCTCTAAGAATGGTGCGGCAAAAAACCCTGAAAACTATCGCCCAATCGCAATATGCTCTGCACTCTCGAAGGTAGTGGGAAACATGATTAATTAACATCTTCTTAATTATCTAGAGTCCAATTCACTTTTAAGCGATCAACAGTATGGCTTTCGTACAAGTCGTTTTACCGGAGACCTTTTAACGTTCCTTTCTAGCGTTTGGGTTGGTCTATTCAACAGTTTGGTGAAGGGAAAATAATTTATTTGAATTTTACTAAGATCTTCGACTGTGTATGACCCTGTTGTAGTTATTTATTGCTTTTGGTGCCAGTAGTGAGTTTTCTCGTTTTATTTCGAGCTTTATTGGGGATCATCTTATACGTGTTGTTATAGATGGGATTTCATCCAACGAGTTTCAGCTTAATTCAGGGGTATCGCAATGTTTGGTTCTTTCTCCCTCTATTTTTCTTATCTTTATTAAGGATATTTTTGCCTAGGTTTCCTAAAACGGTGTGAGAAATATTTCACCCCATGTAATCTACTTACAATTTATACCACCTAACATATATGGGCAGGAGCTTCAAAGTCTATTTTGGAGCTTTTGGATCGTGTACAAAGGACGGCGTTAGCGCTTATTAATAACAGCAGGCTATTGACTTTTTGGAGCATTCTCTGAATTTGATATTAATTGAATAGAGAAGAAAATTTTTCAATTAATGAACAGAATTTTGCAAATCGGTTCATTGAAAATTTAAACAGATTTAAAAATTAAATAAGGGAATCATGTTTTCAAAGCTCTATTTTAAAATTTAAAAATAAATTAATATTTGAATATGTTAAAATTTGAATTCTTTTGTGAGGCCACCCTTTTTTCTAGAATATTTTTTTTTAATTTTATCATTTTAGAAAAAAGGAAAATTTGTTTATTTAACAATTTATTAAGGATTTTTGTGTATTTCAACTTCGAAAATGGCAACATGAAAACAAACTTTTGTGGCAACACTGCGGATACGAATGCACCAGTTATGATCAAGTTGGTACCATATTATTTTTTAGTGGTGCTATTGGAATCTCAAAAGTACTATGGTACTCCTAGGAACTATTTGGAACAAAGTATTTAGAAATTTTCATGCGTTGATAAATTACACATACATGTGTAAATATATTTGACAAAAAAATATTGAAAATTTTATTAAAATTTTATTTAAATTTAATATGGAATTTTAATCAAAAATTTTATTAAAATTATAAATTGATATAATGTTGGAATTTCAATTAAAAATTTGAACAAAATTTTAATTGATTTTTGGTTAAAACTTTAAAATGTTGAATATTTTTGATTAAAAATTTTATTAATATGATTAAAAAAAAAAATTGAAAAATTTTAATTAATTTTAACAAACAAAATTAATTATAAATAATAATAATAAAGTTATATAATTTTCAAAATTAATTGATATAACAAATTCTCTTACTGGTCAAAATTCAATTAAATTTTTATTTGTATTTACAAATATTTTAATTGAAACTCGATTTTAGTTTTTTCTGTGCAGTAATTATTCTGCCAAAATAAGCGAACTGATCCTTAGAGTCCGGGTTTATATTCGGAGTACTCTTTAATCTCGCCTTCTGTTAGTTGTAATATAGAGAAATTCAATCAAACGTTCACAAACACTACCGCCAAAGAGGAAAAAGTCTCCCTTTTGGTGGCCTGACAAAATCCCTTCGGCGAGAAACCTGAAATTTTAAATCACCGTAAAGGTACTATTTGGAATTTTTGACAGGAACGGGGACAAAATTGGGCTCATAAGTGGTAAAATGCAGCCTACGGATGATTTTTTTAAGTTCTTACCTTTTGAGTGCATATTTGTTGTTAAACACATCCCCTAGGTATAGCCTTAGCGTCAGTTATGGTTTGGTTTAGTGGTTTGTGGTAAGTTCTTTTGTATTTTTGTCTTATCATAGCACCTGTCCCTGTCCCAATGCATTAGTCATGTGAGGTGTCCTGTGACAGGTTCGTTTCCCACATAGTAAATACGTGTCAATGAATTATTGGAAAAAATAATCAAAAACATTAATTTATAACGTATTTTCTCATCTCCTGTAAAGTTTTTAAAATGGACTTAATGCCCTTATTCGAGTGATACTGGTATTTGTTAAAAATTTTATTTAAAAATAATTTTTGTTATTCAATTGAATTTTATTATTGTTATTTTTTCATATTATTTTTTTTTGGTATTTTTTTGTTTTCCAGTTTGTTAAATTGATTTGTATTTATTGGCGCATAAATGTGATAAGCATCATTGTAATCTGTTTTTTGTTGTTATTTTTTATATATATTTTTTTTAATTTTAATGAAATTGTGATTGAGTGTTTTCATACTGATAAACAAAAAGGTCAACAACAAAATAATTTACATGAGGAGAATAAAATTACAACTAACAAAAACATGGCGTTTGTCAAAAATAATTTTAACTTACAAGGGAACTCTGTAATTTGGATAATTGATACAGGATAAAAATCTTTTTAACCTTTTTGTTGTTATTTTCAGTAATTCAATTTTCACTTTTTTTTTTGATGTGGACAACATCTGAGCATCGAATGAGACCGATCCCATGCCCCAAAAGTGTTCCCTCCCAGGGATATGCGCGTTTTTTGAAAGTGAAGTCGACGATTCTAAGCGCAAATAGAAAGGAACCTAACAGTAAAATTAATTTATTTTCATTTTTTCCCCTACTAAATTAACAAAATAACTTGATATTACGAAACTACAAAAAATTTATTTTTTTCCTTATGAACAATTTAAAAAAATAGAAAAATCATTTTAATCGACGGTTCTTGCGAATTGGTTCCTTAGAACTTGACGGTACCGGTCCTATATTTTTTTCAATTTCTTTTCAACGTCTGCTGCCTCCACTTCTTGACGATTGTCCAATTTCTCCGAATCCTCCGAATCCTCCTCTTCCATTCCATTTCCAGAGACCAAAGGAAGAGGAGCAACCGAATCTTGTTTTGAATCGTCAAAACATAAACCCGGGATCTCTTTATACAAGTACCATTGACGCTTCATCGATAACCCTGGTGACGAAATTATAATTGGTTTGTCATTGAAACTGGTATTGGTGACTGAGCAATAAATACAAAGTGATGATACTTCGATATTCCAATTAAAGTTTTATATTTAGTGGAGAAGTATTCGTCCTATTTTCTCCACTCAACAACAGGCTCACTTGAGTTTGGAAGTCGAATAGGTACAGGAACATTAATTCCATTACGAGATGATTTTCTAACACAATCAACTACATCCATGAAGCAGTCGACATTAGTTTGGGCATATTTTGATTTGAAAACTCCGAATAAACGATTTGGTGAAAACTTTGTGTGTCAGGTTAACAAAAAGTTCAATTCAACTGACTCACATCCGGAAATATCGACAAGGTGTTTTAAATATCGTATCATCGCATTGTTTTTATTTTGTGAAACACAGTTATCAGCGAATATCACTAATTTTTTAGTTGAATGCACTTCTCGTAGGTAGTAATCAAGCATTGATATTTCTGAATTCGGACCTTTTCCAATGGAATCGCTTTCGTCAATACAGAAGATGTGTTGAACATTTTGACGTTCGTTTGTAATTCCGAAAATTGCTGTTTTGCGACCTGATTTAAAGTATGCAGTTCCTATTTGCTGTGGACCCGACGGAAAGCTAACATTTCGAGGATAATCCATGGATATTACTAGATAATCCTCCTCTGGAATACCTGGATACATGGCATTTGGATCAGGCTTGACTAATGTTCTCAAGTCGTTATAGTACTCTCGCTGAGTGCTGGCAGATTGCAAATGATCAGAATACATCTTCAATGCTGCTTCTTTTTCTACTTCAGCATCTTTTGCAAGATTTCGACACAATTCGCACAAATCGTATGCCGGCTTCATAGTGACGATGTGGGGACAATATTTCTTCCACAGCGTTTGGAAAGTACGTAGTTTTACGATTTTACCACCCGGTTTGACGCTGTTGGTGTATCTAGTGTAAACAGAAGTCTTACTTTCAGTAGTTGGAAGTTTCAATAGACGATAATCACGATGATTTGGTTGACGTCTTCTTAGGGATCACTTCATTGCATTGATTTGAACAACACGGAGATATTTTTGAACCATACAGTCGAGCAACTACCTTTTCTTCGCGTAAATCAAGATCAGATTTATCAAGGTACATATTATCCGATAATTCTGAGAAGTGATCGTCATCATCCTTGTCATCAGGAAGCGATAAAGTAAATCTACTTCTACGAATTCGTCCACCATTTCATCCTAAAACAAACAGTAAAAATGTTATCAGTTTTAAATTATTTTCGCGAATAACATAATAAGGTTATGTGAAAAATTTTCGTACTAACAGAGTGATATTCACGATTTAAAAGAATTATAAATGAGTATTTATTATAATTCACAAAATTGATATCAAACTCATGGAAACAGTGCGCTAGGTAGAAAACAGTAAAAACCAACTACACAAAATAAAAGGTAGGGACGACCTACGCGCGTTTTCAAGGTTGACCAACACGTTCCTGACGTCATGAGATGTGTCACTTTCAAATGACACCAATACCAACACGATCACTGATGGAACACCAAAGATACACGTGTTTAAATCTTTAAAATGGCTCTCCTGAACAAAACCGGTTTTTACCCTTAGGTCCCTTTCTATTTTGCGCGTCACATATTTGATTTTAAAAAGTTTCGCATATTTTTGATCTTAAATTATTTTTATTATTTTGTATGTCATGTTTTGTTTATATAGTATTTTGTTTTGACATATTTTAATTAACATTAACAAAATTAATAGATATCAAACTTTACGAATTCACCTATTTATAAAATATATTATTTATTAGGTGGCAACGCTGTATTAAAAACATAATTTTTCAATTCCCAAATACTTCAACGTTGTGTGAAAAATTTTATTTTTTTTTTTTACTCCCAACATTTGCTACTAGCAGACGCGCCACTGCAAAAAAGTTTATTCAATTAATTTTATATGAAAAAGTAAATAAATTTCTGTGGTAGGTAATTAAAGTTTTGTGTAATCAAAACATAAGCTTAAAAAAACTGTAAAATGTATTTTAATAACATATAAAATAAATTTTAAAGTTTTGTACAAAACACTTCAATCAAATCAAAACTTTAAAATAATATATTAAAACATTTTAATATTTTTGTCTATAAATATTAGGATCGTTAAAAATACAGAAATATCTTATAATCATGAACTAATATGAAGATTTCCATACAAACTGTTCAGCAAATTATGATACAAAATAAAAATAGAACAACTTTTTTTAATTCGTCTAAAAAATAGTCGAAGTAGGCATGGTCAATATATTATTTACTACATAAGAATTTAAAATTAATATCAAAACAAAAAACAATTTTCTTTTATTTTTACGCTTGGATTATTTTCAGTGTAGCTTATAAGCCCGATAGTTCGTTTGGTTTTAAATATCGCAGTATATTAACAAAAAACAATTTTATTTTATTTTTACGCTTGGATTATTTTCAGTGTAGCTTATAAGCCCGATAGTTCGTTTGGTTTTAAATATCGCAGTGTATTAAGAAGAACATTGAAACCTTTTTTCTAAGAATTTTTCTCTTAAAATAAAATTTGTTTAACGTTTTGTAGTTTGTTTTAAGTTCATTTCAAGTTTCATATTTACCACGTTTTAATTGAAAATTTTAAAACGTACATTCAATGAATATTTCTGTAAGCAAGAGAATACCTACCTTACACTCTAATTAATTTCCTTTGAAATTTTCCCAACGTATAGTAGGAAACTGTACTCCTACTATAAGTTGGGTAAAAAATACACACATTATGCGTAAGTAGATTAACACAAAATGTGTAAAATTACATTAAAAGTGCGTAAAAATTAAATAAAATTTTGAAACTAAAGAGTAAATTAACAAAATTTGTACACATACAAATAGGAAAAATCCCTTAAAAATTCATATATTTTCTATCACGATGTTGAAAATTAAAGAGCCCAAATTTTTTTTTGTCATAAAAACCATAAACTTATTGTTTAGCAATTCACCATTATAAAAAAAAAACAAAATAAATTGTTTAGTAACTCACAGTAGGAAAAAAAACAATAAATTTATTGCTTAGTAATTTACAATAATTGATAAATTAAAAAAGATAACTATTAAATTTTTTAGATTTTTTAAATTTTTTCAATTAAAAAGTATCATACTTTTTTACCATTTCAAGTTAGTATATTTACAAACTTTGTGCGTAATTTTTTTTAAGCAAAATAATACTTATTGTAGTCATAATGTGTTTAATTATAAACACATAGCGTCCAAAAATACTTCGTGTGTGTATAATTGCATATAAAAGTGTGCGCAAAAAAGTTTTAGGCATTTGGTGTTTATATTTACCGAATTTTCGTAGTTTTATATAAATCTTAATCCATTTTATAGTAGTAAATTTACAAACATTTTTAAAGTGTAACCCAGGGGTTTTGTGCAAAAAAATAATGGGGTATTTTCCACCTTTTTTGATTCGTAGCCACAAAAATGACCAAAAATTCCGCTTCAGCAGATTTTACAGCTGGTGGAGAAACCTAAATGTCAAAGCAACCTAACTTCTGGTGCTAGTAACTTCTGTTGCTAGTAAAGTTGGTCTGGTTCTATCAATATTTCAATTCCTTTCTTGTAGAACGATTTATCTTTGGCGTTTAAATAGACCACCTCCTCATTCGAGAAAAATCTTTTTCCGGCGAGCATTTTTTTAGGTCTGCAAACAGGTTAAAGTAGCTGGGAACCAAATCTGGAGAAGCGGGTGGAAGTGTAATTCGTGAAATTTTGCCATCGTAGTTATTGTTTTTGGTCTGCTAACAATAGATGCGGCACCCACTTCGCAAACAGATTTCTCATGAACAAATGTTCATGCAAAATAAAGCCTGCACCAGGGATGGAAAATATGTTTTCTGTTATTGTACCAACCAGACAAACAAATTGTACTTTTTCGATCCCCACGGTACCAAAATTTTTTCCGCTTTTTTTTTTTTACCAATTTTGTCGTATTGAGTCAGATTTGCTTAGATACTAAAAAGACTTAATAAAATTTAAATTGACGGGGTGAAACAAAATTTATCGTTAATTTTATGTAGTTGTAAATTTACCACAAAACTTTGTAAAATTTTACTCTAATTTTTATAAATGTCACACCCTTTTTTTCTGTCTGTCAGCCTCCCTGGAGGGCAATTTAACCTTTTCAGCATTTAACAGCTTTTTTATAATAATACACTTTTTTGTTTTGAGAGGTAATTTAAAATCAGCTGTTCAATGTTGCCACTTTCGAATATTTTAGTACAATGTGTATGGAAACATTTTATACATTTGATGTGACACCAATTTAGAGCCGGTTCAACTAAGAAATGACTTAATTTTAATATAGTAGATGAATAAATAAAAACAGGTTTTTAGTTTAAAGTTGCTTTTTAAAAAAGTCGACTTTATGTTAAGTTGTTTTATCAAGTTATAAGTTGAAAATTTTAAAAAATTTCAAATTGTACTAAATGAGCCGCGGTAGTACCGCGGTACCAACCAAGGTAAACATGTACCAAAAAAAGTACAATTGTACCATTTTTTCCATCCCTGGCCTGTACTATTCATTGATATATTTAGAGTGTCAGCTGTCTCCTGCAATGGTGTTCGTACAACCACGATTGAATTCAGTAAACCAATCAATAATCGACGATTTTTCTGGTGCAGAGTCTGTATAAGACTTATCAAGCCAAGCTTTTGTTTCATTCTTGTTTTTCCCATTAAAAAGTAATGTTTTGAAAATAAAACAAGTAAAGATAGGCTGTGCCGAATCCTAAAAAATGTTCCCAATATCCTAAAAAATGTTCTCTACTGTTTTTAATACATATAATGTAAAAACATTTGAAGTAAAATTATGGAGGTGAAACAAATTTTTTGAGGTGAAAAACTTTTTTGGATGTGAAAACAAATTTTGCGGTTGGAAAAAGATTTTGAAGTGAAAAAAATTTTATGAGGTGAAAAAAATTTTTTTGAGGGAACATTTTTTTTGTGGTGAAAAAAATGTTAGTCTTGAAAAAGGTGATAAATATTTGTGGTGAATACAAAATATTATTCACTTCTAAGCGACAGGTGAAAAAATATATATAAAAATATATTATGTACCAGTTGCTACTATGAAATTGTACTAAAAAACTCCCATTTTCATGCATAACTTTTCAACGCTTGACACATCACGTGCAGTCTACTAAGCTGACTGTTACAGCCAAACTCTTAAGTGAGAATAAATGACAGATGTTTATACTCCAAAATGCCATATAAATGATTAAGTACACAAACCATGTGTAAAAGATACGCCGTCTGTTGTGAACCCCTCTTTCTTAAGTTATACACTTAAGACTAAAAAACATTAAATCTATATTTGTCGAGCCATCTGTGTTTCACACCAGAAACTTATCAGCCGATGTCTTATATGACAATAATTACTAATATTTTGACATAAATCTGACATAATTTTTGCCTATAGCCAGTAGTTGTTATGGAAAGCATCATATGTGGTAGTCGTGCTAGAACCTAAAAGCTAGTTTATGTACAACAACTATGTACAAAGTTTAATAAAAGAAACTAACAAAATTTGAACACTTTCACAAGGGAAATATATGTTTTTTGGTTTTCGGTTTTCATAAACAGACCATACATTTTGTTTTTGTTATGTTAACACAATCATGTTAATAAAAAATATAATATGTTGAGTGTCTGTTAGTAGTCAACAAGAATTGTGATGTTCTATTTTAATTTTGGTTTATAAAATTTTATTTTTAATGTTTGACTAATCAACAAAAAGTAATGAAATTGAAAAGATAAACTTTTTGAAATTATAACAAAATATTATGAAGAATATTTTAGCGGTTGATATTAAATAAAAACTAATACTTAAGTAAAATGTTTTCGCAATTTTAAATTTTTAAAATGTTTTAAGATCTACTAACAATTGATACAGTCATCATAAGACCAAATATTCACTATAAAACTTGTTCTAAGCTTTTTGTTATGTAAAATTAAATTTTCTAAACTTAGCCCCATTTTCACAACATCCCCTTAGCTAGTAACTGGTACTTTAACTGATATATTTGTTGTGTTTCCCATGTAAAGTTTATTTTTAGCTGTTGGTTAAATTTTAACTGGATATTCTGTATTTGGGCCTTAAAGGTAAAAAAATCAACTTTTGTTAAACAATTTTAGATTTGCTTATAGTCGTAAGACGTATACGTAATATTTTGTAATCATTTATATTCATCATACGCCTACGATCTACTACAAATGTGTGCGGTATTTGTTATAAAGTTAAATTAGCGTGTGTCAGATTTAGGAAATTAAAATTTTAAAACTGAAATTTTAAAAATTAAATATAAGTAAATAATAAGTTCTCCAAAAATCTTTAATATCATTGAACACAGTAGAAAACTATTTGATGGTTCAATAACTTCGCAGATATCTATATAAATTCGATTGGATTTTTATTAATATAACTTATTTTCACAAATAATTTAAATTTAAAATACTAATTTATTATAAAAATATGCATGTCACACAATTTGTCATAACCACTTTCAGAAATATAAATGTCTTAAACAAAATTTATATTATTTTCATAATACATTTTTTTTGGCTGCTGTACAAGTATTTTGTTTCTTTAGCCAAGTATAAATATAAAAAATATTTGTATACAACAAAATGTCAACAAAAGCGTGAATATTCGTTGACAAATTAAAGTTTTAATTTGTACTTTTGCCAAAATTTTAAATAAAGAAATCAAATTTGTGGTTTTGTAATTCAAGTATTCTATTGATTTCGTTAACACTTTAAAATACTTACAAATCGAAAAAAAAAAAAAATTAAAACCAGCAGAAACAATATTTAATTAAATAGAAATAGTTTTAAATTAAATTCAGTTTGGTTTTTAATTCAAATAAATTTCTAATTATAGATTTCTAGAATGCGACAACAAAATCTAAATTTTTGATGTATTAATTTACATAAGAAAAATATTACTTTAACTAGTATCATATTAAAATTAATAAGATTCATACTTAATTTAATTATATTAATAAAAAAATTAGATATTATTTTAAATATGATACCATAATTGATTTAACAATTATATTGTTCTTTTTTGTGTACATAAAAATGTGACTATTATATAATAAAATTTTCCTAAACAATAAAAGTGTTTATTAGATATATTCTAGTGTTTCCAATTATTCGACCCTGCGGGTTAACCGGTTAGAACGTTATTCGAAAAATGACGAAAATTGAATAATCGGTAATTCGGGTCGATTAATCGTAAAAATTGGCGATTAATCGCTTAATTGTGTAAGACAAACTAAAAATATTTCTTTTCTAATACGATGAGCTGCTTTTTTGTGAAATATCAAGTTAAGTCTACTGCACGCATAGAAAAAACATGGTTGTGGCAATCATATTCGAAGGGCATCATATATTTTTTGGTTTATATTTGTGCCAACAAAATAACCATATTTTTACCATAATATGGTCCCTACAGTTATATTATGATTCAAAAATATGCATATTATTGTCCTAAATAAACATGTTATGATATTGAAATTATGATCGCATGTAATAATAGTTTACTCAAAATCTTACCATGACTATATTATGATTCCTGGAATATCATTTTATGATATCTAAAGAAAAAGGTTCTTAGAAACTTTGAAAAAGCTCTTTAAATTTGAGAATATTAAATTTAGAAATGTTTTTCCTAAAAAAAAAATTTATATAAAGGACTTTTTGAAGAAAATTTGTTAAGGAAAAAATCAAAGATTCTGAGAATTTTTCTTTTAAGAAAACTTTGATTCTGTAAGAAAAATATTTAAAATTTTTTTTTTAATTTTTAATGACTTTTTTTAATAAAAAAAAAAATATCTTAGATTCTAACATTTTTAATTTTTTTTTTTAGAAATTTTTCTTTAAGAAAAAGTCTTTAGAATCTAAGTATTTTTCATGATGAAAAGTCTTCAGAATATGTGAATTTTTCTTTCAAAGAAAAGCCTTAGAACATAAGTTTTTTTTTTTTGGAATATATGAACTTTAATCTAAGAAACAGTTTGGAGAATCTTAGAGTTTTAGTTTAAGGAAAAGTCCATAGAATCTTAAAATGTTTTTATTAGATAAATTTTCTAAATATCTATCATTTTATATAAGAAACCTTTTCGTACAAAAGATCATGGGTTGTATAGACCTTTTCTTATAAAAAACATTTTACTTATATTTTGAGAACTTTTTACATGAAATGAAAAATTTTTTTACCGTTGAGACCCAGACACACAATTGTGAGCTTCAGAAAAATGCAAATATTTTTAAAACTAGTTAGTCAATTTGTATAAAATTATTTTTGTTTGATTCTTAACAAAATTATTTTTCACAGAGACTTAATTTTCGAGATATTTTAATGTAAAGTCAAAAAAATAAATTTTCTTTTTCGTGCCTGGGTCTCAAAGGGTTAAAAAAATTTCTAATTGCATTTATTGAAGAGAATGAAAAAATATAAAATCTTTATATAAAATCTTTTTGACAATGAATTGATTAGTGTAAACTCAGAAATAAAAGTAAGTAGAAAAATTTGTAAACGGATTTCAATACCACTTTAATATTTTTGTACTGATTTTTAGTAAAAAAACAGCAAATCTTTTTGCTATATACATTTTACAAATTCTCTGCGTGTGCATTGGTTTACAAACAGTTTGTTTATGATGTTCGAAGCATCCTAAGACTTTTTAAGGAATCATGGCATAGAATCTTAATGGTTTTTGGGAGGAATCTGAGAACTCTTTAAAAAGAAAATGTTGTCAGACATTTTCAGTGGGAGTAAACCCTTAAGCCTAAATCAGATAAACGGAGTATCGACAGTGTTTTGCTGAAGTACGACTTTTTGGTCGATAAAACTGATATTTTATTTTCTTTATTTGTCACTGTCGAAAAATTATAAAACCTTAAAAGATGTAGTAAATTGTTCAAATAAGAGAATTCTTAAATACTTTTCACGAAACAACATGTTTCTTCTAAGGTTCTTCAACTTTTTTATTTTTTTTTAATAAATCAAATCAATTAAGTTACGAAATTCTATGTCATCGTATTTGTATTTTTTAACGAAGCTTTTTAGGAAAATAAAATTTTCGAATTGCAAGCAGTTTTTTATTATTATTTTAGAACATAAATAACGTCATAGTGCTTGTTAGAAAAATATCTAACCAAGTGTCTATGAAGCAGAATAAACGTTTTAAGAAGTTTTTTGTTCAAGCTCTGCCTATTAAAAAAATTCTCTAATATTCTGTTAAGCTTGAAATAGCTTCAGAATCAGCTTATTGAAAGTAAATTATTTCTCATAATCTAGAGCAGTAATTAAAGAGCTAAATTTTCTATTCCAAAGAATGACTTGTAGAAAACCTTCTTGTCCTTTATAATACGTTTTTTTTGTCTAATTTAACACCGATATTATTAGTTTTAAACATGGTTGGCAATTCCATTAAAGGCAAGTGTCTCTTTGTATAACCGGGTTTATTCCGCTATTTTACCCGTTCAATTTTGAAATATCTTAAATTACCGTTATAGTAACGCTAAACTACCGAAACACCGATTTATCAAGGTATTTTGCAGATATAACAGAATTTAATTTTTTGCTCAAAATTTCAAAATTTTAAAGTTTTAATGAAAAATTAACAGAAAAAATCTATAGAGGCGATTAATCAAGAAATCGGTTAATAAATTAACCGAATTGAAAACACTTAAATATTACTTTCAGCTTGTATTCATATTTCGAAATTAACTTTAATATATTGTAGAAATTTAATGATTCCATAATATCCATAATATTTAGGGTCAAATAGTTATACATATATAAATGTTATTTAATTCTAATATGTTTACATAAATCCCCTTTTGTATATGGATTAATTTTAAAATGCATTTCAATTTTATTTAACTAAATGTAAGTAATTGTCTGTAATTTTGTTGTTTATAAACATTTAGAATTCTATATCTATACAAACAAATTGCTTAGACCCTACACAATCATTTATTATTCTTAAATAATGTTAAATGATATACGCATTTAACACAACACTACACTCAGAAAAAAAATTAGAAGAAAAATTTGTAAACGGTTTTCAATCCCACTTTACTATTTTTGTACTGATTTTTAATAAAAAAATTATTATTTAGCAAATCTTTTTGCTATTTACATTTTACAAATTACAGAACTTTGAGAGAATATTTACAAAATTTTGTTGCTAATTTCAGAAATCATTTTACAAATTTTTAAAAAACCATATGCTAAAATTAGCAAAATAATTTACTAATTTTAAAAAGTGGATATTAAAGCAAATGTTATGTCTAATTAAAAATTACACTTACAAACTTAAATTGCATTAAAATGTTTTATAGATAAAAAAATGGGATCGGAAGTGAATATACTAAGAATAGGACATCCACTTAAAATAGCACTTAAAAGTTTTTTGAGTTCAAAAACCAATTATAAAAAAAAATTGACTAAAATATTTTTCTAACAGAAATTACCAAATTAAAACAAAATGATAAATTTTTAAGCCTTTGATTTTTTTTAATTTTGTCTAAAAAACTTTTTGTAAAAAAAAAATAAATAAAATAAAAAATTTTGATGCTCGATAAAAAAAATAAATTTTAAATTTTATACTAATATTAATATATTATTAATTTTTTTACTGATTTTAGCAAACAGATTTCCAATTCCACTTTACAAAAAGTTTACTTAAATTCAGTAGCGGCAGCTAATTTTTCTACAAATTTCATTGTACTACACATCAGCAGACATGTGTTGCTAAGATTAGCAAAAATACAGCTCGGCTAAAATTAGCAAAATTTCATATTAATGTAACTTTTTTCATTAATATAATGAAATTTCTACATATACAGGGTGGCGCAAAAATAACCTTCCGATCTTTTTTTTTTTTTTTTTGTAATTAAAAAAAAAAATGAATAACTTTGATTCTTCTTGTGGATTATTTTTATTTGGTCTTTTAATTTTTTTTACATCAAGTCGAGAATATGATGTCATGTAAATGGCCGCCGCCACAGTTGATTGTCATTTGAGCCCTTTTTATGGCATTTTCCATCACATTGGCCAAAACTTCCGCCGATAGTTCCTCACATTCTTGACGGATATTATCTTTGAGAGCTGCAGGAGTCTGAGGCTTGTTGACATAAGCCCGCGACTTCAAAAAGCCCCACAAAAAGAAGTCTGGAGCGGTCAAATCAGGCGATCTTGCTGGCCAGTGCAAATCGCCAAAACGAGAGATTAGGCGCCCGGAAAATGCATCCTTCAGCATATCGGTTGTGGCACGTGCAGTGTGTGGCGTTGCACCGTCCTGTTGGAAAAAATTTTTTCACTTTTGCATTCTAAAAAGTCAATTTTTAAAGTATTTTTTTTCCTTCCAAATTTGGAACCTCAGAAACATATATTGTGAACTGATGGGTTGTCAGGCGTTTTAAATCAAATTAGCTCAATTTATTTTGAATAAAACTGATTAGTTGTGATATTGGTGAAAAGAACATTCCGGCAGCTATTGGTAAAATCATTGTTTTTTAAGTACAATATTAGTTGCACCTTGGTTGTACAGTGGTTTGCCAGTACTACTTTTTTTTGTACAGTTCGCAATTTTTGACTGGGTAGTTATATATTAAACGAGAAGAATTAAGTAAATGTATGCGTTGCTAAAAATGTTTATATTAGGGTGGCATAAAAAGTTTATGCATAATTTAGAAATAAGTTATATACAATATTTGGCAACATTTTTTGTAATTATATGTGACAACGGTTTAACATTCTACATTGGTTTTTATAAATCTAGTGTCAAAAATTTGCGATCCTAGAAATTTAAAAAAAACTGCCACTCCAATGATGAACATAAATACGTGTCGGTGGAAAATTTATGCACATTAGAGATGATAGTAAGAAAAAATTACAATGGTACAATAGTAAAGTAAGTTTGGTGTCCTCAGTATGAATCTCAAATAAAACCAAAATTCACCAAATCACACATCTGAGATATTGACCATTTTTTAACTCTTAGCCAGCGAAAAATATTTAATGGCTCAATATTGTGGGGAAGTACCTTCAGTAAATAAAACAAAGGGCAAATTTTCAAAACAAATTTTATTTTTTCCCATTTTTAAGCATCTTCGTTTAAAAATTTTCACTAAAAGAATTTTGTTTCACGGGATTCATTCCGAAGTTGCCCTTATGACCTATAAATTTTTGCATTCTTGAGAATGGGCCATATTTTTAGTTGACAATTTGACAATCTTGTAATTTATGTGGAATCTAAGGGGCCGATAACTTTTTAACATCTTAATGTTGATGTTTGATTTCTTATAATGCTGTCATCCCAACCCCACCGCAGATGCCTGTAATTTATGATATGCCTCATGTTTTTCCAGTTCAATCATACTCTGAATCATCATAGATATTTTCTGGAATAACGGCTGTTTTCGGAAAACCTTTACATGTCTGTCCAGCTCAATCATAGACTGGAACACCATAGATATTTTCAGGAACAACAGCTGTTTTTGAACAATCTTTACAAATTTCTGATGACCTTCATCCATTTGAAGCAAACGGCTGCTGAAAGTTATCGATTGTTAGTAGAAGCTTATGGTTAACATGCACCAACTCAAAAAACTTGTGAAGAAAACGGCTGCTGAAAGTTATCGATTGTTGGTAGAAGCTTACAGACAAGATGTACCAACTCAAAAAACTTGTGAACGATGGTTTGCGCTATTCAAAAGTGGTGATTTCGACACAGAGGGCAAGGAGAGGCTTGGTCAGCCGAAAAGTTTAAAGATGAGGAATTAGAAGCATTACTCGACGAAGATTGTTGTCAAACGCAAGAAGAACTTTCATTATCATAAGGAGTCACATAACAAGCAATTTCCCCACATTTAAAAGTATTGAAAGAATTCCCCAAGCCCAAAAAGTCATATGTAAAGCCCGGTCAACCAGCCAAATCAACGCCCAAGCCGAATATCCATGGCGCCAAGATAATGCTCTTTATTAGGTGGGAACAGAAGGAGTTTTTTTTTGTATTATAAGTTGTTAAAATCGGGTCAGACGATCACAGGGGATCTGTACCGAACACTATTGATTCCTTTGAAGAGAGCAATCAACGAAAAACGATCAGAATATTCGACCAGACACGAGGCCATAATCTCTCATCGTGACAACGCTCGGCCACTTGTTGCAAGACCGGTCAAAACCTATTTGGAAAACAGTGGGTAGGAAGTTTTGGCTCACCCGCCTTATAGCCCAGACTTTACCCCTTTTGACTACCATTTGTTTTGATCGATGCAGAACACTCTTACTTGAATACGCTTCACTTCAGAACAGAGTATCAGAAATTGGCTTGATTCATTCTTTACCTCAAAACCGAAGAAAATCTTTTGACGCGGCCCAGCAAAAACAAGATTTTAACTACTTACCAGGCTATTTACTCGCTTAATTTCTTTTACTCGCGATGTCCCAAAAGTAATGAGTGGTCATTATCCTCTCACTTACAAAAAACACAAGGTAACCTCTCGCTTACAAACAGCCAAAAAATAATGAGTACCCATTACTTTTTGGACATCACAAACAAAAGTAATTAAGCGAGTAAATAGCCTGGTAAGTAGTTGATACAATGTTTTTGCTGGAGGAATCCATATGCCACCAGAAAGTTGGGAAAAAGTAAATAAATGCATTTTTCAAGCAAAAAAATCGACATTATTAACTTGTATAACAATAAATAAACAAAAAGTTTCGATTAACATAAAAACAAAAGAAAACTGCAAGAAAAAATATTTTTCACCGAATTTGAATTCTGGATCTCTCATCATGTTCTGGCCAATATAAGGTTAAGTTAGTCAATTGATGTCAGTTGGGCACGAGAATTCAAATGTTGGCCTCCTGATTCTCAAGAAAACATTATTAACGGGGCCAAAGATTGAAGTTTTCTAATAAACGTTTTAAAGGGTTTTTTGACTGATTTTCACTAGTACTTTTTTGGTACTTTTTTTGCCGATGATTTTATAATTTGTGGGAACTTTTTTTTTTCTGTATTTTGGGTGGCAAAATATTTCGAATATTTTTTAAAATAATGGAATTTTTATGAATTGTTGATCTGTTATTGTAAGTGAATAGTATAGTAGGATTTAAGATCATATCATATTCTTTTTATTAATTATTTTTATTGGAAAGAAACATGAAAACTTTTATTAGTAAGTTATAGAGAATAAAAATTGAGAAATTCCACTGAGCCAGCAGGATAGAATACTTAGTATTTTCGGTTGGCGCTACCCAACCTTGTCAATATCAATGCTCTTCTTCTCCCTTTGCGGTCATTGCCTATTGATGATTGTCTATTTTATATTGAGTGTAAGGAAACAAATTAACAAACTTGTAAACAACAACACAATTAGACTAACATCAACGAAATTTAACAATTTATATTTATCCTCTATATTTTACAGTTTTTTGTTATGAACTTTAATTCTTAAAGTATCAAACAACACAGCTTATATGAAGCATTTAATATCAAATGTTTTTCTTAATCTATATTAAATCTACAACTTAATCTATGTTGATAGTTAATGAATAGAAGAATATTTTGAATTATATTTTGCACATGGCCTTAATTTATATGGACACGTATTTTTATACTTTTTTGATGTTCATACTATATTAGATTTTAAAGACATTTTTGCGGAAGCCCTTTTTTGCACAATTTGCCAATCTAATGTTAAAATATGGGCATTATGTATATCAAACATCTTCATTTGACGATTTCATTATTTTGCTGGAGTTTTTGTATAGAATTTCAAAAATCTCCGGCATAAAGTATAAAAAATGGTGATTTTCTTATCCCTTATTCACCTTCTTAATACCCAAGATGGCCGAAAAAATTTTATTTTTATTTATTTTCTCTATCATGGAAAACTTTATCCCGAAAAATTTATTTTTCTGTTGTTTTTTGACAAAGTTTTGCTTGCAAAATAATTTTGATGATCATTCTTTCCAATATGTTTTTAATTTGAGTCAGTTTAAATATGCGGCAAAGTTAAATCTAACATTCATACTTGTTCAAAACTTTAAAGGTCAAAGCTTCATTTGTCTTAGAGCAATTACTAAATTTTTGGCATAAAAAGTAAAAACAAAGATAAATTTGAATATTTTGAGATTTGGCCATAATCACCTTACAATGGCTAATTAAAGGGCAATATTATGTTTAAAACTGATCCAATAAAAAGTACTTTTGTATCAACGTCCTCCGGCTCCACAACACATAAAATTGTTTCGTTATTGTATATTACAAAACACACAGCTACAAATTAATCATGATGCATTACGATATTAGATGCGTTCTATTAAACATACAATACCTAAACAGTAAATTCACACACTCCCATACAAACAACGCATAAAATGTAACAAATAAACCGTATATTGAAATATTGTTTGAACATTTTTGAGAAATAGGCACATTTTATAATGAATCTAAAACAAAAAGTCAGGTTAAATAAATATTGAAGAGATGAAAAAATGGGCACAGCATTTATAAAGTATTTGTAGGAATATTTTAGTTGAATAATTAATGAGGAGGTATTAAGATATTTGTATGTATGTGTTTGCATTTACATCTAAAATTATATCAAGTATATTGCAGGAAATTGAAAATATATTTGGTGTATTTAAGCAAATGTATGTGTATGTTGTGGGTATTAGTTAATGTTTTTCCCATTCCCAACAATTGGGAGTAGTAAACCTAAATGATTACTAAAGCATTCATATAAATACAAACAGATGTATACATATTAATTCATTCATATGTATACATAGTTTATGTATGGTACGTGTTTATGTTTTCATAATATATACATCACTGTGTTACAGAGTATACTAAGTTTGTGCTGATGTTTATAACTACATGTCAAAAATTTAAAAATTTGTTGATGAAACTTGAGATATATATTCTCATAGGTCCAAATTTGACCTTTTATCTGCTAGCTTTATAAATTTTAACATATTTGTTTAAAGCATAATCTCTTTTTATTCTTTGACCCATACAAGAACAAGAACAAGAATCAGTTATCTTTTTTTTGTATGTCTAAATTTAATTGTCAGTTTTCAACTGAAATTTGGTTCGTCTACAAAAATCGATTGGTATAATAGAATATTGGTATCCACCACAAAAATTCTATTCATACAACTAAATTTCGGTGAAAACACCCAAAATATTTAGCAATCATATTTGATTTTGGTTGTGTTAATTTACTTTATTGGTTCTCGCAACCAAAATACACTATTCAATTAAGTTGTCGCTTTATTTTTCTGTGTGTAGGTATCTTATGTTCGTTGTTGATGAAATTTTTTGTTTCTAGAAATTTATGTATATAATTGCCATATGTTGACCAGGCGGATATGTTTAAATAATTTTGTTTAATAAGCAACTATTCGTATATTATATAATGAAATTTACTTTGTTAACATTATTATACTGTGAGGGTCAACAGAAACTGTACACGTTAGTTTTTTTATGATTTTCAACTTTATTTTACAAATTTGATTTATCGTTTAATTCAACATTTTATGTTTTTTTTTAAATTTTTCTCTTTTTTGATTTTATAAAAAATAACAATAAAAAAATTATGCAATAAAAATAAAAAATACTTTATATTTACAAAACAATAACATAATTTTAAATAATTCAGTATTATGTTTGCTTTCCGTTTGCTTTGATTACAGCTTGAAACTTTCTGGTTATCGTTTCCACTAGGTTGCTGGTGACTTTGGAAAAGATTTCTTTTGACATTCCTTCACTATTAGTGATTTGAGAGAACTTGCTGGCAATTGGGGTTTTTCTATTTGCCGGTTCAGATGCTCCCATAAATGTTTTTTGGGGTTGAGTTCGGGTAACTAGTTGGGATGATCCAGCTGTTTGGAAGTACGGTAAAGCAGCCATTCCTTTATTGTTTTTGCGTTGTGCTTGGAATAATTGTCTTGTTGTAAGACCCGAGTTTAAACCAAGCTTAATATTTCGACACTTTGTAGCAAATTATTTTTTTTTAAATAGTTATCTGTATTATTCTCGAGATCTATATGATAACCAAGTTACCTTCACTACTGACCCACAGTGGATATTGGTTGGTCGGTTCAAGCAAAAACTATGGTTCGATGATTTTTACTCTGCACATCTTACTCTTACATAGTCTTTGCTTCAAGTGGCATCTTACGCCCTCGTAAGCATCAAGTACAGTCAATAACTCCGTAGGGAGGTGATATCTGGAGAACTAGACCTAACTTTATAGATTGATGTATCGGATAAGACCACCCAATCCTACGATCAAAATCACCAACATTTTGCTTAGTATATGATCGCCTAAAGTTTTACGTCAGATGCCATGGAATACCAGAGTCTGTTGACGTGTCTGCCTATCAGTCAGCATGGCCGTCACTCTCGAAACATCTCTTCTCCTCATACTATGGCGATCTTAGTCGGGCCACGTGATTTTCGCGGTCCTACAAGTGTCCAGTCCACGCCATCTTTTTCTGGCTTTTCGCTGTTAGTACTCGAAGATCGCACCCTTAATGGTACAGCGATTGACATCGCTGTGAAAAGGGTAGACCCTGCCCTTGCCAGCTCGTCTGCCTGCCCATTACCGTTTAGGTCCTTATGACCGGGGACCCATACAAACTTAATCCGGGACTGGCAACTTTGACTATATAGCTCTTCCTTAGGCTGGATGAAGATGTAATATACAGGTTGAGGGACATCAGTCTAGCGACGAGCTACAACCGCACACAAGAGTCTGCAAACTTCCAGAATCTCTGCCCGAAAGACACTAGCATGATGAGGTAACCTGAAGGAACCTCGTATGTCGCAGTCACCGAAGAAGACCCAAGAGCCTACTCCACAATTCATCTTTTTACCGTTGGTATATGCTCTGATTTAAAAATCAGCTTTTGGACCCTTCCTGTCTCATTCGTCTCTAATAGAATGGCTGACCAACAAAGGTCTATCGAAGTCAACCCTAGAAGCAGAGTAGTCAGGCATCTCGCATGTCCATATGTTATAACCTACTAAGAATTCGAAGCAGCAAGTCATGGCGCATTTATACCAGGAGCCGCCCTCACATTAAAATCAATGGAAATAATACGTAATATAACAGTAAGAGCTTCGGAGGGGCAAGTCTTTATGGCACAAATAACTCCAATCAAAGCCTAGCACAGAATTCTATACAGTTACTTCGTAAATATCTGCTTGGTAGTTGCCGTAAGTAAGTATTGGGCGTACTTTGATCATGTACATCTACAACACCTTTTCTGCAGAATTAGAAAGCAACCGTCGCCTTCCTAACCTTGAACTTGGTATTAAGGTTCCACTATAGTATTGTGTCCAAGACAATGCCAATATATTTATCACGTTCGGTGAGGGTGAGTTCGCAGCCCCCAAGCTGCGCCAGTCTAAAGCTCGATTTGGCCCTAGTTGTCAAAATAACCAGTTCTGCTTTATTCGGATTCACTCCCAGATAAGAGTCAGTGTGTATATTATTTTTGGCTGTACGAATTCTGAATTTTTGAATCTCCAAACTTTAACTGCTTATTCCTTACCAAAAATTTAAAATTTGCTCTCGTTGCAAGACGCCTCATTGTTCCAGAATAAATTGGGTGACTTTTTAGTGGTCTTCTTCTTGAAACTCTCCTATAAAGTCAATTTGCAAGTGGTGCTCTAACCTTGTACGCTGTTTCATACTTCAGTCCCATTTAGTCATCTGATCCTCCTAAAATTCAAATCCACATAAAAGCGCACAACCAGCCGAACTTCGGCCTTCGATTTAAAGGGATCATCATTACTTCAAGTCATTTGAGCTAGTTACAATAATATTTTCTAGAATGTTAGAATAAATTAAATCACTCAAAATAATGGTAATTTTTACCGTTAATTTTTTTTTTTTTATAATTGATGCGCAAGTTGTACAGTTTCTTTTGACACTCACAGCTTATAATATTCGTATAATTTATAAATAAAAAAAGTTTTTTCTGTTTTAGCACAAGTTCAAGCGTCTTAAAATTTAAGCCAAAATATTAGATAAATTTCCTCTTAGTTTTTTTCTAACACATCATAGAAATTTCATACAAATCGAAGAGTTTAGCCTGTACCACCTTTCTTGCAAGTTCATATATTCAAAACGTTTTTTTGGTTCTTTAAAGTCCTTTTTTAAAACCTGAACAAGGATATTATTTTGTCACAAAAAAATTAATTCTTTCTGATTGCAAAAAACATTAAATTAAGCTAACCTCAATTGTTAAAAACATTTTATAGCACACCCACAAAAAAATGCAGATTAAACCCAACAAAAGTTTAACTATTGTTTATGTTAACATCAATGCTTTTACATGCAGATATTGAATAAGTCAAAAGTTGTTTTTTTGTTCTAACAAACAATAGCATTTCTAACAAACAATTTAACCTCATCATATTAAAATGAAAAGAAATTCTCTACTAGGAGAATTGTAAAATAGCAAACAAGCAACCATAACAACAGCAACAACATTTACAACATATAGTTGCCAAGCGTTTTTAATGTCAAGGCATAAAAAACAAACAACTTCATCCAATATTCATGCTTGCACCAAATGAAGGAGTGATGTGAATAAGGACCTATAAACTTTATTTTCAACATAGAGATAATATAAAATCTGGACCTTAGATTTTTCTTTAAATCAATTGTATTTTTGCGTTAGTTTTTAAACTTAACCAAGAGTTAAATTCGAATTATATGTGGAAGACTAGTACAAATATTAATGTCGAGCATGCCTTCCATATGATATTCTATACTAAATCTAATTTGGGTCAAATTTCGCTAAGAGGTTTACATAAGTTCCGGAAAGCATGCTATATGGAGTGAAAAATGCGAAGCCTCACATAAAGATGGCGTGACCCCTGCCATTATTTATTGTTAACTCAGTAGGACCAACTGTTAGAATAATTGTGTGTTAACTAGAAAAAAAGATACATTTATAAAAATGATGTTGCTTTTAAAGTTTGAGGAAAAATTTGTTGGAAAAATACTGTTCAAGCCAAAGAATGGATTGATAAATATTATGGTGAATCTTCGCCATCATATTCAATGATTTAAATATGGTATTCCGAATTAAAACGTGGTCGTCCGAGCACAAATGATGCAGATCGTCTTGGTCGTCCAAATGAGACAGTTACTGAAGAAAACGTAAGAAAAGTGCATCAGATTGTATTGGGTGATCAAAAAATAAAAGTGAGTGAGATTGCTGGCATCGTAAAATCATCTGCAGAGTAAGTTATGCATATATCACATGATCATTTAAATATGAAAAAGCTTTCTGCTCGATGGCTGCCGCATTTTGGAGATGCTAAAGATGTTTTAAAGATGTTTGTTTTGGAGTTGTTTCAAGTAAATTTAACAGAATTTTTATGTCGATTTATAACAACGGATGAGACGTGGATTCATTATTATTCACTGGAGTCCGAAGGACAATCTACGAAGTGGTAACAAGCGTGAAAAAGCCGACCAAAGCAGTCAAAGACTCAACAATCGGCTGGAAAGGTGATGACTAATTTGTTGTAAGATGCACGTGCAATAATATTTATTGATTACTTGGAGAAAGGAAAAACAATAACTGCAAAATATTATGTTTAGTTATTGGACGTATTAGATGAAGAAATTAAGAAAAAAAACGACTCACTTAAATAGGAAAAAAAAAATCTTGAACCATCATGACAATGCACCGGCGCATTCATCTGCTTTGGATTAAAAAAAATTTAAGCCCTTACATGGGAATTGCTTCCCCAACCCCCGTTTTCAACAGATCTGCCAGCGATTATTATTTGTTCCCAAGCTTGAAAAGATGGCTCCAGGGAAAGCGATTTTCCACAAATGAAGAAGTCATATCAGGGACGGAAACCTCTTTTGACAAATCGTATATTTTCAAGGGTATCAAGATGTAAGAGTATAGTTGGAAGAAGTGCATTTAAATAAACGGAGATGATGTTGAAGAATAAAATTGATTTCAAATCCAAAAAACTGTTTTTTATTGTTAGGCCACTTAATGTTAACACCATTTTAATTTCTATTATCTTTAAATTTGAAATGTTTTACGGTCGAAGTACCATTTAAGCCCAATTCCGATAGGATCTTTTTACGAAATGCCGGAAAGGTGTCTTTGTATGAGAACTAGGTTCAAATATGATCCGATTTTATTTCAATTTGGAGATGTGATATGCATTCACATATAATATTCACAAACCAAAATCAACCAGCTTTTGAGTGTGTTAATAACATTTAAGCCCAATTTAGAAGAACTTTTCTAAGGGAGGTAATTCTAAATATGGGTTGACTATACAAATAGAAACTTATGTACCAAATTTCATACAAATATCTAAATCGACTCAGAAATGGATGCCCGGGAAGACCTATAAGATGGACAAAGTTTCCAAATATTTTTCTTCTGTACGGAAACATATAACGTTTGTGCTCCCCTGGGAACAGTTTTGGATTCCTGGGAACCTGAGACATTATAATAGCTCTCGAAGTTTCCAAGGGCTAGCTCCCTTGGGGATCCTTTAGGTGAGGGATTTTTTTCCATTTTTTCACGTCTAAAGGGATTCACGCGACCGGATTATAATAATAAAAGTAGGGTTTAAGATGGGTCAAGTTTCCAAGAGAGAAAATGTTAGATCTGCCAAGATCTGTTTAAATATATTCAGATATGATTGAATATAATTAAATATGTAATACATTTTGTGGGCAGATCGGATCAGATATAAGGCCAGATCTGTTTTTATATATAAATGGATCTGAAATATTTTGTTTTTTTTTGTGGCAGATCTGGTCATATATAATAATATCTGATGCAAGATCTGCCCATATATCTAATTTCATCTCTTAGCCATTTAAGCCGTTTTAATAAAAATGTATGTAAAAATATTTGTGTGTTTAATTTTTACAGAGCAAAATGGATCTGACTTTATATGGTGTGCCAGATCTGCCTATCTCCCATTGAGAGGTAGTCCTGGAACAGTTTTGCAGCTATTCGCGGAAACCTTTAAAAATTAATTTGTGTAAACTTAGTTTTTTTAAATAGTTGATAGGAAATATTAAGAAGAAAGTTAGAAAAAATATTAAAGAAAAAGTGGTTTATAGGAACTTCTTTGCATAGCTGCTTGTATTCTGCATAGGAGGTGTGTTCTAAAATTTTAAAACTTTACTATAAGAATAAGATTCTTAAAAAAACACTAGAGTCTTTTGAAATATGATTAAAATTTGTATATAATTTCATTTTATATAGTGAACCATAATTTGCAAGGGACCCGTATGTTTGAGGTTTCCTCAATAAACACAAAAATTAAAATTTTTGATAAAATTTACGGATAAATACAAAAGTTATGAAGAGTAAAGTGAAAAGTAAATATGCTTAATGTATTGAAATCTGTAAAATAAAGAATTTCTTAAGAAATCTTGACTGAAGTGAAACTAACCTAACTTAACGATGTTAAAAAAAAAATCTTTTTTAGTGGCATGCAATTGCAATTGTTACCTATCTTAAGACATTTTCAAGCAAATGTCAAACACAGTAGTAAATTCTTATTTAAAAATCCACTATTTTTCTAAATTTATTTTATTGTTGTGGGTTTAAAACTTATCAAAAAAGACATCCATATATTTATTGTTGTTATTCTTAATTTTTTTGCTCTATTCCATTTAAAATGATAACAATGTTACTTAAAGTTTGTAGTGGAACCTCTTAAATAATATACATAGATTCAAAAGTCTGATCTTGAATAAGTCGAAATAAAAAACTCTATAATAAATGATGCAAAACTTACAAATCAAGAACAACATTTTTAATTACATTTTTTTGTGGAGTGTTCTTTTAGTTTTTTCTTTATATTTCTCCATTTATTTGTTGGCAAAATAAACAACTTTATGATTTATTACAAAAAAACAAAGTTTTTGTTGCAGAAAAAGTTATTAATTCTAGATGTATTTAATAAGGTTCTTGTATGACTCTCGAAAAAAAAAATTGTGTTGTTTTCGATTATAAAAAAGAGTAGATAATTTTTTTTAATTGTCTTTAAATATTGGAAAAGTTTATTTTAGAAGATAAGTAAGTACGGTGGCACAAATCGGGGCAAAACATCTGACTTTTATCCTAAATATAACATTAATTTTCAAGAAACAATTTTTTTTAGCACAGGCATCCCAAGAAACATTTTTACGGACTCTCCGATACGTACGGATTCATGAATCCGGCTTCTACTGTACGTTTACGGTCCGAAAATACGTATCCGTCAAAGCCTGTACGTAAACGGAACATTAACGGATCGTATAATTGAATTTTCGAAAACAATACGTTTTTACTCCGTTTTGGTGTATCCGTTTATGTACCGTCAAATACGGACCACTGTTTTTCATCATTTTTCTTTCGTTGCTTTTGCTTAGTAATAAAAAACTAATACTTAAATATCCCTCAGGTAAATATTTATAAAATTGAAAACAAGTTTTACGATAATGTGTGCAAAATTATGTTGATTTGCAAATAAAAATATTTCCCGACAGCTTAAAATAATTTTGTGAAAAAATTTTCAAATTTGCATTGTTTGCTTCATCATATCGTAAGTACTACAATTTAAACCAAAATTAAATAGTTGTTTTATTTATTTCATGATTTTTATGGGCCACAATCGCTGTGATTGATGGATGGTAATTGTGCTGGAGATAAATATGGTATTTGTTGGATTTAGTTTATTTAGTTTTGTTATTTTAATTTAAATATATTTGTTAATAAATTCAAAGAAAAAAAATAAAAATTTGCTACTAACAATTAAAATAATATGCATTTACACAAATCCGTTTTTTATGGAAAAAACGGAATAAATAAGGATCCGTAAACGATCCGTCACTAACGGACTATTAACGGACAACTCCGTTTTTTATCCGATATATACGGTCCGTAAACGGTCCGTCATTGACGGACTTTCAACGGACAACTCCGTTTTTCATCCGATATATCCGGTCCGTAAACGGTCCGTCATTGACGGATTTTAAACGGATTCGAATCAGTTTTGATGTTCCTTAAAATCCGTTTTCTGGTCCGTTTACGGATAAAGAAAACGGTACGTAAACGGAGTTGGATTCCGTTTATGACGGACCGAAACCGGTACGTAAACTGTACGTATTGTTTGTTGGGATCATACTTAGGAAATAATGAGTTTATGCAATGTCAAATGTTTCCAAACTATTGACCGCAAATATAAAGATATTTGGAGAAGAATTGAAACATAAGTTTCTATTCAACAAATTATAATTGCTGTACACTAAGAAAAACTGAGTAAAAAGTTTTTAAACGGTTTTCAATCCCACTTTACTTTTTTTGTACTGTTGTTTTTTTTTTTTGTATAAAAAAATTATAACAGTACATTTTTCTGCTATTTACATTTTTCAAATTACAGAATTTTTACAAATTTTTTTAGCTAATTTCAAAATTCATTTTACAATATTTTGAAAACCGAATTGCTGAAATTAGTAAAGCAATTTACACGTCGACTGTCCTGCGGGTTCCAATCTATGGCTTGTTTTGCAATGTCGCTCGGTTGTTTACGCGATATATGTCCAATCCAATTCTATTTGCGCTTGCGTATCTCAATATGGATAGGTTTTTGACATGTTTTCCACCAAAGACTGTAATTTGATATTGATAGAGGCCCGAATATATGTAGAATCTTCCTTAAGCATTTATTTATGAAGACTTGTATGGACTTGTATGTCACGTGGTGCTGCATTCCACGACTCGCAACCATACAACCGTGTGGGTTTTACATTCGAGTTGAATATTTTTATTTTTGTCCTTATTGATATATATGATGAGTTCCACATTGACCTGAGTTGTCCGAATGCCTGCCTGACTTTATTTATGCGGCCAAGGATGTCGGCTTTGGAACCATAATTTTTGTCCAATATGCTTTCTAGGTTACAAAATGATTCTACTTCATCAAGTAATTGATTCTGAACCATTCATTTTTGCTTATTTAACCTCATTGCATTTGTTTGGCCGATATTTGTTTTCAGACAAACATGTGATTATAACAAACATGTGATTGCATGTCTGAAAAATTGTGAGTACGTAAAAAAATGTAATCAGATTAGTCATGGTCCTCCAGTCTGCCTTGAAGACCCCATGTAATTCCTCTTTTTTGAGATGTTGCCCCATTCATTACTATGTCAAGTACGCAGTTAAAAAGCTAAGCTGCCTTTCATAAAGAATCCGACAGGTGGCGTTTTCATATAGTTCTATAATGCGTTCCATATGGCTGCGTGATAAATCGTTTTAAACGCCATCTCGAAGTCTATTATTTAGGGAATTATTGTCATTTCTTTTTATTATGATAATATAGTATGGTTCAATTACACAGTGCAACACATAAATTGGTTCCTCTTTCGTACCCGGTTTTTTTGAAGTATATATCGAAACTAAAAAAAATCCGCAACGGACTTGGCCAGATTACATCGAAATTTTTTTTATGGACACCCTAAGTTTTTGAACCCAAACATGATTTTTTTAAAAAAGAAAATTTTTATGGAATCCATATATCATAAACCGTTCGGAATTTTGTTTTTATGTCTTTGGCAAAGTTGTATATCCAAACCAAAGCAAAAAAATTCTCACATGGACCGACCCAAAAAAATTGCATCCACTGCATCAAAATTGCAAAAAATTGGGAAAAACGCTATTTTTTTATGATTTTTTCATGATTTTGTCCTGAAATGGCTTAAATACTGGGAATTTAAGAAATCTTTCTTCAGCTAAATTATATCTAACAACAATATAAACAACTCTCTAGTACATGTCATCTTAATACGAACATTCCTTAACCCTAGAAAGCACATCTTTTTGCTCACACTTATTTTGCATAGCCAATGTTTGTCGTTTCGACAAAGAAAGACTATATAGGTTAATGCCGTTTTTGTTGTTACTTGTTTTCAAATTTACTATTTAAACATTTTATTGTTGTAATGCTGATATGTTTTTGAAAAAATGAATATATTTATTTTATTAATAAAAACTTTTCCATAGAATTTAAAATTTCGACCATTTTTGTAATAGGGGGACCATAGTTCATCAAAAAAATAGTGGTTATATTTGTGCAAAGAATTTTTTTCATTTTGTTGCATAGTGTAATCACACCAATTTTAAAATCCTTTTTAGGAAGATGAGGTGTTGTAAAAACCCAGTTCCACCTAAAAACCGCAACACGAAGATAAAACACACATGACAATCACACCCACTCAGAAACATTTTTTAAGAAGTTTGGCTATTTCCATATTATCATGAAAAAATAGCATTTTTTCCCAATTTTTTGCAATTTTGATACAGTGGATGCAATTTTTTTGGGTCGGTCCATATGAGAATTTTTTTGCTTTGGTTTGGATCTACAACTTTGCCAAAGACATAAAAACAAAATTCCGAACGGTTTATGATATATGGATTCCATAAAAATTTTCCTTTTTTAAAAAAATCGTGTTTGGGTACAAAAACTTAGGGTGTCCATAAAAAAAAATTCGATGTAATCTGGCCAAGTCCTTTGCAGGTTTTTTTTAGTTTCGATATATACTTAAAAAAAAAACGGGTATGAAGGAGGAACCACACGATGACCTTAAAAATGCTGCACTGTGTTATGTATGGAACGTAATATCGGCCAAATGAACGCATCGACCTCGGCGGCACACCTCCATCCGATGGTCCAAATTTTCGATGACGTTGAGGCATCTTGAATTGTTGCTGGCTTATCGACGTACACCTTTTCTTTCAAATAACCCCAAAGAAAGAAGTCCAACGGTATCACATGATCTTGGCGGCCAATTGACACCGCCACCACGTGAGATAACACGGCCATTGAATTTGTCGCGCAAAAGAGCCATTGTTTCGTTAGTGGCACCGTCATGTTGAAACCACATATAGTGCACATCCATATCCTCAATTTCTGGCTTTAAGAATTCCGTTATGATCTCGCGATAGCAAACAACGACGGCGAGTCGCGGTTGACGGCTATTCTGCTACACTATCGCGAACAACAGCAATGTTTTCCGCAGAACGAACTTGGCGAGCATGGACAGGTGTTTTCTCATTTCCTACAGACCCGATTTGCAGAAATATGTGCACAATTATCCCGATTGTGTACACATTCGGTCGATTATGCTGACCAAAAAAATCACAAAGTGCATTTTGATTTGAACGCTAATTTTCATAATAAGCCTGAATAAATTTATCGCGTTGCTCGGTTGTGTATCTTTCGATGGTTAAAATTGAGTTAGTCTGAAATTGAGAAATGTCAACTGAAATGCAGAAAAAACTTGACGTTTAGGTGTGGTTTACAATCAACATCGGCCCTTAAAATTTAACCACCCTTTATTATTAAGTGATTTTATTGCTTCGCAAATTTCGATAGTGCTTCTTTAGCGTTATTGTTAACCCAATTTCGTTTGTCACGTCGGGCCCTCCGCCTGAATTTTCGATTGAGGTAATTGTACAACTGTTGACACAATGCTTTGGCCGAACGCATACTGCTGTTATTAATTGAAGCTATGGCTTTCTTTCTCTTCAGCATCAGCCTTCAGGTTTCATCACTAATCCACTCTTTACGGGAGTTGCTCTTATGTTCCCATTGATCGTCTGCTGGGCGTGTTATTATCTTCTTTGTTTCCTCCCAACATATTATTATTCGGAAGCGTTGTTTTCAATGCTAACGTAAAGGAGTTTGCGACTGTTAAATCTTTGAGTTTATCAACGTTATATCTTCTTTGGGGGATTTCTGTGTTATTTGTGTTATTGCGGCAGCTTTTATGTCGATTAAAGCGATTAGCAAATGATAATCACTTCGACATCGGCTTCTCTTTTATTTTCTACTGATAGCGATTTGGTAGATCTGGTTTTCAGTCATCCCATCAGGAGAAACCCATGTAACTTTATGTATGAGGACATAGCGTGTCACCAATTACCAGATTATTCGTTGTACATGTATCCACTAGCAGTTATCCATTTTCTGTCAGCCGCCCTAATCCATGCTTACCCATAGTGCCTCTATACGGTGGTATTGTCTGTTCCAACTAAAGCATTCAAATCACATCATTACTGATGTTAATATCCTGGTAAGAAAGACATAAAATGATTCTTTTGTAGATAATTCGGCTGCTTCTGTGGGAGCGTAGCATTGTGTGTATGTAAGTTTGAAGGTGCAAGTACGCAGCCTTGCAGTTACAATCCGATCTGCATATCGTTTCCAGTCGATAAGAGCTTTCTTCGCTGCCTGTGACAACAGGATTAATTTGGGCTAGACTGTTAGAATACTCATAGATTGTATGCAGCAGTTTGATAAACCACGTCAAAGGATATTCGTTGGGTCTTGAAGTTCATTCATAGGACCTAAAGGATATTTTCAGGATCTCAAAGGATATTCCCAAGATCTTAAAGGACCTTCGAAGGAAGAAAAAAATGCAAGCCTGGGGGCTAAAACATTAAGCCCCAAAATGGGGCACCTTGTGCAAGCAAATATTTAATTTTCGACCGATTTTAAGAACATTAGGGTTGGGTCCACAAAAAGACTTTTACCCATGTGGATTATCTCTCAAATTGGATAACGTATTCGCATTTGAAAATTACAATTTAAAATTTCTGCCTCTTGTAATAAAAATTTCTTTAAAAACTCATATAGTGTTGCATAATATGCCCTATTTGTTAACTGTTATTTTCCCAGACTATTCCGAAATACTGCCATTTTTTTAACTTACATTTCAACTTTAATTAAATTTTGTCTGAATGCACTACCGCAATTTAATTAATAAAAAGTAGGCGCAGATACCCAAAATTATGTTTGCTATGGATGTGTGAAGTTTAATTGCAATCCAGTCAGCCGGTAAGAAATAATAGATTTATTTGCAAAATATTTTAAAAATACCCCCACTGTGCGATGTCATGAGCAAAATTGTGCATAAAATATTTAAATAAAATGTGTTTAATTTGTGTAATCGTAATAATTAAAAATGTTTGCTTTAAACAAAGATGTCGAAAAATTTATTGAATATTTATTAATTTATGTTTATGAGTTTATCTTGATAATACAATTTATTATCATGACAAATATTTATAGTTAAAATCTGTTTATAATTTTATGCCTTTAACCATATTTCTTTAAACAGCATTTCCATGTAGTTTGTGTGTGTTTTAGTATTTTTAAAGTTATTCATATTTTATAGGGACATTTATCTTACTATGTTTATTTTAAAGTTGTTAGCACTTTTCACTTCACATAACAACAAACTAAACTAAAAGACTATAAACAATCTGAAGATATTGCAGTAAATTGCAAAATCTTTATTTGTTTTTTTTTTTTTTTGTTTCGACAAACATTTTCTTATAGCTTTTTTTTGTTTATTCTTAGCATGGCATGGAATACTGGCTTTATAAATTCTAAATTACAAAAGAAAAATCAAAACACTTTTTTTTTTGGGTATTTAGTATTGTTACACTAAGAGAAAAATATATTTGTGTATATTTTATTTAAAAGAAAAAACCTTGTAGGAATTTTAAGATATTCCAGAGTTATTCAATGAGAAAAATATACAAATGTTTTTAATAAGATTGTTATATAAAATTATAGTCTATTGCAAAGTTTTATATTCGTCTGTTAAATATATCATATTATTTTGATGAGTGTATTTATATAGACCAACTCACGCTTAGTTTGCATATTGTTGATGTAGTGATTGTGTTGGTTGTACATAGAATAGTACATATTTTGTAGTTGATTCTTTGTCCACAAGAGTATTTATTTATCTTTAAATTTAGGAAAGTCATTTGGGTGTGTTTTTATACTTATGTACTTTAGTAGCAGTGTAATTTCTATTTGTATAGTGTACAATCTGAAATACTCAATGTCGCTTAACGAGTTTAAGATTAAAAGCAGCAAAAGTTATAAGTAGGACTTTTATTATTTGAATAGTGTCCCATGAAAATGTAAAATAAGTATTTAAAAAAGGGATATTAGTATTAGATTGGATTTGTATATAAAATTATTTATTTTTTTCTTTTATCTTTTAAGCCTATTAGGTATGATGATTTATAGCTAAAGTATATCAAAGGTTTATATTCAATAAGGGCTATCTACAAATATAAAATTCTTTAGGAATGCTATAAAGTGTATTATATATATTTTACTTTACAAATTTTTTTAAATATTTATAAAATACGTCTATTAATTTCTACAGATATGTTTTATGTTAAAGTTTTAAGTTTTTCGCGCTTCGGGTTTTGGTAGAAACGTGGTAAAATGGGGGTTCAAAGGTGAAAAAGTCTATATTAACTCAACCCCTAAACTACTTTAGCTAGGAACCTTAAATTTAAAATGTGTGTTTATTGCAGTATAACTTAATTCACTAAGGAGACACTTTTTATGATTTCCGCCATAAACAGAGGTTACAAAGGGAACCTGAAATATATAATCCTTGGTCACCGAAAAGGCAATTTCACCTGGATCGTGCAAACAATGAAAGTTCAGAAGGTTCAATGGCTCCCCCTTAACGACGTGCCCAAACATTTTTGTCTAGAAATTTAAAATATGTTTGCCTACTTTACCATCTATAATTTTCAATATTAACGTGATAAAAATAGAGCTAATAAGTATTGAAGTGTCCCCTTAATCCGCGAAAGCTTAAAACTTGAAATTGACATGTAAATTCCTCATTAGGTGTGGACATCTACTAAGAAGGGATTTTTGGAAATTAAGTATGAACTGGTTCGAAAATATAGAACGAAATTGGGCAAAAACTTATTTTATATGACGTAAAGGTGACAGCTCCACTAACTGAGATATATCGGCTAAGGGACTGTGGGTACATTTCATAATTCAAATTATTTTTACTGTAACAGGTTTTTACTTTGGTACTTTACATTTTGAATAATTTAAAATAACAATATTTCATTATATTAAATGTCAAATATTTTTGTATAAATTATCTATATCATTTTTTAATTTTAATAAATTTTAATATCATTGACGTTCTAACTTTTTAATTATGTACACGTTTTAATTGTCAAAAAAATGTTTTCTGGTAAATAAATTAAATCAATTTTATATAAAAATATATAAATAAAAATCGGATATTTATTTATAGGACTAGGCCCGAATATAGTACAAATTTTCTTCATATTTAGATGCCTGCTTTTTGGTCTCATATAACATTCACTACCTAAATTCTAACCAAATATTTACGGTTTTTAATACTATTTAAACCCAATTCAGATTGTACCTTCCTTTGGAAGATAGCTCCGAATTTATACCGATTCTAACTACTAAATTCAATAGGGTATGTCCATGTGCCAATGGAAACTTATGTACTACATTTCATCCGATTATCTTCGTATTTGCAACCTGTAGTTTGATTAATGTTCATGTAAGGAATTGCCGAAGAGTAGGGTTTATAAGGGGACTAGATCCAAATATTGCAAACTTTTCTTGAAGTTAGGAGGAGTGATTTATGGTTCCATATAACAATCCCATATATAAATTGTATCAGATATTTAAAGCTTTGAGTGCTTAAATACGTTTAAGCTAATTCGGAAAGAACTTTTCTTGGAAATATGGACCAATTCTAGGTAAATTAAATAGTATTTGTCCCTGGGTCAATAAAAACTGTTATACGTAATTTTATCCAAATATCTTTATAAAAGCACACGGACGGATGCAAGGAGGGAAGGGCATCATTAAATTGAATAAGGTTGGCACTTTGGTTTACTATAAGAAGGGTCTCAGACCGATATAGTTGGATGTTACAAACAACAGCACAAATTCATTATATCCTCATTACGAAAACAAAAAATTAGTAACACAGAAAAAACAGATTCATAGTGACAACCGAATTTCTTGCCAACTGAATACTTGGTTTGCAGCAACTGAATTATTTAGTTGTTGCAACTAAATGTATTCCTGATCCAATAAAAATATATGGTTTTAACCGAAATTCTATTGTATTAACCGAATTTTGGTCGCCACAAACAAATATATCATTCGCCCCAACCAAACCATTCTGTTGGCAAGAAATTCGGTTGTCACAATAAATCTGTTTTCTCTGTAAATCTATGTGAAAATCATACATGAGAATGAATTATCATATACCTCCAGGCATATTACAATATATGACCATATTTGATGGCTGCATATTTGTATATTGTATGCTTATATATGGTAATATATTGAAGGCATACGTGATCATAGATTGTAAGTCCAAATCTATGATCATGTATTCCCATGTATGATCATATACCATCCCATGTATTATCATGAATGTTCATATATATTTCGATTTTACATGGGAATAAATATATTTTTTTTTTTTATAAAATTTTGTTTTTTTTTTAAATATACTTTTAGCATATATGTAGGTAACCACATATTTTTCGCATGTTGGAGTGTATGCATTACTATTCGGTTATATGTATAACCACATATCTGGTGATCACTGAAGTATGGTCTAAATATCGCAACCGGGTTTTAGGAAAATAGAGATTCCAAAGGGGAACGTCTTGCACTTAACAGCCTGCCCGAACCGCTTTGGGTAGAATACTGAAAAGTTAAATATATGTTACATGGTGATCGGCTATTTCACTGGTAAGGTAAATAGTAAAATTTGACCATTTAATTACGCAGCTGAATCCGGGAGGTAAAAATTTGTAAAGTATTTAGGTTCCTTCTCCAGCGTAGATATCAATAGAAAAGAAAAGTATTATAATGGATTTCCTCCGACCATAATGAAATTTGGACATGTAATAGAAATTAATTTTCTAACTATGTTATTAGAAACCGTAGATAACACCTTTTGAATATAAGACCGCGATAAAGTAGGGTAGTAATGATATTTATGGGCAAATATTTGTTTCCTTTTTACCGAAACCCGAGCGGATTATTGTGCCATATGATCTATAATTCTCATAATGAAAATTTGTTCCCAACTGTAAGCTATGGAACCAGATCAAAAAAATATATACAATTTTATTTATATTTTGCGGCACATGGTTTCTAATAAAAATTTGTTAATCACTTAAGCAATTTTCGAGATATTGTAAACTTCACTAAAAATCAAAATTTTTCCTAAGCTCAGCAAAGTTTAACAAAAAATTAAAAATTTAAAAATGTTTTATTAGGAATGGTGTGTGAAAATACATAAGTAAAATTTTTTTTATTTAAATTTTAAAGGTGCAAGGCTTAGCTTCCTCCGAATGGGCTCAAATATTCACTATGTCAATTTTAGACATAGTGTCCGGGTTTCAATGAAAATACAAAGTAAAATTTTCATTTTTTGACGGGAGTTTTCAGATTTTCCGGGATTTCTCGACATTTTTCAATTCCAAAATCTCGGAAAATAATTTGGGAATTTCTGTTTTTTTTAGAAAGTGAAGATTCATATTTGTATATACTGTTACGATAGTTGAAGAATTTTGATGTTCTTAGGGATAAAAATGTTCACAATTCGCTGCAAAATGTCTTGAAAGAACCCTGATGACAGTATTTTTTATGCCAAAACTTAATAAGAATAAATAGAAGAAGAAAAATAATTTTTTCCTCAGCTACTGAAAGACTTATATTCTTTCAATTTTCTAACATCTCTGCACTGAAAAAAATCCTTGTGACATTTAAAAAAAATTGTTTATTTTTCTTACAATGAAAAAATCTATATGTTACATGACGATAATTTTTGTTTATTTTACGAAATATTTCGCACAACCATATACTTTAGTAAAATATACAAAATTTACAATTTTTTTTCGCAATTTTAAATTTTTTGCATCAAATTTAATTATTGAATAATCTTTTTAATAAAAAGAATTTTTATGGGAAATATTGCATATAACTAATAAAGACAATTTTTTAACAAATAATAAAATAAAACTAAAGTGTTTAATTGTTCTAGATTTCAAAAATTTCTAGTCACCATTTTAGTATTTTAAAAATCAAATATGAAAAGTTTAAGTTAGTTTTGCAAAATTAGTAAATTCTTGACTAAAATGAATTTCGCTAAATATATAAAAGTTTCGTATGTTCTACAAAAAAAGTAACTACGAAAGTTTTGTTTTCGTAAAACGTTACATAAATTTTTTTTCAGTGCGGATTATATGAAACTCGTGTATTCTAATATATATTTTTTTAAATACAGTTTGGGCAATAACGAACTTTTTTTGTAGTATTCATTCGAAAATAACGGTATATACAAATTTTCTAAAAATAACAAAATTTTTATTTTATAGTTCATCTTTTTGATACTATGAATATGTATTTTTAGTATGGCTCGAGATCATAGAAAATTTTTTTTTTCCAATGAAAAATTTTTCTTATTTTTATTAAGTAATCATGGAGAATACACAGAAAAGTTATTAGACACAATCTGAATGGAATGCATTTTCTACGCCCGCTACGACATTTTTCGTGCCGAAATGCTACACTCACCAAAAAAAGTCTGTAATGGCAACTGAAAATTTTGCTGTTATTACGGGAAATTCTGCTAATTTGAGCCCAGCGGTATTTTTTGCTAATCTTAACAACACATGTCTGCTGACGTTTAGTACAATGAAATTAGTAGAAAAATTAGTAGCCGCTACTAAATTTTAGTAGACTTTTAGTAAAGTGGAATTTAAAATCTGTTTGCTAAAATCAGCAAAAAAAAAAAATACTAAATATTATTAATATTAGTACAAAGTTTTAAATTTTTAACGAATTTATTATTTTGTTTTAATTTGGTAGTTTCTGTTTTAAAAAATATTTAATTCAATTTTTTTTTTTACTTTTAAGGTTAAATTTTAATTGTTTTTAGGGCTGATTTTTAGAACTAAAAAAACTTTTTAGTGCTATTTTACGTGGATGTCCTCTTTTTAGACATGAGTCGGTATCTTCACTTCCGATCACTTTTATAACCCTATGTAACATTTTAGGACAATTTAAGTTTGTATGTATAAGTTTTAATTATTAGAAATAACATTTCCTTCAATATCCAATTTTAAAATTAGTAATTTTAGCAAATCGGTTTTCAAAAATTTGTAAAATGATTTCTGAAATTAGCAACAAAAACGTGTAAATATTCTGTAAAAACTCTGTAATTTGTAAAATGTAAATAGCAAAATGATTTGCTAAAAAATAATGTTTTTACTAAAAATCAGTACAAAAATAATAAAGTGGGATTGAAAACCGTTTACAAATTTTTCTACTAACTTTTTTTTCTGAGTGTAATTGCAAATATCTCTATTTAACTCACAAATCAACGGAAAAAGCTATTTATGCTAACATACAGTTGATTTTTATTATGAGATTTACTATTTTCAAATATTTTAAAATTTTCAAATATTTGAAAAATAATCTCTTATACTAAAGAGCATTTTATTCTTTCTTTTTAAATATAAAAAAACGAAAATTTTGTAAAAGATTAACTTTTAAATGAGATTTTTAAAAAATCAATTTTTTATTTGATTGAACAAATTAGATTTAAAAATGTTATTCACTTTTCCATTCCGCTTAAATAAAAATTCAACAATAAGTATTTTTATCTAAGAATATTAATTTACGACTTGTATTTATAAATTTTTAATGTAATTGCAATTAAAACTTTAATTAATTTTAACAAAATACATTCATTTCACTTAAAACATTGGCTCACACTACGTATGAGTGATATTAATTGTAGTGTTTGAAATAACACTCATACGTCGTGTATACTGTACTATTAACAAATGGAAAGTAAGGGCTCAAACCAGTGATGCCACTTATATAAAAATTCGGTTGTCAGCACGAATCTCTTTTTGTGTATATAAACTTGAGTTAAACTTGAGTTATTGAGAATTTCATGTATTTTTTTTATATTTTTGATCAAATCAATTCATTTTAAATGTTTGATCATATGATTAAGAATTTTTAATGAAAATTTACTTATATTATTCTTAAGCTGCAATTCCCGTGCAAAACTCTAATTATCCCCCTAATATACATATTGTGTTCATTCATAGTATTTAAGTATTTAGTAAAAATAATAAGTATTTAAACAGCTGAAAGTTTCTCAGATTTAATGTATTTAATACTAATATCCCGATGCTGTAATTTTTACAAAAATATCGTTTTTGTTGATATCTTTTATAGCACAATTTTTTCAACAATGGTTTTATAAGTTAAACATGTATTTGCTTGGCATAATTTCAAATTTTCTTTTGTAAATTTATCTATATCTGTGTACGTATACATAAGTAGTTGTGCAAATGATGTTTATAGCCATATGAGTATACTATTTGCGTATGCAAATTGTCTCTTAGTTTGCTGATTTGCTTTTTAAATATAGAAAATTATAACATAAAGTGTTGCAACCAAAGTGTATTAGAATACTGAAAAATTTTGCATATTATTCACCAACCGCTGGTTTTTGGAATAAGATGACCAGTTAAATATTTGATATAATTCTGTGGAAAGCAAAGTTCAAAATGGCCTGGCTAATTAACCAAAGTTTAACCCTGCAGTACCGTTCTAAATTTTTGGAAAGAATATACACTTCGGTTGGTTTTCTCATAAATATTATTAGAGTCTTTGCTGTCTGTTATAATGTCAGAGTCTTCGCGGTCTGTTCATCCCCAACTAGGTAATCGGGATAATTCGCCGAGAAGATATCTAGCCGAAGATATTCGATGCGACTCAAGGAAATTTATAACCCCCAAGAGGGGATAATTAAGTGTGTTGTAACTTAAGTTTTTCGGGCCACGATTGAACTGTTTCAGCCGACGAAAAAACATGTTATGTTATAACATCATACACTTCAACATTAACGAAAATTACAACCTTTCACAATAAAAACCTTAGTACTGTTTTATATTATATTTTTTTTCATAGATTTTTTATCTCATTTGGAATATCAAAACGAAGAGATTTTATGCCTTTCTATGCTGTTGTCATGGGTTCTAGTCTTTTTCCCCTCCGACGCTTTGCAATCGTTTTATTGTTGGGTTGGCAACATTCATAATAGTCTATAGGAAAAATACACCAGAACTGCGGTTCATTTTACGAAATATTTGGTTATTTCGTCATTACGAAAAATTTTGTAATATGCATATAAAAATGACATATCGTAAAAAGTAGCAAATTCTTATTTGTATATTTCACAAAATTTCATAAAAATTTTTGAAATATTGAAAAAAAATATAAATATTTTGTTAATATTAAAAATAATTTTGTGCAAAAACAAAACTTAATAAAGTTTAATAAAGTTTTTACCATCAGCTGAGTGCAACAATTTTGTGGTCTTACAAATTTTTCATACTATTATAATAAAAATAATTTAAGAAATAATCTCTGTATTATTTTTAAAATTTATGAAATTTATAATAAACGAAAGTTTAGTAATATATACAAAATAATTGTATATTGTACGAAAAAAAAAAATTTACGAAAATTATTATTATGTGTGCAGTAATGAAGTTGTAACACTGAGTGACCGAATCAATAATTAATCGATTATTTCCTGCTTGCACAATTGAAAAAAGTATTGTCTTTGAGTTCTTCACTTTGTAATGGCAGGTATTTTTATAATTTATATCTGAAATATTTTTTATTTTTTTTTTAAAGAAAAGCAACAAATTTTTCCTAATAATTAATGAGTTGCTTTCTTTAGAAAGGGCATGGTGGTGAAAGATGAAAACGGCTTCAAATATGGCAAAAATGTAATTGCGCGATATGTTTAATTTGAGAACAGTTCCTGCTTGATAAAGGGATGGCGAACTTGTTGAAGGTTTTTAGTTTAAAGCTCTTTTATGTTATTTCGCTTCGGTGGGAACACAGAAGGAGAACGACGCGATATGTATGAGAAACAGAAAAACTTATACATATTATGTTTTCTAAATTGATATTAATGGTGCTGTCGCTAGAGATCGAACCTGCAACCATCTGCGTAACGGTCCAACGCGCCAAGTAAAAGGGTATAGTAAGTGAAAGGTCAGGGATAATCCCAAATTGTCCTTTATTACTAGGAATATATGTTGGGCTCATTCAACATTTGGATATTCTTTTTATATCATGAACTACTAAATGTCTTGTTGTGTAGGCCTCAACTACCTTATCTGAAATTTATTTAATTAAGAATGCAGTTAGATTCGGAAAGTGAGCAGTTAGTTATTATTCGTATCACGGCGATAAAAACAACATTACTTTTCTGTCACGCAAACAGAGGAGATCTGAGTGTGCCGGGGTATTTATTCGCGAGAAGTTTCTTTATGAACATCATCTTCGTGCAAAAGTTCTTTATGATCTTCAGGACTAAAATACCTTCTGGTTATTCATTAAAAGAGTACGGGATAATGATAGTTCACCTATTCCATTCCGTATAAGGGCTGACCAAATATTAACTGAGCTGGATGATAAAGCCGACATTCTGGCTGTTTTATTCACACAAAATCATTCTTGCTGGAAAGCAATCAATTACTACGAATCCTAACTTAAATAAGTGAGCGGGCTCGATTGAAATAAAAACACTGGTGTAGAAACAGAGCTCTTCGACATTATACCGTTTATAGGCAACCCTCTTATGCACCTTGTTCCGTACCTGTATGTTCCCATCATGTTGAAAGATTGTTTGTTGGTGGTCATCTATACACTAGGGCAGGTGTCGATATTAAGAAACCGGCTTCTCTTGATGTTCTGGACCAGAATTCAATGTAATGTTCGCAGGGAAAATTACACACTCACAATATATTTTCCGTTACCGATTGTAGTTTATTTAAAAAGTAATACGTAGAGTTTGTTATTAAATGAAGAATCAATTAAAATTCATAGAAATATATTTTTTAACTATTTAATTCAGTCATTTAAAAAAAAAAACTATAAAAATTTACAGACATTCGGTAGGAGATGATATTTTTTGTTAAATGTAAAATTTTATGTTGTCTGTTTCTAAAAATAGAACTTCATTTAATTCCTTTTTGTTTTTACCAAAATAGTTTGTTTATATACGATATTATTTCAATAAAAATTACAAGAAATTATTCAAGTATATTTACACACATAGAAAATAAATATATGTACATCTGTGTGTGTTGTGTTTTATAAAATTACATACAAATAAAAAAAAATTCAATTTAAAAAACAAACCACAAAAATCGTTTTTTCTACGTTTTGTCAGTTATAAATTAATGGTTATTTTAAAAGACTCGATTGCTTTTATTACTGTTGTCGATTATTAAGTACTGATTGAAAATAAACAACAAAATGGTCTGAATATAAGGAAAAAATAATAGTCTTCTTTTTGATTGTATTTTTGATCAATTTAATATGTATTTTAGATTATTTTTCTTAACCAGTGCAATATCTAACTTATTTCTTCCTATCTTCTCATTATTTATATCACGTATATTTTGCCTATAATTGAATTCAACTCATATAAATATATTTTGATGATGGTGGCGGAGTCTCCTTTTTTTAAGGTGAGTAATAACTTAGGACAAATTACGTTCTTAAGCTAATACAAATTTTAACCATTAGAAACATAAGTCACGGCATGTGAAACATGTTTTAAGTTTGGTCACCTTATTCATAATATTAATATTGTTATTATTTGAATTTACGCAAAATTGTGGCGACATTATGTGGTTTTTGTGTGTTGTTTATTATGTGTTGGATATTATCTGTAGTCTATGCAAAACAAAACAAAAAATGAATTGTATAACAGAGATGTGCAGTCAAAAACAGCAACAGTAAACGATATCAAAAACATACAAGAGAACTGCCCAGTATAAAAAGAGTAAAAGGATATCATTATCTTTTGCACTTAAAGTTCTTAAGAGACATGCCAGCTTCAGTATAGAAGAATGTTGAGTGGTCTGCTTAACTCAGATCCTTCACCTTATCCTTAGAACGAGGCTGATAGCGATCATCTTGTCAAAACATCACTTGATACATCTGCTCCTAGGGGGAAATCCGTGTTGAATAAATGTGCTGCAATGGAGCAAAATGTCCTGCTCGAAGCCGTTCAACAAGGCCAAGGCTTCGAGGGCGAATAAAGATTAAGCTGCTTAAAAATTTCAACTGCAACTAAGGGTTGTTAAATTTAAAGGGCCGTTGTTGATTTTGAATAAAACACAAATTATTTAGGAAATTATTGCCATTTCTTTTTATTATGATAATATGATATAGCTCAATTATATATGGAACAAAATATCGGCCAAATGGCCGCCGCGACCTCGGCGGCATACCTCCATCCGATGGTCTAAATTTTCGATGACGCTGAGTCATAATTGAGGTTCTATGCCATTAATGTGCCGAATTATCTCATCCTTTAGCTCTTGAATTGTTGATTTTGTATCGACGTATACCTTTTCTTTCAAATGACCCCAAAGAAAAAAGTCCAACGGTGTCAAATGACATGATCTTGGCGGCCAATTGATATCGCCACCACGTGAGATAACACGGCCATTGAATTTGTCGCGTAAAAGAGCCATTGTTTCGTTAGTTCTATGGCAAGTGGCACTGTCCTGTTGAAACCACATATCGTGCAGGGTCATATCCTCAATTCCTGGCCACAATAAGTTCGTTATCATCTCGCAATAGCGAACACCCTTCACGGTAAATGCTTGGCCGAACTCATGACACACTGTCGCGAACAACAGCAATGTTTTCCGCAGAATGAACTGGGTGAGTATGCACAGGTGCTTTCACAGACCCGGTGTGCTGAAATTTGCCCACAATTTTACCGATTGTGGACACATTTGGTCGATTATGCTGACCAAAAAAATCACGAAGAGCACGATATGAATTTTGATTTCAACGCCCATTTTCATAATAAGCCTGAATAACTTTAACGCGTTGCTCGATTGTGTATCTTTCCATGGTTCAAATTGAGTTAGTCTGAAATTGAGAAATGTCAAATGAAATGCAGAAAAAAACTTTACGTTTAGGTGTGGTTCACATTCAACATCGGCCCTTAAAATTTAAACATCCTTTATATAAGAATACAATTAGGGAAGCTAATATTCGAGTCTTGGAATACGTTTCTGTGGGGACATAGAAAACGTTGCTGAAGAATCAAGGTTGCGCAAGATTTTTGCAACCTCTCCGGTAACTTTAAACTACCTTAAGAATCCCAACGGGGTGTGGGAAACATTCAGTTTGGGGTCACTTGTCCTTTAACTTGATACACAATTTCCTGGCAGCTAAATTTTAGGTGTCTAGCCAAAAGGTGTTTTGCCGACCGCCGCCAATGAGGAGATTCTTCCTATCCTCGTAGAAATTTCCAAAAATGCGGTGTTGTCAGTAGTTACCTCGAATATTCTAAGAAACCGTTGTAACAAATTTTTCGTGGGATTTTCCAAAAATCCCATTTGGGACGTTAAGGCAGAGATTTTTTTGCCTTTTTCTCGCCCCGAAAGAATTTCTAAAAGTCATGTCTGAGTTAATGTCTAAGCCGGATGAGGAACATATTTTGCCCTTCATACTCCAGAGCGCACATGTTGAGGGGGCTGACTTCCCTTTTTGCCCCTGCCTGTCGGAATTTCCGAAAATCTCTTTTTAGCGGATGTCTATACCGGTGGAGGAACTTGCATACTTAATTTTAGCTTTCCAGCTCCAGAGGTTTCTGCTGGGCGCTATTGAGTCAGTTAGTGCGTGAGTCGGTCATTATTTTTTAATCCAGTGATTTTTATATTACTTTAAAAAAAAATGCAGAAACTATGCAGGTATCATTTTTGGTAATCCAAAAAAATAATGATAACATATGTTACCCCTTAATAGGGAATGTTTTTTACACTGGGTACAAAGTAAAGAAAAAGTGTTATTGCTGTGGTTTTTTTTAAATAAAGTGGTTGGCCAACTTTCTGGGAAAATGAGATTTCTTTTTTGAAATAAACACATAAGTTAATTGATAAGTAACTATAATGACAATAAAAGAAATTAGTCAAATTAATTTTATTTTAACTTTAAATGTGATGTGTCATAAAATATCTGAATGCTGCTGTGTGACTTTAAAAATTAGGGTAACTCGAGTGAATGGAAAAAAAAAACGAGGGAGTAGTAAGAAATCTGAATATGCAGTTAAATAGTTAAACTTACAAACAAGAGCCAATTGTTCAGTTGGACACAATCTTTATGTGAGTTTGAGTACTCTCACAGGCTACAACTTCCGTTACTTGGGCTCAGTTAACCTTTTAAGTCAATTATTTGTGTTTATAATTAATTGTTAATTAGCACACTACTGTAATTTAAAATTTTCTTTATATATTTTTTTAATTTAAATAAATGACGGTCATTTTAATTAAATTTTGTTTGCAAAACTTTTAATAAAGTTTTAATTCAATATTTTATTTATGAGTTTCATTAGATCTACTAGTGAAATATCAATATGCAACTGGCATCTGTCAGTTCAAACAAATTTTGCTTATGCTAATACATATTTACTAATTGTAAATATTTATTCATACGTATGCTAGTAAGATGTGTGTCGAACATTTATACATTCATAAATATCTACATGTATACACACACACACATACACACATTGAAAATCATTCATACATGAAAATATTCACAATATGACAGATACAATTGTTGTCTTGTATATTTGTTTCTTGTTGATGTTTGCATTTGTATGGATAAATATTTAACAGGAAATAGGAAGTTGCTTATCTGCGGCAACCAAATAAAGCGAAACAGGAAATTATGATGGTTTTCTGTAAATAACTTTATGTCAGTTATATTTAAATTTCATTTTTGCTTTTTTCTTTCTTTAGTATTTCTTATTCAACAAAAAAAAAACGACTAAGAAATCTTACTACATGAAATGAATAAATTCATAAGAAATTTGATATGAATGTAAGTAAAGCAAAACAAAAAAATTTATATTTGAGTTTAGTTTTAAAATTCAATTTACCAGGTCTTCTATAGTATCGCGCTAAAACTTCTTCAATGTTGTTTCTTAACAAATTTGAAATTTTTTTGAAAACATTTTTTAATGCTTGACTGAAACCTTTTTATTCTGTTGTGAATAACATTTAACTTTGTTGAGATGGAATTGAATAAGCATCTATTTAGTATTTTATGTCGTATGGCCTGATTATTGAATGTTGAATTCAAATTGAAATAAGCTTTGAATTAAAATTTTATATAGGAAACAACAACAACATATGTGTCACTTAAAGTCTTAGTTAGTAGCTGATCAGACAGACTCCTGTTTTTTTATAAATATATAATAACTGTGTCGGGTAAGTTCTTAGCGTATGAAAAATATTGTCTCCAAATAAAATTGGTTTAAAAATTACCTTATTAGAGAATTAGCACCCACTTAAAGAAGTACACATATTTTAAATTTCTTACCTCTAGTCAAAAGGGGTTTGGGCAGGCTGTTAAGGGAGAGACTTTTCTCCTCCTTGTAAAAAACAGTTTTCAACTTTCTAGCCAATGTGGTTTGTGCTGGCCGTCAAGAGAGAAATTTTGCAATTCTGTCCCTCTTTGTATGGATGTTTAAAATTCCATCTTACTTAAACTCAGCGAAGGAAGACTTCCGTATAGTATAATGAAATAAGTATACAAAATCTTAGTAAACCTTTTGTAAAGTGGAATTTAAAATGGGTTCGCTAAAATCAGCAAAAATCAAAAAATTACTAAATATTCTTAATATTAGTACAATCAAGTTAGTATAAAAATAAGTAAGAGCTACTAAATTTTAAGCAAATTGCAGTAAACTCAATGAATTGTAAAATATAGCAAAATATAATTTTTTTTTAAAAATTATTAAATTGCACAAATTAACACAATTGTTTTTACATACACTTGTTACACTTTAAAGCTGCTAATTTATTTTAAAATTGCCTTACGAATTCGAATATACAAATTTATATTTTTTTTTAAATTTTTTTTCAAAAAATATTTTAGACAAAATTAAAAAAAACAAGTAAGAGCGGCTAAATTCGGCTATGCCGAATCTTATATACCCTTCACCATGGTATTCTGAAGGAGATGAATACATCGTTGGAATCTACTACCTCATAGCTCTCCACAAACAAGCGGTATCCCCATTTATTTTTTCTTAAATGTCCAAAAATTTTAATCCAAAATAATATGTCATGTAAAATCTCAAATTTATATTTTTCCATATGTTTCAGCGCTTTTCTTGTCAAATTTGGCATTTTCTAGGCAAAAAAAAGTTGGCGACACTACTATTTATTTTATATTTATATCATTCACAATAGTTGTTAAACGTATTTAACCTACGTATTTATCTTCACACTCTTATTAAACAAAGGGATTTTACTGGAAAAATTAGAGGTAGTCCTGGTTTTTTGCTAATATCTCAGCCATTTATTAACCGATCTGTCTGATTTTTAATAGCAAACAGAAATGGATCACATGTAACAGAAATAAAAAAGAATCAAGTCCTCATCATGTCTGGGTTCTTCGGAAAACCCATTTCAACACACAGACGGACAGACGGACAGACGGACAGACGGACAGACGGACATCGTTAAATCAACTTCGCTTTTCATATGGACCCAGAATATATATACTTTATAGGGTCTAAGATCAATATTGTAGAAATTACAAACGGAATGACAAACTTATATATACCCTTCCACCTATGGTGAAGGGTATAATTAAATAGTTTAAACATAAACGAATTTCACATTTTGTTTTAATTTGCTTATTTTTGTTTTGCAAAATATTTTTAGTAAAGTTTTTCGATTATAAGGTAAAATTTTAGAACTAAAAAAGTTTTTAGTGGTATTTTAAGTGGATGCCCTATTTTTGGACATAAGTCGGTTGTGGAAAGTACCTTCACTTTAGATCCCTTTTTTCAACCTATGTAACATTTTAAGGCAATTTAAGTTTGTATGTATAAGTGTTAATTATTATTATTCAATATCCACTTTTTAAAAATTAGCAAATTTTTTTTCTGATTATTTTGGCAAATCGGTTTTCAAAAATTTGTAAAATGATTTCTGAAGTTAGCAACAAAAATTTTTAAATATTCTGTAAAAGCCCTGTAATTTGTAAAATGTAAATAGCCAAAAAATTTACTATATAATATTTTTTTTACTAAAAGTCAGTAGAAAAATAGTAAAGTGGGATTGAAAACTTTTACAAGTTTTTTTACAAACTTTTTTTTCTGAGTGTACATACCAAATTTCAACTTCCTAGTTCAAGTGGTTTTGGCAGGCCGTTAAGGGAGGAATTTGCCTCTTCCCGTGAGATTTTCCAAAAATCCCGTCTGCTTATTTCTACGATGGAGGAGGAACTACATTTCAAACTCCTTCCTCCTTAATCTTAAAAATTTTTGCCAAATCTCCATTAGAAGGCAAGCAACAGTTGTTTTAAGATTTATCATCTCGGCGATTCTAAGCCTTCATCTTTCACCACCTTTCATTTCTCCTCTATCCCCTTGCAAATGAAAGCTTCTCTTTAAAGAAAAATAAAAAATGTTATCAAAAGAGCACAAATTTGTATCATGTCGTCGGTGGTCCTTTGTGGAACATACTTTTTCACAATTAATTGAAACAAAAATTTCTGAGTGTATATAAATATAATTAGTTAAAAATCGAATTCATTTTTACTTTAAACATAAGTTATAGCAAAAGAAAATCAGATAATAGTTTTTGGCACACTCTGTAATACAGTTTCGTTTTCCAGCCGGGGTAAACACAGAAAAACATAAAATATTACATATAACAGAAAATATCAAATACTACTAATATCAACTCCTACTGTAAATTTTTCTAGTTTGTTTTTTGCATGACTGATTCAAATAGTTAAAAAAATATATTTCTATGAATTTCAATAAACTACAGTCGGTAACGGAAAATATATTGTAAGTGTAGTATTATATTAACTTCTTTAAAGTCAAAATGTTTTATAAAGAATTCAAAAATTATATAAAAATATTTTCGTAATGCTATATCATAGACGACGAAATACAAAATCTAAATACTCTTAATGACAAAAAAATCACAACTTTTATTTATCGCCATCATTTAAATTTTACTCATCAGCTCTAAACGTTTTGAGGGTTTGTAACGTGCCGTTACGAATCTACTTGTCCTCATACCCAGTATTAGAACTTTTACCCATACCTAATATTATACTTATAGCAACACCTTATATAATTCTCATTAAGTTGGGAACATTATTTACATATAGTGATAAAGTTAAAGACTGTTAGGCGAGTTAGAACCAAGGGACGAATCGTGTAATATTTCGACCCGAAAACGAAATATTGCCTGATCTCTCTATTAGTCGTATTATTTGAACACGAGAACCGTTGCTTATTCTCGTTATTAGCTAGTCGTATTGCTTGAACACGAGAACCTTTGTTTATTATCGTCGTTACCCAGCCATATTATTTGATCGCGAGAACCGCTGTTTATTCTCGTTTGTAGTTAGCCGTATTATTCAAGTACGGGAACCATTGTTTATCGCCGTTGGGTGCTAATCAATCCAACTAGCCGAGCCGAAACCCTTTTTAGAGTTCGGTAAATATTACCTTCGGGTAGTGCCCATCACATCCGATCAAAAATCGCATAGTGTTCTATAGTAAATCTTGCTATTCGAACTACAAAACGTGGTTTCCTCTAAATCCGTGTCGTATTGTCGGCCATCGTGTATTATTTTATAATTACCTCCAAGGAAGCAGACCTTTGGCGAACCAGGACAGTTGAGCTATACCCCCGCTGGAAAATAAACTGCATCACAGGTTTCACTACACTAAACAAATATTTTAGCTTAGCACAGTGTAATTTATACCTAAACTTTTCTAAGACAAAACATTAAAATTTTTATAAAATGAATTTATATTAAAATATTTTGTATATAAATTTCTAAAATTTCACAAATAAAAACTTTTCCACTTTATTTTATGAAGTATAAATTGTATTTAATATCATAAAATTGATTTCAGGCTTACTAGCGTCAAACTTCGCCATCTCTAGCATAGTAAAGGCTACCCCAAAGTTTACGCAAAAAATTAATTTGTTATAAAAAACAAACTTTTGAGCAATATCCAGAAATTAATACACTGAAAAAAAAATGCCAAATGAGTTGAAATGTGATTGTTGAATATTTTGGGTGTTCCAACCAAAATTTAGTTGTGTTAATTTTAATTTTGTTTGTGGAAACCAATAATCATTTGTATTTACCGATTTCAGTAGTATAATGTGTACTCAATATTAAGAAGTGGCTTGAAAATTTATTCAAGGTAAACCTAAAGGGTGTCCCAAAATACATGCAAAATGTAATTTTGTTAAAACGCAGACGCTCATAATTAAAAATTGGAATTTTTGTTGATTCATAAAGTACATCGAGTAAATGGTCTTCACGACGTTACCCAAATAAGAATTAAATTAGCACATGAGGCATTGCGTGGTCGTTCAGTTGCCCATTTTGGTTATCAGAATTGGCCTCCCAGATCATGCGATTTACGTTGTTGAACTGTTTTCTGTTACGAAGCGTGTGTAGATCCCTTGACTAGCCCCGCATGCAAGGAGAAAATTGATAGCAGTTATGCTAAATTTATAAAAAAAAAAAAATTCAGTAAAAGAACGCAAAGCCATTGAAGCCATTTACCTCATATGCCATTCCATACATAACATATTCCTATTAATAAATCAACAAATAGTTTATAATTTTCTATATTTCATTACATCATTTTTGAAATACCCTTTATATTTACTTTGGAAAAAAGTTAAAGCGATTTTTCAATATTTTAGCTGTAAATTGCTAGTTAAATATTTAAAAGGTTTCCTTTAAAACATTTGTTTCCTTTTTCACTGCCTAAATACTAGCAAAGGGATTTCAATGATAGGGTTGAGTACATACATGTTATATATGTGTTTGTCTGAAACAAGAGTGTATTGAACCATTATTCATTGTTAAAAATAACTTTTACATATACATATAAATTTGTATAATTTTATTTTGTATAGAATTCTATCCTAAGGGTATAAAATTTGATACAATTTTGATTTTTTTTGAAAAGCTGTACTTACTTGATTGACTACTGTATGTTAAGTTAGAAAAAAAAACTATTGATGAACAGTGATGCTAATTTGTTTGATGTTTAAAAAGGGAATATTTAGAAAGAAGGGTAACCGTACATTACTCCAAACGGACATTTAGGTATGTGATGAAAATCGAAACGAACAGCTTTTGTAGAATTTTTAGTTTTATCAGAATTAAATTCACTTCAAATTATTAAGCGTGGGTGCGAACTGGCTAAATAAAAGTAAACTAAATTCAGGTTTCTAAATTTATTTAAATTTTAAAATATTTTCAAATATATCCTAAAACAATTTTAAACCCTTTTGTCAATTGCTATTTAGTTCAGAAATTATTTATCCACCTCGCATTGGGCCTAAATATTAATTTGTATTACTCAAAACTTTAAATTTAGGCGAAAAAAAATTATTTTTTAAATATTAGCAATGAAAATCCGATCGTCTTCGTTTTCGATTTTCATTACATACCTAAATCAGGCATCTAAATATTTAAAATGGTTTTTTATGACCATTTGCAAAGTTGTTATTTTTATTGGGACTAAAATTCAATAATTCATAATTATAATATCTTTAAATTTATTATACAAATTTTTTCATCTGAAGGTACCCTTTTATTCCGCAATATTTTTGTTCAAATTTTGATATTATCCTAAAAATCATTAGTATGCATGTCGTATTCGAAGGTGGTGTAATATATATTTGAAAAACTCAAAAAGCGTTTAATTTTTATTAAGAAAAAAATTTTAAATATATATTTTAACTCTGTTTTTACCGTGCTTTAATTGTAAAGCCTACGCAGAGAAAACAGATTTGTGCAGACAACCGAATTTAAAGCCAATCGAATGGTTCGGTTGTGGTAACTAAATTTTACGGTTGCGACAACTGAAAACCAATTGAGTCATGAGTAATTTCACTGCAACAACTGTATTTCGCTTCCTTTAATAACAATTTGGTAGTCACAACCAAAAAGATCTGCTGCTGCTACTGAACCATTCGATTGGCAACAAATTCGGTTGTCAGCACGAATCTGTTTTCTGGGTGTATGAAGTATTTCTTCATTGTATAAGCCTATACCCCAAGGAACACACATTTTAAAATTTAGATTCCAATATGAAGGTGAAAAATTTTCCCCCCCAGTAAAAATTTTGTTAAATACATGCTAAATTTTAAGTTCCTAGATCCTTTCCCTCTTTTAACAATCTTTTTACGAAGTTGTAATTGAAATTGCAAAAAGTAATAGCTATCGTATTGAATTTCACTACCATTGATAACGTAACAATTGAAAAAAAATATTTATCATTGGCAGATAAGATTTTCGATTAAAATTAAGTAAATCGCTGAAATGAAAAATTCGATAAATATCTCTAAAATCGAGGCTTTCCACTACATCTTCCTCTGTGTCAACTGTTTAAATTTCAAGTGTTCTCCATTCCATTCTATTCCACATCCCTTTACTACTAATGTTTCAATTTTACTCCTTCCCCGTTTTATTGCTCTTGTCTAGTGTTTAAATTGCACTTGTTTCCGGTTCAAATTTATTTCATTCCCTGTCTCTAGTGTTTTAATTGCATTTGTTCCCCGTTTTATTTTGATTCGCTGGCTTCTTATAGTCTTTAAATTACACTTTTTTCCCGTTTCATTCCGGTTATCTATTATTTCAACTGCATTCTTGCCTCCATCGATTTCAATTTCACTCGTTTCCTGTCTAGTATTTCAATTCCACTTGTTCAACATTTTATTCAATTTTAGTCCACTTGCATATTGTTTCCGTTCTACTTGCTCATCGTTTCATTCCATTTTGTGCGAATGACGTTTCACTCCATTTCTTTGCCAGTATTTAGTGTTTCAGTTTCACTCGTCCCCACTTCATTTCTTTCCCCTTAACTAGCATTTTAATTGCAATTATACCAAAAATGGATTTTAGATTTCGAGTTTATATCTAAAGGGGTTTGGACAAGCCTTTTTGCTCTCCTTGTAGAAATTTTCGAAAATCCCGTCCTATTTTTTTTTTACCACTTTGCTGTTCCTCATAGCAATTTCCGAAAATCCCCTCTTATCAGTGAAAAATTTAATTTAAATTCAAAGAGGATTTAGCAGGCCGTCAAGGGGAGACTTTTTCCCTTTTTTTCCTTTCTCCACAGAAACTTCCAAAAATTCCGTCTTATCAGCGAGTTAGCTCATACTCCAAGAAAGACATTTTTCAAATTTTAGGGTTTGGTCAAAGGGGTTTGGACAGGCCGTCGACGGCAGACATTCCCCCTTTAGTCTCTCTTCTTAGGAATTAACTAAAATCAGGTATAATCAATAAGTTAGACCAACTCCAGCAAACATATAACACATCGGCTAAAAAGTCCGTAAGATAATCAATAAAACAAGATTTTTTTTTGGCAAAATCCGACTTTATTCATCAACATGGTCTCTTGCAGGAGCGTACATTCACCCCAAAGACTTTCTAACATTTCGATACATTTTTTACAGAATGATTTACCTTTGCCTCTAAATAGGGCTCTGCTTCGGTAATCACATATTTATTTGAACTAAATCTCTTTTCAGCAAACATATTTTTAAGGTCTAAAAAAAGGGAAAAATATCTGGGAGCCAAATATGGCAGTAACGGTGGGCGCGGAAGCAACTGAATGTGTAATTCGTGCAATTTGGCCATCTTTTGGATGTTGTTTTTGGTGCACTGTCAGCAAACGCGGCACCCATTTCAAAAACAGCTTTTTCATGAATAATGTTCATGCAAAATAAAGCAGACACGTTCCTTCGATATCTTTAAGGTATCAGCTGTCTCCTGGCACTTCTTTTTACAGTCTACCAAAACGATTTTGTCAACTTTTTTGATGCTTTCCGGTATCACCACCTCTTTTGGGTGAACAGATCGTTCGGCGTCATTGTGTTTTTACGACCACGTTTAATGTCAGCAAACCACTTTTCTACCATTTGTCTCGATGGAGCCGAGCCCGAATAAAACTTATCAAGCCAAGATTTGGCTTAAACTGTGTTTTTCCCATTAAAAAGCTAAAAGATAAATCAGCACATGATTTTTTTGCGATTTTTTTTTCAAAATCGAAATTAAAAATATTTTTTTTTTCTATTTATATTTTCCTTATGATTTTTTTTAAGTAAAAATAAATTTTATATTGTTGAAGTCTAATGCAAGTAGATAATTAAACGTATGCGTTGTGTTACAAATAAAATTAAATAATAAACTATTGCATATTTTAGGAAAATTTAAAAAAACCAAACTTTTGCATGAAACTGCATTTTGGTTTACAAGGAAATTTTTAACAATATATATTTGAATAGAAAACTTCAATTAAAAGCTGAAACCTGAAATATTTATTAAATCAAAAAAAAAAAAAAAAAAAAAAACAACAATAAAACTAAAAACTTTTCAACGAAATAAAAATGCTATTACGTTGTTGCATTGAAAAACTTTATACACAAAATAACACATTTTGCACATAACAAAAACCACAAAATCAACATTTTAACGAAAGATTCATTGAAACTTAATATTAACCCATTGTAGCTAGTTTAGAGATTTGGTTTAAAATAAAAAAAAATATTGTATCAGTAAGTTTTTTTTTTCTAAAGCATACACTAATTTGTTAAATGTTTTAAACCTCTTAAAAATTATACATTTTAATTTTTCCCCCAAATCTTTTAACACGAATCCCTTTTTGTAATAAACTTTGCTTACAACTTTAATTTAATATTCGTCCTTAAAAAGGTTATGCCAGTACACAGAACACTACTTTAAAAAACACAATTCTTTTAAATGTTGAAAATGTAATTTAAAAAGGTGTTTGGTTATAAATTGTTCAGTAACAAATTTTACTTTATTTTTCAAATCTTTCGTAAACCATGCTAACGTTTAATATTACAGAACATTGTGTAACTTTTTTTTATTTTGTTGGCAAAACACTTTTGTATGCGTTTGGTGCGATGTGGTTTGCTTATACTTTTGGCTTATTTTAAACTCAATTAAGCATCAATTGCAAACAGTTGATGTTAAAATGCAGTAGTTTATTTAACAACACAACAAAAAAAAAAAAAAAATGAACAGTAGTATATACTCCAACCTCCAATGGTGAAATGCTATTAAGTGGGCTGCTGTTATAGCAAAAGATTCAGTTTATATTGGTTAAAATGCAAGTACCTTTACGTTATTTTGTTGCTGCATAAGTCATGATCCTTGTCGTTGTTCATTTTCAACTTCAATGTTACACACAAAACAAAAATCTGCCAGTTGTATGTTCGTTGAGTTGTGAGTGAAAAAGTTAGTTTGCACTTTAATACCTCTATATATTTTTATATTGTTCATTTTAATTTTGTTTTTTTTTTTTTTTTTGTATATGCATTTCTTATTGGTGTTGCTGTTGAATGAATTGCAATTGTGTTGCAAACCAACAAAATTGTAAAAAAAGTGGTAGAGTTATTTATCAAAGAAACTTATTAGAGCATCAACTAACCTGTAGTTAAAACTTTTAGTTATTAAGTTGGTGTATTTTGTAAATAAACTTGTGCTAAAGATACATAAATATGAGACATTTCATACCAACTGTCCAGGAGAAATATATTTATTTTAGGCTTTTTAAAAATTTTCCAAAAATTGGGCGTAGTAGGCATTGTCGAATACAAAATATTTTTAAATCAATTATTTATTTTTATGAAGGGGATTTGGAAAAAAAAGTTGAAAATTTTACTAAAAGAAAATTAAGATGTTTTTCTTTCGACTTAAAAAATTTTTGCGCGTTAGGCGAATTTATTTTTGAGAAAATATTCGTTAAATATTGTGAATCGCAATTATTCAATCAAAATTAAATTATTTCTTTTCTGTATGAATACGTATTATTTTCCTAATTATAAATTTTTACTAAATATTCTCTAAAATGAAGCCGAGTAGCTCGATGGAATTTTTTGAAATAATGGAAAAAGGTTTAGTGTTTTTAGATATAAAAATAAAAAAATGTTTTGGCCAGTTTTATATCATTCTAAAATTTATATTTATTTTTAAATTGCCTATACAAAACTTGTAACGACAGAAGTTTTTCCGTTCGTTTCTGTTTTCACACGCTATGCATTTCACTGTGCTACAACTTCTACTGTCTGATAAGAACGTGTGCCGTTCTACATTACATTTGTTTAGATCCTGCGAGTATCTTATAAACAATTTATAAGCTCCTCCCGGTAAGCTGTGACCGCAATGTGAGGTCCTGCGAGTATTCTTTGAGGTCAAGTGAATATCCTGGAAAAAGCATTTGAGATCCCGCGAGTATCTTTTGAGATACAGCAAAAATCCTGTGTATATCCTTTGAGGTCCTGTGCGAATTTTTAGAGGCTCTGCGAATATCCTATGAGATCCTCGCACTTGATTTATATAAGTAGGCGTGTCTTACCTGATAATATCTATGGGAGGTCTTTTGAGTATTCATTAACTCCTGTGGGAGTCCTTAAACGTGGTTTTTTGAAATACCGGGTCACATACTCTAAAGGTCCGATGTACAATCGTGAACGAGATTTGTGCAAGGAAGTGTATTGATTTAGGTTACATCCTTCGTAGGTCCTGGAACGATCTGTTAAGATCTTTGGATAAACGCTAACGAGATACGGACAAGGATTTGTGCCGTGCAGGATCATGTCCTTCGAAGCTGCTTATAACGAGGAAGTGAGTCGTACCAGCTCATGTCCTGCGGACTTCCTAGTAGGACCCCGACATGAAGTTTTGTTGAAGAGATGTGCAGTTCCAAGTTACTTCAAGAAAAATACAATGAGTATAACGCGAGTTTACAGTAAATATTTCTCCTTCCCTTTCTACAGTTCTACACCCAGAAAACTGTATCAGTTGTGGGTACCGAAATTATTGCCAATCGAATTATGGCGGTTACGACAACTATCTTCATATTAAATTATATTTTTAGTCGTGAAAGCCAATATTCAGTTGTCTTCCACATAAATATCATTACCTTCCACAAAATTTTATTTAACGAAAAATTTAATTTATTAAATTTTTCTGTTATCAAACCTGGACATTTAGATTCGTAGTTCACACTCTTACATTTTAATATTTAATTTTAATTAAAAAAAATTTAAATGTTTGCCTTTTTCGGGAGATTTGAACTCAGATATTCGGAGTACTAGGCTACCTCTCTGTCCACTATTCTACAAACTCTTGTAAATGCTGATGGCTTATTTTAATACCAATCATTAGTGGCGTCTAAAATCAATACAATCCACAATTCGGTTGACTCCATTGAAACCCTAGTTTCATGGCATATTTGATAAGGATAACGGTATTTGTAGTTACTACTTTCAAATATTGATAATTTTTTAATCATTTTGATTGATTGTACCTATTTTCAACTACATTAACTTAATAAATGTTTGCCTCTACTGCACGCAGTTAATGACCGAATTTTATTTTTAAAATTGATTGGAAATACCAATAATTTGATAATAGTACTTTTCCCTATTTATAATTCCCACACTCACAATATATTTTCCGTTACCGACTGTAGTTTATTTAAAAAGTAATACGTAAGACTTGTTTTTAAATGAAGAATCAATTGAAATTCATAGAAATATATTTTTTAACTATTTAAATCAGTCATTCAAAAAAACAAACTTTAAAAATTTACATACATTCAGTAGGAGTTGATATTTTCTGTTAAGTGTAGTATTTTATATTTTCTGTTTCTAAAAATTGAAATTCATATAATTATTTTTTGTTTTTTTGTTACCAAAATAGTTTGTATATATACAAAATTATTTCAATAAAAATGACAAGAAATTATTCAAATATACATACACACAAAGCCAATAAAAATATATACATCTGTGTGTCTTGTGTTTTGTAATAACATACAAATAAAAAACTTTCAATTTGAAAAACAAACCACACAAGTAGTTTTTTCTAACTTTTGGCAGTAAAAATTTGATGGTTATTTTAAACGACTTTCTATTGTTTTTGAAAATAAACAACAAAATGAGTTGAATATAATCAAAAATAAGTAGTCCTCTTTTTATATGTATTTTAAGCTGTTTTTAGCACAATAAAAATAAATCTTTATGGTTCTGATCGAATTACAACCAATCTTTTCTCTTGGTGTACAAAGAGATCACATTCTGCCACAGTCTAAGCTTTGGTTCTGAGAAAATGTGTTATTGAAGCTCACCTCCTACTTGAGTCCTGAGAACACCAAGTCAATTGTCCCCTTGTTAAAGATGTGCCGCGCCTCTTTTAGTTCCTTATTAGGTAATTACTTGGCTCTTTCTGTACTATACATATAAGATAATAAATGAGGTTATAAGGAAACACTGTCTCATTCTCTCTTGGTGATTTAAATAAATTTACGGAACGATCCAAATCCCTACGATTTAAGCGCAGCTAATAAATAATTCGTCGCTACAAACTTTATTGAAATACGAAAATTCCCAGCGCCTCCTAAATTCCATTACAAAATAATATATGTATTAAAAAATTTGTCAGAATTTGAACTTTTTCGAAAAAAATTGTTCTATATTTGATTGGTTAAAAAAAAATACTGTAAGTTTGACATTAATCCGAAGTACTTTTGGCTACAGCGGAGTGCCTCTTATATAATAACACTGCACAACAAGTTTTGTCTACAGATTTTTACTAAAGCTTTGGCCTTTTGAATATGAATCTGGAAAGTTCTATCAAATCGCATATTCGAAACACGTGCCTTTCTTTTTGTTGACCTGACCCAGGACCAAACAACTTACGGTTCAATTTATAATGGAGGTAGCTCTAAATCTTTCGTTAGTCTAACGGATTTAAATTTTAGATAAAGTTACCTTTGATTTGAGTATAAGAATGTCGGAAAATGTTAAAGGACATTAGAAAAAACTCGAATTTTTTTTTTTTAATTTTTGACATGCTGGTTTTTTATTTACACACATTGCAATTTACCATAGTTGAAGATTTTACGAATGTCACTGTAAATTCTTATAGGATATTTTACCTATCCAAAATCAACAGGGAAGAATGCTGTCCCAGATCACTGTTGAAAGTCAACAGGGGTATCGTGCTGCCTCAGGTTGCCGGCTTCCCATAGACGCAGATTAACAGAGGAAATGTATTAATTCAATAATATTTTTAATTGAAAAATGTTAGCAAAGCCCAACATTTGGGCCCAGAAGTTTTTTTGTCATGATTTAGTTCAAATAGTTAATTGCCAACCTTTGGACATCCTGAATATTAACAGCAAAAAAGTGCAGGCACTAAGGATGGCATTTCGTATAATTTTCTACACTCACAATATATTTTTCGTTACCGACTGTAGTTTATTAAAAAAGTGAAACGTAGAGTTTGTTTTTAAATGAAGAATATATTTTTTAACTATTAGAATTTTATTAGAGTTCGTTTTTTATAAGAGTTTGTTTTTAAATGAAGAATCAATTGAAATTCATCGAAATATATTTTTTAACTACTAGAATTTTTCATTCAAAAACCAAACTATAAAAATACCGACTTTCAGTAAAAGTCTATATTTTCAGTTAAATTTATAATTTTATGTTTTCTGTTTATAAAAATAAAAATTCAAACAATTAATTTTTGTTTTTTTTAATGAAAATTGTTTGTTTTTACACAAAATTATTTAAATACAAATTACAAAAAAATTTTCACATGTACATACAAACATAGAAAAGGAAAATATGAACGTATATTTGTGTTGTGTTTTGTAATTATATACAAATAAAACAAAAATGTGCTTAATGAATGTTCCAGACTTACCCCTCTATTAATTGATTAAAGTGTCCAGTATGAATATGGTCTTAATATGTCTAATGTTATAGGAACACCCGAATTCAAAGTAGTTTTTAAACTACTAAGTTACTTTAGTCGAATCAAGAGGTTAAAAAACAAAGGACGATATTTTGGAAAATCGATTTAATGGTACTTTCTTGGCTGCAGATTATAAGTATAGGAAGTCAAAATACTTTAAACAAGTGTTAGTAATAGTCTTTTAAAATTGCGAAGCATAAATTAAATCTTGTTTTTATAGTGTTTTGGATGGTGTTGAATAAACTTGTAAACAGCCAAAGGTCGGGTAAGTATATTTTTCCCCTAAAACTAAATAAATCTAAATTGAACCTTTATATAGTTTAACTTATAACTTTTAAATCTCTAAAAAATTTTTCTTCATTCACAATCCGCTACTTAATAGGTCTTTTGTAAATTTGTTTGCTTATAAGATTTTGATCATACACACAGAAAACAGATTCATTGTAATTACCGATTTTCTTGACAACCGAATGGTTTGGTTGAAGCCACCGGTTGAAACCAAATATTTCTAATGTATCAGGAAAACATTTGGTTGGGACAACTAAATAATTCGGTTGCTGCAACCAAAGCAATCAGTTGGCAAGAAATTCGTTTGTCACGATGAATATAATTTCCTTCTGTAGGTTATACTGAGGTGAAACAAAATAATTCGTTGTGTATAGTGCTAAATAATTTATAGCTATCCCAGCGGGATAAAAGGGGCCACTTGGGAATTGGCACCTGTCCCGTGATAGGTTAAAACTGGACCTAAAGTACCTACCACGTAACCGGTTTAAGAGTCATGACATGTTCTTTTAGACTTGTGCTGTGACGGGTCACAGATAGCAATTGACCCCCTTCTAGGACAAGCCCATGTTAAAGTGACCGGTTCTTTTCATATAAAAAAACCGGTCCCAATCACAATGAACCGGTGGCGTGACGTGTCCTGTGATAGGTCCTTTTCCGGCAGGGTATCTGTTGTATGAACTTACGGGGAGTAGTCACAATTGTGTACCTTTGAGTCACAATCAATTGATGTTTTGCATATTGTGCAGAATTACTTCTAAAAGAGCAGTAATAATATACTAACGTATACTTTGAATGCAATGAAATAAGTGGTTTGCATTCCATTTTTTTATTCATTTTATATATGACCATATAATATTGGATACACTGTAGAATTCTAATAATTCTCATTTATTAACGACTAGTTTGGAAAAACTTACCTCATATAGTGGCAAAGTTTGGTAGACAAAGAAGAGCTAGAATCGAGTTGCGGTTTTAAGCTGCAGTTCGTCCTGCAGCCAATGTATAACGATAAGCAGACCAGATTCCTGTTCCCGACACGTGCCATTGCTAGAAAGTCGTTAGTTTTTTCCCGATTCACACTCTAACCAAACTCACCCGCTTATTATTCTCATGAGTTACTCAGTCGTATTTACTAATCGTAACAAGACTCACCTGCTTTTTATTCTCTTGTGACAAAGTCGAACCGTTTTCCCGATTAGCAATCAAACCCGACTCACCTGCTTATTATTATCGTGAGTTACTCAGTCGTATATAATAATCGTACCCAGAATATTTTTCCCGATTCGAACGCTAACCCGACTCACCCGCTTTTTATTCTCTTGAGTTACTAAGTCGAACCGTGTTCCCGATTCGCATTCAAACCCGACTCACCTGCTTATTAATCTCGTGAGTTACTCAGCCGTATTTACTAATCGTACCCATAACCTTTTTCCCGATTTTCACGCTAACTCGGCTCATCTGCTTTTTATTCTTGTGGGTAACTTTGTCATATTTACTAATCGTACCCAGAACCTTTTTCACGATTCACGAACTAACCCCACTCAACTGAAAATTATTCTCGTAAGTCACCCGAAACGTCCAGACCAGAGACGACTCTAATTAGAAGTGTTACCACTGCGCTAGGAGAACTTGTCTATGCAACCGTCTCCATTCTCAACATTTGCAGAGGCGGCCTTAACACTAATTAAAGGAAGCAGACCTTTAACCAACCCTCACACTGAGTTTACTCCAGCTGGAAAACGAAACTGCCAAAAACCATCATCTGATTTTCTTTTACTATAACTTCTGTTTAAAGTGAAAATTTATTTGGTTTTTAACTTACTGTATTTATATACACTCATAAATTTTTGTTTCAATTAATTATGAAAAAGTATGTGCCACAAAGGACCACCGACGACATGATAAAAATTTGTGCTCTTTTGATAACATTTTTTATTTTTTTAAAGAGTAGCAACACTTAGGACGTTCTTTCTACTAATGTGTTGCTTTCTTTGGCAAGGGGATAGAGGAGAGATGAAAGGTGGTGAAAGGTGAAGGCTTAGAATTGCCGAGATGATAAATTTTAAATGATGGAGAGTTGGCTAAATTTTTGAAAATTTCTAGTTCATAGCCCTATTATCTTATTTTACTTCGGTAAGGTTAAGTGCTATGGGAATACCGAAGGAGGACGTTGCAATATGTATGAAAGACAACACTTAATGTATATTATTTTTTTATGTTGTTCTTTAACTCCTCCAAGGTGCGGAGCATGTTCGCATACACCAACTACTTCAAATATCGCAAGAGGAAAAATTCCAGTATAAGCAAATTGGGTGATCTGGCTGGCCAAGCAAATCACCGAAACGTGGGATTACATGCGACGGGAAGACTGCCTTAAAAATACGCAAGTATTGTAGCTCCATCGTATTGGAACCACATCTCCTCCAAATCCAGATCGTCAACTGGCCGTAAGAAAAATTCTGCCGGCACGATAGTGGCTACCATTTACCCTAATAGGGTTGAAGTAAAAATTAAAGGATTTTTTTTAAATTTTTTTGAACAATCTTTTGGGTTACTTTAGAATACAGGGTTTTTGCACAGATTTATAATAATTAAGCTTCGAAGGACTTTAGCCTCCTAAATACGAATCAAAGAGCAAAAATGCTCGATCATATTTTATTTTAAATAAGCGAGCCCAAGTCTATCCTTGATTAAATTTGGTTAAACAAAAATACTATAAAATAAATTTGTTTTCAATAAAATGTATTTAATTAAATGTTATCGTTTTTTAATAATAATTCTTTGTTTTTTAATTAATAATTATTTTTTTATATATATTTTTAATTTAATAAAAACCTTTATTAATAGTTTAATTTTTTTTTTAATTTAATATCAACAACAACAAATTATCAGATAAACTCTGCTGGTGGTAAACCAATGTTTAAATTTGTTATGAACATAATTATGTGTCACGTTTTTATACAAACTATGTATAAGTGCATACACAAATGTGGTTTATTTTATGATGAGTTTATTTATCCATTGCTTAGTAAAGTTTTGTGGGAATATATGCTGTGTCATAAATATATGTAAATATATTTTAACAATTAAGTACAGATGTATATAAGAAATTAGTTCGAAATTAGTTTATTGCTGAACAAATGGAAAAAAAGTTTTAGCTTTAAACATAACTTTAGCAAAAAAATTTTTGAAAAGTAGTATAGCTGATATACAAACCCTAATTTTTTTGCTAATTTATTTTTTTAAGTGTTCAATTATCAAGTATATATGCAAATTATTGGTTGTTTCGAAATTCAATATTTAGGTTGTTCACAAGGGGTGTGGTAAGTGTAGTAGAGTTTTAAATAAACATTAACAAACATTTATTATTAATACTGGATAAATAACGATTTGATAATAAAATAAAATTAATTTAAAATTTGCAATTTGTTTTTTGGTTTTTGATTATGTAATAGTTGTTATAACCAACTAAATTTAAAAATATATTTTGAAGCTAGATATAAAAAAGAAGAATATAGAGATGTAAGTGACAAAAGTTCTAAGTGAAATCAACATAAAAATTTTGTACCATTAGACGAAACGAATTGTTAAAATAATTGTTTTTTATGCAAATTAATGTATATTTTTCTACAATCAACAAAATTTATTAAAATGCACATTGTACATATCATAGCACAAATAATTTATAAACATTTTTTTAAAATCAATTATGTTAGTCTGTGTTTAAAAAAAATTTTAAAAATATTTCCGAGCCAGCAACTACCCAGCAAAACTTTGGTAATTGGTGCGATAAACTTATGCATTACCTTGTAATGTGTACTCCTTACCTACATCATTATTTTTCAATATAAAGTAATAAGTTAATGATAATTGGATATATAATGCATTACTTTGTAATATATACTTCTAACCTATATCATTAAAATTCATTAAAAAAGAATTAATTACCGATCTTTGGTTACAAAATGCCTACTTTGTACCATTTGGTTACGTAATGCATTTGGTTACGTAATGCATTAAAATTTAACATAATATAATGATTCTTAAATTGAAATCATACGTAGCATAAGAATCCATACTTTATAAATAATTTGTATCTCATCCCATCTGTATTAGAGAAAAAAAATCTTAGCAATAAGTACAAAGTGTCGGCAGAATTACGGTACAAAGTTGCTCATCGGCGAGCTTATGTTAATTTATTTTTTTTTTGGTTTTTCTCATAATTTGTTAAACTTAATTACATTTTTTTAAATTTCATCATGTTTTGTTTGACATTTTTTTTGTGTCGTCTTTTTTATAATTGTTAAACGAAAATGACAGCTGAGTTTTACGTAATAGCAATAATTGATAACGAATATTGCCAGAGAATTATTGCAACATAAATTGCCGGCAATTAATTTTTACGAAATTGAGTCATCCACACAGAAGATATGATAATTTTGACGTTTGCTGCAATGTATGTCCACATATTTGTCTCCATTCTAGACAACGGGATGTACATTTATTTATATTGCGCATTACTGTAAAATCTAAAAACTACTGGCATCTATTGATAAAAATCATTTTTAGTTTTTGAAACTCTAGCATTTGTGTTTTTCTTAGTTTGCATTTCTGTAGAAAAGCCTAAATTAATTTGAAATATATATTAAAGATTTTAAGTTGAAAATCAAAGTTAAAAAATTTTAAGTCAAAGTGACCAATTATTGTTAACAATTACGTTATCATTTCGGTAACCAATTATTTTTATAACCCAAAAAGGTAACCCATTACTCTTCATTTTTTAATAAGCATAAAAAAAATTCATCAATGAAGTAAAGTGTAAAGCAATCCATCGGCTCCTATGGCTATACATTACTTTACCCATTATTTGGTAATGTGTGGTTTTAAGCCATTCATAAAAATGATTATGAAATATATTTTTTTAGCCATCGAAAATTGTGTCTTAACCATTCAAGAACTATTTCTAAATGAGTGGTATTTTTACAAACTCATATAAAGCTCCATAATAATTCAAATTTGTTAGAAAATTTCGATTTCATTCTGTTTTTTAGATAATTTTTAAGTACATTTGAGTAAAATTCGGAAAATCAAAAAAACTGAAAACCGGTTAAAAAAAAACTTTCGAACAATCGATTTATTATATTCCTCTAACTCCCACTGGAGCATACGGCGCCTTAGGCGAATGGCTGGCAAATTGGATTTCAGAAAAGTGGGTTTCTGGCCCTCCTTTTTTAGATTGATGATATGGCTGAGACATTTAGATGTACTGTAGCCATTCAGGTTACATGACTGTGCGCCTTCTCACTTGATGATATGGCTGAGACATTTAGATGTACTGTAGCCATTCAGGTTACATGACTGTGCGCCTTCTCACTCTAGGTAGCATCCAAAGGAATCTGAGAAGCCATTGCCCGGGTAATACTTGGTCTAGGACCAGAAATCGTTTCTGGTCACTCCCAAGTGAATGACAGTTAGAAAACTTTCCGCACAATCGATTTCGTTAGCTATAAATTTATCTATTTGGATTCCTTAATAATACACATAAATTTACATGTATGAGTAACGGTGCGTATGAGTGTTATTTTGACCGAGAATAATATTGCTCATACGTTGCCTGCAAATATTTATATATGTACTCTTATAAAGGAATAACGTTACTGCTTATAGGCTTTTTACACTGAACAACATCTTTGTGAAACGCATGTAAGTTGTTGAAAACGTGAAACATCAATTTACATTGGCAACATCTTTCATCTGTTATTTATTCAGCTGTCAAAAAAAAAAGACGCATAATTTTTGTTAAAAATAAAAAGTGGATTTAGAGAAAGCATTAATCATTGGAGTAGTTGTTGCTTTGCAAGAACAAAACCGAATTTTAATGCAATACATTGAAGTATTAAAGGCCATTCTGGAAGATGATGATGAAGAAGAATTTTTCAGTTTGCTAGTGATGACATAAAGAAAATCGATTTTTTTTTTGCCATATTTTTTTAATAATGACAGTTAAAATAACGTAAGATGTAAGATGGGACTAGTAAATGAGAAAGGATCATATTTCGCAGATGTAGAAAGATGTGGAAGATGTATTTGAGTATTTGACATATCGATTATTATGAGCTTACAGAGGCTGAAATTTGAATATAGGTTCCTTCTTCGCCCTAGGCATTCGCCAAGACGGGGTTTTTGAATATTTTAACGGGGTAAGGCAAAATCGAGAAAAAGCCCTTTGGATAGAAATCTTCAATTTAAAATATGTTTTCCCTGGAATTACTCATTGAAATTAATATAGAATAAAATTACAAAATACTGTTTTTAATATTGAACATCTTTCACAGAAAAAAATATCACAAAAGTTTAAGTAATTTAAAGTATTTGTTAATATTTACATTCGATATCTAACAATTTTTTGTTTGAAATGTTTGTAAATTGTAATTTTTCATATAAAAATTCTTTAAAAGAAAAAATTTAAGTTACAAAAAAATAACAAAAAGTTTTGTTGTATTTACAAATTCAAATGTTGGTGCCTTTTTAAAAAAACTCAACTTGCAAACAAAGTTAAAGGAACTCATAAGTTGTAATTTTTTCACAACTTTAGATAAGGATACCAAAGGACTTTCAGTGTGATGAGATAGGTGAGAAAGTGTCCGTAATGGTGAATATTTAAATATATGTCTTTTGAATAAAACTCTAGGTTATTTAAAAGAGTTAAATTTTTTTTATGTATTTTATGACAAATTTTTACATTAAAAATAATAATTTATAGAACTTATAAAATTTAATTTTAAACCATTTGACCAATAATAGTTGCATTTGTTTTCATAGTATTTTCTTACTAGCTTTACTAGTTTTAACAAATTTGTTCAAGTATACAAAACATATTTAAAAGTAGTAAACCATTTTGGGTAAAATATTACTATATTTAAAATAGTTTGTAAGTAAAATAACATAAAATGATATTTACGAGAAATAATATTTTTTTTATTATCGTTCTACTTATTTTTCACATAAATCAAATGTTTTTTATTTATTTTTAAGAGTTGTTTAAACAACTGACACATCCGTAAGAAACAAATGATATAATTATTTAAAATAAATGTTAAAATTTTACCTACCAAAATTCCGTAAAAAATAATAAAAAAAGTTAACATTTATTTGAAATTGTTTCCGTATTTTTGTTTGTTTTTTATTCTACAAAATGTATGTATGTCTAGAGACACATTTTGTGTGAATGTGTGTTTATTTAGTTTTTGTAATTTTAATTGAAATAATTTTGTATATAGACAATCATTTTAAATACAAAGCGAATTGGAATTTTTTGACAGCAAACAAAATTTAAGTTTGTAATAAAGGCAACGGATACAAATAATCAACAAATTCCCCTTTTGTGGGCAAATTTGTATAAAGTTTCATACAAATTAAAAAAATAAATCATATCGAACAAATATATAAAAAAAATTAAAATAGATATTTCTTTCAAAAATAAATAGAACGGAAAACTTTTTTAATAACTAATTTATTTTTCGGGCATAGGTTCGTTTTTTTACAAAAAAATATTATTTTTCAATATTTTACTACTGCATTGTGTAGCATCTTCAGGAAATAATAAATATGTGGATGCTACGCAATGAAGTAGCGAAATATTGAAAAATAAATAATATTTCTTTTTTTTTAAGAGCCTTAAGCTCGAAAAATAAATTAGTTATTAAAAAGAAAAATGTTAAATAAAAGATAAAACTAGAAAAACTTTTTTAATTAACTATATAAAAAAATTTCTTCGAGTAAAAGCTTGTAAAACACTTAATATTATAAAATGGAACACATTTTTATGCAATTCTATTTAAAATTAACATTAGTAAGAGCCCGCATTCTGTGTTTGATTTTTTCCCGGTTTAAGCAATTTTTTTTATGATTTATGTCTATTTAAAAAATTTTTTTGTTTGTGTACTTTTTTTATTTCACAACTTTATTTCACAAATTTTTTTTTGGTTTTTTACTGATTATACAAGAAATATGTATATTCGTACCGACCTAATAATATGTTTTAATTAAATTATGAATTCAACAAAAATGTAGAAATGTTTTCACATACAGTACACATGTAATTCATAATTTCTTCTATGTTTATTTAACAAAAAAAGTTTTTGCAAACTTATTTACATTTTGATTATTATTTTAATATGAAAAAATATGACAAAAAAAGTTTTAAAATTTCAAGAAACAAATTCATTTGTGTTCATATGTATTGTTGTTAATTGTATTAGGTATAAAAAAAATATTTTTGACATTTAGTTTTAAAAAACTTAAAATAATATTTAAAGTTTTCTCTAAAGATGACAAAAGAGCATTAAGAGCTTAATTATATATTCTATAGATTATGATAATAATAATAATATACAGGTGTTAGTTAAAATGGCTTAAATTTACAAGACACCTAATATGTATTTATGTATGCTGGATACAAAATGTATGTTCAGTGATATGAGTGTGACAATGTATATGTGCCCTTTATGTTTATTTGTATAAAATATTTAAATATACCCAGTAGGTAAAAAATACTAGTACATAACCAGTACTATTGTCACCACTTTAGAAATACTACTATAACTGTAAAGGTTTTTTTTTTTTTTGATGAAACGCATATTGGACTAATAATTTCCTCCTATTGAGATAATTAGGTACATTTACTTAACGATATTCAAAATATTTTGGGTTTAACGATTTCTAATAAAATAATTTAATATTTATAGGGTCCGCCATCTAACGTTTTTTTTTCAACTAGTGCTTATTTCGTGAATGGTAACACTTAGCTCATGTCTGATTTGACAGATAATTAGTTTTATCCTTCCGCTGAACGAATATGGTTGTGTATACGCTTAAACAACGCTGGGAAATGTTGCGACATTACTTTGAAAATCATGGTAATGTTCCACAATGTCATCTTTTGAATGTCATCTTTTCAAATGAAGCTCATTTTGATCTTGGCGGGTATGTAAGCAAGCAAAATTATCGCATTTTGGGCACAGAAAACCCGCACGCATACATTGAAAAGCCGATGCACCCAAAACGAGTCACTGTTTGGTGCGGATTTCGGTCCAGAGGCATAATTGGGCCATTTTTCTTCGAAAATGAGCAAGGAGTGGCCGTTACAGTCAATGGCGATCGTTATCGGGCCATGTTGAACGAATTTTTGTTCATAAAAATTGAAGAGGAGGATATTGGCAACATTTGGTTTCAACAGGACGGCGCTACGTGCCACACAGCCGAAGCTACACTCGATGTTTTGCGCCCTGTTTTTGAAGATCGCATTATCAGCCGCAGAGCTGATGTCGTTTGGCCACCTCGGAGCTGCGATTTGACACCGTTGGACTATTATTTGTGGGGTGCCGTCAAAGATAAGTGCTACGCCGACAAGCCAGAGACAACTGACGCTTTAAAGGACAATATTCGTGAAGCCATTGGTGAAATACAGCTGCACACAATCGATAATTTACTTAAAAATTGGACCGGCTACTGCATGGCCAGCCGAGGCAGCCATTTGAATGAAATTATTTTCCATTATTAACCGGAAGGATTGTACTTTCAAATAAAAAAAGAAATTTGAGAAAATATTCAGTAGTTTTTTTTTATAGCATTTTCAAAAAAAAAAAGTTATTTGGCGGACCCTATATTTTCAAACTCAGACTATACAATGCAAAACAAATGTGAACAAAATTAGAATTTCTAAAGTCGTATATAACTTGAATCTGTTGAAACAGTCGCTGCATAATTTTTATGAAACTAATACATACACTCACCAAAAAAAGTCTGTAATGGCAACTGAAAATTTTGCTGTTATTACTGGAAATTCTGCTAATTTGAGCCCAGCGGTATTTTTTGCTAATCTTAGCAACACATGTCTGCTGACGTGTAGTACAATGAAATTAGTAAAAAAATAAGAAGCCGCTACTAAATTTTAGTAGACTTTTTGTAAAGTGGAATTTAAAATCTTTGTGCTTAAATCAGCAAAAAAAAATTACTAAATATTATTAATATTAGTAAAAAGCTTTAAATTTATTTTTCTTATCGAGCATCAAAAATTTTGATTATATTTAAAAAAAAAAAAAATTAATCATTTTGTTTTAATTTGCTAATTTCTGTTTTGAAAAATATTTTGGTCAATTTTTTTTACTTTTAAGGTTAAATTTTAATTGTTTTTAGGGTCGATTTTAGAACTAAAAAACCTTTTTAGTGCTATTTTAAATCAATGTCCTCTTTTTAGACATGAGTCGGTATCTTCACTTCCGATCCCTTTTTTGATATATGTAACATTTTAAGGAAATTTAAGTTTGTAGGTGTAAGTTTTGATTAGAAATAACATTTCCTTCAATATCCACTTTTTTTAAAATTAGTAATATTTTTTGATAACTTTACCAAATCGGTTTTCAAAAATTTGTAAAATGATTTCTGAAATTAGCAAAAAAAATTTGTAAATATTCTGTAAAAATTTTGTAATTTGTAAAATGTAAATAGCAAAAAGATTTGCTAAATAATAATTTTTTACTAAAAATCAGTACAAAAATAGAAGAGTGCGATTGAAAACCGTTTACAAATTTTTTTACTAACTTTTTTTTCTGAGTGTATTTGGTTAAAAAAAACAGTCCCTACATCCAACAGTCCCTACATCGATTCTATTAAACTAGCAAACAATTGGTTTAATATGTTAATTTTGAGATGAAGTTTTGTAATTACTATTCCAAATTCATTTTAAAATTTGTTCGGCTATTTTCTACTGGGTACTAACATATGTGTAGGTACTTGAGTAATAACTGAATATGTATAAAATTGTTAACAGATTTTTCAGCATTAGTACCTACTTTTAAGCATATTTGTTTTGTAATTGTATGTTGCAGACACCAGTTTTAAATTAATGTTTTTTTTTTATTTTGCATAAATATAAATTTTATTTATTGTACCCTCCACCATACACTTAAAAAAAAGTTGGTAGAATAATTTGTAAATGGTTTTCAATCCCACTTAATCATTTTTTCTTACTGATTTTTAGTAAAAAATATTGTTTAGTATTTTTTTTTTTGCTATTTACATTTTACAAATTACAGAATTTTTGCAGATCATATTACAAATTTTTGAAAACCGAGTTGTTAAAATTAGAAAAAAAGCCAATTTTTAAATTGCGGATATTAAAGGAAATTTTATTTATAATACAATAATTAAAACTAATACACCCAGAAAACATTATCAGTTGTGTCCATCGAATTTGTTGCCAAAAAAATTCCGGCGGTGGCGTATGCTGCCTTCATATTAAATTATATTTTTAGTTTTGAAAGCCAAAATTCAGTTGTAGTATTTAATATTTATATTACACAGATATGTTATTACGTTCCACAAAATTTTATTTAAAAAAATAATTTTTAATTTTTTCCGGTATCGCACCTGGGCAATCAGATTCATAATTCACACTCTTGCTTACTGCACCACATCTAATTTAAATTTTCTTTGATATATTTGCCATTTAACCATTTGAATGTTTTATTTTTATTAAAAAAAAAATATTTTTTAAATGTTTGCCTTTTCCGGGATTTGAGCTCGGATATTCGGAGTACTGAGCTACCTCTCTAACTACTACACCACAAACACTTATGAATTTTTATGGCTAATTTTGAATTTAAACAATTTGTTAGGAAAAGAAATGTAAGTATACAATTTGTTTATCAATACCAATCATTAGTGACGTCTATTATCAATACAATCCACAATTCGGTTGCTTCTACTGAAACCCTAATTAAATGATATATTTGATCAGAATAACCGTACTTGTAGTTACCACTTTTGATCATCGACAATTTTTTAATAAATTTGATTGAGTGTGTTTTCAATGCACACAAATACCAAACGAATTTTAAATTAAAGATGATTGGAAATACCAATAATTGAATAATAGGATTGATTTTTGGTTTTCCCTTTTTTTTAATTCTCAATACAACATTTTTGATTTATTAATGGAGTTTAGATTATTCCAAATAAAATTAAATCCTTACCAATCTTTTCTCTGGGTGTATTTACACACTTAAATTATCTTAATATAAAAGTAGATTATATTGGCATGAAATAAAGGCTATCAGCTCTAACATAGCAAATTATAAAAATAAAATACATTTTTTGTAGGATTTAGTACAAATCATACATTTTTACGCTACCAAAATATGGCAGCGCTACCTGAGGGCTTAGGAACCAGGTTTTTCAGAAGACAGTTGTTAAACCGTTGATTGCATATTATCTGCAAGCAATTATTTTTGGTTGAGTTTTCTATTCATTTGATTCTTTTTATAAAGAATCAACAAATGTCAAATTGATTATTTGAATACTATAGCGATGGAATAGTGGCAAGTTATTCAGTCAAAAAAAAAAAAATTCTGCGAATTGATACATTAATTAATCATCTGCGAATTGATTGATTAATTAATCAGATTGAAAAATTAATTTAACAATTTAGTTTTCTTAAGGACTGAAATGAATTCGTCGGTTAATTGTTTCAAACATAAAAAAAAATAAAAATTTAAACTTTGTAAATTGTAAATATATGTTTTATAAATTTGTAAAAATATGATTTAATTTGGAACAAAGCGTGTGCTTAATTACTCAAATCTTTTTAGCCTTCCAAGTCATAGGCACATAATTAAACTTTAGACAACCCTTATCCAACCAACCGTGGTACCAAACAATATCTGCTATACCCACGCTGAACTGGAAATATTCCATCCGGCTTCGGCGACTAGTATGCCCAGAAAAACCACACATTACCAAATAATGTGTAAAGTAATGTGTAGCCATAGGGGCTTATGGATTACTTTACACCTTACTTCACTGATGAATTTTACAGACGATGAGCCTCAAAGTAATGTATAGAGCCATTACTTTCGAGTTGATAAAGTAAGAGGTTACTTAGATGGTTACCAGAATGGAAAAAGTAATGTGTCTAAATATAGACTTTCAAGAAAGAGGAAATTTTATTAAAAAAAGTATTATTACAAATATTTTTAACGTTATAAAATATAATGTGGTCATGATGGGAATGGAACCTGCGAACTCTGGTTGCCAGCCGAAAACTTTATTCACTGAGCTATCGACGCATATAACTTTTGATTTCTTCAAACCTAAATGAATTGTTGCACTTCGTTTTTTCGTTAGTTTTGTCAAAACATACATACATTAACCTTTGGCTTACAAAAAAAAAAACACAAAGTAATTTATCTAAAAATAGATTTTCAAAAATATTTCATTTATTACTTTACATTTATAAATCATATATAACGTAATCAAAAATAAGTTACTTATTACTTTATGCTTGAAAATAATGAAAAAGGTAACGAGCTATCATTACAAGGTAACGCATGAGAATATCGAACCCATTACCAAAGTTTTGCTGGGTGGCTGAAATAAGTCGATAGCTCAGTTGCCGGTTGTTACAATGAACCTGTACACTCACAATATTATTTCATTAAAAACAACTTAAAATACATATTAAATAAATCGAAAATACAATCAAAAAGAGGACTACTGATTTTCCATTATATTCAACCCATTTTGTTGTTTATTTTTAATCATTGTTTAATAATCATTGTTTAATAATCAGTAGAAAGTCGTTTAAAATAACCATCAAATTTTTACCAACAAAAAGTTAGAAAACACTACTTTTGTGGTTTGTTTTTCAAATTGAAAGTTTTTTTTAATTGTATTTAATTACAAAACAGAACACAACACATGCAGATATACATATTTTTATTGGCTTTGTGTTTTATTTGAGTAATTTCTTGTAATTTTTATTGAAATGATTTTGTATATATACAAACTATTTTGGTAAAAAAACAAAAATGAATAATATGAATTTCTATTTTTTGAAGAAGAAACATGAAATTTTACATTTAACTGAAAATATCAACTCCTACTGAATGTCTGCACATTTTTATAGTTTGTTTTTTGAATGATTGATTCAAATATTTAGTTAAAAAATATATTTCTATGATTTTGAATTGATTCTTCATTTAAAAACAAACTTTACGTATTACTTTTTAAATATACTACAGTCGGAAAAGAAAATATATTGTGAGTGTATCCTTTTTGTGTACATTCAGAGATTTACAGCTATTTCACAACTGGACAGATTTCTCATCCCTGCAGAAGTTTTTCATTGAGGTTCGTTCGTCTTTTCGATACTCTCCATTTGTAGATCCTTAGCCTATCCCTGTGCTCTCTACAATTTAAAGAACTCAATAAGCTTGCGTCTTTTATAGCTTAAATGCATGTTGGGACTTGCATCGAGTTCGTGTTGCCTCGTAAAAATTTGAAATACTCTTTACCAAATGGTCTGCAACAGAATCTACTTCTGCTAACTAGTAGTTGTCTGCGAATGCCGTAATTCTCTATCCATGTATGATGCCTATTAAGAGTCCAGTTAGTTTTCCTTGTGATCTTAAATACCATACCATGCGGTGTAGAATGGTATATTATAAAAGCGTTATAGCAATGGTCAGAGAAAGAAGGCTGCGGGAGCGCCTTCCAGTAAATAGTGTCAAATTAAGGATGAAAAAAAAAAAAAAAAAATGAAAAAAATCAAATGTATCCCATATGCACTAGTTTAAGATACATTCTGCAAATAGCAAAATGTGTTAAAATAAAATAAATGTTGGTAGCCCGTTTTTGATGCGTATTTGTTATTAAAGCTGTATTTTCACTCTTAAATATTTAAAGCTAATCTACCTCAAAATGATCCAAGTTAAAAGCATTAAGCAGGTCAAATGTATGTCAGCAAAACTTTTTAGAAACTAAGGCAATGAAGTAGCACTAGAGGTTAAAATAAATAAACGTTGAGTTCTCAATGTTTCTAATTATCCACGTTGAAAGTTCACGTGCATACGAAAAGTAATATATTAGTTTTCTCCTAAAACAAAATGTTGTGTACTTTGACTTTTTTGTGAGTCAAGGGATATAGTTAAGGCGAAAAGAGAATATAAGTTAATGTAAATGTATGTCTACTAGAGGTATTCACAATAATTATCGTGAATTTTAAGGGTTCTAAAAATGAAGTTTTTTTCGTTTGCTTATAAAAACAATTGATGCAAGGGTTGCCTGCGATAAAATAAAGGAGAGTTGGAGAGGAAATCGATCGAAAACAATTTTATTTTAATTTTGTTGCAATCTTGCCATTAATATTGAATTATAATGAAATTTGTTTGGCATTGAATTCAAATATTGAAAATTAGATTTCAATACCAATGAAAAATGTTCAAGTGTAGTTTAAAGAATAAAAAAATTATGTAACATTTGAGTATTAAAAAACCCAAAATTTGTTTTTAAATTTTTTAGTCTCTGAGAAATTTGTAATATTTATTTCGCTTATGTAATCGCAACTCAAATTTTCAATTAATTTTCACATTCTGTTTTGTTTATCCAATCACCATCTTATGAAAACCACTACCTATTTTGAAGAATTAATTTCAAAATGTGTTTATATTGTTGAACACCTCTAATGTGTACTTAAAAGCATTGAAACGTAAACAATCTTTAATTCCTAGATGCTTGAATGATTTGACAAGGGATCAAACTGTTAATTTATAGTTGAAAACAAAACTATGATACACATGAATAAATATACATATAGTAATAGCTATAAGTTGACAATTAGTAAATGACGATAAAATTATCAATTGAGATAAGGATGGTAAATGTATTCTAAATGATGCAGATAATGTTTGGCATAATTAGCTCAAGTTGGATTTTAACTCTCAGTTATCAAGTGTCAACTTATGACTAGCGATAAGAATATTCTTATATACAGGACTTATAGCTATAACTATTTGCATTTGCCATATACGTAAATATTAGGCTGTCTGACAAAAAGTATTTTTAGGAATTGGTTTAAGTAGTAGAACTCAAACGATGCGTATTAATGAACTGAAAACGGAAAAATTATTCAAAAAAATTAAGAAGGCGATTTTAATGTTTTAAAGCTAAATAAATTTAGCTTTTATGAAAAATTGGTGTCAGTAATTCCGTAATGACAAGCTTGTTTTGAAAAGGGTATCCAAAAAATGTTCATTGAATAATTTAAGTCCACCATTAGGTTTTTATGATGGAAATTTATAATTTTTCTTTTTTTTTTTTGCAAAATTGTTCTTAAGAGTTGAATGTTGACGAATTTATTAATAAATAATTATAGTCCAAATTTGAAAAAAAGAAATATAAAAAACTGCATTTCTATTTAGGAATATCAGATCTAACCAGATCTCATGAGAACCAAGTGCTTCAGAGCTAGATCTAAAAATTCGCAATAAATTTGAGATATAATTAATCATTAATTCTAAGCAAATCGGCGCTCTATCAAAGCTAATTTGATAAAAGAAAATAAATAATTAGGAAACACCCCAATTTTAAGATACATTTTGTATTTTGCTGAGTTTGAAAACGGCTCAACTGGCTTATATCGGGTACTAGACATGGTTCCAGATCTGGACAAAGATATTAAAAAATGGTGTGAATAGATCTGGCAACAAATATGATCCTATATGACCAGATATGCTGATAGCTGGCCACAAAAATTCTAAGAATTTCCAGATCTCAAAATGAAAAGATCTGGCAATATATATAACCAGATCTGGCAATATATTATATTTTGGTAACAATTCGTACGAAAATTTTACACTTCATTATCGCTGGTAGGGAACTGTAGATACCTGCTTTTTCCGTAATCATCGGATTAATATACATCGTTCGTGTACTACTACTTTAAATATTTTTTTTTGGGACACCCAGTTAATATGACTTAAGGTTCTCATATTGAACTCTAGTTTATGTGTTAGGAAAATGGCCTAAACTACAGCGAAGTAATACAAATTTGTTTTCGGTTTCGATGTGCTTTTGATGAAATTAATTGTCAAGTCTTAACATTTTGACTGTTTTTGTAAATAAAAATTTGTAATTATATAATTTAAATTTCATCAGGTTTAAGATCATAATTTTTTTAATGATACTAATTTCATCAGGCTTAAGATCATATTTTTTTTTATGATACTAACGAATAGTAAACACTAATTTTTTATTAAATGGAAAAAATTGTAAGGATCAGCGCTAGAGGGTAACCATTCACTAACTGAAAAATGTAATTTCACATAGTAATTTTCCTTAGAGTGTGTGATTTAAATGCCTGTTCAAAACCAAGAGTTATTTTTGTTCGGTGGTTCAGAAGGAGGCTGAAGATGACCTGGTCGCTCGGGTCGAAGGTGTGCACTCCCTCTAGCGCTGATCCTTACAATTTTTTTCATTTAATAAAAAATTTTTAACAATCACCAAAATGTGATTCACGCACGACTTTAATTGTTTTACTTAATTAAGCTTTAGTTTGTGTTTGGCAGCCATTGATAGCAGACTACCACGTGTTTTGTTTTGAGGATTGAGGAAAAAATGGAAAATGGTATGTTTTTTTGGTGAAAATCCATGAGTTATGCTACGAATTGCTCCCTAATCCACATTATTCTCCTATATTTAGGATAATTTTTATATATCTAAATAAAAATATGGTTTAGAATATAGCTCAATACCTTAAGTAAATGCATTCATTTAAAAAAAGTTATAATTTATGATTAAATAAAAAAAAGAAATAAATAAATAGCACGTAAAAAATTTTTTTTTTCACTTTTTACCACTGTGAGCAAAAATTAAAAAAAAAAATATTGAACTTTAAAGGAATATAACAAAGAAGTGAACAACTAAGAATACCAATTTGACAACTATTAATGATGCATTTTATCTCCTGTTACCCGGCACAAAAAATGTACAAAATATTAACTTCTAATTTTGAATTAACCCATTAGACGCCATTGTACGTAATTGAGTACACCTAGATTTTTTTTCGATTTTTGCTGACACTATTCGTCCTATAATTTAAGTAAAATAATTTTCTGAGAGCCAACTAAATTTAGCAAAATTTTTTCCCAATCTAATATTGTTATTATTATTTAAATTCACATCGTTTGATAACAATTGAAAAATATTTAATTTTGGCAATATTTTTCTTAAAGGTACAATTTTAATTATTTTAATTTGTAATAAAAATTTGAATATATGTGTAATTAGTATTCATTATTTAATTAGCCACTTATTTAGCCTGTTTATTCAAATTTTGCAACACAGAATTCAAAAACGGTGTGTTTGGGAGATCCAGATTCCAGTTTTTGCTCATTGACGATTAACAAGAATATCTTAATTTTTTTTTTAATTTCGATTTTACTTATTTTCTTTGACGCCTTTGCCCATAACATGAATATATATTTATTATTTTAATTCTCAGGTTTGACATTAGTCAACCCAATAAGCTATGATTTGGCGACAAATTTTTTTCTTTAACCTACACAGATAATACAGATTCATTGTAACAAACGAATTTCTTGGCAACCGAATGGTTTGGTTCCAGCCACCGAAATTCGGTTAATGAAACAGAATTTCGGTTAAAACAAAATATTTTAATTGTATCAGGAAAGCATTTGGTTGGGAAAATTAAATAATTCGATTGCTGCAACCAAAATATTCAGTTGGCAAGAAATTTGGTTGTCACGACGAATCTGTGTTATCTATGTAATATTAGGTTACATATTCAAAACAACTACAGCTGATGAAATTTGTTCTACAATATCGCGGATTTGTCTTCGAGATTATAATTTAGCGATCAAAAATGTTCTAAAAGATCTCGGATTATTTATCTTGTTTACAAAAAACAAAAAAATATCTTGAAATATCGTATTTATCTTCCTGCACCCAGAAATCAGTATCAGTTGTGGCCACCGAATTTTTTGCCTTTCGAATTGTAGCGGTTACAACAACTGTCTTCATATTAAATTATATTTTTAGCGGTGAAAGCTAATATTTAGTTGTAAAATTTAATATTTATATTCCACAGAAATATTATTACGTTCCACAAAATTTTATTTTAAGAACAATTTTATTTTTACATTTTTCCGGTATCGCATGTGCACCACAACTAATTTTTCTTTGATATATATTTGCCATTTAAACATTTGATATTTTATTTTAATTAAATTTTTTTTTAATATTTGCCTTTACCGGGATTTGAACTCGGAAATTCGGAGTACTGAGCTACCTCTCTACCCACTACACCACAAACACTTATGAATTTTTATGGCTAATTTTGAATTAAAACAATTTGTTAGGAAAAGAAATGTAAGTATGAAATTTGTTTATCAATACCAATCATTAGTGACGTCTATTATCAATACAATCCACAATTCGGTTGCTTCTAATGAAACCCTAATTAAATGATATATTTGATCAGAATAACCGTACTTGTAGTTACTACTTTTGATTATCGACAATTTTTTAATAAATTTGATTGAGTGTACCAATTTTCTAATATACTCAATAAGTAAATGGTTGCTTTCACTGCATACAAATACTCAACGAATTTTATTTTCAAAGTTGATTGGAAATAACAATAATTTAATAATAGGATTTTTAGTTTCTTTTCTTTTGCAATATAATTTTTTTGCTTTAATAATGGATTTTATGTTATTCCAAATAAAATGAAATTCTTACAAATAAATGTCAATGGTTTTGATCGAATTGCAACCAATCTTTTCTCAAGGTTTGGGTATATTTTGGCGATGATTAATATATTTATCAACCACAATTATTGATTTCGTATTGCGGGGAAGTAATGCTCCAAAATGTAGGAATTTTCGCAATAAGAATGTGTAAAAAAACATTTTTCCTCCAGCCGATACGATTTGAATCATTTTTGTTTTGAAATTTTTTCAGGGATATAATTCAATGTGCAGAGTAAATATAACATTAATTCAAAATTATATAATAAGATAAAAAAAGAACAAATAAGATAATTCTGTCTGTTTTATATTTTTAAAGTCTGGGACTCTAGTTGTGACTGAATCACATTTTGTTTGTTGCAGAAATCTCAGAAAATTTTTTAATTGGAAATTTTGTTTAAAAAATTAAACATTTGCAAATGAAATTAAAATTCTAGTCATGTTTTACATGGAAAGTTGTAACTATCAATCTTAAAATTTTTAAGATTAAATTTAAAAATTTTAAAAATAATTTTACATTTAAATATTACGATGTAGCGTATGATTAATGTTTATCTTAATGTTGAACATACGCAAAAATAATAGATATGAGTTATTCAAGTTCATAATAATCTTTGAGCTAAAGTTTTGTTACAAATGAAAACAACAAATATAATGTATTTGCCCGTAATGAAAACTATTTTTGATATTATAAAAAGACAATGCAGTCATGACATTCCATGTTTTTATTCGCAGAAGTATTATTTTGCGTCTGGATATATTGTACAGTCTAACTTATTTAAGATGAACACGATTGAGTCAAATTTTTGGTTACTACGAACTAATTAAAGATTAAAACGAACTGTTACTGCCACTTCTAGTAACAAAATTTATTTCACTTTCTTAATACTGGTAAAAGGAAATGTTTTTTGATATATCTAGAAACAGAAGTTTATTTCTTTTTTTAATACGAACTTAGGAAATTTTTCAATATTTTTTTTTGAGAAATTTTAAACTAAACCCTGATTTCTTTTCTTAAGAGATATTCTGGAATCCCGAAGTATTGCATCCCTAGAAAAATACATGGAAGGTCTTGACGATAGTCTACAATCCAACTATTCATTGTGGCGTGCAACAAGAAACCTTAAAAGATCTATTACACGAAAGTCTCCTTTGCGTACTTCGTGTGGTGGTTGGGCAAGAAATGATACCGAAAAAGGCAATTTATTTGTTAACCATTAAAAAAATGTATTCAGGCCAAATATGACTAATAATGTAGTTCAGTTGCCACCCGTAGATATTGAACCAGCAATCCCCCTTAGATTTGAATTAGGAGATGTTGAAAGGGCGATTGCTACTTTAAACCCTAGGAAGGCCTATGGTTTTGACAAAATAAGTAACAAGATGCTAATGAATCCTCATTTAGCAGTTAAAATAATTCTCTTTATTTATAATGCGATTTTACGCCTTGAGTACTTTCCCCCAGAATGGAAGGTCTCTCTGATTACTATGATACCTAAGGCAGGAAAAGACTACACTAAGGTGGAATCATATAGACCAATAAGTCTGTAAACAAATTTGTCAAAACTATTCGAGAAAATATTAATTACTAAACTGAACCCAATCTTGAGCGAGAAAGGATGCATTCCGAATCAAAAATTCGGAGTTAGAAGACAACACAGCATAATTGAACAAACGCACAGATTGGTAAATGTAGTAAAAAAGGTTTTTGAGAACGTGTCACAAGCGTTTGGCAAAGTCTGGCATGAAGGACTAGTTTAAGCTTCTATAAGCTTCTAAAAAGTTATTTAACTGATCGAGAGTTTATACTTAAAGAAGGAGGTTTTTTTAGCTTGCCTCAGCCAATTAAAGCTGGAGTTGCCCAAGGTAGTATATTGGGACTCATTTTATATTTGTTATATACATCAGATATGCCAATTGGCAACGGAGTTCACACTTCGACATTTGCTGACGACACTGCTTTTTAAGTATACATGAAATCCCTCAAGAAGCATGCCAATATTCACAAGACCATATATTTCATTTGGAATTGTGGTTGGAAAAATGGAGAATAAAAATAAACGAACAAAAATGTACTCACATAACATTCACACTACGTAGGGACTCATGCCTTTATATTCGAATAAATAAATAGCCAAACTATACCTCAGCACTCGGAGGTTAAATACCTTCCCAGCAAAAATGAAGTTGCCAAAGAAGCAATAAAAGCATCACTACTATGGCAAATGCATCACTTCTTTTCTGGTAGTTTCATCGATAAATTTAACATTAGCGTGTCATAGGATGGAAGTATTCAAATGCAGCTACTAGCATTACTCATACTTTACTCTAAGGAAGCAATGATAATACAATGATTAAATATTCTGATGCATGAGTGGAAAATTATCATATACTTTGTAATATTAAAGCTTTAATGAAAATTTAATTCATAGAAATGCAGAAAAATAACTTTAAAGAAGCGAAATTTATGCATTGATATACAAATACTCTTTATTAAAACAAATAAATAATTTTGCATTAGTGAAAAAGCATTTTTGAAACAATTTTTAAAAATTTTAATGAATTTTTAGACAAATTTTAAAATATTTTTGGATAATTTAAAAACTGATTGTACAATTTGGAAACATTTTTAGACAATTAAAAACTGGTTGTACAATTTGGAAACATTTTAAATATTTTTGAACAATTTTAAATAATTTTTGCTCAATTTTAAAACATTTTTGGGCAATTTTATATAATTTTTACACAATTTTAAAATTATTTTGGTAAATTCTGAATTAAAACTGGAAATGATGTAGTGTTAAATAAAATACATAATGCAAAAATGCACAGATTGTGTCGTCATAAATATTTAAGGCTGAAAATGCAAATGAGAGGCCAGCTAATTTCAATTAAAGGTAAAAAAAATCTGTTTTTCTTGATTTTTCAAAACTTTTATAAAAATTGGAAAACTGCATAAATTCTAACCCTCATGAAATTTTAAACTTAAATATAAAAAATTATTTAATAAAAAAATTAAAAAAGTTCATCAGAATTATTTTCTCAATTTTTAGTAAATGCTTAAGATTCAAAAAAAATATACAATATACTATAACTTATGCTTTAGAAGTAATGAAGAGTGATATTTTAAGATATGCATCAGGTTTATATCCAGGTCACTGCATTTGAAATATGAACACATGAATGCTTTTGAAAGTGCCTTAGAATAACACCAAAAAATCATAAAAGAATGTCAACTGAAGTTTAGGAAGTAATGAAAGAAGTTATAGTCACAGAATGGCTACCATTTATTTTTGCTGGGCCAAATACATCTTGATCGACGCCTTACCTGGGAAAGCCACTTATTTATTTATTTATTATTATTTATCTATGGAATTTTATTCCTTACAGACATTTTAAAAATATTATTATTAAAATAACTTAACTAAGAGTTTAAAAAAATTATAATTGCGTTTTTTATTACTCTAGGATTAAGTGAAAAATCTATAAATCTATATAATTGATTAAATGTATTACACATTCTGCTGAGAGGGCCAGCATCAGCATAATTAGCTCTAAAAAAATTTACCGACAATGGTAAAAAATTACGGGATGCACGTTGGGGAATGTTAAATGAGATTTCATTATTCAAGATCCAGAGCAGATATCACCATTAATTATATTCAAAATAAATGACACATTTAGCATAGTTCTACGGCTTTTTAAAGTAGGAAGCTTAATAAGAGCGGTGTATGAAGGCAAATTATACGGGCTAAACTGTAATCCTCGAAGACAAAACAACAGGAACTGCTTTTGCACGGATTCAATTGCATCAGAATGCGTTTGGTAAATTGGATCCCATATTACCGAACCATATTCCAGAATCGGGCGCACAAGAGACATGTACAATGTTTTCGCAATGTACGGATCATTAAACTCTTTTGACCAGCGTTTTATATAACCAAGTATACCCCTAGCCTTGTTTATTGCACTTGTAGTGTGTGCAATAAAATTTAGCTTAGGGTCAAGCAAAATACCTAGATCTAGGAAACTGTCGACCAAATCAAGTTGATGACCTCCCAGAAAATAGTTTACGGTAATTTGATTAATTCTTACAAATCGCATAAGTTCGCATTTTTCAAATTAAGCTTTATTAAATTCACGTTGCACCATTTGTAAAATGAATCCAAATCCTCTTGAAGGCGATAGTGATCCAAAAATTGGTTATAACTTAAAAAAATCTTGACGTCATCAGCGTACATTAAAACATTTGAAAACTTTATTACGTTTGGCAAGTCATTAATAAACAATGAAAATAGTAGCGGCCCAAGGTGACTTCCCTGTGGTACACCAGACAGTACATTTATTCTTTTCGAAAACAATTTGTTAAATCGAACAGTTTGTGACCTATTTGACAAATACGAATATATCCACTTTATGCTATGATTTGTGAATCCCATTAATTGTAGTTTATTTATAAGAAGAGAATGATTTACTTATCGAATGCTTTACTGAAGTCGGTGTAGATAACATCAGTTTGCTTTCTTTGAAAAAAGCCGCGATTTATGATGATCGTAAGTTGAAGAAGATTTGAAGTTGTAGAACAATGTTTTTGAAATCCATGTTGATAAGGAGATATAAGATTCGAAACTTGATAACGTAAATGTTCAGTAACCAGTTTTTTCAAAAAGCTTGGGTATTATACTCAGCTTTGCAATACCCCTGTATTTTAAATTTCTGATTTGTTGCCTGATTTAAACAGTGGCACAATATAAGATTCTTTCCAAATTTTTGGAAAAAACCCATATTTAATTGATATATTAAACATAAGTGTCAGAGGGATGGCTAAGGCTTCAGCGCAGTTAATTAAGATGCAACTAGGAACTTTATCAGGACCAAAATCAAATGAAAATTTAAGTCGTTTTATTTCATTTGAAACTGTGTACGTATCAAATAACGGTAAGGATATCGATTGATTTTCGACTAAAGCAAACGGGTACGCGATTGAATTATCATACGTTGCATTTGAGTAGGTGGTAGAAAAAAACTCAGCAAACATGTTACTTATAGATGCATTATCACTAGATTGTGTTTGTTGAAATGTCATCGTAGCAGGATAACCAGATGTAAGCAACCAGATTATAAGCAAAATTGACACAAATAAAGTTGAAAGCAGTGCAAATAAATTTGCTTATTGGCAGAAATTCAACCCTAAGCTTAGATTGCAAGCTCCTACTATTGCATTCAGTTATGGGGTACTACCTCTGTTTCAAAATAAGATCTGACGAATGATTACAGTTGCACCTTGCTATATTAAAAATTCGAACATCCACAAAGATTTAAACGTGTCTTCAGTTAAAGTAGAAATAGCTAAAAATGCTGCACCATATTTAAAGAAGCTTGAAACGCACCAAAACCCGCTGGCACGTAACATCCTAAATGATCGTGGTTACGTTCGACTAAGAAGGAGGGATATTGCTACTCTTGTCCGAACATCAGACATATGACCCCCAAATCATAACAACATCCATTAACTATAAATTTTTTGTCTAGCACTGGCTGGACTTAATTAAGTAATTTTTAGCCTTAAGATATGAGTACTTATTGTTAGTTGATATACATTGAAGATAAAATAAATAATATTAATAAAAAAAAATATGTATAGCAGACAGCTTATTTTAAGAAATCTGATGAAAGAATTCGCTTAATTTTTAAAATTATTCCTAAAAACTTAAAATATTTTGGAAATAAATAAAACTTTTTAAACATATTTTACTCCAGTTAACGAAACTTGCTTATAGCGAACATATTTTTTTCGTCTCTCCGAGATCATTTTACCCAAGTTTACTTGTATATTGCATGACTGTCAACATATCATGTACATACGCAGCCAAGTATAAATAAAAGAATATCTGCCATCTGTGGCATGACGACTTAAAAATAATAAAAATAGTGACATTGTCAGCAGTGATAAATTACAATGATAACATTCATAATAACTGGGTGAAGCAAGTATTGTCTGTTATTTGTGGCGAATAGTATGCTTTCTTTTTCAAACCTCTTGTACGGTATTAAAGCATAAACATAAATTTAAGTAACTTTTCAGTTACAATAAGCTATTGTTTGCTAATAAATTTTAAATTGGTATTAGAAGAAAATATTAATTAAATATAAATATATTCTAAAAAGTAATAACAATAGCCAGGCAGTAAAAATTTGCCCTCTTTATTTGTTAGAGTCTTTTCTTAATATCCGAGTAACTAATCAGAATAAATATACAAGAATACTATAACATGATACAAGAACTATGAAAGTGCAAAAGAGAAATTAACAAAATCTACTTTGCAGCATAGAGTACTCTGACATTACGAATAAAGGCATTTGTTGTAATATTACATTTCTTTACACTTGGTAACTCTTCAACATATTGCACCTCATAGCATAGCTATAAAATTGTAATGCATTTTTTATAAATTTTTATAGCATCATGATTATATTCAAGCATTTTGAACTCACAGTTGATGTGGTGTTATGATGAGCATGTTGAAGTTTGTTATGAAGAACATTGTTGTTCCTTTTATTTGTGTTGTGAAATTTCTACTAGCATTGTCAGCAGCAGCATCATCATCATCAATATCGTCATTCTTCTGCAACTCAGAATTTTTTAATAAACGATTACGGTATGTATTAGAATGATACCCAAGAATGCATTGTTTGTTAAACTATTTGAGTTAAGAGTTGGCAGAGAAGTTATTACAAAACAAAATATTTAAAAAGTTTTTTTTTGTTTTAACTGCAATTTAATAATATAAAACACTAAAGGCCCAATTACAATTGGCGTAAATGACTTAAGCTAAGTATCGGTATGAAATAAAAATTCAAAACATTTTAAAATTGAAAATTTGTATTTATTAAAGTCATTTAAGCCAATTGTAGTGAGGCCTTAAAAAGTTTTAGCATAAAAAGTACATACTAACATACAATAAATCAAAAAGTTTTAAGTAAAAAATCTAAACGATTTTTTAAGTTTGTAGAAAATTATTTCCTTGCATTTGTTTTTGAGGTTTTTAAACTTTCTCAATTTTTAATGTCGTAAATGTCTGACCTGAACACCCTTACTCAACAAGAGAAGTTACACGATGCATAAAAACCACTTCCTATTAAGTAAAAAAATGCTTGTGCATAAAATTTCATAAAGAGCTAAATCTGCTGAAAACAATATGAATTTATTATTAAAAAAATGTTTTCAAGTGAAAATAAATATACAGTTTTTTTCTAGAAACCTGTAATTTTTCTACGAAATAAGGCAATAAAAGACATTATAAAAATTAGACAAATATCTAATTCCTAGGGAAATTATTCGAAATTCGAAAATTTATGTACATGAAAAATTATGTTACAAGAGAACGCAACATACACAGATGGGTGTCCCAAGAAGAACGCAATTTTTAAATCTGGCAACATTGGAAGTGTCATTGTTTGACATTTGAACAATTGTTATTGTTTGCTAGTAGAAGGTACGAGATTAGTAAAAATGGAGCGCTACACGAATGAACAACGCATTCTCATTGTGAAATTGTTTTACCAAAATGGTGAAAGTTTTGCGGCTACAGTTCGCAAATTGCGATAAATTTGGGGTCACAATAATGCTCCAAAAGAGTCAACTGTAAAGAGATTAATGGATAAATTTGCCGTGAATTTTGACGAAAGATTTGCATCTTCATGCATACAAAGTTTAATTGACTCAGGAACTGAAGCCAGCTGACCATGGACAGCGAAGGGAGTTCGTTAATTGGGTATTGGAGAGACAACATGAAAATGCTGATTTTGCCGATAAAATCATCTTCAGTGACGAGGCCCGTTTTCATCTTGATGGCTTCGTCAATTGGCAGAATTGTCGCATTTGGGGTGAGGAAAATCCTCGAGTGATTCACGAGAAGCAAATGCATCCTCAACGTGTCACTGTGTGGTGTGGTTTTTGGGCTAGAGGAATCTTTGGACCTTTTTTTTATGAAAATGAGGCAGGTCAAGCGCAAACAGTCAATGGTGTTCGGTATCGTGAAATGATAACCAGTTTTTTCTTGCCTAGAATTGAAGAAATGAATGTGGAGGGCATGTGTTTCCAACAAGACAATTCAATTGCTGCATCAGTCATTTCCCGGTCGTGTTATTTCGCGTTTGGAGATCAGAATTGGCCGCCTAGATCGTGCGATTTAACACCATTAGATTTTTTTCTTTGGGGTTTTTGAAGTCGATGGTTTACGCGAATAAGCCGACGACGACTCAAGCCTTAAAAGAGGAAATTGGACGCTGCATTAATGAAATACCGCAGCATTCATGCAAAACGGTCATTGACAATTTCATTAAAAGATCGTGTGCATGCCAGCAAAGCCGCGGCGGCCATCTGCACGATATATTGTTCCATACGTAACCTCATTCTGTCTACTTTACGATATAATAAAGTTTCACGATTTTTTTTTAAATATCTGTGTTTTATTTAAAATTTAAAAATTGCGTTCTTCTTGGGACACCCTTTATATATTTTTATTTTTTATGTGTGTATCTATATTTGAATAATTTCTTGTATTTTTTTATTAAAATAATTATTGTATATAAATAAACTATTTTGGTAAAAAAAACAAAAAGGAATTATATTAATTTTTATTTTTAGAAACAGAAAAATAAAATTTTACATTTAAATGAAAATATATTGTGAGCGTATATGTAAATACACTCACAATATATTTTCCATTACCGACTGTAGTTTATTTAAAAATAATTCGCAGAGTTAGTTTTTAAATGAATAATTAATTGAAATTCATAGAAACATTCATTGTTAATTTATTGGTTTGACAGGAACAAGTAGAGGCACGTCACGGATCATACCTTTTCAGTACTTTTAAAAACGTCTTTGGCAATTTGAGCATATTAAGTTGTTTTTCACGTAAACAAATTTTACTTGAGTTTTAATGGCCTCTAAACGTTATTTTAATTTTAAAACTGAATATTTCTTTTTATTTTGTAATAAATCCAAAATGTAACTTTTTCAGTAAAAAAAAATAATAATCATATATATTAAATTTGCGCGAAAATAAATTCTAAATTTTTATATAAAATTCATTATCATGTAAAGTTATGTTTTTATATGGAGTATAAAAATTTTTTCAAGTGAAACCCGAAGAGCTTACAGAATGCCCATGGAATTTTCACTTTTTTGTTTATTATTTGATTGCACTGTACAACAATTTCGAACCTTTTTCCAAATTTCCGGGGTTCCGACAATTGATTCTTCTTAAGGAGACCAAAAAAATATACGTGTGTCGGCGTTTTGATAGTTTACATCGGAATCTCATTTAAGAGCCGGTTGAAGTTTTCCAGCTCTGACCTGTTCTTGCACTGTAGGGTATATTCAGCAACTTTTTAGATAATGGTATGGCAAATTTTATTGTAGAACATATAAACCCTCTAACTCCCCCTCATAACGGGATTTCTTTGGCTTTATTCTAACAAATTGTAAGAAACACTCCGAAAAAGGGGAAGGGCGGGGATGAAATGTTCTGCAAAAATGTTGGCCATAAAATTCTACTTTATATGTCAGAACACACCCAAACCCAAAACTTAACACAAACACCAAAAACTAATCAAATTCAGGACTGCTCATCAGATATCTAGTCAGATTTTGGGATGACCTACATATTAAAAGCAGATTTTGGGATCACCTACATAATATGTAGGTCATCCCAAAATCTGCCTAGAAATCTGATGAGCAGTCTTGAATTTGATTGGTTTTGGTAGTTATAGATATATCTACTTAAAAATTAAGAATGTATAAAAATGCTGCCAAGTCTTAGAAATTATTGGCTTTTCTCTTTTAAATGTAAACAAAAATATTTGTCATAAACATATTAAAAAAAAATAAAGAATAAAGGTAAATTGGGATAGTCGTTTTCTTCACAAGTAGTTATAGATATAAAAATAATAATAAAAACCAACCTATTAAATATTTTTTTTTATAAAATTTATTTTATATTTATAATGATAAAAAAACTTAAATACAACATATGTACATAATAACTTTCAGATTAATTTATTCAAAATTCCAATTTAAAATGGTATTGAAAAAATCCAATTTTAAATCAAAATCATTAAAAAACAGAAATATTTAAAAATATAAAACTATTTTTTATAATGTTTCAAATTCTTTTCTATTAATTTTTTATTTGCTCTTAATATGAATTGATTTTTGATAACAATTTGATAAAAAAAATTCAAATAAGAAAAACAAAAATGATCTTAACTGCCAAATAAAAAGTAGTTAAAACACATTCTTAGTAACTCATTATTTCACATTAAAAGTAATCTAGTATGCAAGGAGCTGACATGGAATATAAATGGCTGTACAACATATTATTAGTAACTCATTATTTTCACTTTAGAATTAATGCAGTGGGCAGTGGTAGGTCATTATTGGTAATGCAAAAAGCAATGAACTGCTATTACTTAATTTTTCCTGGGTTAATGTTAAAATCATTATGGTTTCTTTTAAAGTTCATCTAGAAATTTAATTAAAGTGTTTTTTTTTAAGTTTTTGAGTTGTGCTACTGAACGTATGAGTATTAATAATTACTGAAAAATATTACTCATACGCCTTGGATACTAGAGTTGTTAATTGTTTGTATTGTTTAATATAGCTTGTTAAGTGAGGAAAAATTTTGTACTTTGTGCTCCGAAATCTTTAAACCAAATTAAATTCGCAAAACCTAATAATATCTCTCTTAAAAAAGTAACGGAAATGCATTTTGCTGGAAAATACTTATACTCAAAATCTTTTACTTCAAAAATGAATTTATACACTTAAAATAGTTTGTAAGTTAAAATAACTGAAAATATCATTTAAAAGAAATGATATTTCATTTAAAAACCGGTCTACTTAATTTTCATTTAAATTAAATGCCATTTGTTAGTTATTTTTAAATGTTGATTAATCAACTGACACATCCGTAAGAAACAACTGATATAATCAGTTAAAATAAATGTCAAAATTTTACCTACTAATCCTTAAAAAATAAATGTTTTTTTTTTCATTTATTTAAAATAATTTCCGTTTTTGTATTTTTTTTTTTTAATATACTCGTGCAATACAAAATGTATGTATGCATATGAAGCTATAAACACTTCTTGTGTGAATTTGTTTGTGTATGTATGTGTGTTTATGAAGTTCTTGTAATTTGTATTGAAAAATTTTGTATATATACAACCAATTTAAATAAAAAAAAATTGAAATTTTTTGAATATTTTTTTTCAAACAGACAGCAAACAAAATTTAAATTTGTAATAACTGTTACGGACACAAATAGTTAACTACATAATATTCTGAGTGTACAAACAGCGATGTTGATAAAATCCAAGGGGTATATAGAGAAAACAGGTTAATTACTGCAACCGAATTTGTTTGCGGCTACCGAAATTCGGTTAATACAACATAGTTTTGGTTGAAACTAATTACTCGAATTGTAGTAGGAATTAGAAAATAATTCGATTGCTGCAACCAAAATATTTAGTTGGTAATAAATTCGGTTGTCGCGATGCATCTGCTTCATATTACAGAATTAACAAAAGAAAATGTGACAGAATTTGTTTCAAAGAACATATCTCCGAAAAAATACTCCATAGAGTTTCTTTGCTTTCAAAATATTTTATCGAAGTCTAAAATGAAAAGACGATCGTTTCGAAAACATTCCAAGTCCTCATTATAATTTTACTTAAGAAAGTGTGGCAACATTGCACCGACAAACTATTATTAATTTTTCATCCTTTCTAAATGTGATTTTTAAACACATGTCGGCTGAACAATACCCTTATATTTATAAAAATAATAAGATACTATATAAATATTCTTCAATATTTATACTTCTACATACATATGTTCTGTACGTATTGTTGATATGCAAACAATCAAATAACATTTTGTGTAGACATTTCATTGGGTATCTTAAATAAAACAATTGTTGGAACGTGATGTGCATAGAATTATCGAAAAACGATTTAACATTATATATATAGACAAAAGAAGTAACTCCTCTGTGGGAAAGGTCGCCGGTCAGAACCTGTACAGGACATTGGTGACAGGATCCCTCCCTCCGCTGGGTTCATTTGTATGAATGGGATTTATCACTTTTACAAAGTGTTAATTATATTCAGTGACGTGTCACATAACTAACATTAACGCAAAAAAACCGTCACAAAACAGACACAAATTTGCTGTCACACATCTAACGCAAAATAAGCTGTTTCAGAACTAACGCAAAATAACCTGTCACAGAACTAACGCAAAAAACGTGTTATAAAATACCGTCGTGTACTTAGGGAATGTGACAAATAGAATGATTGAAGTAGAAATATTAATATTACGTCGATCATCAGGGCCAAATCAACCAAGTGGTTAATACATATAGCTTTGTTTTGTATACAAGATTTGAATATCTTGCTGAATAACAGGGGTGAACTTCCGTAGTCAGTGAACTTGAGTGTGTCAGAAATTAAATAATGTGAATATGATAAAAAAAACATATATTAATAAAAGGGGTGATCAAATTAAAAAATCTAAGTTCAAAATTTTGACATATAAATATTTTTGAACCTATTGAATAAAGTTCTAGTTTGCTTAAACTTTTTTTATTGTATATTCAAATGCCTAATTTACATTTAGCGTTAAAATGACTAAGTTGGAAAAAATTTTTAAAATTTGTTAGTTAGTAGCTTTAATTAACCACATAAGGCCCCAATGGCTCTGTTATGTAACTGAAGAATTAATAAAAAAACTGTCATTTTATTTTTCCCTGCGGGAAAAGAACAGGACACATCATGTGACCGGTACATTGCGATAGGGACAGTCCCCGGAACAGTTTTTTATATAAAAGGATAGGTCACTTTAACGTGGGCTTATCCAGAAAGGAGTTAATTGAGAACATGTCACACAAATAACCCCAAAGAACATGCCAAAGGACTGATGCAAAAGAACATATCCTGGATATGTTATCTCAGAACCAACGCAAAAGTACATGTCACTGAACAAACGCAAAAGAACTTGTAACACAACTGGCGCAAAAGAACACGTCACTGAACTAACGCAAGAGAACACGTCACGGAACTGACACATAATAATATGCCATAGAACAAAATGAGACGATATTTTTAAATCTTATTCCAAATATTGTAATACAAACCCCATTGAAATATTAATTCCTTAAAACAAAATCTTTGTATTTTTTAACACAATTAGCGGTCAAATATTGTCATACAAAAAATAAGATTTAAAGATCGTCAATAAGTTAAATATACCTTTAATTTGATACCAATTTGTTTAATTAAGTTAGAAGAAATGATAATAACATTGAAAACTATGATTAACCACTTTTTATCCTTTATATATTTTTAATTTATCTAATAGATACTTTAATATCGGCCCAGTGATAGGTACTTTAAAACCCGTTATATTTGCACGTATTCAGACTAGTCACGTGGAAGACACTTTCCCCTATCTTCCACCTACCACTGTTCTGGTGCTTCAAGTACAGACTTTTTACCGGTTACGTGATAGGTACTTTAGGAACAGGTCCTGTTGTCATCTACCACAAGACTGGTACTTTCAGAAACATCACGTAATAAGTAATTTAGGAAAGGGTCCTGTTGTAACTTGCTAAATGACTGAAACTTTCAGACCCACCACATGATAGATATTTTGAAACGGCCACATGGTAGCTAGTTTAGTAATCGGTCTTTTTTTCACCTATTACATGATACGTGCTTACGTTACGAACCGGTTCTGTTGTCATTTATCATCGAAATAGTACTTTTAGACCCATTACGTGATAAGGACTTTTAACCGGCCACGTGGTAGATATTTTAAGAACCGGTCCTATTTTCACATATCATAGTTGTTTTAGGAACTGGTTCGGTTTTCATCTATTACGTGACATGTCCCAATTCGCAACAGATCCTTTTTTCCGGCAGGGTTATTACAAAAGATCTGTTGCAATAAGATACACCCAGAGAAAATATTGGTTGCAATTCGATCAAAACTAATAACATTTATTTGCAAGGATTTTATTTTATTTGGAATAACTTTATAATCCATTATTATACCAAAAATATGGCATTGTGAATTAAAAAAAGGGAAAGGAACCAAAAAAGGATACTATTAACCAATTATTGGTATTTTCAATCAACTTTACGAATAAAATTCGTTTAGAAATTTCGTACAGTAGAAGCAACCATTTATTTAGTGTAATATACAAGAAAATTAGTACAATCTATCAAATTTATTAAAAAATTTTCAATATTCGAAAGCGGTAACTACAAATACGGTTATCCTGACAAAATATAAATTTAAATTTGGGTTTCAGTTGAACCAACCGAATTGTGGATTGTGTTGATTATAGAAGCCACTAAAGATTGGTGTTTCTAAACGAATTTTCAGCTATATTTATTTTCTAAAAAATTATTTAAATACAGAATAAGTCATTTAAATTTATAAGTGTTTGTGGGCTAGTGGGTAGAGAGCTAGCTAGTACTTCAAATTTCCGAGTTAAAATCCCGTTAAAGGTAAACATTTGAAAAAATATTTTTTTTTAATTAAAAAAAAAAAATATTCAAATGTTTATATAACAAAAATAACCAAAGAAAATAAATTGTGGAGCAGTAAGCAAGGATGTGAACTATGAATCTGAATGCCCAGGTTCGATACCGAAAAAATCCAAAAATAATTTTTTTTAAATAATATTTTGTGGAACGTAATAATATTTATGTGAAATATAAATATTAAATTAGACAACTGAATATTGGCGTTCACAACTAAAAATATAATATAATACGAAGACAGTTGTCGTAACCGCCAGAATTCGATTGTCAACAAATTTGGTGGCCACAACTGATACTGTTTTCTGGGTGTAGTTTTAAAGCTGTTATATGGTGTAATAAAAAGTTATTTCCATCAACTTTTAAACCTATTTTTATCCTCTAAATATGTTATAAAGGGTGTCCCAAGAAGAACGCAATTTTTAAATTTTAAATAAAACACAGATATTAAAAAAAAAATCGTGAAACTTTATTATATCGTAAAGTAGACAGAATGAGGTTATGTATGGAACAATATATCGTGCAGATGGCCGCCGCGGCTTTGCTAGCATGCACGCGATCTTTTAATGAAATTTTCAATGACCGTTTTGCATGAATGCTGCGGTATTTCATTAATGCAGCGTCCAATTTCCTCTTTTAAGGCTTGAGTCGTCGTCGGCTTATTCGCGTAAACCATCGACTTCAAAAAACCCCAAAGAAAAAAATCGAATGGTGTTAAATCGCACGATCTAGGCGGCCAATTCTGATCTTCAAAACGCGAAATAACACTACCGGGAAATGACTGATGCAGCAATTGAATTGTTTCTCTGGCTGTATGACATGTGGCGCCGTCTTGTTGGAACCACATGCCCTCCACATTCATTTCTTCAATTCTAGGCAAGAAAAAAATGGTTATCATTTTACGATACCGAACACCATTGACTGTTTGCGCTTGACCTGCCTCATTTTCATAAAAAAAAGGTCCAATGATTCCTCCACACAGTGACACGTTGAGGATGCATTTGCTTCTCGTGAATCACTCGAGGATTTTCCTCACCCCAAATGCGACAATTCTGCCTATTGACGAAGCCATCAAGATGAAAATGGGCCTCGTCACTGAAGATGATTTTATCGGTAAAATCAGCATTTTCATGTTGTCTCTGCAATACCCAATTAACGAACTCCCTTCGCTGTCCATGCGTTCTTCTTGGAACCATTATATTTCTTAACAAATTTTTATTACTTTTGTATTCTTTCATGTACCTAAGTCATATACGGGACTAATTAATTGAGTAGACTAATGAATTGATAATTTCATTAGCAATGCATTAATATCAGTTTTAATAATGACTTAAGGACTTTATTTTATTAGTTAATGAGAATGGATTTAAATTTCATTATCAATATTAATGCATCAAATATACAAAATTGTTACAATTTAGAGATAAGCTTTGTGAATAATGTTGAAATGGAGAAAAGTGAGATATAAAAACAACCGCTGAAATCGAAAAAAATGTGATAAAAATCGATAAATATCGTTCAACGTTCCAATTTTTCCTTTCCCTTATTTAGTGTTTCAACACCACTCGTTCATACCATTTCGATTCTGAAAAAAGTTCTTTCCATGACAAAAATGAAAATATCATGTTTGGTGCCTTTAAATTGTTCACACAAATTCATGTATTTTAGTAAACTGCATATAAGCGTCAAGGGAATTAAACATTTTGTCTTATTTTTTACCAGACGACTATAAGTGAATTTTATTTTATATTCACCTCAAAATTTTTTTTTGCCTCAGAAAATTTTTTCACCTCAAAAGTTTTTCAACACAGAATTTTTTTTTCACCTTTAAATAATTTGTTCATCACTAAAATTGTTTTAACATTTCAAAATGTTTTGCGCAACAAAAATTATTTTTTACCTTAACAAGGGCTTCTCAATTTAATTGTTTTATTTTATTTATAAAGAAAATATTTTTGAAGATAGTGATAAAAAATTCAGTAAGGCCGAATTTAATTTAATTCATTTGTTTGTAAACAAATGCTTTTTTAATCAGTTGTAAATAGTTTTTATGAACTAAGTGGTTTGATTTTATTACCATTATTAATAATTTTTCTAATACAAAGTATTTTAATATCATTAAATGGTAATGCAATTTTTTGAATTTGCATTTTATATTGAAATTTAAATGGCAATTAAAAGTTTCCTAGTATGATACAAATTTTATCGCAATATGTACTCTCAAAAAGTAAATTTCGTTAAAAAAATTATGAAAAGTACACTAAATTTCAGCAAATCTATTGATAAATTTGGGTTTTCAACGAAAACTTTATTTATATTTTTTCAGCAATAAACTAACTTTAAACTAATTTTTTGCTAACAAAACTGTGCTGACCAACACATTTATAGTGAGGACAATAATCAGATTGACGAGAGGTGGATGGATGTTGTAGCTTTGCTTAATGTAGTACAAACAAAAATTAGCACTAACGAATACAAGACATAAAAAATACAACCTTGGAAGATTTTTGCACCTATTTTACATACATACGTAACACAAAAGGATACCAAAATGTTTGTGTATCTAGAAAATGTTGATATAAAAAAATTAAATATTGTGTTAATTCCGATTTATGGAAGTTGTTGTTTTTGATTCAAATTATACATAAAATAAAATATTTAAAGTCTAACAGCCATATGCATAGACATTTAGTAGATTCTACAACACGATTTTGCTGATATTAATAATGTTTATGCAAACACCAAGTCAGCAACATTTTTTGCTGAATTTACTAACTATACAGTGAACATAATGAACATTAGTAAGGATTTGAAAATTATTGAAAGTGGCTGATACATTTGTTCGAATTTGATGCTGAATTTTGGTGGAGGAGATTGATGGGATGTGCCGAATCTAATTCTAGTGTAAAGTAAATTCGTTTAATATTTTTGGTTGTTGCTGTAGGGAGGGTTGGCTTAACATTTTTAAGCTCTGTATGGATGGATCTAGAACCGGGTCCGGGCATCTTCGCTTGTGTTCACACTGCATCCATTTGATGCCATATGGCATCACTGTTAACTTAGTAAGAAGTAAAGTGTTGGTGATTTGAGATAGTGTTTATTTAGCACTTGGTTTTGATTACTTGAAGTTTTCTTAATACTTTTTTGCGTTTAATTATTACCAGTGTTGGTAACTGATTTATACTGTTAGTGATAATAAATAAAAGTATTTCAAAATTATTTCGTTAGGTTCCTTTAAAGTTTTATGATATTTTAAGCTATTTATTTAAACTGTTTAAAGCTTAACGGTATTTTAAGTGATTTTATTAGGCAAAAGTATTTTAATTTATTTCTTTAGTGATAATTTAAGGTTAACAATGATCCTTTGAAAGGATTTTAAATCGGTAATGGTGTTTTAGGGTAAGTGTTTGCCATCCATGGTTATTTCTGAAGCTGACTGTTAAATTTGGTCACCCATGGTTTTTAATATCAACGGACTAATTGTGTTGAGCTTGTACAAACTATGCTCTTGAGAATATGGCTTCAAGTGCACAATTATCAATTGCAAAAATATATGATAGTTATAACACCATTTCCAGTTATGTGTTTAAAAGTTATTAAATAGATATTAAAATTATGGATTATTTTTGTTAGGAAAAATCAATTTTTCTTTTAAAATTTTCAATGGTATTTATAAAAAAAATTATTTGGATTTAAGAATTTAAAAACTCAAAAACATTTAGAAACGGCGTAGTTGCTACAACAGAACATTGTGTTGCTGAGCTGCATGCTACGTGAGTATTTAAAACAACTGCTACGTTCCTTATCTCTTATGTAAATGTTTTTGTTTTTCTGACCAGTTCTTTTTGCATGTTTCTTGAGTGAGATTTAGTTTAAAACTGAAAGCAATATTTTTAAACTTTGGTAGCCAACTATTTAATGACACATATGTTTCCAAGTGTGGGTAAGGAAAATTTGATTTAACTAAAAAGTCACGTATTAAATTTGTAATTTATTTTGATTAGAAGTCAGATACCAATTTAAAGATTTTTCAATTTAAATAGTACAATAATGTTTGAAAGTTTTTTTAAGTTAAATAAAACATAAAAAAAAGAATTTAATAAATAACTTCAATATAGGCTGTGTATAAAAATGATGATAAAATTTAAACAATTGATTTTTTTTATTTCCTGTGAAAACAAAAATATCTTGAAATACTTAAATTTAAGGGACTAAGAAAATGACTCTTATATATTTGTGTATTTTCTGGTAAGTAAGGACTTTAATAATTGTTCCCATATTTTCTATATTATTCCTCCATTTTTTATCGACTGGAATATTTTATAATAAACCATGAAATTATCATTTTCGAGGACACAAGCATGGAAATGAAAATACAAAACACATTCTAAAATATATTTTTCAGGTATTATGAAATATTTTTGTGATCACAACTCAATGCTTAAACTTTATACATTACTACATGAAACCACTTAATATATCACAAGCAATATTATATTATATGTATTTTTATATTTAATTAAAAATTGTTTAAAATTAAATTAAAAAATAACAAGTTTTTTATTAAATAATCAACCATTTGTAAATAATTTATATAGTGGTTTTTTTTTAAGTACGATACTTGTAATTGTAAATGTGTTATACTGAGCTTTATGAGAAAAAAACAAAATTTATTCAAACTATCCAACAGGTGGTTAAAAAAAATCTGCTTTCATGACTGTTACAAAATTTCATAGAATTTTTCTGTTTGTGCTATGTTTTATAATTGCATAACTTTTTTCGTTTATTAAAACTTATTTTATGGGCAAATAAATAAAATGTTATAAAGTAAAATTAGTTTTTGGAATATATTCAAGCTATGCTTGTAAATTTTGAAGGAGCCAGAAGATATGAAGAGCTCTTCTACAAAAACCCTTACGAACTTTAAAAATTCAAAACTTGCTTAAAGATGTTTTTATAAATAGGTGACAATGTCGAGAGATGCAAGCTAACACAAAAATTCGAAGCCGAAAAGATTTTTCTGTACGGCGGCTCTTGTACTAACGAGTTTTTTTTAACATAAATATATAAAAGGAAATAATTAAAAACAAATTGCTTTACAGACGGTTAGTATTAACAAGCGGCTCAGGCACTATCCGGCTTAAGCCAATAACATCGGTTGCAGCTGCGACTAAAAAACTTAAAAAAAAAATACTCTCCGGCAGCTATGCGGATACTGTGCGTCATTTAAACATTTTATCCCACTTTACACTGCCGTTGCTTTAAAGCAACTCCTACCTTCAATGCCCGATAAATTTTATACTTTTTTTTGTAACCCTTTCAACGTGGTGCCCTGTCAAAAATTTAAAAATATACATTAACAATGAATTACTCCTAATACGGGGAACACATACATATTTACAATTTCAAAGGAGAGAAATATCCCTTTATGCCGCTCCCCGTAGGAATTTCTAAAAATACCGTCTATGTGGATATCTATGCCGGAGGAGGATCCGACATACCTAATTTCAACTTCTAGGTTCCAGGAGATTTGGCAGGCCACCAAGAGGAGAAATTTCCCTTTAATCCTCTCCGTAGTATTTCCCAAAATCCCATCTTAGCTGACGTCTACGCCAGAGGAGGAGCCATCGAACCGAATTTTAACTTCGTGGGCTAATTTGTAGCGAATCGAATGGCTTGCTTGTGTTAACCGAATTTTCGGGTTAACCAATTGAGACAAGCGAAATTTGACCTTGACAACAGTATTTCAGGTACCTCAATAACAATTTTTCTATTTTACTTCACATAACTTCAAAGAAAAGACATCACACGATCTAGGCGGCCAATTGACAGATCGCAACGGGAAAATAGCTAATCACCAAATAGATTTTGCAATAAAGTTGATTTTCTTCATTCTATAATGAATTGTCAAACAATACTAACATTAGTTACGAGCGTGATCGAAAAAAAATTATGAAACCTCTAAATGAATCACACTGTATACAGAGATTAAAAGATCGTATCAAGAATTACTCAAATTTATAAAAACTTTAGAAAATTATATATTATATATTATATATTATATTATATTTTATTATATTATAAAAACGTAGAAAATTACCTTATTTGTTTCTAGTGTAGAAAATAAGAAAGTTTCTTTCAACAAGCGAAAAAAATTTAAATTCTGAAAAATACCCTCCACCAATCTCCAAAAAAACAAATAATGTAAAAAACTTTAGAAGTAAATTATGGAGGTGAAAAAATTTTTTTGGACGTGAAAAAAAATGTGGTGGAAAAAAATTTTTTGAGGTGAAAAATTTTTTTGTGGTTAAAAAAACTTAGTGGTGAAAAAAAATGTTTGAGGTGAAAATTATTTGAGGTGAATATAAAATATTATTCAATTCTAAATGACTGGTGAAAAAACAAGACGATATGTTTACTTGTCGGTCGCTACTATGAAATTGTACTAAGGTACTCACATTTTCACTCATAACTTTTTAACCGATGGACCGATTAGAATTGAATAATATTTTATAGTCGCCTCAAATGTTTTTCAACTCAAAAATTTTTTTCACCACTAAATTTTTTTTCAACACAAAAATTTTTTTTTTCACCTCAAACAATTTTTTTTTACCTCAAAATTTTTTCTACCACAAAATTTGTTTTCAAATCCAAACAAAAATTTTTTTTATAAATTTTTTATCGTTCATACATTATTTGTGTTAAAAACAATAGAGAACTTTTTTCTAGGATATTGGTGGAGGGTATTCAAAGATTCGGCACAAGCGAATTTAAGCTTTTTTTTACTTGTTTAAATTAATATTTTACAGTTTTCGAAATATGCAGAATTAAAAACAAGTTCTATTATATAATGTCTGGGATATCTATAAATTTTGTCAATTGCCACTATGTACATATTTCAAAGATATAAAAATACATACTATAATATCTTACATATCTGCTTTTTAAATTACCATTTTTATCTTTGTAATGTAGCACATTAAGGCTTAAGCTAATGATATGTTTAATTAAAGGACTAAAAAAGAAAAATATCTGAAGCACTTATATTATTTTTTTACGCATAACTGACCATTAGATGTAATAACAACACCAATGTAATAGATAGTAAAAAGCATACGAAATTAACAAATAACCAAAGAACAGTGGTCATAGACGCAGAAAATAAGTTGGTTGGAGTTGTATCGGTTTAAAATTTTTTTAAATCCATTTTTTAATGATTAAATTTTAAAGACTTAATTTTTTCTGTTGTAGCTGCAATGTGATTTTTAAACAAAAATATTTAAGTTTAAAATTTAATAAATATTAAAGTTTCAAATTTAAGTTTAATACAGTTCATCCCAAAGGGAAAGCATTGGCCTGATGAATAAAAGGTAGCCGGATTAAATTTTTTATTTTTTAAAATAATTCTTTTGAAACGGGTGTTTATAAGTAGAATATCTATTTATAAAATAATATTATCCATAAACAGAAAAGAAAATCAATTATTAAAATAAAAATTCGGAATTTGTAAATAAATTTCGGTAATAACAACAGTTTTTAAAAATGAACAAAGGTAATGGTACCTGAAACTGCATAAATTCGGTTGGAAAAAATTCGATTGCAACTGCAAATTTATTTTCAGTGTGTATGTACAACTTCTACGATACTGCTCCGATAGGTATAGCTCAAATTGAATTATATCAAGGTTTAAAAATTAAAATATCTTTGCAAAATTTAAATTTTTATTTGTTTCAGGTGTATTTATGACTAATATTAGTGTCCCAAATCTGTAGCTTACGTACAAGCATAAAATCGATTTTTGAAAATAGATTTTTAGGGGTCCTATATCTTAACATACCCTCAGGATATTATGTTGTTTACTGTTTGTAGTTTGATAAAAAAGTTTTCCGTTCCATTTAAAAATAAAGAAACATACATTTATTTTTCAAAGAAATATTTATATTAACTTTTTTATCCATTTATTCGAAATGATTTACTATCATTAATTTTTTCAGTTTCATTAATTTTTTTTTGGAAATTTAGGAAATATTTACCCTCAAATCGGAAATTTGTGGTTTATTTGTGTCCGCTACAGTTATTTAAATTTAAATTTTATTTGCTGTCTGTTTCAAAAAAAAAAAAATATTAAAAAAATTCCAAATTATTTTTTATTTAAATTGGTTGCTTATATACAAAATTTCAATTCAAATTATAAGAACTTCATAAACACACATTCACACAAAAAGTGTCTACAGCCATGCACACATACATTTTGTAGATTAAAAAATAAATTTTAAAACGGAAACAATTACAAATAAATGATAAAATCATTAATTTTTTAGGGAATTGGTAGGTAAAATTTTAACATTTATTATAACTTATTATATCATTTGTTTCTTACGGATGTGTCAGTTGTTTAAACAACATTTAAAAATAAACAACAAAAGCCATTTGATTTAAATAATAATTGAGTAGAGCGAGTTTTTAATGAAATATTATTTCTTGAAAATAGCACTTTATGTTATTTTATCTTGCAAACTATTTTAAGTGTAGATAAATTTAAAGTTATATCAAAACTTATTTTTGTTTCCTTGTATTTGCCATCTATAGATCACAAAGAAACAAGTGGAATAAAAATCAAATTTAAGTATTTCTATCGGATAAAAGGTGTAGAAATTGTAAATTTATAACCATTTATTTAGCCATCCACCCCACTGTGCATCATTATACTCTCATAATGATGTGACCTCCATATAAAAACGAAAATTGTTATTATACCCTACAATATATTGTGGTACATAAGTAGTGGTTAATTTTGTATACTTTGGGTTTTTTTCTTTTCAGATCGACTTAAATTAATGCAGGAAATGACAATCAATAGATACCCGCCATGTAAAATAATAAAATTCAGTAGATAGTAGAAACACTAATAGATAACTATATGTTGAAATTGTTTACATATAGTAAATATATTAATTTGAAACCTATGGTAAACCTGTCGGTCACGTTCTACATAAAATTGTACAAAATTTAAGGTGTTTAAAGAAATATTGATGGATTTTTTTTGTTTGTAAATACTACAATTTGAGAATGGTATGGACCAAAAAAATTATTTTATTTTGTTTCCAGACATATTTTTGTTGTCATTTAACATATCCCTGCAAACATTGGGAAATTGTTTCGAAATCGTATCGCCTGGAAGGTAAAACTTATTGCGGCAATGATCATTTTATTATTGCGGAAGATCCCCCCTTCGGAAAGAAATGTCCCATCCAAAGCGATACTTCCAAAAATACGAAAGCAACACTTCTGAAAGATAAATCGGCGATATTGCCAAATAATCATTTTATAAGAAAGCTGAAAAATATCGCAAAGTAATAATTTGGAAGATATTAAGAAAATATAGCATTTTTAGAAGCCTGTAGATAGAAAACTTTTTTTTTGCCTTTAAATTTTATTTTTATTTAGAGAAGTAAAATAATATATTAGTACAACGGTTATAATAACATAATGAATTAAAAGGAAATAAAAAATAAACAGCGAAAAGATATATAGAATAATATAATAATACACTTAAAATAGTTTGTAAGTTAAAATAACAGAAAATGTCATTTACAAGAAATGATATTTCATTTAAAAACCGGTCTACTTACTTTTCATTTAAATCAAATAACTTTTGTTATTTATTTTTAAATATTAATTAAACAACAGACATATCCGTAAGAAACAAATGATATAATCGGTAAAAATAAATGTCATAATTTTACCTACCAATTCCTTAAAAAATAAATGTTATTATCACATATTTGAAAATGTATGTATGCATGTCTATAGACACTTTTTATGTGAATGTGTTTCTCTATGTATATATGTTTATGAAGTTCTTGTAATTAGAATTAATATAATATTGTATATAAACAACCAACTTAAATAAAAAAAACAAATTAAAATTTTTTGAATACAAACAAAATTTAATTTTGTAATAACTGTTATGGACAAAAACAAACCACAAATTTCCGTTTTGCGGGTAAATTTTTATTAAATTTTAAACAAATGAAAAAATTAAATGAAACTGAAAAAAATTGGTAAATGATAGTAAATTATTTTAAACAAATGTATAAAAAAATTAAAATAGATATTTCTTTTAAAAATAAATGTATGTTCTTTTATTTTTAAATGGAACAGAAAACTTTTTTATTAAACTACAAACAGTAAACTACATATTATTCTGAGGGTATGAATAATAACTAAACAGTGAAAACAATACATTAAAGAAAGGAGAAATTTTGATGTAGGAAATACTTTTGCTTAATAAAACTAATAAAATGCTTTGTCGTATTTGGGAAGAGAGCATAGTACGTATCTGAAATTAAAAAAAAAACTAATAGTTTATTTTATTAACATTCCTTAAGTTTATTTATTCGTTATTATTTACATTTGATTACACATATAAAGTTATAGTTTTGATTGCTGTTTTGTATGTTGTACCGGTCCAGGTAAACTTTGTTGCTAAATTATCAGTCATAATTTTTTTTAATGAAGTCCTAATATAAGCAGCTGAATCCTCACCTCCAATTCGTTTTAAAAAATTTTTCTGAAATGGTTGAAAAAATAATTCAATGCTATATGCTTTAAGACTTAATACCCACTAATTGTTTTATCATCGTTTCATTTGGTATTATGTTTTTATGAAATTCAGTTGTAGAGTTTTCATTTTCTAAGGGAAATATAGGTAGGGGCGGAGTGTCCAAAACACTTGCTGGCTCTTTATTCATTATTTTTATTTCATTTTTTAGTGTTAGTACCTCTTCCATTAGCCTCCCTCCCAATTCCCAATCGTTGATTATAGATTTCGTTTGCCACCGTCTTTTTTAAATCATTTAGCTCTTTTAATAAAGCCGGAATTTTAAGTTCTGAAAAGCCAATAAAATATTTTGAATTGTTATTATATTTTTTTTAAATGAGAAAATTATTTCTTACCTTGAACAATAATATTTTCTTCGTCATTCATATTGATAAATTTGATAAAGTTCATGGATTTATAAACAGAAAATTAAAATGCGACAATAAAATTTTTGTTAGAAAAATGGCAATTGGGAAAAAAAACTTTGATAAATTTTGTTTTTTTAAAAGGAAGTAAGTAATACTTTAATGTATAAATGGTATAAATAAGTGAAACTTGGAGTTCGGCATCTTTCAGCAAACAATTTTGCACATAATTTCACTATAGTTAAAACTCAGTTCATCCCCTGTTTCAAATACGTAGCAGCACTGTATTGAAAACATTGATGCATCAAATGGGGTGATAAAATATTTTTGCAAATTTTTTAAAATAACACCTTCAAAGTTTAGATGTCCATTTGAATTTAAAATTTTTTTAATTGAACAATATTGTTATTTACCAAACAAAAATTTGTCCGATTCTTTTATAGAAATATAAACATTGTGCAATGTTACATAGAGTATAAAGTCATTATTGGCTTTTTCAAAAATCCATTTTGATCTTGTTCGGGAGCCAAGTTTAAACTTTTTTTAGATTTGGAGATAAAACATCTTTTAGTACGAAAAGTCCCATAGCAGACACTGTTCAGTGGCTTTCATCTATCTAAATCCTTGATTTGTCTTGGTTTTCTTTTAAATTCACGTGGAATGCATTTTTTCATTTGAGAATTTGATAAAAAAAATATTTCTTTTCCTACTTTTATCTAAGTATTTAATAGGGTCCTCATATCACCCAGACTTTTGATGTGCATGTAGTCTAATGCAAACTGGTTAACGATATCAATAATTAGTCGCTCAATAAATTATAATTTTTTTTTATATATCGCCAATTTTTCTTCAAACTGATAAAAATAAAATATAATCAAAACATTGATTTGATGTTTTTCTTCCAAATGATGAAAGGAAGATATTGTTTTTTTATAGCCTTTGGAAGATACCTTCCAAATGTTTGCAGGGATCTTTTGAAAATACTACATTTACAAGAAAACATATTTATGTATGTGTGTGGGTATATAATTATTATTTTCCCAATAGGTTTCTTTGTTTAACGTGCTTGTTAGTTTTTTAAATCCTATTAACAATGATTCTACTACTTAGTTGATGAATATGCTTACGTACACACGTTTTTCTATTTTTAGTTATATTTTATAGAAAATATGATGAGATTGGTATGAAAAAGGTGATAAGTCCAACTTGAAAATAATTACAGGAGACAAAAAAAATTGTAGAAAATGGTTTGTTTTGAATATTGCCTAAACCTATAAATACATTTTTTTTTATTGATTTTTAACTTACAAGCTAAGAACTTGCATTTTGCTTTCCAAATTGGAGAGCATTATTTTATAAGATAGAAGACAATTATATTAGCAATATTACGGATCAAGAACGTGTTCCGATTTTCCACTTCTCCAATTTTTAAAAGTTTTTACAAATTCGTATAAGAAGACCTGAGAATTTAAAGTATTAGAGGTTTTTGAAAAATGTCAAGTTGCAAAAGACGACTTGCAAATTTTTAGGAATTTTTGAAAATTGTTGCTTTATTCTCCAGATTTGGCTTCCAGCATTTTTTACCTGTTTACAAATTAAATGAAAAATGGCTGGGCGGAAAAGATTTAAGTTGAATGAAAACATCTTCTCTGCATCAGAAGCCTATTTTGAGAACCTTTCGATTTATGCAACAAAATAATACTAATTTTAGGCATAATATGTTTACACATAGTGTCTAAAAATATTTGGTGTATGAGTTATTGTATATGAAAGTGGGGATTATATATACCGAATTTTCGTAATATTGCATAAAACTTAACCCATCTTATAAATAGTAGTAATTTAGAGAGTACACAATTAATTGTAAATTTTTGTGTTTTCGTTAGCAAAAGATGACACAATCAGTGAAGGCGTTCCTAAGCGCCATTAAAATTTGTTTAAAAGCTCTTCTTTTTTTATTTAAAAACCCATTATCTCAGATTTAATTTCTTTATTTTAGGGTTATATTTATTTATTTTGTTATTTTTATAGGTACTCACAACGGCCTAACTATCCCTCCTACGGGGTAAATTCGTTAAGTTATTGTTGTACATTTGTTATGATGTAAATATAACATTTCGGTGGAAAATTTATATATTTCTTAAATAATTATATAGACAGATAACAATAGCTTTGAGTTGATTTGAAAATTTAAAAAAAAATATTTTTTCTATTTAATTGAAAGAAATTTAAAATATATCACTATGTAAGAAATTAATATTACGTGCGTCTATTGAAATTATAGCATTTTATGTTGGCAATACTACTCCTATACTAGACCCATGTCTAACCATTCACATAATTTAGATTTTTTTTTACACTTTGAAAAACTTTATTGAAAAACCATATGTTCACCTTAACAATTAATATCAGCGCTTTAACATCTTAAAGGGACTTTATTTTAACACTCAAATACTATGTAGTTTAATGATTGTAGTTTAATAAAAAAGTTTTCAGTTCAGTTAAAAATAAAGGAACTAAATTTATTTTTCAAAAAAAATATTTATTTTTGACTTTTTTAATACATTTGTTCAAATTATTTACTGTCATTTACCGATTTTTCATTTTTTCCATTTGTGTGAAATTTATTAAAAATTAACCGACAAAATGGAAATTTGTGTTTTATATGTTGCCGTTACAATTATTAAAAAAATTTTTAGTTTTGTTTTAAAACACAAAATTTTCTAAAATTTTCAATTTTGCTTTTAATTTAAATTGTTTGTTTATACACAAAATTATTTAAATTCAAATCACAAGAACTTCATAATCAAACAGACATACATACATATGGTCATTCACAGAAAATGTTTCTATAGACTGTGCTAGTATACATTTTCCAGCAATTTCAAATAAATGAATCATTTATTTATTTTTACGGATTAGGTAGGTAAAATTTTAACCTTAATTTTTAACTCATAAAACATTTGTTTTTACTGAAGTGTTAGTTGTTTTTATCAGAAATCATTTGATTTGAATGAAAAGTAAGTAGATCGGGTTTCAAATATAATATCATTTGATAATTCTTTCAGTTTTCTTCGATCTTCTTGATTTGTGTAATATTTCTCATAGAGCTAAATCTTTTATTTATAAAAAAAATAAATTTTAAATATTACATAATATCATTTGTTTCAAATGGTTATTTTAACTTACAAACTACTTTAATTGTAGTTCTAGCAAGTATTCCAACTCTTAATTATTTATTTTTTTATGAACGCAAAAAATATAAAAACACATTTATAAATGGCCAGGTATCATGGATATGTTTATGAGTCCCGTGATCGATTTGAAAATTTAATATCTGTCTTATATACTCGTACCATCTGGCCCCGGAGACTTGTTTACATTGAGGTCCTCAAGAAAATTTTTAACGTCTACGTCTCGAGAGCAGAGGAATATCTCAGGCATAGTACACAACAGTACACGTGTTCAGGTGGTGATTGATTGCTTTTTGACTTATCAACCGATTCGATGAATTTTTAGTTACCGCTTATAGCTAAATAGCTTATCTAGCATAGTCCTTGTTTGCGAAGCAGTTCAGAATTAAATTATTTCTTTCTTGGCATAAAGCCACAGCATAAAGCCACAGTCATTGTTCTCGTGGAAACAAACAAGCCAAAACAATACGTGTCCCTTAGTTATTTCTCATCTACAACATATCCCAGAATAATTAAGATCTGAGGATCTACCCCGGTGCTAGTGATATTTCCCAACAAATTTTTAAAATTCTCTACAAGATCTTATTAGTTATCTTTTTTCCCAAAATTTATAATTCTTAGAGTTTTTTCTACATTAATCTTTTGTCAAATCTAACCAACAAACTACCCTGCGGGAAAATATCGGTCAATTGTTAATTGGGATATGTCAACAAAGGAGAGGTTCCAAAAATACATATTACGAGATAGGTGAAAAGAGGACCAGTTCCTAAAGTATCACGTCTATACCACGTGATGGATCTGAAAGTACCAGCCCTGAGGTAGGTGGAAATGCGAACGGTTTTTAAAGTACCTATCACGTGATCGGTATAGAAAGTCTCTATCACGTATTGGGTCTGATAGTACTAGTAGTCCCGTGTTAGGTGAAAACAATTCCGTTTCTCAAAAAACTTACCACATGCTTGGTTCAAAAGCCCGCGATATATTCTTTGGCGTAAGTTGTGTGACAATTGACCCCCTCATAGGACAAGCCCGTATTAAAGTGACCATATCACAATGAACAGGTACTTCAAGAGGTTTCTTACTTTAAATTTAACATAATAGTTCATTAACAAAGCTGTATCAAATCAAGTTACACATTAAATTCAAGAAAAAAACAAAAAATAATAAAAAAATATATTAAAAAATACATAAATATATGTTGTCTAAAAATCAGTGGCGCCCTATGCCCCAGTGGGGGTTAGAGGAATATAATAATATAATATAAAATCCAGTAATACTAACTATATAAATCTGGCTTTATTATTACACTAAAAAAATAACAATTTGGATCTTGAATCACCACAAAAGCCAGAAATTCCATTTGACATAAAGTTCCTCTCTTACAGGATTTTTGGATGCCAATGAAGATCTATTAGCAAATATATCCAAATAAAAATGAATGGCAGTTGTTAAATTTGTAGTTCCTGAGGTAGCCTCTGTTGTTATAATATCTTACTGAAAATTTTTTTTAACAAAAATTTTTTTTATATTAGTAACAAACCAAAATCTTTTTTTAAAAAATTCACAAACTTTAATTTACCAATTTTATCTACAGTGAAACCTGACAATGAGTTTTTAAATAATTGTAAAGACTGTGGAAAATTTGGCGGTAAAAGTAATCTAAATGTTAAACAATAAATTTTTTTATCCAAGGTACGTACTCCCTTAACAAAGTTTTCTTTAGGGCATTTTTTATGTTTTTTTTTTCTGTTTTTCAGCAAACAAAAACTAGCACATTTTTCATGTCACCATAAATCTTATCTAACACGTTTTGCAAAAGAAAATAATAAATGTTTTTTCTTTAAAAAATATAATGTTATTTGTAAAAATAAAGTCAAGTAGCATAAAATTAAGCACAAATTATTTAATAAATTTTACTTGTGTCATAATGCAAAAGTATATTTTTTACTTTTGTACATTAGAGACATTCCATATCAATTAAGCTGCAATACTATTTAGTCACTTATTAAACCTAAAAATAATTTTATGAGTTTTTCACAAGCTGCTTACAAGTTTTTTTAGTTTACCATTTCAGGCAATTGGGTACGTAAATAACCAAAAACAGAACTATTACAGAAAAATTTTAGATTCGAAGAGTCAGGCACGAGGAACTGAAAATATTTCAGATAAAGAGAGGATACGAACATCTAAGAACAAATATTGAAAATAGCCCGAGTTGTTGTCAGTTCACAAGCGGAAATGACTGTGAAAATCGAAAAGCTCTCTTGGTGCCTAATTCTATTCTTTATATCCCCTCTGTATTCTCTGTATTACAAAAAAAAAAAAATATTAAAAAATATAGTAAAAGACTGAAGTTGGACATGCCGACTATATGATATCCTTCACTAAGAATAATTTGGTTCAAATTTATGTACCAAGTTTTATAAAGATATTTTTATATATGCGACCAGTGGTTTGTTCAAATTATATTTCAACAAATGCCGGGAATGTAGGTTTATGTTGGGACGTTGTCCAAATATGATTTGAAAATGTGAGTTTTAATTTGGAAACGTGATTTAACGTGGTATTTCAAACAGATATTTTCGGTTTTGTGGGTATAAATACCATTTCAGTATAATTTAGAAAGGACCCTTCTATGGGAGATAAGTCTGAATATGGACCGCTTCTGAGCACATTCAATAGTGTTCGGCGAACAGAAACTTATGTACCAAATTTCTTCAAAATATTTATATTTGCGACCTATAGTTTTATTATTACGTTAACATGAATACAGGGAATTAAACCGTTATATTGACGGATCTGATTCGATTGCTATACTATAAGGTGGGTCTAAGGCTAATATATATATTTTTTTAGCCACCTAGTGGCAGTTAATACCGGTATAATATCGTTAGCGATTCCAAACTTATTCAACTGACTACCGTTGCCTTTAAAACGCAGTTACGGAAATACTGTTATCCCTTGTTGTTAAAATATTGATACCCTTAAAATATCGTTACCTAAATAAATTGAATACCGTTATTCATTATTATAAAATGTTTGCTTTTGTGATTGTGGCACGTTGTTATTGGGTATTTTGCAAAAATTTAAGTTGTAAATTTTAATTTTTTTTTTATTAATTTAAGTTTATTTTTTCTATGCATCTAAAAAATTAACTACCGTTAATCTAAAAATATCTTAACCGAAATAACTGAAATACCTTTAATCCTAAAATATTCCTCCCTAAATAACTGAAATACCGTTAATCTTAAAACAATGATAAAGATATAAATGAATTAGCGTTACCTAAAAAATATCGTTACCAAAATAAATTAAAATAGCATTACCCTCACCGATAAATACATTAAATATTATCCGTATGAGTTTTCATCAAAATAGGACAAACCGGGTTTGCTGTTAATTAGTCAAAAAATCATTTTTTATAAATAGAAAAATAACTTTGGAACTAACCCTGAGTTTTGTGGCCATATTTTTTTACCATTTTAATTTCTGATGTTGATTTTAATTTTTTTTCAACTCTTTACAATTGACATGGATTGCCTCATAAACATTTAAGTATATTTTATGTAATGAAATATTTGCACGTAAAATAAAAATTAGTTTTGAAAGTGTTTTTTTTTAAATGATATTGTGCTCTTTTTCTAGCACAAAAAAAAAACAAAAAAGGTCCTAATGGCTTTGGTCATTAAATATTTTTTTCCGAAACATAGTAAACGCATTTCAAAGAATTCTATTGTAAAGAAAATCAAATTAAAGAATCGCACAAATTATTACACACAATAGCGGTTAATATATTTAGTAATAGTGTCTTATTGTGAAATTGAATTCTCAAAGTAAAAAAAACTTTTAATATAGTTATATATTACTTCATAATATTGTTATAATTATATATTCATAGAATATGATGTATGTTTATATATCTAGTAAAAATTAATAAACTAAAAAGTATGAAGTTTACTGTTGGAAGTTTAATTAAAAAAAATTTCCGTTTCATTTAAAAATATTTTAACTTTTTTATACATTTGTTCGAAATAATTTACTATCATTTACCGATTTTTTCACTTTCATTTATTTGAAATTTATTAAAAATTTATCCACAAAACGGAAATTGGTGGTTTCTTTTTGTCCGTTAAAGTTTCAAAAAAAAATATTTTAGAAATTCCAATTTGTTTTTTATATAAATTGGTTACTTATATACAAAATTATTTCAATTCAAATTACAATAACTTCATTCGATAAACACACATACATACAGAAACACATTAACACAAAAAGTGTCTATAGCCTTGTATACGTACATTTGGTAGATTAAAAAAAAAACAATAAAAAAAAAACAAAAATTACAAAAACAGAAACAATTTAAATTAATAATAAAATAATTTATTTTTTAAGAAATTGTTAGGTAAAAGTTTAAAATTTTTTTTTATTGATAATATCATTTATTTCTTACGGATGTGTCTGTTGTGTAAACAACATTTAAAAATAAATAGCAAAAGCCATTTGGTTTAAATAAATATTGAAATATTTTCAATGTCATACCTCCGCGGACCAAAGTGAGTAACTTTAGGCTTGAACAACGTAGGGAAATATTTTCAAAGTAAGTGTGTGTTTCCTAAATTTTGGCTTTATTGAAAATAAGTTTTATCCAAAATGAGGAATCCACTACGTGTGCTGCACCCAAGTTTGTGAAAAAAGTTTGTAAGACTGGCTAGCTGGTTGAGAACATTTGTGCTTCCTGTTGTCATATGGTGCGTACCGATGAGCCATCGATCTCAATAACTCGTCATTTCACGCACCAACATGATGATAATTTTGCTCAAAGATCTCGGATTATTCGCTTACAAACTCCAATTGACTCAGCAACTGAACACAAACGACCATCCACTTCGTTACGGCTTCTCAGTTGGGGTCTTACATAAGCTTAAATCGGTTATCGAATTTGGCGAAAAATCATCTTTTCTGACGAAGCGCATTTTCATCTCGAGGGTTATGCCACCAAACAAAATTGCTGAATGTGGGGATCGCAAGCCCCGCATGTCATTGTCGAAATAGAGTGTTAGTTTGGTGTGGATTTTAGAGAGGTTGCATTCTTTAATAAATTTTAATTTTAATAAATGCTGCTGACAGAGGCATTCCAGTCAACGGTGAGTATTACACAGCCATGATTATCGACTTTTTATAGGCTCAAATGGAAGATATTGTAGTGAAAATCAGTTTTTTTAACTTTATAAAAGTTTAAGTTTATTGAAGCAAGTTTAAAATTTTCTTCACAAACAATTAAACAAAACTGAAAAACAAATTTTTAAAAATAATTCATATAAATCAAGGCAAAAGTACCCAGCAAAGATAAATGGAAGTGATTTTTAAGGAATTAATTTTTCATTGATTCCAAAGTATCGTTTAGTTCTGATAATCCTTTCTTTTTCACAATTTCCATAAATGTGATTTTTAATGAAATTTAACATTTTCCAAATCTATGAAGGCTAACTTATTTTAAAAACAACCAAAGTTAAACATTTGTCATAGATATTTCTATATAAATTTAACATTTATAACTATGGTTTAAGTTTAAGTGATTTGTTTAAATCTTTAATTTACAATTTACCAGATTTTAAATTCTTAAAATCATAGTAATTATTGATACAAAAAGTAATAAAAATATTATAGTTAAAATTTAACCAACAGTAAAACTCAAACTTTATATGTGAAACAACAATAAATGTATCAGTTAAATTCTCAGGTAGAAGCTAACGGAAGATTGTGAAAATGACGCCAAGGTCCAATTACTGATGTCCTGTTAAAATCTAAATTACAAATTCAAAATTTATTTGGGAACATCAAAAGATCTCATTTGTCAGTAAACCATAAGAAAGTCTTTAGATGCAATGAAAAAGTATCATAAAAGAAAACTTCCACCCTATGACACCCATATGTAAAAATTATTGGTTCCGATCCAAATTTTCACAACACCGAAATCAAAATCACTACTTCTTTTTCTCTTCTTTTGCTTGAATAATCTTTGGTTTTATCAGGATTGCACACCATGTTACAAATTTTATCAAATAATCGATCTTTGCGCTCTAAGTTTGGTAATAGTGTTGTCCCCCTTAGAAGTTTTCTTGGCGGGTGGGAATGCTATGCAAAAAATCCAGAAGGCTAATATCTTCCGATTAGTACATAAGTACATTTTATTTACTTTATTCTACAAAGGTTCATACTGATTGGAAGTGGTTGAGCTAATGACTATCAGTGATGTCCATGAAATCGCCCATATTACAAATTATAGGCATAAAATAATAACACATTGAATCTTTAATATATAATTATATTTTACTTTATATTACACTTCATGTAGTAGAACATGTGACAATATTCAATTTCATATTGATTGATATATGGCAACATATGCAACGTATAATTACCTATTTAACACACTCAAAAAATAAGTTAGTAGAAAAATTAGAATAAGGGGTACTATATCAAGTATACTAGTTTTCAGCAAAACTTTTAGGTATATTCTTGCAGCAATAAACTAATTTTTTACTATTTTTTTTTTGCTAACAAAATTGTGCTGATCGACACATTTTTAGGAGGACAACAATCAGATATATAGTACAGACAATAATATAACGCTAATGATAAAACTCTACCAAGGCATAAAAAATACAACCGTGGAAGATTCGTGCATGCACACACAAAGCAAAAAAAAAATAAAATATTGTGTTAACTCCGATATGTTTAACTATAAATATAAAGGGTGTCCCAAGAAGAATGCAATTTTTAAATTTTAAATAAAACACAGATATTTAAAAAAAAATCGTAAAACTTTATTATATCGTAAAGTAGACAGAATGAGGTTATGTATGGAACAATATATCGTGCAGATGGCCGCCGCGGCTTTGCTGGCATGCACGCGATCTTTTAATGAAATTTTCAATGACCGTTTTGCATGAATGCTGCGGTATTTCATTAATGCAGCGTCCAATTTCCTCTTTTAAGGCTTGAGTCGTCGTCGGCTTATTCGCGTAAACCATCGACTTCAAAAAACGGCAAAGAAAAAAATCTAATGGTGTTAAATCGCACGATCTAGGCGGCCAATTCTGATCTCCAAAACGCGAAATAACACGACCGGGAAATGATTGATGCAGCAACTGAATTGTTTCTCTGGCTGTATGACATGTGGCGCCGTCTTGTTGGAACCACATGCCCTCCACATTCATTTCTTCAATTCTAGGCAAGAAAAAACTGGTTATCATTTCACGATACCGAACACCATTGACTGTTTGCGCTTGACCTGCCTCATTTTCATAAAAAAAAGGTCCAATGATTCCTCCAGCCCAAAAACCACACCACACAGTGACACGTTGAGGATGCATTTGCTTCTCGTGAATCACTCGAGGATTTTTCTCACCCCAAATGCGACAATTCTGCCTATTGACGAAGCCATCAAGATGAAAATGGGCCTCGTCACTGAAGATGATTTTATCGGCAAAATCAGCATTTTCATGTTGTCTCCCCAATACCCAATTAACGAACTCCCTTCGCTGTCCATGGTCAGCTGGCTTCAGTTCCTGAGTCAATTGAACTTTGTATGCATGAAGATGCAAATCTTTCGTCAAAATTCGCTGCAAAGTGGATTTGGAGACACTAATTTTCTGAGCTCGGTGTCGAATTGAGGTGGATGGAGTTTGAGCGACATTATCACGTACAGCTGCGACATTTTCGGTCGATCGACCTGGTCGATGGCGCGTTGTTGTCTTTACATCACTAACAGACCCAGTTTCGGCAAATTTATCCATTAATCTCTTTACAGTTGACTCTTTTGGAGCATTATTGTGACCCCAAATTGATCGCAATTTGCGAACTGTAGCCGCAAAACTTTCACCATTTTGGTAAAACAATTTCACAATGAGAATGCGTTGTTCATTCGTGTAGCGCTCCATTTTTACTAACCTCGTACCTTCTACTAGCAAACAATATCAAATGTCAAACAATGACACTTCGAATGTTGCCAGATTTAAAAATTGCGTTCTTCTTGGGACAAAAATAAAAATAACTTGCAAGTTGCAAAGCAAATGGTAAGTAAAAATAATTGAAAACTATGTATATAACAAATTCGTTTCTATTGATAGAGGAAATATATTGCAAAGGTGAATATCCCTCAGGCAGAAGTGCTACTTTTTAATATCGGTGGCCACTAAAGGAATTTTTAGCACCAAATGTAACTTCTTGTTCGTAAGTATGAAAAATAAGAACTTTTTAACAAAATAAAACACAATTAAAGAAATAATTTATATTATTTACAATACTATTTTTAATTAAATAAATTTTTTCCTCTTTTTCAAGTAATGAAGCCTTAAGTTCTCAGAGCAAACGGATTCATCGTGACAACCGAATTTCTTGTCAACTTAACAGTTTGGTTGCATCAACCGAATTATTTTGTTGTCGCAACCAATTTTATTCCTGATACAATTGAAATATTTGGTTTCTACCGAAATTTTGTTGCATTAACTGAATTTCGTTCACGACAAACAAATATAACGGTAGCTCCAAACAAACCATTCGGTTGGAAAGAAAATCAGTTGTCACAATGAATCTTCTTTCTCTCTGCGGTTGTTTATGATAAAATTAAAGAAAAAATATAATACTCGTATTTAAAATTAATAAAGATAAAAACGAAATAAGTGTTTATACACAGAGAAAACAGATTCATTGTGACAACCGAATTTCTTGCCAACTGAAGAATGATTTAGTTGCAGCAACTGAATACTTTGGTTGTGGTACTCAAATGTATTTCTGACACAATTGAAATATTTTACTTTAACGGACATTCTTTTGTAATAACCGAATTTCTGTTGCATTAACCAAGTTTCTGTTGCCACAAACAAATATATCCTTGGCTACAACCAAACCATTAGGTTGGCAAACTATATGGTTGTCACAATGAAAGTGTTTTCTCTGTGTAAACAATATACAGGGTGTCCGCCGGGAAGGTATACTTCTTTGTTTTTCCGCCATTTTGGTAAAAATTAGTCTTGGCAGTTCATATTTGGCAGTCGTGTAGTAGACACGTAGCAAATTTATTATAGAAAAATTTTCGATAAACGAACGTGTTGTAATCGTTAAAACATTTTATCAAAAGCAATCATCGATTACTGTCACGATGAGAAAGTTACGTGAAATTTTTGGGAGAACCATTTTCATTTGAATGGATATGTGAATAGTCGGTTCTAGGCAATGGAAAACCCTCAAGTTATTTATGATCCATTAAAGAGACAGTCTGGTGTGCAATTTGGTCAGGAGGAATCATTGGACCTTACATCTTTGAAAATGAAAACGACAACGGTAACTGTGGGAGCGATATCGTGATATCATTGAAAACTTTTTAACGCCACAACTGCATGCTTTGGGCTTGATTAACATGTGGTATCAACAAGACGGTGCCAGGAGTACAATGTAATTACTGCGAGACCTCTTTCCGCAACAAGTTATTTTAAGAAATGGTGATGTTGATTGGCCTCCACGGTCGCCTGATTTGACTGCTCCGGACTTCTTTTTGTGGGGATATCTGAAAAGCAAGGTTTATGCAAACAAACCAGAAACGCTTGGGCAACTCAAACAAAATATTCGTGATGATAATAATTAAATACCGCGTAAAACGTGTGAGAATGTAATGAAAAATGTGCTCAAAAGGGCTATCATTTGTGAGGCTAACAGAGGCGGACATTTATCTGATATTGTATAATTGTATAGGTGCCGATATTTAATAAAACATTTATCACAATAAGATCCATTCTCTTTCATTTAATCAAAAATTATAAACAAACAAAGTAGTATACCTTCCTGGTGGTCACCCTGTATTTATGAAGAGTGATCCCTTAAGGAATTAAGCGAAAATAACACAAATATGCAGCATTAAGAGATTTTTGTTTATTGTAATTGAGATAATTTTGTTTTTTTTAATTTATAATTATTTTAATATATTTTTAGATTATTAATTAGATAATATCAACAATACGGAAGTCCGGATATTTCTATATTTAACAAAGTTTTATAAATTATTTTTAGAATCACACAAAAAAAACAATGTTTAGGTCTAAATTTTCAGCAAATAAATTAATTAAAATATAATTTTTCTACAAATTTTTTGAGTTTTTTTATTTTACAAATATTCAGAAAAAAATTTTATTGGTCTCATCAAGAACTTTTTATTTACTGTCGAGTAAATGTCACATTCGCTGAATTTATTAATTTTAGTAAAAATTAGCTCGCTGATAATACGAAAAGTGCATTTTTTTAAATGGATTGTAATTTATATAATCAGTGTTAACGATTTCAAAATTGTAACTTAATATTGTCACCATTTACAGTTGTTTTTGAAGAATATTTGCTATTTAAATTTTTATTATTTATGTATTTATTTTATTTATTAATCATATAATTACAAATTATATGTTAATACCCTAACCGAGCACTAGCAACAAAGGCCTTCGGCTCGTTGTAGCGAAAACAGACCAGAGCCTCTGGTGGGAATTGAACCCTCGACCCCCGCACTGATAAGCTAGCACGCTACCAACGAGCCTACCGGGGCGCTGGAGTTAAATTTTTGAAACTATTAATTCTATGAAAGTGAAGACGTAAATAAAATCAAACATCTAAGTCAAATTTGTTTCTGAAATTTTAAGATTTTAAAGTGTTTTGGCATTACTTATTATGGATTTTTTATGGTGTTTGGTCTTAGGACAAGTGATCTAAATAGTACACTTAAGTTTTAAAAAAACTTAAGTTTTCACTATGAAACTGGTGCTTACATAAATGCAACAATGTTTTTTTATGTCTTCTTTAACAATTTTAAACTTAAAAAAAATCTGTCGTGATTTATCACTTTTTAAGCAAAAAACTGCTTAATTGTTTTTATAGTTGCAAACATAATTTTTCCCAGCAAATATAATTATCAAAATTGTCACGAGAACCAGTCAAATATTATAAAAAATACTAAAATCATAAGCAGATTATAAATGTAAGTACGTCTTTAGAGAGAGATTTTTGTTAGAAAAATTTAAAAAAATTTTTTTTTAAAGGTTCAGAATTTTAACCGAGAAAAATATTTAAAAAAAAAATTAAATAATTTTAATTAGTTAAATTTGATGACTGGGTAATGTACAGGTTGGTTAAAAAATTTCTTGCGCTCGAAATGAAAGAATACTATTTTTGTTACGAAATATATTTTTTTATTCAATATAATCTCCTGGAAGCTCAATACACTTGTTCCAATGATCTTCCAATAATTTTATCCCATCCTTATAATGGTTTTCCGGAAGCTCTGCAAAATAACCGTCTACGGCTGCTATGGCCTCTTCATTCGACGAAAAATGCTTGCCACGAAGGAATTGTTTGAGATTTCTGAAGAGATAGTAGTCACTGGGAGCCAAATCTGGTGAATACGGTGGATGTTCAAGCAATTCGTACTTTAATTCTTTGAATATAGCCATCGTCAAGACACTTTTGTGCGCAGGTGCATTGTCTTGATGAAAAATTATTTTTTTCTTCTCACGAATTTTTCATCCAGCTGATCCAAAAGGCTGCAATAATATTCAGAGTTGAAGATAATTAATCAACAAAATTCCTTTTGCATCCCAAAAAACCATAACCTTCCATAACCTTCTTTGCTGATCGTTGTGACTTCACCTGCTTTGGAGCTGAACAACCAGTTTCAGTCCACAGTAAGCGTTCTTGTTTCAATTTAGGATCATGGTGGTAGATCCAAGTCTCATCCATAGTTATAAAACGACGCAAGAAGTCGGTTTTATTCGGCTTAAAATGCTCCAAATTACGCTGAGAAATTTGTTTTCAATCCAGTTTTTGTTGAATTGTTAATGTGTGCGGCACTAACTTTCCAAACAGTTTTTTCATACGTAATTCTTCATGTAAAATATGGATTACTCGTTCGTCTGAGATGCCTATGGCATTAGCAATTTCTCGCTTAGTCAAACTTGGATCTTCACTAACCATATTATGTACCTGCTCAATGATTTCTGCTGTGGTTGCAGTTTTTGGTCGTCCTTCGCGTGGATCGTCTTCAAGGCTGGTACGACCACGTTTAAATTCACCAGCCCAAAATTCTAACAATTGTTCATAAATTTCCTTTGCTTTTAAATCCTTCAAAACAAAGAATCTAATGACAGCACGATATTCAATTTTTTCCATATTAAAAAAAATCAATAACACGTCAACTTCAAATGGCTTGTAAACAAAGAAAGAATTGACAGAATGACTTGCAACTTTGCATGTGTTCTCAGGACAGTTATACCAACTTGAGAAAAAAAAGTTTGGAGCTAGCAGTGCCATCTCTTGGTGAGCGCAGGAACTTTTCAACCAACCTGTATTACTTAAATAAAACTTTTTTTATAAATCTTTAATTCTATGTGTGTTTATGTAGTATGGAAATAAAGACAAGTTTCTCTACATTGTGTTAACCACATTTTAATGACGAATAAGAACAATACTTAAACTTTTCTTTGAGAAACCACAATAAACCCCACATACTTTTGTATTTTTTATACTATACATCACTATGTGGAAAGAATATAAAATTTTTTGCTGTTGTTTGTAACTACAAACGATAATAGACTTTTAACCCCTACAATGTATATTAATCGACTCTGAATCACTTTCTGAGTCGATTCCATCAGATTGTATGTACATGGACCTTGTAATCAGACTTTATTTCGCATATACAAATTTATTTATATTATTTAATAATTTGGGATATTAGCTTTTTTTTAGCTTAATGAAAAATATAATTGAAACTGGTTAGAATAGGTCCTTATACAGACGTACTTTCCATAGAAAGGACCTTTATAACTTTTGCTTCATTTTTAATTTGGCTTCATTTTTAATCTTGCATGTTATATATAAACATAATTAATGCTTTAAAATTTGAAGAAAATTTTATCACATTTGGACCCAGTCTCCATTTAAATCCAACTTCCTGGTATTTTCATAAATTATATTTTTGCCATAAACATTTTTCACAATATTTTTGCAAGGTTAGTTTGTCCGCCCATGTAATAATGATCAGGGGTTTTCCCGGAATTTGGTTCAATTCTCGGAATATGATGCATATGGTACTGTAGTGTAGGATATCGAATGTTGTGGCTACAGCAACTATAATTTTATTTACAAAAACTTTCTTGCTCTTGTAGTTTTAATTTTCTTTTTATCGTTATTTACACTCAAAGAGGATTATGCAAATGTATTGTAAAATATATTAAAAAGGAAGAGAATTGAAATGAGTTAAATCTAATAATTATAATAAAGGCCACAAGAAACAATGTCATCTGTGTAATTATTAAATGAAAGAAAATTTAAGTTAAACAATTTTTAAATATGTGGCAGTTCATAATAAACATTTTTTAATAAATTTGGGAGAAATAAATACTGTCTAAATTAACGGCGGGAGATCTCTCTTTTTAGTTTGTTTTCTTCAATTTCAAATTAAAAAAAAAAAAAAAACAAATTTAAATTGAAACAAGTAAAAAAGGGCTAAATTCGGCTGTGCCGAATCTTTGAATACCCTCCACATAAGGGCTGAAGATGATATACGTATATACTAAATTTTGCATGAACTGTAATATGAATATATTTTGTCAATTTATGTAACGAACTTTTGTTTAGTTTTAGTAATGTTATTTATTTAGTTTTAGTAAAGTTATTTACAGAGGTCTGCTCTGTTAGCGACTTTAACATTGTTGTTTTTAACGTTAACTTAGTTATTAAGACTAACACACATATAGCTCTAAAATTATATTATTCTCATAGTATGTAAGACAGTAAATGTAATCGAACAAGAAGAAGACTTAATAACATTTTTACTTACTTAACAGAAAACAAAAATAGATTCAGAAAAATTGTACAAATTTGTATGGAAAATTTAGAGGTACCTTCACATTTTCACTCATAACTTTTGAACCGCTTAACCGATTTTGCTCATTTTAAATACCAAACTGCTCGGGAGGATGTTCAATAATCTGGGTAAAAATAGGCACCCCCGCTTGCGTCTTCGCGTCGTGATCGCCATTTCAACAGACAGACATACAGACGGACAGACAGACGGACATCGCTAAATCGACTTAAAATTGCATAAGGATCACGAATATATATACTTTATGGGGTCTTAAACCTATATTTCGACATATTACAAACGGAATGACAAACTGATATATACCCTCACCATATGTATATGGTGGAGGGTATAAAAATCTCAGAACTTGAGCTGTTTGTCAACATAAGTGAAATTTAAATAACTTACGTGCGTCGTCGTAAGCGTGGGAAAACATAAATTGTTATTGCGAGAGATTCAATAGACGGCAGATACAGTGAACAGCAAAAGTGATAGTACTCCGGTTAAAATAAAAACTCTCCCCAAATTTCTCAAAAATTTCGTAAGAGAAAATATAAAACTTATTTTTATTTTGTGAATTCACTTGTATACTACCGCAAATTCAAAAAATATTTTACTTGTTTAACTTAATGAAACTTACAAAAATTGTATACCAATATAACTCCATATTTATATATAGAAAGTCTTATATTTGAAATTTTATTGCAAAACTGTTAGCATCCTTTTGACTTCTTTTGATTCCTTTTTGAAAAATGTAACTATACTTTGCAATTTAGCAAGAAGCATTTGTTTATGACAAGCAGTGAAGTCAAGTAATTTTTTAAAATGTCAACAAAAGAGCCAGCAATAGAAGAACGAAAAATAATAATCAATAGTCACGAAATAGGTAAATCATACACCGAAACTGCTAAAATTAAAAATAGAAGCAAATAAACAGGGCAAAAAGTTATAAATCATTTCAAAGAAAAAAAAAAAGAATTAAAAATACGCTTCGAACAGGCCGTCCACTAAAGCTTAATGATAAAAATTAATGAAAAATTGAAGATATTATGAAGAAAGACCCCTTCAGAAGTGCATCTAAAATATCTTCAGAGTTGAAGGAATTATTGGAGAAAGTTGTTTCTGCAGGGTTTTCTGCAAGCAATAACGAAACCTTAATTGTTTTCTTTATTGGAAAAATTTATTGGGCTGACAACCGGATATTTTTATCAGCATGGTGGATGGGCCAAGGACGTGTGTAGCTAATAACACCTATCGCTACATACAGATCATCAGCACTTCTTCCTCTAAATTTTTCTTTTTCTTTTCTTTTTCTGTATGAATAGATAATAATAATGTAACCGATTCACCGAAATTTTTATTTGGAACAAAACACTCCTCCACAACGACGAGCACGGCCGAAATAATAGGTAGCTCCGTTGCCAGGATATTAGAGCTCGATTGGAGAATCGTTACAAAAATGATATAATTTTAGTAAATTTTTGTAATTTTTTCAGGGGTACCATAACTGCTGCTCAAAATATGAAGTTACTATGATCCCTTATTTATTTTTTATTTATTGTTTAGGTAAATAGGCGAAAAATTTCTTTGATTAATAATAGCATCTTTTATTCATTATTTTTTACGGATGATTTCTTTTTATAGCAAGGGTAGTACCATGATTTTTGCTGTACACTGTAGTTGAAAAATATTCAGTTAAATACCAAACTCCTAATGTAATGTTTCCTGATAAAGTTTTGATTTAGACGAACGAATATATAATAAAAAAATACATTCCTTAAAAAAGAAAACAAAAAAAAAAACATAAAGTCGCTAATGCGTCTTACGAGGAACATTTTGTAGTAACCACATATAAATTTAATAAACACGACCAAAACTAAAATAATATAATGTTCAATGTCGGCTACAATCGAAATAATGTGCTTCTCCTCGAGCTGGTTTAGGTTGAATGGGTTCCTTATCCGTCCACCTCGCACTCATCTCACAATCCAATGCGTCATCTATGAGATCCATCAGAGGAAACAGGACATCCGACAGTATCAAGTCCTCGAACGACTCAAAGCCATACCATATTGTAGGTACTGTGCCCCCAAGTGCGTTGCTATAGATCCTGCCTCTCCTTTAATCTAAGTTCTGTCTCGGCACTCTTATTCCTGATACATATATCCGTACGGCGGGATGTTGAACATCATCTCCTAACCCGCTTGGGTACCGAACCTGCGGCCTCAGTTACACCCAGTCTTCCTGTTCACCGCCCTCTACCACTCCCCATAGTTTAATAGTGATTAAAATATTATCTATTAATCGCATTCTATGTTACATCTACCCAGCAAAAAAGTGACAGTGATTCTTTGGTTATCACTTCTGTTTCTTATGTTCTTTTACAAAGAAAATACGCCTAAAAGCGGGAAAGCAAGAAAGTTGAAATTTGTTATGAAGGTTCTTCCTCCGGTGTGGACATCAGCTATGAAGGGATTTTTGGAATAAGCCCAAGGGGAAAGGCTACAAGGCGAAAATTCTCCCCTTTGACGGCGAAATTTGGTACATAGGTTTCTCCTCCGGCGTAGATATCCACTGAGACGTAATTTTTTAAAATACATACGGGCGCAAAAAGGCGTAAAGTCTCCCACTAAGGGCCTTTCCAAATCTTTCGTGGTATGAAGTTGAAATTTGGTATAAAAGTTCTCCCTCCGTCGTAGACATCAACTAAGAGGGATTATTTGGGAAATCCTACGGGGGAGGCCAGAAAGGAGAAATTCTGCCCCCTGACGGCCTGTCACAACCGCTAGAGCTACAAAGTTTTCAGTTTTTCATTTATTTTCGGAAAGAAGCCGTTCAATATCAGAGTCTAAACTTAACATGTTTTTTTCTTTTTTAGGTAAGGATCTTTCGAAAATTTTAAAAGTCACAATTAATTTTAGCACGCTAAATAACTTTAGGAAAGTATACTCTGATCTCAGGGTATTTAAAATGAAGCCTTTATATATATTGGTACTACTTTTTATTAACTTATAAATTATCTCTAGTTAATCACCAACATAGCTGTGTTATATAATGTCTAGTTCACATTTGGTTTGCTAAAAACTCAATTAAACAACAATTGGAAATATTAAATACAGCTGATGTCAAGTTTAACTACATATGAAGAACTTACGTAATTTTATTCTAAACCTCATTTACATTCTCTTTTTAATATTAAGACAAATAATAAAAAGGTTAGAAATGAGTAGTAAAAACGTTTATATGTATAGCATGAAATGGCAATTTGTTTTTTTTTATTAGATTAAAATGACTTTATACTTTGTAGTAGTATATTATGTTACATCTTTACAGTCACGTTTTATTATCTTTTGAGATATCCAAATACTATGATATTTTAAAGGTGCAAAGTAACTTTTTAAGCTGAAAATCTTTTAAGCAAACTTAGTCAGAAATTAAAATGCAATTGCTCAGCTAAGTTAAAATGTTAACAAAGTTCATATATTTGCATATAACCCTGGCAAGCACATAACATTCAAATCAGTGTCGCCACTTTAAGATAATTACGCTAATTACTAACTAATCGAAAGTAAAAAGGTTTTATCAAATTGTGCTTTCCAGTTATAGGATTTTTTCGTTGCAACCGCTAATCATAGGAAATATGCTTTATTGCTCAGTATTTAGGTCAAATGCATTAGAATATTTTATTATTAAATGATCTTATATTTGAGTAAAATCCGTTAAAACTATGAACATATTAAGCTATATTCCTGTTAGAGAGTTTAATGATCAAAGTCAGGCATAAAATAATTATTCTTATTTATTTTTTGTTAAGCAACTCTCGAAATTGTTGGAGCTTTTATGTCATAGCTCTATTATATGATAACATAGATAGAAAGAAAACTCATATAGTACTTTTCTAAATTGATGTTGCCGTCGCTGGGGATCAATTGAAAAATTTTGCATGATTTTGAACCTGACTAAAAAAATGCATTTCATATAAGTTTTAAAAATATCGACTATTAAATAAAAGCTTCATTATTAAAATACTACTTGGTACAATAAGGAATTGTTTAAACATATGTAAAAACAATTTAAACACATATCTTTAAATATAAGCTAATTCCTAAACTGGACATACAGTAATAATGAAGAATGTAAAACTTAAAAAATAGTAAGTAAATTTTATCGAAACTCAATAAAATCAAATAGTTTTTAGCATAAATAGCTTGTTCCTTTGAGTTGTGAGTTAATAAAAGATATTTACAATTAGCAGTTTCACGGGCGCAAAGAGTATTGATAAAGGTCGTAACTGAGAAGAAAATATATCAATTCGTCTAGTGTCTAAATAACTTTTTTGTGTATTCTCCATGATTTAAAAATTTTTCCATGATCTCGACCCAAAAAATATACATTTCATACAAAATGAACTACACTTAATTTTTTTTGGCATATAATGGCTGTATTAAAAATAACAAATTCTCCCATTGTTTATGGAACACGAATACATTCATGAGGCTGCCGGGGCTGGTTCTATCTCACGAATGGCTCGGGCGATATTAGCCTTAAGGGTGAGGATCGCTTATGGATAATTCGCATAGCATCTTTATTTAATTTCACCCTAAAAAAAAGCCTAAATATTAAAGAATTTAGTGCGTAAACAATCGATTAGTTGTTGAGCTGTGTGGTACGTCATCCTGCTGAAACTAAGTTCATATCTTCCATTTCAGCCCATAAAAATTTTCTAATTATGGCTCTGTAGTATTCGCCGTTGACTAAAATGACGTTTCCAGTTGTATTTTAGAAAAGGGCCGAAATCTACACTCTCTGTGTATGCATTGTCTTATCGATAATGACGTTCGGGCTTATCAATTCCCAGATGCGGCAATTATGTTTGTTATCATAGAGATGAAAATGCGCCGAGATAAAAATGCACGTCGTCTGAAAAAAGACTTGTCGGCTAAATTGGATATCCCAATCCGTAACGAAGTGGATGGTTGTTTGCCTTCAATTGCTGAGTCAATTGGACTTGTAAGCGAAAAATCCAGGATCTTTAAACAAAATCCTCATAAGGCTTGTGCGTGAAATGCCGTGAGATCGATGGCGAATCCATGTTCTTGGATTAAGTTGCACACTTTCGACCACATCAGCCACATTCATTTTCATTGGCTTTGAAACTTCATTAGCATTATTTGAGTAATGTTAATGCTATTAGAGTTTATCCTACTAATGCTATTGAAATTGTACAATTGTTAAAAAAAGCATTTCTTTACAAAAAAAGGAGGATGTTTAAATTTACATAGACTGTTTTTTTAAATAGACTCCCCAATCTTTCCCGGATCTGGCCTACAGCAAAAATTTCGCCCGTTTGAGCTACATATCTTGATTATTTTTCGATGTACTCGCTAATGTAAACTGGCAGTATCTCGAAAACTAAGGGAGGGAGGGCAAAATGGACAAAATTTTGCTCTAGTAAAGTTTCAATATAAAATTATACTTCTTTAATTATTTGTTTTAATTGATTAATTAATGTTGGTAATGAAATTTAAAAGGCTTACCATTAACAAATGAAATCAAACAATTAAAATAATTATCATTATTTAAAAAAATTGTAATGAAAATTATTTCATTATAATTGATATCAATACAATGCTAATGAAATCGTCAATTAATTATTCCCATATATGATCTAAAAGATGTTATTGTGCAAAAAAAAAAATCATTAAGAATTTTTTTTTTTTAATTTTGATTTTCTAAAAATTTGGATATAAGGGCTATGATTTCATAATGAAATGAATAAAGTGGATTATGAAATGGAATAACAATGCGATGCAATAACCCCTTCTTTTTGGTATGCCAAGAGCTGTATATCACCTAGTTCTTGCTTTTGAATCAATCCTATGGCTCTAAGGCGTTTGCTGACTGGTGTCTCATCCACTCCCAATGATTCTGACAACTCCTGAAGCGTTTGGAATTCTTCCACATAAAGCAAAGGTTGTAGCTCTTCATCTTCAAACTGTTTGGGTTGACCCGGCCATTCCTTGTCTTCTAGCTTAAAATCGCCACTCTTAAAGCGACCAAACCACCTCTGACACGATTGTTCAGATAGAGCATGCTCGCCGTAAACTTCCTTTAATATTCGATGAACCTCGGATGTACTTTTATTATTTAAATTAATGAAGACGAACTTCTCGCAAAAACACTTCATCTGGTACAAAATTCGATATGTCCAAGGCAATATTTGATATTGTTGATTACGATTTAAATAAATGACACAAGCTGCCAAAGACGCTCATTCACAATAGCTTTCAGCGGCAAGACATTGGAAGAAGAAAAATAAAATAAAAAATAAGAGTGGAGCAATTTTATAATTAGGTTTGTGATCTACATCCAAAAATAGATCAGAATTGAATAGTCGCATGTCTGATGCATTTACGGCCCAACTACAATTAGGAGTCAAACGAAATTATAGAAATATAATTTTTTTGGTTTTAATAACTACTATATTCTTTAAGCTTAAGGTTTGTTTTTTTTTTAACGTATTATAATTATTATTTCGTAAATATGCTACACACTGGAGTAGCGAAATATTGGAAAATAAATAATATTTTTATAAAAAATTAACCTTAAGATCATAAAATAAATAAGTTATTAATAATAAAAGAAAAACGTCAAATAAAAGATAAAAAATAAATCTTTTATTTTTAAAAATTTTAAATTTTCTTTTCATATTTAATTATGTCCATTATGTCTTAAAATTTTAAAAGCACTTTAAATAATTGGAAATTTTTTTTCGTAAATAAATCAAATGATTAACACAGGTTAAGTGTTTTTTTTAATTAAAAAAATCTTAAATTCAAAATCTATATAAAACACAACTTAAATGTGCGACAAAAAAAGTGAAAAGTGTCACTAAAACATAAGAAGAAATACCCTTAATAATATAAAAAAATAAATTTGAAACTATTTCTTAGCTAACATTCAATTCATACCCATAAAAATGTGAACATGCCAAACTAATGTCAACACAAGTTTTACCACTTTCAAGATTAAATATTTTTTTTTATTTTTTGTGTAAATATTTATTCTTTTTTGTAATTTTGGTAGACAACAACCAAATACTTACTACGATATCTACTTGACATTAGGAAGTAAGAAAATTTGTGAAATATATTTTTTCAATTATAGATGTTGGTTGTATTACCAAAAAAAAAAAATTAAAATTTTAATGCAAAAGTAATAAAAAAAAAGAATTTTTATAAATTTTTAGGGACAAAAGTAGAAAATGTCTCTTACTTGATGACAATTTCGTGATACCTGGAGTATGGGGTAAAATACTTTTTAAATTTTTCTACAGGAACGTGAACTAAAATTCTGTAATTAAAAACATATGTTCCTGGCATATAGAAAAATATTCCAGGAACGTGGCCAAAATGGGAGTTTAAAAGGAAAAAGTCTCGCCTTTAACGGCCTGCCCAAAATTCTTTATCTGAAATTTAAAATATGTCTTCTTTGGGGTATGTACTAATTTATAAATAATGTACTTTTTGAATTTTTGGCAGGATCGTGGTAAAAATTATGGTTTAAAAGGGGAGCTCCTAACTCCCTGTTTCAACCATTTCGGCTAGAAACCTGAAATAGACAATTTTTTGTTCCATCTTGTGTGATATAATTCACTGATAACTTTACACAGTAAAAATCAGGGTTTCTTAACCCCCTTTTTTAGAAATCTAAAACTTAATTTGAGTGATCCTTGGTGCATGTACTAATTATCATGTTAGAAATGGAATTAAAAGTGTCTCTTTAATCCTTCTGGTAGAAACTTTCCATTTGACATTAAGTTTCATACTATGCCATAGGAATCCACCAAGATGGGGTTTTTAGAAATTTTTTTGGGTGGCGGGGGTGGAGCGGTAGAGTCTTTCGGCTAGAAATTTTAAACATGAACTATTCGTTTCCAGGAGTATGATACTAAGTATATAGTATTTGGAATCTCTAATAAAAACGTGGGAAAAATGGGTTTAAAATGGAAAAATGTGTACTTTTTGCAATATCCAATAGGAAAAAACTGAGGATAAAGACATACCTGGAGCTAGGAACTTTAAATTTAGCAGATTTAAATATATGTTCCCTGAAATATGGACTAACTCACTTGCAAACTTCTTTGGCTAGAAATTTAAAATATGTATTCCCTGTAGTATGTGCTAGGTCACTAAAGCGATACTTCTTGAAATCTCCAATAAAACCGTAGAATATGGGATTAAAAGGAGAACAAGTTTGATTTTAATCACCCATCCTAAACCTCTAAAGCTAGAATTTTACAATTCGTGGGCTGCAATTTCAGTGTAGACTCAGACTAAAACAAGGGTTTTGAAACTTTTACGGGGAGGAGCAAATACAAAAATAGCAACAATAATCAGCAAGCCAAACCGCTGCAGTTAGGAACTTAAAATTTGGCAAAATGGTTCGTCCTCCAGTGTAGAAAAAAACGACATGGTTAATTTTTCATCAAGACAACGCAGCACTACAGAAGAATGGCAAAATTAAACAAACTGAAGTACACAGAATAAAATTACAAAATTCTGTTTGTAATATTGAACATCGTCCATAGAACATTTTTGTAAATACAAAAAAAATATTTTTTAAAAAGGCACCAACAATGGAATTTGTAAATACAAAAAACTTTTTGTTAGTTTTTTGTTACTTAAATTTTTATTTTCAAAGAATTTTTATATGAGAAGTGACAATTTACAAATATTTCAAACAAAGAATTGTTAGAAATCGAGTTTAAATTTTAACAAATATTTTTATTTACTTTAAATTTTGTGATACTTTTTTCTGTGTACGTATTGCTTGACCACTCATCTTATTCTTCTGATTTAGCATCCTGTGACTTTAACCCGTTCCAAAATCTAAAAAAATTCTTTGCTCGAATAAAATTGCACCTGTTAACGATTATTTTGCTGAGCTTTAAGAAAATTATTTTAAGCAAGGGATTAAATTGCTAGAAAATCGTTGCACTAAGTGTACAGGTTGGTTGAAAAGTTCCTGCGCTCACCAAGAGATGGCACTGCTAGCTCCAAACTTTTTTTTCTCAAGTTGGTATAACTATCCTGAGAACACATGCAAAGTTGCAAGTAATTCTGTTAATTCTTTCTTTGTTTACAAGCCATTTGAAGTTGACGTGTCATTGATTTTTTTTAATGTGGAAAAAATTGAATATCGTGCAGTCATTAGATTCTTTGTTTTGAAGGTTTTAAAAGCAAAGGAAATTTATGAACAATTGTTAGAAGTGTATAAGGAGTCCTCACCTTCAAAACGCACCATTGAATTTTGGGCTGGTGAATTTAAACGTGGTCGTACCAGCCTTGAAGACGATCCACGCGAAGGACGACCAAAAACTGCAACCACAGCAGAAATCATGGAGCAGGTACATAATATGGTTAGTGAAGATCCAAGTTTGACTAAGCGTGAAATTGCTAATGCCATAGGCATCTCAGACGAACGAGTACTCCATATTTTACATGAAGAATTACGTATGAAAAAACTGTTTGGAAAGTTAGTGCCGCACACATTAACAATTCAACAAAAACTGGATCGAAAACAAATTTCTCAGCGTAATTTGGAGCGTTTCAAGCCGAATAAAACCGACTTCTTGCGTCGTTTTATAACTATGGATGAGACTTGGATCTACCACCATGATCCTAAATTGAAACAAGAACGTTTACAGTGGACTGAAGCTGGTTTTTTAGCTCCAAAGCAGTTGAAATCACAACGATCAGCAAAGAAGGTTATGGCATCAGTTTTTTGGGATGCAAAAGGAATTTTGTTGATTGATTATCTTCAGAAAGGTAAAATAATCAACTCTGAATATTATTGCAGCCTTTTGGATCAGCTGGATGAAAAAATTCGTAAGAAAAGACCTGGTTTAAAGAAGAAAAAAATCATTTTTCATCAAGACAATGCACCTGCTCACAAAAGTGTTTTGACGATGGCTAAATTCAAAGAATTAAAGAACGATTTGCTTGAAAATCCACCGTATTCACCAGATTTGGCTCCCAGTGACTACTATCTCTTCAGAAATCTCAAACAATTCCTTCGTGGCAAGCATTTTTCGTCGAATGAAGAGGCCATAGCAGCCGTAGACGGTTATTTTGCAGAGCTTCCGGAAAACCATTATAAGGATGGGATAAAATTATTGGAAGATCATTGGAACAAGTGTATTGAGCTTCTGGGAGATTATATTGAATAAACAAATATATTTCGTAACAAAAACAGTATTCCTTCATTTCGATTTTTTCACTGTTTTGAACGACCCGTAGATCAGTTAAATCGGGCGGTCTAAGCTGGCCACTGCAAATCGAAATATTCAAATTGTGCATTTTCGCGCCAGCTTTATGTGCTGTGGCGCCGTCGTATTGGAACCAAATATCTCTCAGTCCAAATTCATTAATTTGCGGCAATAGAAACTCATTGACATTAGTTCTGTATCGCTTAAAAGTTCTTAATAGCCCTGATGACACCTCTGTTATAAATGGCACCTCGTGAATGATACGTAGATTTTCAGTGCTCCAGAAGAGCAAATTGTTTGTTTAAGCACCCGATTAGATGGAAATCGGCTTCGCCGTTAATAATAAATAAAGTAAATTATCCATTGCAAAATTGTACGATTATTCCGCGTTCTTGAGGAGTATATCACTCCGTGGCTTGTCAACGTGAATTGTGTATCTGTTTACATTACATATATTAAAATAAAACTGCCGGTAACAAAGTAACGGGCTTTTAATCTAGTACAAACATAAAACATATAAAAATCCACGAAATACCTTTAAATTCTCAATCATCTACATTTTAAGTCTTTATACATTTTTGGTATTGTATTTCTAAGAATGCCACTTATTATATTAAAGAATATAAATCACATGTGATATTTCTTATTTTTCTAACTATTGATTTATAACATTTTCTTATGTTTTTATAGCTGTTACATTTCTGCCACTGTTTGTTTGATTCATTCAACCGTGAATAATATTCATTCAACCATAGTAGTGACAGGTTAACGTTTATGTTTACAATCAAATCAAAATAGTCAAATGTTTATATACAAATGGATGAAATAAATGAATACATTGAAAATAAAAGAAACAGTCAACAAATTCATATATTTTATTAAACATATTGACATCTGATTTAGTAATTTTTAAAAGTATTTTGGGTTATTTGTGTTTTTTGATGGAAATACTAGTTTATTTTTATTTTTTACACAAGAAATATTTCACACATAATACAGAAAATAAATACAAATATAACAAACTGTGATCAAATATGTAGTTATACAAAAATTCGTAGATTTGATGAAGTTGTGATATACGAGGGGTACTATTTATATTTCGGAGACTGACAACACTAATGTCAATAACTTAAATCGTACTCACAACGTTTTGATGTACAAGTGCTATTTGTTTTGTTTACAGTGAGTTAAGAAAATCAATTTGGCAAAAAAAAAAAAATGGAAATTTCAAGAGAAGGTTTTCGTTGGATTATTTTTAACAACTTTTGACGTGGATTATCTCTACAAGAATGTGTCGATGAACTCAGTTCTTTGCATGGCGATAAAGCACCATAAAAAACCACAGTATATCGCTGATATAGTGAATTTAATCGTGGTCGTACTTCGGTCTCCGAAATCGGTTGAATCGGTCGCCGAAATCGGTTGAATTGGTCGTCCAAAATCGGTTGTTGTGCCACAAAACATCGATGAAGTGCGTGAACTGATAATACAAGATCTTCGTGTGACATACATTCTTGCACATTAGTCCCACTTCAATACATTCGATTTTGCATGAACACTTAGACCGTGTGAGTTTTCCAAGATGAGCTACGAGTAAATCTAACAAAAGTTGTTCGTGGAAGAAGCACAGCGAAGCAAATGGTCGCCTGTTTCTTCGGCCGACTGGGTCACGTGGTCACTGTTCAGCTTGAGCAACGTAGGATGGTCAATTCTGAGTAGAACCCGACCATTTGTTTGCCGGAAGCTTTCGAAGAAATACGTAAAACCAACCGCCGAAGACGAATCATTCTCTATCATGACAATGCGAGCTCTCACACATCTCGTCAAACAGGTGAATTAGTGAGCAGTCAAAACATCGAATTGATAACTCAACATATGTACAGTCCTGATTTGGCACCCTATGACTTCTTCTTGTTTCCGAATATAAAAGGTAAAATCCGTAGTCAACGATTTACTAGAGCCGAAGTAGCAGTTGAAGCGTTCAAAAACCATGTTTTGGAGGTGTCTCAAGTGGAATGGAAAAACTCCTATGACAAATAGTTTAAACGAATGTTAAAGTGTATTGATGATCAAGGGGAATATTTCGAAAACAATAAAGTCATTTTCATTTAAAAATGTTTGTTATTATTTGCTATTCCCGAAATATAAGTAGTACCCCTCGTAGGTGACATAAACGCATAATCAAAGATCGACGACTTTCGGTTTTTGGAATAACTTGGGAGTTGACAGTTTAAAGTAGGGGTGAAAAATCTGTAAAGTTTTGGTTATTAATTCTTGAGAGCACTCAATCCATTTATACAACCACATATCGTTACCCAAATGGCAAAAAATCAAAAAAAAAAGTAGCAAAAGAAGAAAAAATTAGAAGTGTTTTTAAAAACGATGTTGTGAAAATTTGGATCGGAACCAATAAAATTGACTTCAGCCTGATAATTTGTTTCAAAAAAACTAAAGTTTAGTACTTCATTATAGTTATAAATGTCAAATTTATATGTAAATATCTGTGGTTAATATCTGAGCTTATTTTTAAAATAAGTTACCCATAATATATTTAAAAAGTATTAATTTTATTCAAAATCACATTTTTAAAGTTGTGAAAAAGAACTGCTTTGGAAGAGGAAAATAAGTACTAAATGATATTGTAGAATCAATTAAAAATTGATTCCTTAATAATTACTTTCATTTATTTTTGCTGGGCAGCTAATGTATAATTGATATAGAACATAAAATATTAATTATACGCGCTGTATGCCATTCTTTAAATTAAAGATATGATGTGTATATTTTTTTATATATAGAAATACATGTATTAAACAAAGCTAATTAACAAATCTTAATTTAACATACAAAAAAATTAATTCAAATACGGTTTTATGTTTAATTATATTGATTATAATGAATTATATAATTATATAATTATACTGAATTATAATGTCTGTTCAAATTAAAGGGTATCGGGAATCACAAATATCAATTGAGGACATGTATGGATACTATGTTAGAACAAATATTTTGTGCTTTTTTTAGCTATATTAAAAAGTTTCCAAGGGTATATGGTGTGGGACTTTGGACAAAACTTTACTTTTCACGGAGGCGAGTTAAAGCTAGGCTAAGTCGAAATATTCGTCAAATTTGTTCTTTCTCTCTCTTAACTTTCACGATATGGGATTTTAAAATATCGCACCGGGTACCAGACATTTAAATATTAAAGATAAAATATTTTGATTATTAAAGCTTAAAATCAAATAAATCACTTTAAACTTTTAGTATTGTGTTTAATGCGGGTAACTTAAATCATTGCTTAAATCAGTGTTTCAACAAAAAATTTGTTGAAATATATTAGCTCATTTGCAAATTTTTTCCATTGGCGTATTATTTTTGTGAAAGCGAAAAATTACCACATTATTGTTTTTCTCTGAGAAATTTCTTTAGGCATATTTACTTCTGTTTTTTTTATTAAATAATGGTGTCAAATTTAATATAACAAAAGAACAAAAACAGGAAACTTGATCTAAACATGTCAATGTACCTTCCTTAGAAAAAATGAAGTCAATTGTAATTCAATGCAACAAAAAAAAAAAATTGAATGTATGTACATAAGGGATATAACTTTTTTAAAATTTGTGCAAATATGAAAAATGGCGTAGCATAAATGGAGTGAGTATAAGAAATTGTGAAGAACCATGGGGTGTTTCTTCGCGGTTGATAAAAAAGTTCACGCAGCAAAAGCACGAAATTTTTATAACTTAAAAATGTGGGATTTTTGGCAAATTTTGTGCCTATATTGTGAATCATTGGTACAATATAAATTTATTCAAAGTATTAGCCATCATTAGCTATGACATTTTCCACATATTTCTGCGCCAAAAGAACTTCTAATTTTTTGAGGCCAAGAACGATCAAGCCAATTTCGGATACCATGTAATGAAGTGAAGCATATTCCAGTGAAAACGTTATGCATTGATCGAAACAAATGATAGTCGGACGGGCAAGGACTAGACTATGAGATGGGTGAGGCAAAACTTCTCAATCACTATTTTTTAAATAGTTTTTAACCAGTCTTGTAACATGCGGCCGATCCTAATCATGATTGAATATTACGGCTTCATGCCTGGTAGCATATAGCGGACATTTTTCGCTGTAAACGAATGAATTGTGTTCGATACAGGTCCCCTGCGATCGTCTGGCTTGACTTTTGATGATAATAGATGGGAGCCCTCTGGTCTTACACTCACCAAAAAAATCTGTAATGGTAACTGAAAAATTTGCTGTTATTACGGAAAATTTTGCTAATTTGAACCCAACGGTACTTTATGCTTATCTTAGCAACACATGTCTGCAGACGTGTAGTACAATGAAATTTGTAGTTTTAGTAAACTTTTCGTAAAGTGGAATTTAAAATCTGTTTGCTAAAATCAGCAAAAAAAAAATTACTTAATCTACTTTTTTCCATCGAGCATCACAATTTTCTAATTTTATTTATTTTTTTCAGAAAATATTTTAGACAAAATTAAGAAAAAAATCAAAGGATTAAAAATCTTAAAAATTGTTAAAATATAAACAAATTTATCATTTGGTTTTGATTTGGTAATTTCTGTTTGAGAAATTTTTTTTTACTTTTAACGTTAAATTGTAATTGTTTTTAGGGCTGATTTTTAGAACTAAAAAAACTTTTTAGTTCTATTTTAAGTGGATGTCCTACTTTTAGACATGTGACATGTAACATTTTAAGGCAATTTAAGTATGTAAGTGTAAGTTTTAATTAGAAATAACATTTCAATCAATATCCACTTTTTTAAAATCAGTAAATTTTTTTGCTAGTTTAAGCAAATCGGTTTTTAAAAATTTGTAAAATGATTTCTGAAATTAGCAACGAAAATTTGTAATTTTATTTAAAAATACTGTAATTTATAAAATGTAAATAACAAAACCATTTGCTAATTAATAATTATTTTTTAATAAAAATCAGTACAAAAATATTAAAGTGGGATTGAAAACCGTTTACAAATTTTTCTACTAACTTTTTTTCTGAGTGTACCAAATACAGAGCATTACCTTGGCGCCATGAAAATTCTGTTTTGCGTTAGACGAGATTTAAAAACGATTTATTACGCTGCGTTTCGTCGTAATGGATCCATTTTTTATCGCCAGTAATGATTCGATGCAAAAATAACTTCTTTTTATGGCGTTCAAGTGGCATTTCGAATGTGCAAAATCGTCTTTCAATGTCTCTTGGCTTTAAGTCGTGTGGCACTTAATTTCCTTCGTTTTAGATCAATCCTACTGCTTGCAAACGTTTTGAAATTGCTTAAATAATTCCTAATGATTTTGCGAGTCCTTCCTGAGTTTGATAACAATCTTAATGGAGTAATGTCTCCAATTCACCATCTTTTTTGGCTAACCTGGGAGGTCTTTGTCTTCCGTGCCAAAATCATTACTTCTGAACCGCACAAACCATCTATCGCACGTTCAAATAGATGGAACATATTCAGGTATGCTTCGATGAGCAATCGATGTGCTTCAGCTGCACTTGAATAAGTGAAGCTAAGCTTCCTGCAAATGATGTTTTGTTTGCACAAAATTAAAATCGAAAAATTAATTTGAAATAGATGGAAAAATCTCAGTTTATACGGGTTATCATACACTAACTATAAAAAATTTCTTATAGTCATATTCTTTAAGGTGTGTGATATATAAGCCTGTTCAAAACCATGAATTGTTTGTGGATGGGGTGGTCTTAAGGAGGCTGACGATGAACTTGTCGCTCAGGTCGAAAGTGTGCACTCCCTCTAGCGCTGATCTCCACAATTTTTTACATTTAATAAAAAATAAGTGTTTACTATTCGTTAGTAAAATTAAATTATGATCTCGGGCCTGATAAAATTTAAAAATATATAATTTAAACAGATAGATGGGATAATATATACAAAAATTTAACATTATAAATGTCTACCCTCCAAAATGCTATATAAGTTATTATGTTATGTGTAATAGGTACGCCATAAGTTGTGAATCCCGCATTTTTAATTTATACACCCATTAAATGTATATCTAAAATAATAGTAAATAAAGGGTAGTCAAAAAATTATGTGGTATTTAAGAAATACACTCAGAAAAAAAGTTAGTAGAAAAATTTGTAAACGGTTTTCAATTCCACTCTACTATTTTTGTACTGATTTTTATTAAAAAATGATTATTTAGCAAATCTTTTTGCTATTTACATTTTACAAATTACAGAATTTTTACAGAATATTTACAAATTTTTGTTGCTAATTTTAGAAATCATTTTACAAATTTTTGAAAACCGATTTGCTAAAATTAGCAAAAAAAATTACTAATTTTAAAAAAGTGGATATTGAAGGAAATGTTATTTCTAATTAAAACTTACACTTTCAAACTTAAATTGCCTTAAAATGATACATAGATACCGACTCATGTCTGAAAATAGGACATCCACTTAAAATAGCACTAAAAAGTTTTTTTTTAGTTCTAAAAATCAGCCCTAAACCCAATTAGAATTTGACCTTAAAAGTAAAAAAAAAATTGACCAAAATATTTTTCAAAACAGAAATTACCAAATTAAAACAATATGATTAATTCGTTTTTTAAAAAATATGTTCAAAATTTTTGATTCTCGATAAGAAAAATAAATTCAAAGCTTTTTACTAATATTAATAAAATTTAGTAATTTTTTTTTGCTGATTTTAGCAAACAGATTTTAAATTCCACTTTAGAAAAAGTCTACTACAATTTAGTAGCGGCTAGTAATTTTTCTACTAATTTCGTTGTACTACACGTCAGCAGCATGTGTTGCTGAGATTAGCAAAAAATACCGCTGGGCTCAAATTAGCAGAATTTCCCGTAATAACAGCAAAATTTTCAGATGCCATTACAGACTTTTTTGATGGATGTATCTTTCGATTTCTACTAACATTGTTGTAAAAACAAATAAAAGTACCAAATTCGACTTTACCGAATTTTTTATACCCTCCACAGTATTGTTGTTACAGATAAAATGAAAAAATTCAAATTGAGAAAAGACTTCCGAAGTAAAAAAAAATAAATAAAATTGATTTGAGAAACATTGATATACAAATTATTTTTGTCGTAAAAAATTTTTTTGAGGTGACAAATGTTGCTGTTGAAAGAAAAGTTTTGGTATAAAAACAGATTTTGGGGTAAAAAAAAAACAACTGTAGAGAATATTCTAGGAGGCTGGTAAAAAAATTTGACTTAATTTAACAAAATTTGTTTGTCACTGGTATACGCACACTCTCATCACATATGTATGTGGATGATATAATTAGTTATACCCCTAATGTACATACTTGAAAATAAACAGAAAAAATTGCAAGCTCGAATAACAAATGTGGAAAAAAATCAATAAGATAAAAGAAAACTGATTTGAAATGAAATGTAAAGATATGTACATAAATGAAGTTAATACTCTGGGGCTTAGTTTAAAATAAGTAAACTGATATAGAAAAAAGATTTAAATCAAGTGAATTTTTTTAAATGATCTCTTTTGTTAAACTTAATACAAAGCGTACACTGAACCAAGAGTTGTAAGTCAAATAAACATAATATTTTTAAAACAAAAAAAAAATATATATATATATATACAGTAGTGGCCAAAACATTTGGAACTGAGGTCGCATTTTTACTTTTCATTGATTAATTTTCTCTAAATCACATTTAGTTTTTTTCGTTCATGTCAACATACATTGTTCTTGTTAAAAATATAAAAAAAAAATAACTTTAAAAGATGCATTCAAAGTGCAGATGTTCAAAACATTTGCAATTCTTATTACTCTTACTCTTAATTATACTATTAACACTAACAAATGCTAGAAAATAAAGGCAATCGCATTCCTTTTATTAATTCGTTACTTAGATCTTTCCATTTTATAAAAAACCTCATAATAATTATTTTGTTATAAGAGTTTCAATAAGATATTGGATTGATTTCAAAGTCAAAGTTTTAAATGACTTTAAAAATGAACTTTCTCAAAAAGACATTTTCTTAAAATATTCCGTTCGAAAATCAAAAATTTTTCGCATTGTTACAACTCACAAAGGTGGAAGATCCCGTATTACTTATGTAAGAGAAGACAGAAAACCTAAGAATTTGTTCACGAAATATCCTAAAGCAGTTCCAGGAGAAGTTGGAAATGAACTTTCCATAGGTGCGGGTCTTTCCACCATTAAAAGAAGATCCCGGGTCTTAGAAGTTTAAGATGCACAAAACAACCCTTTGTGACGAAAAAAATAAAAAATAATAAAAAATCTCGGCTTAGTTTTGCTCGTACCCATTTAAATTGGACTCAACAGCAATGGAAAAACGTACTGAGGCCAAATTCAACCTACCGCCACAGTGAAGCACGGAGACTTTTTAAGCTCAGTTATGCTTCTTTATGCAAGATGGAAAATGTCACTTTCATGGACATTCCAGCACGATAACGAACCTAAACATATGGCAGGGGTTGTAAAAGTATGGTTGGAGGAAAATAATATTAGTGTCATGTCGTGTCAGCCACAAAATTAAAATTTTTAATTCAAAAAAATTCATAAGGCAGTATATATTTTAATGAAATTGTTTTCAATTCGAAAAAGAAAATAAATCTGTTGAAAATAATTTAGTTGCAGCAGGCTTAATTTGTTGTATAAATTCTTTGTTAAGTTTCGGTCAAAAAAAAAAAAAAAAAAAAAATTAAGGTAAATTCTTTTTGAAATTTTACATATTGAATTTAAATTTTACAAAACAACGATAACGGATTTAGCTCATATTATTACGAGTACCAAAACCTTCTATGAAGACGCAGAACAAATTAAGTACACTGAGAAAAAAAGTTATTAGACAAATTTGTAAACGGTTTTCAATCCGACTTTACTATTTTTCTACTGATTTTTTGTAAAAAAAATTATTATTTAGTAAATTTTTTTTTGCTATTTAAATTAAGCAAATTACATAACTTTTCAAAATATTTACATATTTTTTTGCTAACTTCAGAAATCATTTAAAATTAGCAAAAAAAGTTGATATTGAAAGATATGTAATTTCTAATAATTAAAACTTATACATACTTAAATTGCCTTAAAATGGTTGCCTTAATAGGTTGTAAAAAGAGTTTGGAAGTGAAGATAGTTTTCAACCGACTTTTTTAGTTCCAAAAATCGAAAAATTTTACCTTAAAATCCAAAAAAATTACTAAAAAAATTTTTTTAACAAAAATTAGCAAATTGAAACAAAATGATAAATTCGTTCATGTTTAAACTATTTCCCAGCAAAAACATGGTAATGACGTATCATTACTTTATGCATTACTTTGTAATAAGTACTTCTTACATTCAGCATTATTTTCATAATAAAAATAATGTATTACCTACAAAATGTTACTCGTTTTATTATTTTGAATTCAATATAATATAAATAATAATGAGTCTTTGGTTATTGTTTAAATAACTTTATTTATTAATTTGTATTTTATTAATTTATGAATTAAAAATGAAAATTGGTTTAGAGTTGTGTCGAATTAATTTCTTTTAACTTATTTGTGTTATGACACATCATATATTTTGATCTAAATGATCACGAATATGACAAAAAATTTAAAACATCTTAGGAAAAAAATCGAGTTTTAACTGTAGTTCCAGTTTCTATTAAACCGTGGTTGTGAATAGACATATAGTGCGGATTATAAGCAAAAACTTTTTTACTTTTTGTTCTTTTTTTTCTAAATAACAATATTGTTATTTAAAACAAACAAAAAACAAACGGGATTAACAATCCAACATTAGGATTATTAAACCCCTGTATAAAAAACAATAACAACAAAAAAAAAGAAAAACAAAAAAAAAATCTTAAATCTGTTGTAACAACAACTAAACAACCAACATGCCTAGTTTAAGTGATGATGATAGTGATGATAATGATGGTATTTGGCAACAAGTACCAGACAATGTAAATAAACGACGGTTAACTAAATCACCAAATATGCATCTACATAAAAAGTTTTTTTCATCTCAAGAACCTTCCACTTCGAAAGCAAATAAATTTGCTTTACTTGCTGAAAAAGAAGTTATAGAGAAACGTCAAGAAGCAGTAGATGACCGTCAAGACCCAGAAACAGCAGAAGAAGATTCATCTCCAAAGCCGCCACCAATCTATATCCCTCACGTATCAAATATTAACAATATGATAAAAGCTATAAGTAGTGTAATTTCAAGTAACGATTTTAGTTACAAATCAATGAGAGACAATCAAATAAGGTTAATGGTAAAAAATAAAGATTCTTTTAGGAAAATTGTTGAATATTTCGAATCCAAAGATATAAGTTATCACACATATCAGCTAAAACAAGAACGTTCATATAGAGTTGTTATTAAGGGTATTCATCATTCTACGCCAACAAGTGATATAAAAGCTGGACTAATTTTGTTAGGGCATCAAGTTAGAGATGTAGTTAATGTTAAAAGCCGTGTTACAAAATTACCTTTACCTATGTTTTTTGCCGATCTAGACCCAAACCCCAATAACAAAGATGTTTTTAATATACGGTATATTAATAATGCTATAGTTTCAATTGAACCCCCTAAAAAGACTGATGATTTGGTTTAATGCTATCGGTGCCAGCAATTCGGGCATACTAAATCGTACTGCAGAAAACCATTTAGATGTGTAAAATGTGGAGCAGATCACCCTACAGCTAGTTGTACTAAGGACATTAATACCCCTCCTAAATGTGTGCACTGTTTACAAACTCATACAGCGAATTACAAAGGATGTCATGTTTACCAGGAATTGTTACACCAAAAAAGAGCTGCAAATAATAGAAATCAACACCACTAAAAAATTCACAAATACCTCAAAATTCCCAGCAAATTCCACAACTCAATGCTAATAGAAATATTACCAACAACAATGTCAACAATGATAGCTATACTTCATATTCACAAGCAGTCACAGGTAATAATAATGCAAATAATGCTGAAACAAGATTTTTTGAGAGATTAGAGCGTATGATGGACAAAATGTTTGACATGATGACAAAAATATTGATGAAACTATGTCCATAAACTTAAGAATTGCAACATGGAATGCTAACGGCGCTTCCAATCATACCAGGGAAATAGAAATTTTCCTTATTACCAACTATATAGATATTTTTTTAATTTCTGAAACACATTTCACAGCTAAAACTTATTTTAATATTAGAGGTTATGAACTTATACAAGCAAATCACCCTGATGGCAAGGGACATGCTGGCTCTGCAGTATTAATTAAATCCAACATAAAATATGAAGCAATGGATTCTGTTATTTTACCATCAATTCAAGCAAATGGTATTAAAATAAAATGCGGTAATACTGATGTCGTAGTATATTCAGTTTACTTTCCTCCTAGACATAACATGACTTTGGAGAGTTATGAAAACTTTTTTAAGAATCTTGGGCCCAGGTTTATTGTTGGAGGCGACTTCAATGCCAAGCATCCATGGTGGGGATCAAGAGTCGACAATCCTAAGGGAAAGGAACTTTATAAGTGCATTATTAAACACAATTATAAAACCATATCCACGGGAAAACCGACATACTGGCCAAGTGATCCATGTAAAATCCCTGATTTGTTAGACTTTTTTGTTTGCTCTGGAATCTCTAGCAACTTACTTGATATAATGGACTGTGATGATCTTAGTTCAGACCACACACCAATTATTTTAAACTTTAGTACTAATATACAACATGTATCAAAATGCTTTAAAATTATTACTCCCAAAACAGACATAAATTCATTTCAATACTGGATAGACAAAAATTTGCATTTAAACATATCTATTAAATCAGGCGACGAACTCGATCTAGCTGTTGAGCAATTGACAAATCTAATACATGAAGCTGCACTACTATCTACTCCTCAAATTTCAGCACCAAATGGTTGTAAGGTTAAGATATCCGCTGAAATTCGAGATTTGATAAGAATTAAGAGAAGGTTAAGAAGAATATGGCAATCAAGTAGGAACCCGAGGGATAAAACAAATTACAACAGAGCATCCAATGATCTAAAAAAACGTATTGCTGAAGTAAAAAATGAAGATCTTTCAAATTTCTTAAGAAATTTGGACATCAGAAACAATAACGAACACAATTTATGGAGAGCCACAAAGTACCTAAAGAAACCAACTAAAAGAAATGTTCCAATTAAGAACGCAAGCGGAACTTGGTGTCGAAGTAGTAAAAGTAAAGCTGATTCATTCCGTGAGCATTTAGAAAAAATCTTTCAACCATTTCCAACAACAAATAATACGGATGACAATAACATTCAACAATTTTTAGAAACTGCTTGTCAAATGGATTTACCAGTAAAATCTTTTTCACCTATAGAAGTTCAAAATGAAATCTCCAACCTCAACAACTCCAAATCGCCTGGATATGACAAAATTGATCCAATGGTTGCAAAATCTCTTCCAAAAAAAGGTGTTTTATTTCTTACCCTTTTATATAATTCTATATTAAGACTCTCACACTTTCCAACTCAATGGAAATGTGCTGAGATTATTATGATTCTTAAGCCCAATAAACCTGAAAATACAATGTCATCCTATAGGCCAATTAGTTTGCTACCTACCTTTTCAAAAGTTTTCGAAAGACTGTTCTTAACTAGATTACTTCCGATTTTGGAAGATCAAAAAATTATACCTGATCACCAATTTGGCTTTCGGCATAAGCATGGAACCCCGGAACAGTGTCATCGAATAGTTAAAATGATAACAGACACATTGGAAAGAAAATTGTACTGCTCTTCTGTATTTTTAGATGTCAAACAGGCCTTCGACAGGGTATGGCATGAAGGTCTTATGTTCAAGCTCAAAAAATGTTTTCCTGCTCCATTTTATTTATTTTTAAAATCATACCTAGAAGACCGAAGATTTTATGTTAAGGTAAACGATGATACGTCCAATCTATGTGAAATTAAATCAGGTGTCCCGCAGGGCAGTGTATTAGGACCTGTGTTGTACAGTATATATACATCAGATATCCCTTTATCTGATAATGTTGTTATAGCAACCTATGCCGATGATACTGCTATATTAGCATCTAGCAACTCGGAATTTGAAGCATCATACTTAGTTCAAATGTATCTAAATCGACTAGAAGAATGGCTTACGAAATGGAAAATTGTTATTAATGCTGATAAATCCAATCACGTCACATTTACTCTTAAAAAAAAGGAATGTCCATCGTTGTATATTAACGGTTCAGAAATCCCAAAAACTAATTCTGTTAAATATTTAGGAATGCACCTCGATCAAAGACTTACATGGAAAAATCACATTGCTGCTAAGAAAGCTCATCTCAATATTAAGACAAGAAAAATGTGGTGGTTGTTAGGACCTAAATCTCAAGTAAGCCTGGAAAATAAGGTTCTACTTTACAAGACTATATTAAAACCAGTTTGGACATATGGTCTTCAACTATGGGGTACAGCAAGTAACTCAAACGTGGAAATTCTGCAACGTTATCAGTCTAAAACTTTGAGGTTTATAGCAAATGCTCCGTGGTATATGACCAACAATCAGATCCATCGAGACCTTAGGGTTCCTTTAGTTAGAGATGAAATAAATCGGTTTAGTTCTCGATATATAGATCGTCTAAGTAACCACTGTAACGTGTTAGCAATTTCTTTATTAGATGAAACTGAGGAGATTAGGAGACTTAAAAGGTTTCACATTTTAGATTTACCTTACAGGAAATAAATATATAAAATAAAAGTGTAAATGCAAATATTGTTAATACCGTATTGAAATTTTATTTCTAAAAATATTGTTTTTCTTATCTTTAAAAAAAAAAAAATGTAAATAGCTTTGTTAACATAAATTTTTAAGATAAGTTTATTAAGCTTGCTGAAGCTTAATAACATATGTTAAGTACTTTTTTATAATCAAATTTACTAAATATTATATAATAGATTGTAAATAAAATTTAAAAAAAAAAAAAAAAAAAAAAAACTGTAGTTCCGAAATATCCTTTTTAAAAAATTTTTAAAAATTGTAAAAAGATTGAAAATTTTGGAAACCAAATTTGGAATCAGGACAAGAAATCTATAAAAATCAAATAAAAATTACTTGAATTTCAATGCGAATAAAAAATGTTTAAAACTGAGCAAAACCTTATCCTTTTTGACCTTTGACGGCCCATGGAATACATATGTATGTCCCAAATTGTATCAGTATCCTGTAATATATAAAGTGAACCAATTACAAATATCTCGATGTTTCTAAAAACTAAAGGAATGGACCATGTCCTACCAACATATTGATAACCTGTGTTGTCCAATAGATTCGAGAAAATGTGTTCCAAAAATTATGCAAAAATATATATTTTTGTATGAATTTGTGGTGATCCTATTGGCTCCGATACCATATTGATCCAAATAGTTAGTATTGTTTGAAAACAACAACTATCATCTGTCGATTCAAGCCACATTTAAGAAAATGGGTTTAAAAATCGGCTTTGGAAGAAAAGCGGTTTAGAAATTGGGATTCACAACACTGCATCGCATTACCTTGTCGCTTACTCGAAGTTAATTTAGAATTGGTCACTAGGAGTTAAAAAATAATGCGTTACTCAATTTCTTACAGAAACATAAATAATAATTGTTTATTAATAACCAATTATTAATATGCATACGCGTAACCCATTATTCTTTATTTTTTCCTAAGCTTGCACGTAACCAGAACACCTTACCTTTTGGGACATTGCATATAAAAAAGTTAGAATTATAATGTATAAAAGACTCATTATTTGGTAAGGTGTGTTTTTGCTGGGTTCTTAAGCCTGTGATTTTTTTTTCATTTTGTATAAAATATTTTTTGAAAACAAAAAATAAATAAAAAAATTTTGTTCGAGAAAAAAATGAAATTCATAAGGCACTTTTAAAAGCTTTAAAGTGTAATAAGTTTATCTAAAAATAATTGTGCATTTTAATAAAATATAGCATATTTTACAATTCACAATTTGATTGTACTAATATTATTAATATTTAGTTTATTTTTTGCTGATTTTAGCAAACAGATTTTAAATTCCACTTTACAAAAAGTTTACTAAAATTCAGTAGCGGCAGCTAATTTTTTCTACAAATTTCATTATACTACACGTCATGTGTTGAGCAACACATGTGTTGCTAAGATTAGCAAAAAATACCGTAAAACTCCAGTATTTTTTTGGTGAGTGTATGCTGGAAGAGCAAAAAACGAAAAATTTATTTTAAGTATTGTCCTCACCCACCATCAATTTTATATAGATTTTGGTTGATTTCACCGCTTCTTTTAGTTGAATGAAAAGCATTTAAATTAACAAAAATAACGTTTGTTTAAAATTTTGTACTTTTTCACTCTACTAAATCAAATAGATATGTAAAATTCCAATAAAATATTATATTTTATTTTTATTTAATTTGTATGATTAATTTTCTAGTCTTTAAATTTTATAAATATTATTAGTTTTTTTATTTTCGTTTGCCTTTGGTTCCAGTAGAGTTATAATAAATAGTTTCTTTTTCTCAAGCTTAAAATAATATATTGGGTAATTTAATTATACTGTCAAATAATTCTGTTTGTATATCTTTTTAACATGTTCCTCCCAAGGCTTTTTTATGATTTTCTTTAAGTTTTCTATGCATATTAAATTTTTGTTGTACTTGTCCTTGAAAGATTTTAAAACTTCGTAGTTAAAAGTCACGTACTGCAATGTACTTGATTTTGTTTATTTGGTTTTCAAAAACAACATAAGTAGTTAAAGTTTAAAAATCACCAAAGTTATGCAATACAAGTAGAATAAAAAAAATTTTGAATATTGTTGATATTCTTTTAAATTCCCTGTTAAGTGTTTAATAAAATTTTCATAATTAAAGTTCCAAAATTGCAAAATAATAACAAAATGTTCCTACGTATAGATTTACGGTGTTACGGATTTAAAATAAGAAATTGCTTATCATTATATTTATTTAACTTTTGTTGTGAAACTAGTAAAGTTTTTCATCGGTTAACCGTTACTTTAATAGTCTATAAGTTTTGATCAAATTGAGAAATGCCCTTATCCGGAGTTCTCTTCCCTTAGCTCAGTATGGGTCTGATAACTGTATTGAAAAGCCAATTGAGGTTTCGGGGTTGATGCCCTAGTTCACACCTATGGCTTTTTTGGAGCAGTAGATGGAGACAGCGGCATTTGACACTCAGGATTGAGTGTTCAGATTCCATAGTTGCCCTTTATCAAGATATAATCCCCAATCCCGAGCTTGACCCCGTTCATCCTTAGCAGTTCGAACTCACTGATGCTATTCCTAGTGAAAAGAATAAGATTCGGTGTGATTGGATGCACCCTAAAGCCATGACTCTCACTTTAGTCTGAGAGAATTTTTAGTAAATACTCCATGAGCTGAGAAATATTATCCGGATACTTTCCTAATATCGTAATAATCACGTCAGCAGCATTTGGTCAAATTAAAGAGTAATGGTAATTGTTGACCTTTTTTTGGGTGAATCTCACTGCTACTTTCGATACTATAAACGCGTCATGTACATTTTAGTAACGAATTCGTTAATGGTATGAGAGCGGGTCAATTAGACGGTGACTTCTTGAATGAAACATAGGTTTTTAGATCAAAAATTATTTTATTTTTCAACATAGTCTTGTTTGAGCTCTACACACTTTGCCCAACATTTCTCCAATGTTTTTATCCCCTCCGAAAAATATGATTTGTCGAGGTCACCAAGATAGGTATGTTTCTGAGATGATTTTCAAATCTGTTTCTGCCAAGCCATTTGTTCAGGTTTAGAAACAAGAAATAGTCACTCGGGGCTAAATTAGCAGAATAGTGCAAATGAGGTAGCATTTAGTAACCTAATTCATTTAGTATTGTCATGGAAGCCGCCTTTTTTCATTTTCTCCTCAATCCTCAAATTCAATTACGCGGTAGTCTGTCAATGCCTGTCGCAATGCCTGTCAAACACACACTTAATAACGCAGATTATTAAAATTTTGAAAAGTGTCAACTGACAGATGCCTGTTGACAGAAACAGTTTTGCCCTTTCATTTAAGAGGCGGGAAATTCAAAAAGTCACTAAAAAAAGTCATCGCTGACTTTGTTAGGTTTTGAATTATTAAAGGCGCCTTTCATATCCAGAAAAACTGCAGATATTCGAGCGATATCGTAATATATTCCACAATTGAGTTTAATGCTGCGTCCAATGAATTTCCCTTATGGTAGCTATTTTTGCAGGTGGAAAAATATAAGGTTCAGCTGGTATTCTAAGGTGTCTTTAATATAAAAGAGTATAAACCAATTGATCATCTTTCTGTTTCGTATTGTAACTATTGCCTACTCCCCTTGAGGATAAATACAACATTATTCAGGGTTCATCCCTTGGAAATCATGTATCATTTTAGAGTTGGGCCTTATAGTTCATAATGAATTTCGTTGATTTCCATTTTTTGAACAAGATCGTTGTTTTTCAATTATTTATAAGATTATCTTAATAAATGGTATGTTTGACAAGTCTGCATAAAATGAACGAAAATCGTTCGTTTAATAATAGAAAAATTATTGAAAAAACTAATACACTAAAACAACGAACTAGTTGAATAATTGCAAATGAACGCAATGAACTATGAAAAACTAACTAGCTCGTCAATTAAAAATTAACGAAATATACTAAATATGAACTAAAAACATTTTAAACGGTTTCAGTAGCCCGTTTCCATTTCCAGTTTCAAATATATTTAGATCGGGTTGTGCCTTACACAGAAAAAAACTTAAAAAATTCTGTTTGTAATATGAAACATCTTTAGTAGAATATTTTTTTTTATTTTCTTGTAACTTAAATTTTTATTTTGAAAGAATTTTTATATAAAAAATAAAAATTTAAAAATAAAAATTTGATAAAAAACGACTGAATTTCAACAAATATTTTTAATTACCTAAGGTCTTGTGATACTTTTTTCTGTGTAGGACTTTTGTCAAAATTTTTATTTAAATAAATTTTTAGTTGCATAGCAACATCTTAGATTTTTATTGCCGCTTTACTAATAACGCTATATAGAAAATGAAAATGTTAAACATTTTTGACTAAAAATTTAATTAAAATTTTTAAAAATATAATTGAAAAAATTTCAAATTATTAAAAAAAAAAAATAAATTAATATAACAAATTCTTTAGTTGGTCCAAATTCAATTCAATTTTTAATTGTATTTACAAATATTTTAATTGAAACTCAGTTTTAGTTTTTTCTGTGTAATTTTATATAAAAAACTTAACTTCGACTTTAACCGATATCTTCGGGTGTCATAAAATGATATCAAGCAATTGTTAAATTGACTACAGAGAAACGTCGAAATAATGTTAGTTCCTCACTTCACCATTTTACACCTAAAACACAATATAGTTTTTTCATTGAAAACGACAAGATTTAAGTAAACAAATTTGTTTTTCTACAAATAATATCTATCAAACTCTCCCGAATTTAATTTACCCAAACTTGTGTTGGTTTATTGTTCAATTAAAATAAAAATTAGAAGTTACATTTGATGTCAGACATTATACAATAGCAAGAGCGGATTTTAAGTTGATATGAAATCAGTTTGGCAATTGCATGCTATCATTTTTATTGGAGATACCGACTCAGGTTAAATGCACACAATATACATAAATATTGTTTAGTTATGTCAAAGTCAACACATACTTAATTCTTTAACAACGTGTTTATACCAGGGACGTAGGGTGATTTTATTTTTATTCTTCAATTGAAAATTTTACTTTAGAATATAAAATTAAAATAAAACATACCATCATAAATTAAAATTTTTTTATATGTAGTATACAATTTTTGAAAAACACTTTGAGAAAATCTTTTCTTTTTTGAACAGAAAATTCAAGAAAAATTAAAAAAAAAAAAAAAAAAATTATAAAAAGAAATATTAAAGAAAAATATTCAAAGAAGCATAAAAAGCAGGCATGAAATAAGAATCTCACTAAAAATAAAAAAACAACTAACCATAATTACTGTAGTTATCGTAACAGTTGTTTAAATTATTTATTTTTTCAGTTAGTTGATAATTTCGTATAGTTACTTAAAATTCTTCTTTAGTTTATTTTTTATTAGTTTGAAAATATGAAGCATAAAAATGTATTGTATCTCCAATGCACGAAAATGTAATATTCTTCTATTGAACAGTTTTTTGTAATCGAAAGAAAATATATATTTTTTTTTTATTAAAATACCGAAAAAATACACTCTAATTAATTTCTGTTGAAATTTGCCCAACTTATAGTAGGAAACTGTACTCCTACTATAAGTTGGGTAAATTTACTCTGTGTGCGTAAATGAAAAAAATGCACACATTATGTGTAAGTTGATAAACACAACATTGGTAAAATTACATTAAAAGTGCGTAAAAATTCAATAAAATTTTAAAATTAAAGAGTAAATTCACCAAATTTTGTGCGTAAAGAAACACGATTTTTCTGTAAATGTACATAAAAATGTGGAAAAATCCTACAAAAATGCGCACATTTTTTACCATGATATTGAAAATTATAAAGCAAAAAAATTTTTGTTTTGTGTTAAAAAACAATAAATTTATGATTTCGTAATTCACAATAAAAACCGTAATTTTATTGTTAGTTAACTCACAGCAAGAATAAAAACAATAAATTTATTGTTTAGAAATTTCAAATAATTGATAAATTTAAAAAACTAATGAATCTATTTTTTAGGTTTGAAAATTGTATTGTTTTTTTTTTTAATTTCAAAATGTCATATTTTTTTACTACTATAAGTTAGTATATTTACAATATTTGTGCGTAAAATTTTTATTTAACAAAAGAATACTAATTTTAGGCATAATGTGTTTAATTGTAAAGAAATAGTGTCTAAAAATACAGCGTGTGTGTATTATTGTATATGAAAGTGTGCACAAAAAAGTTTTACGCATTTGGTGTTTATATTTACCGAATTTTCGTAATATTACATAAAACTTTGCCTATTTCATAGTAGTAATTTTACAAGCATTTTTTAGAGTGTATGTTTTATATAAAAATATGTTAAGCATCAAGTTTTGACCAACATTTGCCATTTTTTCTTTAAAATTTTTGTAGTAAATATTTATCAGTTATTTTTACGATATTTCTACTTATTTTACTGTATTTGTAAGTTGATTCTTAACACTTAAGCAAAAGATTTTTTTTTAACTATTTGCTGCAGATTCTACTGACAAATTTTTTGAGTATATATGTTTATTTTTCACAAATATAATTGTATCTTTAGTGCTAACCGAAATGTTAATACTATTTATTCATCGTTTTGAATTGCTACGATATATTAATTACTGTCCAGGGACCTATTCCGAATAAAATTGCTTTGCGAAGTAATAAATAATTTATGATTTTTACTTCAGATATTTTTCAGTTCATGTTTTTATTGATTATGAAAAAATTTTGTTATGATGACTAAATGTGAATTTTATTTCATTATACACTCAAAAAAAAAGTTAGTAGAAAGAATTTTCAATCCCAATTTTCTACTTTTGTACTGATTTTTATTAAAAAAGTTATTATATAGTAAATTTTTTTGCTATTTACATTTAACAAATTACAGAATATTTACAAATTTTTTTTGCTAACTTCAGAAATTATTTTATAAATTTTCGAAAACAAATAAGCAATTTCACTAATTTAAAAAAAGTGGACAAGAAAACTTATACATACAAACTTAAATTTCCTTAAAATGTTACATTGGTTGAAAAAAGCGATTGGAAATGAAGATACGTTTCACAACCGACTCATGTCCAAAAATAAGACATCCACTTTAAATAGCACCTAAAACTTTTTTAGTTCTAAAAATCAGCCCTTAAAACAATTTGTTTATGTTTTAACTATTTTTCAAGCCTTTGAAATTTTTTTTTTTTATTTTGTTTAAGATATTTTTTGAAAAGAAAAAAAAAAATAAATAAATAATGTTCGATGAAAAAATATAGATTTGAATATTCGAATTCGTAAGGCAGTTTTGAAAGAAATTAACAGCTTTAAAGTGTTACAAGTGTATCTAAAAATAATTGAGTTAATTTGTGCATTTTAATAATTTAGTATACAACCTAAAAGTTTGCTATATTTTACAATTCATTAAGTTTACAGCAATTTACAAAAAATTAGTGGCGCTTACTAATTTTTATACTAATTTGATTGTAGTAATATTAATAATATTTAGTAAATTTTTATGCTGATTTTAGCAAACCGATTTTAAATTCCACAAAACAGCAAAATTTTCAGTTGCCATTAAAGACTTTTTTTGATGAGTGCACTTATTCCGTGAGTTTTAAAGACAGCTTAAAAAGTTATTAAAGTTTAATTTTTCTTAAAAATCAAAATTTTATTAATAAACTTTAACTAATATCTCTTATTAAAACAGATATTAATTGAAGTTTTTTAATAAAATTTTGGTTTTTTAGAAAATTAGAAAAAAGTTTTTTCATTAACAAATAAACATTTGTCGTTATATGCGCTTTAACTTTTGGAAAAAGAGCAAAACAGGAGGATAGTTTTTGTTTTGTTTTTACTGTTGTAAACATGGAATTTTCGGGTGTAATTATTTTTTTTTTTTTATAAATTCTTTGATTCTTTTTAAAATTAAAAATTTCGTTATTAAATTAAAAAAAAAAAAAATATTTTTAAAAATTATTAATATAAAAAAGTCACTAACAAAGTTTGTTAAATAGTGCAACAATCATATTTTTTTCGGAACTTTTTTTTGGCGAAGAAAAAAGATTTATATGATAAAATTTTGTCAGATAGTTTATGCAAAAGTTAAATCAATAATCAAATTCTTTGCGAAGTAGTGAAAACTTTTATCATTTCTCAGCTTCAAACATTCAGAACTGGTCCCCTTTTCTTATTGTAGAACCAAAAGCTTTGAGTTTGCTACACACTCTGCTGTGCATTTGTTTTTATATGTATATTCATTTTCTTGTGAAATCGTTCAGAAGTTATCACAGAACAATGCTTGCATATATTGCTTTGTTTGTATGATATTTAATTTTTCTATAATGAAAATTTTTCCTTACAGACTTGAACACCGTGTATACATACTATAAAAATATATAGCGAAAAAGTATACAAATGATTAAATATAAATAAAAACAGTGAGCATGTAATGTAATAAAATATTGTAAATTCCTGGACCAAAAACAAAAAATGGATTATAAAATTTACAAATATATAAAATATTTTTAGTGTGTTTAGAGAACATGTCAACACCTTAAAAGGAACGTCACTGGTTTATATAAAAAAAAGTTCAAGGACTAGTTTCAATAACAATTACACAAACCATAATAAAATAAAAACATTATCATAACAAAAAAGAAAAACAAAGACATGTGATGAAACACACAGTTTTTACACTAAAAAAAAAAAAAATAGTTAGTAGAAGCATTAATAAATCATTTATTAATTGGATTAAAAAAATTAAAATAATTAAAATTAGATCATTAAAAATTTTGCGTTTCTATGAAATCTGTTCTGCATTTAAAAAAAATAATAATAACTAAAATTAAGAAAAATTAACTTATTTGGAGGAATTGAAATAAAAACACTTTTTACCAATATTTAATAAAATTTTCCTTGAAATTAAGAAACAAATTTTACTTAAAATTTAGTAAAATTTATAAATTATAGAAAAATTTTACTACTGAGAACTAAATTTTTATTAGAAAACAGTAAAATTTCCTCCTAATTAGTTTATACATCATCTTTAATTTTACGGTTGGTTAGGAAATGTTTCCTTGGTTTTAAGAAAAATTTTATTTTATTTAATTTCAACATATATTTTTGTTAACTAAAAACTAGGCCTTAGCTTTTTCAAAATAAGAAAATATTTAATAACATCAAGTTAAATGGCACTTCTTTTCACTGAAAATTATCCTTAAATTTGATAAAAATTTCTAATAAATATGAAACTACTTCTATAGTAAAGGTACTATATATTTTACCATATATTTAAAATTACTTTACAATTATTGTGTAAATATTTTTCCACTTTCGGAGGACTTACGCTTTGTGAGGACAATGCTCTTAATAAGCTTTTCACTATACATTTTTGTCTTTAAATTAAATTGAATTATACTAAACTCATGTATTTAAAATATAAATTAAATTTCATTAGCAAAAAGGTAAGCAAATTAAAAAAAATGTACTGCAGGATATCGTGAAACGTAATAAACAACAGAGATAGATCCTTTTTGTTGTTAATAAACGGTTCTCCTTGAGAGAACTTCAATCAGGAACTCCCTAAATGACACACGTCATCTATGGCTAAGGAAAACTGGGGGTCCTTCGTCTTCTTAAATTAACTAATTAAAGGAAATTACTGCAAAAATACAAAAGTTCACAGTTACATTTCTTGTTATTGTTAGAAAATGGAAAAATGTTATAACTTTTTGAGCTTAAACTTCAATTGACATACATATACAAATTTTAACTTTCTTAATTATTAAATGAAAAAACAAATATAGTTTTATTGCCTTCAATAAATATAAAGTCTAATAGGCACAATGTCAAGTATAAGAAATCCATTATGCCGCAATGTATGAAATGCGCTAGCTATATTTTGTATTGTGGTCAGCAAACAAAATTATTACATAAAAGTTAAATATTTAAGACTATTAAAATTTAAGGACGTGAGCCATTTTTGACTCACGCTCACGCAAGTTCACGAACCAAAAATTACAATCATGCACCATAATTTTTTTAATGGATACTTTAATTTGTTTTTTGAAATAATATTTCGATCTTTAAAATTAGGAAAATTATCTAGTCTGATTTTAATTTATGGTTTTTTTTTCGAAAAGAATATTGAAACATTTTCCAACAAAAAAAAATCCTATACCAAAGTTAATTATTTTTCAAAAATAAGAAAACTTTTACTTAAAAAGAAATATTTTATTAATATTTTAAAAAATTATCTGAACTAAGTTGCATGACAATTTTACTTAGAAATAGTTCATCAGTTTCTAAACCCAAATTATTTATTTATTTATTTATTTATTTATTTATTTATTTATTTATTTATTTATTTTTTTATTTATTTATTTATTTATTTATTTATTTATTTATTTATTTATTTATTTATTTATTTATTTATATATTTATTTATTTATTTATTTATTTATTTATTTATTTATTTATTTATTTATTTTATTAAACATATAATTACAAATTATATTTTAATACTCTAACCGAGCACTAGCAACGAAGGCCTTCAGCTCGTTGTAGCGAAAACAGACCAGAGCCTCTGGTGGGAATCGAACCCACGCCCCCGCACTGATAACCTATCACGCTACTAACTAGCCTACCGGGGCGCTCGCAAAACGCAAATTAATTTTTATTATTACAAAGGAAAAAATGTATTACTTTTTGTTTTAAATTGCCTAAACTAATTTTTTAGAAAACAATCCTTAAAAATTAAAAACTAAATTGAGAAATGGCTTTCTATAATTTTGTTCATTTTACTACTCACGAAAAAAAAATTAAGCCACATTAGGTTCAAGTACTTTCTCACTTTAAGTTAGACACATTTTTTGTACTAAATGGGAGTAAATTATATTCTATTTTTTTAACTAAACTTAAAACTATAGATAAAAATATAATTGCAATAATTTAAATAAATTTTCCCTAATATTTAAGGTTTTTTTTTCAATGAATTTGTATTTTGAACGTGATATTTAAACAAAATGTGATAATGTAAAAAGTGTTTTACCTTGTATCACACAATGTTTCGAAGTGAAGCGTATTCTAGTAAGAGCGATCTGCATCGATGTAATCAAATGGTTGTCGAAAGGTGCAAACACTGGACTATAAGACGAATAAGAAAAAACTTTCCAACCACTATTTTCTAAATAAATTTTAATAGGTCTTGCAACATGTGGCCAAACGTTGTAATGATGGAATATTACGGCTTCATGTCTGGTCATATATTCCATTTTCGGCCAATGTTGGCTTCTAATATATCAATTGTTTTTAAAGATATTCAGTGCATTAGCTGCACTTTTTCAATTTGAAGAAGTAAAGCAAAATTCGGCAATTTGGTTGCAAAAAAAATTTGTTGTTTACACAATGACTAAATGAGAACAAATGCCAGAAGTTTAACCTGCGAAATGCCGTATAAGTTATTAAAGACACAAACCATGTGTAAAGATACGCTATCTGTTGTGAGTCCCACATTTTTATGGCTGATTGCAAAGGCGATTCTAAAAAAGACTTGTAATTTTATCATTTTATTTTTCGAATGCAAACTCTTTTAAAAATTAAGAAATTTTTTTTAGAATTTGTTTGTATTTTGATAAATATTAAACTAAACACAGACATTTTTTCTTAAATATATTGCAAAAGAAAATTTTTTAAGAAATCAAACGAAAGAATTTAACAATATTAAAAAAACTGTTTTCAGGATACGTACCAATTTGTCTGTCCCCTCTTAACAATTGATTATTTATTATTTATTTATTTTATTTATTAATCATATAATTACAAATTATATGTTAATACCCTAACCGAGCACTAGCAACAAAGGCCTTCGGCTCGTTGTAGCGCAAACAGACCAGAGCCTCTGGTGGAAATTGAACCCACGACCCTCGCACTGATAAGCTAGCACGCTACCAACTAGCCTACCGGGGCGCTCGACAATTGATTAGAAATCCCCAATTAACATACATTTAGACTTATTACTTTATTATTAATAATTTTGTTTTGAACTATAATTTTTAAAATATTTATAAATTAAATTTTCCACAATTAATGAAAACAAAAATGAGTTTTTTTTTAACATGAGTTAAAGCTGCCATACAATTCGTTCTTTTTAGGTCGTTTTTACTGTACAGGTAAAACTGTAAGGGTTAACTGTCGGTGTGTGACCAAAAAACATCATTCTTCAAAGCTTTCAAAAATATCTGTCGCAACTTGATTTTAACCATCCATTTTCAAACGTGCTCGTTCAAAATTACTCGTGTGTGTTTGATTACGTAGTTAAAAAGGATGGTTTTTTGTTAGAGCCGAATACCAGGTAATATTAGAATGCCAGCTGATTATTTTTTGATTCATTTTTTATTTTGCTTTTTGTTTTTTTGACTTGAACTATAGTAAATAACACATGGTGTGTGTTCGTTGTTCGTGTTTAACCGTTCAGTTTTTTTCATGTGGTTGACACTGCAAAAAAAAACTGAACGAAAAATTAGATTATGGTTTTTGTCCTATTTACATTTATTTATGTAATATTTGTCAAACTAAAAAGGTTTGAGCTCCAAAAGTTAAGGTTTTCTTTTATTTTTGTAGTTGGCAACAATTTTGTTTAATTTTACTTAAATCAGAGATGGTGATTCCAAAAATTAAATTTTTCGTCGTTTCTCCCATTTGCAATAACAAAATATTAATTCCACTGGAAAATGATGGTTAAAATTTTCAGGCATAAAACAAAATATACACAACAAAATAAATAAAATCTTCAATTCGTGTTGCAATATCTTTTGGCGGGCTTAATTTGTCACCATATACATCTCAAATCATATAGAAAGTTTTGGTCAAAGTATCATCTTAAAAAAAAAAAAATTAAATAAATAAAATGACCCACCTTACTATATATACAATGTTTAAAACCACAAATCTATAATAATCTCTTACATTGTATCCATTATAATGCCGTCATAATTTACACTCATACAAACAAACGACAGCACACATACAAATACCAAATTCACACACAAGGGAAGTATTCTTTTGGATATGTGATTATACATTTATACACTTATACATTTTATGCGGACCAATCTCAAATCTAGGGGCTAAAATATGGAAGAAAAAGCATTTAAAACTATTTTGTTTCAGAATTTTTTTTATAGCAGTTTTATGCAAGTTTGGTGCCTTAATTTATGCGGACCAAAATGGCAGGAAAAAAACCTCGAGACGTTTTTTTATTAGCAGTTTTATGGTGTTTCGTTTGCTAATTTTGGAAAGTATAAAAAAAATACCAAAAGCAGGCCATTTTCATTCCCCCTTTTTGCCTTCTTAGTGTAAGATTGCGTTTTTGGTTTGTCTCTCACATATCCAACTTGCAGAGCTATTGATAGCTCAACCAGGGGATACCTTCTTTGGAAGATATATAGTATATGTATGCTCAATATTTGCTATAAAAACCATTTACCACATGTTTTTTTTTATTTAAAAATGGATTTTTTATGATTTTCTTCTTTTTTGTACTTCAGACGATAGGTTTACACAACATAAAAGCAAACATTTTATCAAACCACAGAAAATACATTTAATACAACTAACACCTTCATAAAGCATAGCTTTTCTTTTGTTTTTAGGGAAAACAAAAGTTTATAAAAAGTGTTACAAAAAGTTACAATAATAATAATAATGCGGTATTGTATTCTTTGTAATAAATTTAACAATTTGAAAGGAAAAAACATATGGAAAATGTATATTTATATTTACTCAAAGGCTTAAAATATCAGCGAACAAATTTCAAACTCAATTCTAAATTAAAATACGTTAGAGGCTTTCGTTTACAACTGTCCAAAAAATATTTGTTCTATAATCAATAAGATCCATAGTACGTATGAGCAACGTCATTTACATACATCATACGTTCTGTTGTCCGTAATATATATATCATAATGGAAAAAAGGTTTTAAAGTTTTTCTTTAATTTAATTTATTTGACAATGCGAAAAATTAAATATAATTAATATGATCGCAATACATCAAATAAAATTAATTTTTACACCCACAAAACAGTATTAGTTGTGGCTACCGTCAACTATCTTCATACTAAATTATAGTTTTAGTCGTGTAAGGTAATATTTATTTTCTTATTTAATATTTATATTCCACATAAATATTATTACGTTCCACAAAATTTTATTTAAGTAAAAGTTTTATTTTTAAATTTTTCTGATATCAATCCAGGGCATTCAGATTCAAAGTTCACATTCTTGCTTTACTTTTAATTTTCTTTGCTTTATTTGCTATTTAAACATTTTAATATTTAATTTTAATTGAAAACATTTAAATGTTTCCCTTTTGAACTCAGATATTTGAAGTACTAGGCTAATTTTGAATTTAATGAAATTGTTAGGAAAATAAATATAATTTTAAATTCTTTTACCAATAAAAATCTATAAACAATACATGGTGGGCCATTAAAAATTTTAAATTTGAGTCGGCTACAAAAAATCTAGTGATTATTTTTTAAAATTTCTGGTTTTATTGGAAAGGTTGAACTTTGTCATTTAAGAATGGAACACAATATTATTCATATAACTAACACGACTGGCTCGGTATTACCTCATCCGATCAACCCAATTTTACAATACATTTTCGATTGTTTCGACTGGAATTTCTTCAATGGCAACTTCGATTTCATGTTTCAACGTTTCAATTGTCTCTAGATGGTTTGCGTAACATTTATCCTTAATGGCTCCCTACAGCTCATTCTCTTTAATTTTTGGAAACGAAAATTCGTTGAGCATGGCACGGAAACGCTAACCGTTGACAGTAACGGCGGCTCCTTGCTCATTTTCGAAGAAAAATGGCCAAATGATACCGCCAGCCCAAAATCCACACCAAACAGTTACTCCATGTGGATGCATTGGCTTCTCGATAGTCACGTGTGGGTTCTCTGAACCCAATCTTCAGCCCATTGGGCGGGGCGAAAACGCATCGGATGGTCATGACGCTTCAGTTGTTGGACCAACTGAACTTTGTAAGCCTTCATACCGAGGTCTTTATGCAAAATTCTTCTCAAAGAAGTGCGAGAAATTTTCAGTTCCTGAGAATGATGACGAGTTGATGTTGATAGATGTTCTTAGACATTCTCAGCCACAGCAGAAATGTTTTCGATTGAACGCATTTTACGAGAACGTACACGGGTTTTTTTTGTCCAATAACGACCCATTTTAATGAACTCACTTCACAAATTGACGCACAAAATGAATTGAAGGCCGATCTCTTCTCGAAAATTTTCCACATAAATTTATTACAGTTTGTTACAGTTTATTACTATTTTGGAAGTAAGTTTTTAATATTTGCCAATTTTGTTCAAGCATCAAACATAAACCTGAAAATAAAAATGAATGTAGTTCAAATTTAAAATTTTAAATGGCCCACCCTGTACAATCCTTAATTCGATTGGTTCCATTGAAACCCTAATTTAATGGCATATTTGAAAAGGATAACCGAATTTGTAGTTACCATTTTTAAAGATCGAAATTTTTTAATAAATTTTGATAGATTGTACTAGTTTTCTACTACATTCACTAAATAAATAGTTGCTTCTACTATACGCAGTTACTGACCGAATTTTATTTTTGAAGTTGATTGGAAATACCAATAATGGGATAATAGTATTGTTTTTTTTTTGTTTCTTTGCCCTATTTTCAATTCCTTTTCCCAACTTTTAGATTAGTCTAAATAAAAAAAAACAAGATTAGAAATAACTTTTAATGATTTTTATCGAGCTGCAAGAAATCATGTTTTTGGGTGTATATTAAGAAGAAAATAGAATTATTGTTTCTAAAGACTGTCCTATTTAAATACATTCGATTAACACTTTTCTAGCAGATGTTTCAATTTATAGTTTCAGATTTCCATATTAAAGTGTTTTTAGTAGAGGCTACGGTCAGAACTAGTCTACCCGGTCGACCGAAAGACTCGTTTTTAAAACCGGTAAATCGGTTTTTACGGTATAGACTGATCGACCGGATGACCGGAAACACCGGCAAACCGGTTTACCTGGTTATAATACTTTTTCCGAATATAAAATTTTAATACTCTTTTTATTTAATTAAATAATAGAAAAATTTCTAAAATTTATATAAATTTGATGGCAGAATTATTCAGATTATTCAAAACGGGTCTGATCGGTCGACCATAAAACCGAGTAATAGGGGACTCCAGTTTTTATGACATTAAAGAGACAATTTTCGTACTTTTAAACTAATTTTTTCGCGCTTTAATTGGAAGTTTCAAAAAGTTTATTTTAAGTGCCAGACTTCTAGCCGATGTTTTTTTGACAGTATACTAATAGGGAGATTTTTCCCATTTTTGTTTCTCCCCGTAGGAATTTAAAAATTCCTTCTAAGTAGATGTCTGTGCTGGAGGAGGAATCTACATGCTTTAAAGATCATAGCTCCAGCATTTGGGCTTGCAGAGTAAAGCTCACCATATGTTCACGTTTTATTAAAATTTCAAACAAATATATCTTCCTAATCCCATATATATTATAAATTTAAAAATTTCAGCCAAAGGATTTTTTCTATACTCGTTTTGCAATATACACATGCTTTTTTTACAATATTTTGTTGAGTCATTCAATTTTATTAATCCGTAGTAAGCTCGTTTATACTGAACACCAAAATCTGCATTTGAAATTCTTTCAAGTTTTCGACTACTGAATTTCAAAATTTTTATATATTGGGTTTCAGTATGAATGTAGCTTTACTGACAAATTTCATTAAACAAATACTATAATGTGTTCTAATATTAGTAAACTTAAAATGTACAATTTGCAATTCGTTCTAGGGTTATAAATTTAATTAAAACTGATGCTTCTTCTGTAACAAAATCTAGTTTATTTTTTTGGAATCCGCACACCAAACTACCTTTTATGTAGGAAGAGTGTTTTACCTTTTAAGTGGTAAAAATCTATTATATGTGTTATACTTTTCTAACACATTTAGTTTATTTTAAACTCAATTAAGCAGCAATTGCAAACAGTTGATGGAATAATGCAATATCTACCCTAAGCTTAGACTTCAAGTAGTGAAATGCTGGTAAATATTTTACTTTTGTTATTTATAGTTGTTTGGTGTAAAAGGTAATGTGGTTAAATTTATTTAAAGGATTTAATGAAATAATATATTTTCTATTTTGTACAAACAACAATACGGTCAGGTGTGTGTTTAACTGTAGCTGAAAAAGTTAGGGTTCAGGTTAATATAATAAGTATTTATATTAATATTACTTGTAGTATTACAGGCAGTTGTTTATGCTCTGTAATAAGTTGCGAAAAGAATTTGTTTTATTTTTTTTTTAACTAGAGGACTTATTTGGTCATCTAAGAAATTAAAATTTAATTACTTAAAAATAATATAAGTACTTTTTAAAGGTGGAATTTTCTACCTTCTTAACTTAAAATCGAATATCTTATATGTCAAAATATTTCTAAAAGTAAATAAACTTGCCTAAAGTCTGTAGTGAGCTAGGTGATGTTTTTTTCTCAGTTGTATTAATTAAATATACATTTAACAGAAGGAAAAGTAAAGGGGTTTTAAAAGATGTCCTATTTTTAAAATTACTATCTGTTTTTTTTTTTTGGTAAATAAAATGTAGGAATGTTAATTGTTACTATAAATTATGAAGTTGACGTATAAGGGTTATTTTAAAACACGTTTTATGAGTGTAATAAATTTTAATATAAAACAAAAAAAAAATTGTATAAATAATAAAAAATAAACGTACAAAACATATAGTAGTAATAAATTAAAAATAATAACTTTAATATTGTACACCTACCACTCGATATATAAAATTGTGTGCATAAAAAAACATACTTTGACGAAACCACATTTACTGTATGTTGAAAATAAAATGGTAATATCTTAAAGTTTTTTAACGCTAAGGAGTAAACCAAAAGCCTAGTTCTAAAAATATTATTAATTCGTTCATAAAATGCAGTTGGTATTAAACAAAGATATAAAACTTGAATATAACGATTTTGATGGGCGTTGTGGTATAATGGTAAGTGCGTTGAACTGTTACACAGAAGGTTGCGAGTTCGATCCCCAGCGAGGACAATGTCAATTTTGAAATATAATATGTATGAGTTTTTTTTTCTCATATACATATATCGCAACGTTCTAATTCGGTGTTACCCTAGCACTTAACCCCACTAAAGTAAAATAACAAAACTGGGCTATGAACTTAAAAAGCTTCAACAATTCCGCCAACTCTTCATCAGATGGCGGGCATAATTATCATCTCGCGAATTTACAGTGTTGCCATGTTATTAGCCCTTCATCCTTCACCACCTTTAATCTTTTCTCTATGCCCTTCCCAAAGAAAGTAACACATTATCTACCCAGCAAAAATGAAGCTGCCAAAGAAGCAATAAAAGCATCACTACTATGGCAAAGGCATCACTTCTTTTCTAATGGTTTCATCGATGAATTTAACATTAGCGTGTCATAGGATGGAAGTATTCAAATGTAGCTACTAGCATTAGTCATACTTTACTCTAAGGAAGCAATGATAATACAATGATTAGGTATTCTGATGCATGAGTGTAAAATGTTCATATACTTTGTAGTATTTAAGCTTTGATGAAAATTTAATTCATAAGAATGCAGAAAAATAAGTTTAAAGAAGCGAAATTTATGCATTGATATACAAATACTCTTTATTAAAACAAATAAATAATTCTGCATTAGTGAAAAAGCATTTTTGAAAAATTTCTCAAAAATTTTAATGAATTTCTAGACGAATTTTAAAATATTTTTGGATAGACAATTTTAAAATATTTCTGAACAATTTTAAATAATTTTTGCAGAATTTTAAAACATTTTTGGGCAATTTGAAATAATTTTTACAAAATTTTAAAAATATTTTGATAAATTCTGAATTAAAACTGGAAATGGTGTAGTGTTAAATAATAAACATAATGCAAAAATGCACAAATCGCGTCGTCATAAATACATAGTTAAGGCTGAAAAAATTCAAATGACAGACCAGCTAGTTTCAATTAAAGGTTAAAAAAAAAATCTGTTTTTCTTGATTTTTCAAAACTTTTATAATAATAGCAAAACTGCATAAGTTCTAACCCGCATAAAAGATACAAAAAAAAAATGGTTTAATAAAAAAATTAAAAAAGTTCATCAGAACAATTTTTGCTTTAGTTTCAAAAAATATAAGATATACTATAACTTATGATTTAGAAGTAATGAAGAGTGATTTTTTAAGATATGCATCGGGTTTATATTCAGATCACTGTATTTGAAATATGAACACATGAATTCTTTTGGAAGTGCCTTAGAATAACACCAAAGAATCATATAATAATGTCAACTGCAGTTTAGGAAGCAATGAAAGAAGTTATAGTCACAGAATGACTACCATTTTTTTTGCTGGGTTAAACCAATGTTAAAGTGTCAAATTTATATAGAAATATCTGTTATTAATGTTTAACTTTGGTTTTTTGTAAAATAAGTTACTCGTTTAAGATTTAAAGATGTTAAATTTCATTAAAAATTACATTTTTGGAAGTTGTGAAAAAGAACTGCCTTAGAAGAGGAAAATCAGAACTAAGCGATACTTTGGAATCAATGAAAAATTAATTCCTTAAGAATCACTTCCATATATTTTTGCTGGGTAGTGTAAAGAATTTCCTGAATGTTTCTTCTTCATAGAAAAAAAATCCATTTATCTCGATTTATGCAAGATTAACAATCATAGTGTAATTTTGTTTAGGGACAGGTGTAGTCCTACACTCTGCAAACATGAGTTGCAAAAGTATTCATTTAGTTAAAAAAAGGCTTGAATATCATAAAAAAACTGTCATGCTTTAGATTACGTTTTGGATAATCCTTTGTTTGAATTCAACTTCAAATCAAATACATACGTGGATAGCTTTAAAAAATTATAAAACCTTTGTCCGTTAAAATATTAAAACCAAAAAATATTTAGTTAACATTTTTAATTCATTTTAGCACGAACGGCTTGAAAAATAATTTTCTGGATCTGAATAACACAATTTTACATTAAAAATCATACTCTTTTCATTTTTTTTAGTTTATGTGTTCTTTCCATGGTTGGCAAGCAATACCGATAGGTAAATTTTGAAACACACTGGCACGTATCTTCTAATATCACGGGGCTTTTTTTATAACATTACCTGTTAAATTTGGTTATATCTGCAAAATACCTTTAGAAATCGGTGTTTCGGTAGTTTAGCGTTATTATAACTGTAGTTTAAGATATTTTATAATTAAACCGGTAAAATAGCGCAATAAACCCGGTTACACAAAAGGACACATGCCTTCAATCGAATCGCAATTTTAAAATGATAATATCGGACTTTAAGTCCGTGGGGTAACGAACTACCGTTATTATGAAAAGGTATTGGATGCCAACCATGGTTCTTTCATTTTAAAAAATTTATGACATTTTCAGATGATAATAGTAAAAAATAGCAAAAAAATAATCAAAAAACCAATAAATTTTTGGAAATTTTTATTAAAGAAAATTTATTTTATTTGTTTATTTATTTACCGATTTATTTATTTGTGTATTTATTTACCGATTTATTTATTTAGTTATTTATTTATTTATCTATCTATTTATTTATTTATTTATTTATTTATTTATTTATTTATTTATTTATTTATTAATTTATTAATTAATTAATTTATTTATTTATTTATTTATTTATTTATTTATTTATGTATTTATTTATTTAGTTTTTTATTTATTTATTTATTTATTTATTTATTTATTTATTTATTTATTTATTTATTTATTTATTTATTTATTTATTTATTTATTAATTTATGTATTTATTTATTTATTTATTTATTTATTTATTTATTTATTTATTTATTTATTTATTTATTTGTTTATTTATTTATTTGTTAATTTATTTATTTATTTATTTATGTATTTATTTATTTATTTATTTATTTATTTATTTATTTATTTATTTATTTATTTATATTATTTATATTAATCATATAATAACAAATTATATCCTCATACCCTAAACGAGCACCAGCAACAAAGGCTATCGGCTCGTTGTAGCAAAAACGGACCAGAGGCTCTGATGGGAATCAAACCCATTCGGATTCGGAAATAACGTGGAAACATATATTTCAACTTTTGTCTTAGATGGATTATCACACGATTTGCTATGGTTACCTAAAGTATAAAATCTTTGCCAAAACTAGCCATTTATAAAATGATTTAAATATTTTTCTTCGATGTAAAACATATAAACACAAACGATTTTACATTAGACTATGATTTCTGTACTTAAAATAACACTAGGTCACAAATAACAAACTTTTGTCTGTTATTTGTTTCTAGCATACTTTTTCTCATGGATTTGGACCTACTGAACACGAAAATGAATTTTAAAAATTTTTCTGTCGATTGGTTTGCGAGATACAAATTTTTTAATTTTTTTTTTTTAATTTTTGGAGGTACACTTACTATTTTGAGCATATCTTTAGTCTTCTTTGACCTATTTTATCCTACTACTACTCAAATTAAAGACAATTGAGCCGTCTACAACTTATTCTCAGAAAATTTTCAAATCGGGTTAGTAGTTTTGATGTTGGCGGCTTAAAAAGGTTAAAAAACTGCGTTTTTTTAGTAAAAATGTGGCTGAAAAATTCATATAAAAATTCATATAAAATGTAAAACGCGATGTTAACAGCGATTTTAATTTTTTTACGTATAGCTGACACTTTTCCAAAGAAAATAAGCCCTTACTTAACAAAATCTGATGACAAATGGCCGACTTATTATTTTTTTGGTAAACGACCGAAATTCCGCTATTTCACGATTTTTTGATTTTCATTATTTGCACAGCTTACCTACCCAACGCAAACGAATAAATACATTTGAACTTAATTTAAAATAAACAAAGTAGTCTTCGTATATTTTTTTTTAATTTATTTACAGCACTACATGCTCATACATATTTAAACATAAGGAGACACGGTTATCAATTGCATTTCAAAACTGTCTGTGAAAGTGTAAAGAAGTTAATATTTAGAAAACGCAAGGAAGACAATGAGTAAAAGACTACGTGTGTTCGAGTGTTTGAACGATCCAGACAATTTCTGCAATGTTTGTGGCCAGTTTATAAAAAAAAATCACGCACACAAGTTTACTCCAGCAGTACAATTGCACTATTTGAATTATTTTGGTATTTCACCAAATATCACAGAACCATGGACACCTAAGTCGCTGTGTGATCTTTGCTATATAATCTTAACCAACTGGGCAGCTGGCGGAAGGTAAGAATTTTTATTTAAACACATTATACATAGCGAATATAGTAATTTATTTTAATTTTAGCCGCCATATGAAATTCGATACACCAATGATGTGGAAAAAGCCGCTATGCCATTCCACAGACTGTTATTTTTGCCTCACCACAAACAGTGGGGTAGGAAGATTTTTTAAATGGAACTACGCTCAAGTGGGATCGTTTGCGCTTCCAGTACCACATTCGCATGATGTGCCATATCCAGTGTGCCCTGGTGCATCTCTTCAAAAAGCAGAATCGTCAGAAGAAGAGTCTGAGTCAAATGCAAGCGAATTTGAGCCGGGTGCAAAGCGAAAATTACTGTCACAGGCCGAACTAAACGATTGGGTGCGCGATTTTGGTCTCACTAAGGAGAAATCCGAACTTTTTGCGTCTCGGATGATACAGTGTGGATTTGCGGCTTCAGAAGTGAAAGTATCAGCGTACAGAAACCGTCACAAGGAGTATGCAAAATTTTATACAAAGAAAGACCAAATATGTTTTTGCAGCGACATTTCAGGCTTGTTCCAAGAGCTTCACCAAATTCACAACCCCAACGAATGGAGGTTGTTTATTGACAGCAACAAAGAGAGCTTGAAGGCAGTTCTCTTACATAATGGGAATGAAAAGCCATCTGTTCCTATTGCTCATGCGGTTCATTCAAAGGAGAACTATGAAACTATGGACATTTTGCTGAAATGCATAGAGTATAGGAAATACAATTGGAAAATATGCGCCGACCTTAAAGTTGTGGCCATTCTGTGTGGACTCCAAGGAGGCTATACGCGACATTGCTGTTTTCTGTGCCTTTGGAATAGCCGCGCTGATGATCAGCATTATATAAAAAAAAAATGGCCGGTACGAACGAAACCTGTAGTTGGAGAAGCGAATGTTCAGCGCAAACCACTAATAGAGAACCGTGAAAATATAATACTTCCGCCGCTGCACATAAAATTGGGTTTGATTAAAAATTTTGCCAAAAAATTAGACAAAGAAGGTGAAGCTTTTGCCTATTTACGGTCAATTTTCCCTTACCTTTCGCTGGCAAAAATTAAAGAAGGAGTCTTCGCAGGACCCGAGATAAAAAAAATGTTGAAAGATGAAAAATTCCCAAAGCTGTTATCACCCATCGAAGCCGCAGCATGGAATTCCTTCAGGCTTGTTGTGGAAAACTTTTTAGGAAACAACAAAAGCCCGAATTATAAGGACATAGTTGAGGATCTGGTAAAGAACTATGAAGCCATGGGAGTGCACATGTCACTTAAAATACACTTTCTGGATTCTCATTTGGATTTTTTCCCTGAGAATTTAGGAGACGTGAGCGACGAACACGGCGAGCGCTTTCATCAGGAATTGAAGGCTATGGAACGACGCTATCAGGGCAACTATGACACGGCTATGATGGGTGACTATATTTGGACCCTAATACGTGAGACCGATTGCAGCGAATACAAAAAACAAAGAAGAAGTCAGCAGTTTTTCCACATGGCATAAAATGTACACTTATATCTTTGTTTTTACTCATTTTTTTGTGCGTTGATTTGCTTAATTTAATTAGTTAGTTTAATTTCGTTAGTTTAGCTAATTGTGCGATACATTGAGCATGTAGTGCTGTAAATAAATTAAAAAATAATATACGAAGACTAATTTGTTTATTTTAAATTAAGTTCAAATGTATTTATTCGTTTGCGTTGGGTAGGTAAGCTGTGCAAATAATGAAAATCAAAAAATCGTGAAATAGCGGAATTTCGGTCGTTTACCAAAAAAATAATAAGTCGGCCATTTGTCATCAGATTTTGTTAAGTAAGGGCTTATTTTCTTTGGAAAAGTGTCAGCTATACGTAAAAAATTAAAATCGCTGTTAACATCGCGTTTTACATTTTATATGAATTTTTATATGAATTTTTCAGCCACATTTTTACTAAAAAAACGCAGTTTTTTAACCTTTTTAAGCCGCCAACATCAAAACTACTAACCCGATTTGAAAATTTTCTGAGAATAAGTTGTAGACGGCTCAATTGTCTTTAATTTGAGTAGTAGTAGGATAAAATAGGTCAAAGAAGACTAAAGATATGCTCAAAATAGTAAGTGTACCTCCAAAAATTAAAAAAAAAAAATTAAAAAATTTGTATCTCGCAAACCAATCGACAGAAAAATTTTTAAAATTCATTTTCGTGTTCAGTAGGTCCAAATCCATGAGAAAAAGTATGCTAGAACCAAATAACAAAATGGCTGTTGCCTAGTGTAATTTGTAAGTTAAAATCACAGAAAATACCATTTAAAAGAAATTATATTTCATTTAAAAACCGGTCAACTTACTTTTCATTTAAATCAAATGGTTTTCGTTATTTATTTTTAAATGTTTTTTAAACAACTGACACATAAGTAAAAACAAATAATTAATTAAATAAAAAATTATAAAATTTTACCTACTGTAAAAAATAACTGATTTATTCATTTATTTGAAATTATTTCCGTTTTTTTTTGTTTGTTCTTTAAATGAATGCGTGGCTATAAACGCTTTTTGTGTGAATGTGTTTGTTTGTGTATGTGTGTTTGAAGTTTTTGTAGTTTAGATTGAAATAATTTTGTATATAAATAAACAATTGAAAAAAAAAAAAACAAATTGGAAATTTTTGAATATTTTTTTATTTTGAAACAGACAGCAAACAAAATTTAAATTTGTAATAAACTGTTACGGAAACAAATAAACCACAAATTTCTGTTTTGTGGGAAAGTTTTCGTTCGTTTTCTAACAAATGTAAAAAGTAAATGAAACTGAAAAAATTGGTAAATGGGAGTAATTAATTTTGAACAAATGTAAAAAAAGAGTTAAAAAAAATATTTATTTGAAAAATAAATTCATGTTCCTTTATTTTTATATGGAACGAAAAACTTTTAAATTAAACGAAAAACTTTTAAATTAATTAAATATTCTGAGAGTGTTTATCATTTTTAGACCCTGGGTCAGGGACTTAAACCGAAAGCGAATCCAAACGGGTTCAGGTTCGATGTTTAAAAAAACGCGATAGCGCTGATCCCAAAAATTTAACCAATTATTTTTGCTGTTAATAACGTGAGAAATGTTGATAGTAGAGCACTTTACTTTTAAGAAAATACTTAATCAATGCAGAGCTATTTACAAAAAATTGCGAACACCAGAAAGTTCTTCTTTAGCTAAAAAATTAACGCTGAAACTACAAGAAGAACAGGTGACTAGGCCATTTTTATAGAATCTGGTTTAGTTTTAAATTAGACCCAGCAAAACTTTGGTAATGGGTGCGATATTCTCATGCGTTACGTTGTAATGATAGCACGTTACCTTTTCCATTATTTGCAAGCATAAAGTAATAAGTTACTGATTACTGATTACGTAATGTATGATTTATAAATGTAACGTAATAATTGAAATATTTTTGAAAATCTTTTTTTAGATACATTACTTTGTGTTTTTTTGTAAGCAAAAGGGTAATGTATGTTTGTTTTGACAACACTAGTGAAAAATCGAAGCGCATCAATTTATTTAAATTTAAAGCAATCAAATACTATATGAGTCAATAACTCAGTGGGTAGAGTTCTTGGCTGGCAACCAGAGTTCCTTGGTTTGATTCCCAGCATAACCAGATTATTTTAATAATTTTTTTTAATAAAAATTCCTCTTTTTTAAAAATCTACTTTTAGACACATTACTTTTTCCATTCTCGTAACCATGTAAGTAACCCCTTACATTATCACTTCTAAAGGAATGGGTATATACATTACTTTGAGGCTCATCGCCTGTAAAATTCATCAATGAAGTAAGGTGTAAAGTAATCCATCGGCCCCTGGCTATACATTACTTTACAGATTATTTAGTAATGTGTGGTTTTCTGTGCAGCTAACAAAAGATGACAAATCAAAAACATTTTCATAAGAATTATATTTAAATATTATAAAAAAAACACTTTATTAATAATCCATTTTTGATTGCTGCATTATATCTAGATAGCAGATTTAAGATATTGCTAAGTTACAAAGATGTTGGAAACGCTCAAAAAACATATTTTAAAAACAATTAAAATTTTCAAAAATTTGCAAATGGAAAGAAAAGAAGAGAATTTTATAAGATAATCAGTATCTTGTTCTTAAAAAGATGATGAAGATTTGCTCGAACTAGTTCTAAAAAAGAAGGAACGATTTTAAGAATCAAAGTTTTCAAATGAGGGTAATTTTTAGCCTTGAAATTCATTTTGTCACCACAAAAAACAAATTTAAAAAAAAGAAAACTAAAAGAATAAGGATAGACTCACATTGTAATATATTAATCAACCTAAAGTCAATTGTTGAGTCGATTTATAGGCTTTTTATACTGAACCACATCTTTGTGAAACGCGTGGAAGACGTTGAAAACGTGAAACATGTATTTACATTGGCAAGATCTTTCAATTGTCATTTATTCAGCTGTAAAAAAAATAAAAGAAAAAGGCGCATGTTTTTCGTTAAAAATAAAAAATGGATTTAGAGAAAGCATTAATCATTGGAGTAGTTATTGCTTTGCAAGAACAAACCCGAATTTTAATGCAGTACATTGAAATATTAAAGGTCTTTCTGGAAGAAGATTATGATAAAGACGAATTTTTGGTAGACATAAGAATGAAATTCTTACATGTGCCGCTCATTTTCCTTTGTTGGATTATTTTTTTTTTTTTTGTTTATTTTCTGCAATGTCAGTTTCCTAGTGATGACACGAAGATGTAGAATTTTTTGGAAAGATGTTAATATCTTAGCAAATTGGTGAAAGATGAAAGATGTAGCTCAGTGGAAAAAGGCTATTAGTGATGCCCGTAAATTAATTCTGAAAATAATTAATGAACCCAATCGATTCATATTTTCACCCGATAGGTCCGATCTGAACTTGAATTTATTACGAAACCAAAGCGATTTTAGGCAATTTATTTTACGGACCTATATAATTTTATTCATCAAGCAGATCTCAGCTGCAATTTCGACTCATTTCCTCTCAGTTTTTTAAAGCGTTTTGAAGCTCGAATAATGCAATATATTACGAAAATTGCTTCCAGAGCCCCCTATAGTGTATAAGTTGTGTTAAAATGTTTTAAATGTATTTAAATTGAATTATACTGTGATATATGTGATTTTATAGTAGGCATGCTTTTAACTTCTTTAGTGGTTTTCATATGGAAATATGTCTACAATTTACAAAATTCAAATTAATCTGCACAAAGTACTTCAGACATTTAAAAGAAAATTTACAGTTACAACACATTTGAAATTTATTGTTGTTTGTGAATAGCGTGGGAGTAGTATACGGTATTTTTCTAAAGTTCACAACTATAGTACTCTCTAAATTTTATTGAACCAGACTGATTAGTTATTTCTGATCGTAAATCTTCTACAGTAGTTCTGTTAATACATTATAATATTTGTAATGTTTTTAATTACTTTACTTGCCTCTAAATTAAATTATTATGCAGGCAGCAAACCTGGTATTTGATCAGCTGCTGCCTTATACCACATACACTCGTACTAAACTTGAGCATGAGCATTTAGTAATTTAAGCTAAGGTCAGGTCGATTTTGTGACTAGAAAATCAGTTTCATTTTCGAATAAACGGAGTGATTATGTATTCCATACAATTAAAAAATTAAGGTTCAATTGTTTCAGACATAAAATTTTTTAAAAAAATTTTGAATTAACATCCACCTTCATATCGCCTCTTTTTGCAAATTTTATTCAGATCTCAAAAAGTGGAAGAGACCATATTAAATCTATAAAATTATCTTTTTCTTCTCAGATCAAGGGTTTTTATTTTCTTTCTTGCTTTTGCCTCTCGATCACGTACCCAAGTTTTATTACGGCATCGGTGGTTTGTCTCAGAAGAAAGATCTTGTTAATGCTGACCATAATAAAATTCAAAGGAATTTTGACCTTCTAGATTACAACTTTTCATATAACCCACGAAGAAAAATTTTCTTTGTGTAATTTTATCACTTTATCAACTCATATATATATATATTTATAGATAGCATATATGCTGTATTATTAAAATGTTTGAAATGTTGTCATACGTTTCCATTGATACATATTTTTGTTGTTGTAGGATATTTCATTAATAATATGATATTTTTTATGTATAATCTAAAAAACACATTTTATTGTTTTTTCTTTGTATAACAGCTTTAATAAAATTAATCCTTTCATATGACATGTTATGTGATACAAGATTGGTAAATTAAATATATTATATTTTATCATTTTAAAGGGGATATATTTAAATTTTAGCGTCCAATCCAAACCTCTTTTTAGCAGATATGTAATAAATAATCAATCACTAAAAGCATATATTTCATTTTCTTCTAAAAGGGGTTTTGGAAATCCCCGATATGTTCAAAATATCCTTTATAGTATTTCCTCTAGTGGAAAAAATATATGTGTTTTGAATTTTAAGATTCTGATTTTAAAATTCGAATTTCCAAAAAGTCTTTTCTAAGGGAACACATTTACAATCTTTTCTAAGGGAACAGCCTACAATCGCAATGATTGTTGACTGTTGTAGTTTATTAAAACGTTCTTAGTAACATCAATATCAAATTTATTTGTTTTTTAAAGGGATATTTATTTAAAATTGTTTTACACATGTTACAAATTTTTTATGGCACTTTATGATACTTTGTCAGTTTTTATTTTCATAAAATTTAACCACAAATATGTGGTTTAATTCATTTCAATATTCTGTTTTTTATTTGGTTTAAGTTTGTTTTCTCTTTCAGCAAAAATTAAAGTTATTTTGATTTATATTTTTTAAAGCAGTTTTTTTATCTTTGAAGCATAAAGTTATTAAAACGTATGAGTCATTTAATAATATACGATAATATAGAAAGACTTTTTAATGTTTCCTTTGTATGTTATAAAAAATGTTAATCTTGATATTTTGTAAAGATTATCTTATTTGTATATTAAAGTTACTCTCATGGAATTTGGTGGCGATTGAATAAAAATGATGTGTGAGAAATTACGTCCATTTTATGGTCGTTATAATTGACCCACCGAACCGCCTATTCAAGCTGTTGTGACCATTGTAAAAAATTGTCACCATTGTCAAAAATTGGGTTTGTGTTTTAATTATGCCCATTTTATTTCATTCACTTTTGCAAATTTTCTGTTCAATTATCAATTTTTCATTACCCAAACGGTAAAAAAAATCACCCTTCGTAGAAAAGAACTGTCTTGACTGGCTAAGTGAACTCTATTAATATCGTCCACACAGCGATGTACAGCGGGTTAAATGAAACTGTTATTTGAAAATAATATTTTTTATTGATGAATAATCATAAATATAAAAAGAAGAAAAGAACTTGATTCACAACCAGTACATTGTTTACATCGAATGTAATTTTTTTTTACAGGTTAATTTGCTTTATACAGGTTGGTTGAAAAGTTCCTGCGCTCGAAATGAAAGAATACTGTTTTTGTTACGAAATATATTTTTTTATTCAATATAATCTCCTAGAAGCTCAATACACTTGTTCCAATGATCTTCCAATAATTTTATCCCATCCTTATAATGGTTTTCCGGAAGCTCTGAAAAATAACCGTCTACGGCTGCTATGGCCTCTTCATTCGACGAAAAATGCTTTCCACGAAGGAATTGTTTGAGATTTCTGAAGAGATAGTAGTCACTGGGAGCCAAATCTGGTGAATACGGTGGATGTTCAAGCAATTCGTACTTTAATTTTTTGAATTTAGCCATCGTCAAAACACTTTTGTGAGCAGGTGCATTGTCCTGATGAAAAATTATTTTTTTCTTCTTTAAACCAGGTTTTTTCTCACGAATTTTTTCATCCAACTGATCCAAAAGGCTGCAATAATATTCAGAGTTGATTGTTGTACCTTTCTGAAGATAATCAATCAACAAAATTTCTTTTGCATCCCAAAAAACTGATGCCATAACCTTATTTGCTGATCGTTGTGACTTCACCTGGAGCTGAACAACCAGCTTCAGTTCACTGTAAACGATCATGGTGGTAGATCCAAGTCTCATCCATAGTTAAAAAACGACGCAAGAAGTTGGTTTTATTCGGCTTAAAACGCTCCAAATTACGCTGAGAAATTTGTTTTCGATCCAGTTTTTGTCGAATTGTTAATGTGTGCGGCACTAACTTTCCAAACAGTTTTTCATAGGTAATTCTTCATGTAAAATATTTAGTAATTGTTCGTATCGCATTAGCAATTTCACGCTTAGTCAAACTTGGATCTGCACTAACCATATTATGTACCTGCTCAATGACTTCTGCTGAGGTTGCAGTTTTTGATCGTCCTTAGCGTGGATCATCTTTAAGGCTGGTACGACCAAGTTTAAATTCACCAGCCCAAAATTCAACGGTGCGTTTTGAAGGTAAGGACTCCTTATATACTTCTAACGATTGTTCATAAATTTCCTTTACTATTAAACCCTTCAAAACAAAGAATCTAATGATTGCACGATATTCAATTTTTTTCATATTAAAAAAAATCAATAACACGTCAACTTCAAATGGCTTGTAAACAAAGAAAGAATTGACAGAATGACTTGCAACTTTGCATGTGTTCTCAGGACAGTTATACCAATTTGAAAAAAAAAAAAAGTTTGGAGCTAGCAGTGCCATCTCTTGGTGAGCGCAGGAACTTTTCAACCAACCTGTAACTATATTTATAATTATATTTTTTATTTTTTTTTGCAGAATAATTTAATTTATAATTCTATTATAAAAATACTATAAATATTAAGTGTGTATTTGAATTACTAAATATAATAACACTGCGCTAGTCACAAGATTTAACAAGCAGGGTACGCTACTGGTTAAGCTAATTTAATTACGCTGAATTCAATGGTGGTAGCCGATTTTCAAAGTTAGTTCTCATATTTGAAATATTTCCGATTTTAAATTTCATACCATAAATCTATATTTTTATACTTTTGGGATCATTTTAGAATATAAATGAATCCATCTCTGTTAAATACAATTCTTCGCTATTTTTTTGTGGAGAAATTTTTTTTGAAATTTTTTATTCAAAAGAATTTTTGTTCCTAACTCTGTTGAATATTTTTCTAAACCCTGTTAAATATACACAAAATAACAAAATGTTTTTATTGATATTTATTTAAAAAAAAATTTTAATAATTATTTTTTTTTTATAAAAAAATTTTGCAAAAACCTTATTTTTTTGGAAATAAAAACTTCCATGTTATGTTATTATGAGTATATTCAATAAGTGTTAAAAAAATATTCAACAGAGTTAAGAAAAAAAATATCGCAAAAAAAAATTGTTCACGAAATATAATATTTGACAAAGTTGGATTGATTTAAATTTAAAAATAATCCCAATAGTAAACATGTTTTATGGTAGTTTAATATTAACAAATTATTACATGTTTAGGCGGGAATCCCTTGGCCGAATTCGTCAGCACATAATTACGGTGAAATTGCTTTTAGGGCAACGTATAGTGCTCATGGGGAACATGTTGGTTGGTGAACCTCCAATGAATAGCTGCTCTGACAGGGAGAGTATTCCCATGGATACCAACGATCTTAATGATATTTGGATATGTGAGACCTAAGAAAAAGTCTGTCTCGCGTTTAGGAGAGTGTTAAAAAAAATTTGCATTCGTTTTGTATTTTATTTATTTCTATTGATATCAAAAAACTGTGGACAAATTGGGTTTTTCGAAGACGCATCTAACGATATGTCCAATTTTTTCATTGGCATTAAATACATACTACTCGAATTAAACATTTGTTTACAGACATAAAAATAAATCTGTACAAGTAGAAGAATGAGCTAGTAAAAATAATTTTAAAAATCTACTGATAAGCAGATTTTCTTGCTAAATACACTGTAGGCAAACACTGTAGAATACAGTGATATACTTCGTTTTGAAAGATCGGGTCAGAATCAAAATATATTGCACTTTTAATTTTGTATTGTCTCTCAAGAGACTTGTTGGTGGTTTCAAAATCTCCTTTGAATATACTTTATTTATTGATTTTTTTTTACCTATTTACTATTTATAAATATTTTTTTCGTTTCCAATAAAAAAAATCAAGATTTTGTTCAGAAAATAAAACGGCATAAAGTCATTAAAATCTGTTACAATAATTTTACGTACATGTAATGGTGTAGAATTACCCAACAAAAATGAAGCTGCCAAAGAAGCAATAAAAGCATCACTACTATGGCAAAGGCATCACTTCTTTTCTGATGGTTTCATTAATGAATTTAACATTAGCGTGTCATAGGATGGAAGTATTCAAATGTAACTACTAGCATTACTCATACTTTACTCTGAGGAAGCAATGATAATACAATGATTAGATATTCTGATGCATGAGTGCAAAATGTTCATATACTTTGTAATATTTAAGCTTTGATGAAAATTTAATTCATAAGAATGCAGAAAAATAAGTTTAAAGAAGCGAAAATTATGCATTGATATACAAATATTCTTTATTAAAACAAATAAATAATTCTGCATTAGTGAAAAAGCATTTTTGAAACATGTTTAAAAAAATTTAATGAATTCTTAGACAAATTTTAAAATATTTTTGGATAATTTAAAAACTGGTTGTATAATTTGGAAATATTTTTAGATACTGGAAATGATGTAGTGTTAAATAAAATACATAATGCAAAAATGCAGAGAGATTGTCATAAATATTTGAGGCTGAAAAATGCAAATGACAGGCCAGCTAGTTTCAATTAAGGGTAAAAAATCTCTTTTTCTTGATTTTTCAAAACTTTTATAAAAATTGCAAACTTGCGTAAATTCTAACCCTCATGAAATGATTTAATAAAAAAATTAAAAAACTTCATCAGAACTTTTTTCTCAATTTGAATAAATGCTTAAGATTCAAAAAAATATACGATATACTATAACTTATGCTTTGGAAGTAATGAAGAGTGATATTTTAAGATATGCATCGGGTTTATATCCAGATCACTGCATTTGAAATATAAACACATGAATGCTTTTGGAAGTGCCTTAGAATAACACCAAAAAATCATAAAAGAATGTCAACTGAAGTTTAGAAAGCAATGAAAGAAGTTATAGTCACAGAATGACTACCATTTTTTTTGCTGGGTAATATTGCGGTATCATTATTTTTTGAAATACAAATAATAATAACTCCTTACCTTCTAGTTTTATTTAAAAATAATAGTAATAAATAGTAAATAAAGGAAAAAAGAATAAATTAAGTCATTGGAAAACAATTTACAAAATATTTTTGTTAAAATGTAATCAAAAAATTTTTCAGTCAATATAAACTAAAAATCTAAATATCTTATCAAAAAGACCTGACTTTTCAAAACAAAGTTCGCCACTGAATTTTATGACCCCCTAGGATTTTTGTTTGTCATTTCGGCGTAAACAAAAAAATTTTTTTTTTTAATTTGGTCAAATTTCTAAATTATAAAATTTTACTTTTAGTTAGGAAATGTTTCCTTGGTTTTAAGAAAAATGTTATTTTACTTAAGTTTATTAGATATTTTTTTTAACTAGAAACTAGTACTTAACTTTCTAAAAATAAGAATATATTTTCTAACATCAAGTTAAATAGAACTTCTTTTAAGTGAAAATTATACTTAAATTTTTTAAAAATTGTGTAACATTACATTTGAAAGTACTTTACACTCATTGTGTAAGTATTTTCCCATCTTCGGAAGATTTCCGACTTTTTAAATGAAATTGAATTATACTAAAATTATGTATTTGAAATATAAATTAAATACCATTATAAAGAAAGGTAAACAAATTAAAAAAATATACTTTACGATATCCGAAATCTCCTCGACAGAACTACAAAAAGGAAGGCCCTAAGTGACACACGGCTTCTGTGGCTAATTAATTTAAGAAAATTGTTGCAAATGTACAAAATATTACATTTTTATTTCTTGTTATTACTGGAAAATGGAAAGGGGTCATAAGTTTATTTTATCGCAGTTTTAGCTTAAATTTTAATTGACATATCAAACTTTTTACTTTTGTTTGTTATTAATTGGAAAAAATAGTTTAAGTGCCTTCGATAAATATAAAGTCTAATAGGCATAATGTCAATTATAAGAAAGCTATTATGCCGCAATGTATGAAATGCGCTAGCGATATTTTGTATTGTAGTCAGCAAACAAAATTATTTCATTAAAGCGAAATTATAAATTTTTTACCTTTTGCTAGCAAAATTTTAAAATATAATTTAAGCTACTTTAAGTTCAATACATAAGACTGTTAAAATTAGAGATTGACCCGTGAGCGATTATTGACTCACGCATAATCACGAACCAAACATTAAATTATGCACGATAATTTTTTTAATGGATACTTTAATTTGTTTCTTGAAATAAAATTGTTTTCTTTAAAATTAGGAAAATTAATTGTTTGTTTTTAAATTTTTGTTTTTTTTTTCTTAGAAAAAAATATTAAAAATATGTTAAACGTTTCTCACAAAAACTAAATGTTTCCTCGAATTAGGAAAAGTTTACTTAAGTTTTCTTTTTTTTTAATTTAAAAATCCAATACCAAAGTTTATTATTTCTAATGTTTCCAATTCGGTTTATCGATTAATCGCCTATATTTCGTTTCTAATAATTTAAAACTCAAATAATTATTTGACCCGAATAATCGGTTAAAATACGTCAATTAACCGATTGAACTATTAATATAGATTTTTTGCCATTATTTTTTCTGAAAACTTCCTTACTTTGTTACTTTGGGTAAAAAATTAAAAAGAAATATTTAGGAAAAAATCGTTAACTAAAATACAAGATTTTTGTTTTTTATATCTAGTGAAAGAGATCTTTAAGGATTACATAACTTTAACTTTTTAAGGATATACGATAAGACAATTTTTAATTATTGTTTCAATTCCTTGAAAAGTATAATATAAATTATACTTTACAAAAAATCATTTCATTTGTTTTGCTTCCTAGCAATCAAACACACCGCTAGGTACTTTCCTAATAAGCACTATGACGTTACTTGTGTTCTTAAATAATAATAAGAATAGAAAATAGCTTTCAAAAATAAAAAAGATATATCAATTTTTTTTACTTATTTAATTGATTTTACAAAAAACAAAAACAAAATTGTAGAATTTTCTTTAACTAAACTTAGTTTTATTATACGAGTATTTTAGTATGCAATTTTCTTAAAACTAAGATGTTTTTCTTAAAAATTGATAAATTTCCTCAAATAAAGAAATATTATTTAGGAAACATATGAACTATTTCTTAGTATATACACTATTTAATTTTTACTCAAACATGAGATTTTTTATTCTTTTAAAAAAATTTTACTAAAATTGTGGAAAATTTTTAAACTATTCTAAAGGAAATTTTGGATTAATTTTTAGATCATGTCCTTATAATTGGAAAATATTGCCGTTGAAAAGCAACGACCCGCACCCAACTAGTTAATCAGCAACATTGTTACCACTATTGCCCCGTCCATCTTGAATGTCACGCCAAGGACTATGAAGCAATGGGATGTATAGAGTAAAAATCATCGAGCCACCATTCCACCGAAAAAATTACATACTCTAAGAGTTTAGGAACTTGATTTTAGTTATATCAGATGAGGACTATGAGAGTTAAAATCATTAGGGCAATCGAATCTAAAGCATTTTTGCAAGAAAATTTCGTAATATCTTCAGCACTTACAGTGGGACCTTAAAGTGTGATGTGTCGATCTGTTTGTCTCGAGAGAACAAATGTTTTGCTTTAAGGTCTATTGACCTTAAAATGTGTTATTTTGAGACATATTTATATTATACATTTTTTTTAAACCATTTAAAAATAACTACAACATTTTATCGACTATTCTACCAAATATTATAGATCTCTTAATAAATGTTTTATTTGATTGAAAATGTTTTGGTATACAAAACTTTGTTCATTGCCCTTCCATTTTTTATAGCAAATTTTAAATATTACAATTATTTGAAAGTTTTTGAATATATTTCTAGTACATTTAAAGTTTTTAATTCTACTTTAAGTTGTACAACAAAGAATATTTTTTTGTAAATATATTTTTATATTTTAAGTATGCTTTTAATAGAAAAAAATATTTTAAAAAGTTTAAAAAATTTTAAGAAATGCAATATTCACAAATGTATGCATACACAATAATACATTAATAAATGCACATTCATAATCATTCAAATGGAATTTAGTACATTTGGTTGTATCTGAATGAGTCCTTTTGTACAAATATGAATAATAAATACAAAAATATACCAATCTGTGTGCTTGAATAGGAACTGATCTGTATGTTACACTTTAAGCCAAATTATATAATGTGTTTATTTTTAAAGTGGTACAAGTCTGATTTTGTTTGATATTCAGATATATAAAGAATTCGCTACAACTCTAGGGGATCTAACTATAAAACAAAGAAAAATATAAAAAAAGTAAAAAATACTTAAATTGTAACAAAAAATAAATAACTACCTAATGATTTCACAATTTTGTTCAAAGTGGTGTAAATCCTAGATTAGATTTAAAATATTATTTGTGCGCACTATGGGACTTTCATAAGTTTACTGCTGATATAATTTACAGAAAAAGAAGTTAGTTTTTCTAGTATTCTTACTAATTAGAATACTAAAAACCACATCAATGTTTTTAAAATAATTCACTATTTTTATTAAATATAGATTCTCCTAATTTTTCCGTAGAGAAATATAGGGACCTAAGCCTTATTTTTGCAGTACCGTGTTAGTCATTATTTGGACATTCAGTATTCAATCCTAATACAAACAAAGGCTGACCGTTTTTTTTTAAATTTTCATTTTTAAAACTTCATAATAGGTTGCCTAATTAAATATAGGGTCCGCTAAATAACTTTTTTTTTTGAAAATGCTATAAAAAAAACTACTGAATATTTTCTCAAATTTCTTTTTTTATTTGAAAGTACATTCCTTCCGGTTAATAATGGAATATAATTTCATTCAAATGGCTGCCTCGGCTGGCCGTTACAGTCAATGGTGATCGTTATCGGGCCATGTTGAACGAATTTTTGTTCACAAAAATTGAAGTGGAGGATATTGGCAACATTTGGTTTCAACAGGACGGTGCTACGTGCCACACAGCCGAAGCTACACTCGATGTTTTGCGACCTGTTTTTGAACATCGCATTATCAGCCTCAGAGCTGATGTCGTTTGGCCACCTCGGAGCTGCGATTTGACACCGTTGGACTATTATTTGTGGGGTACCGTCAAAGATAAGTGTTACGCCGACAAGCCAGAGACAATTGACGCTTTAAAGCACAATATTCGTGAAGCCATTGGTGAAATACAGCTGCACACAATCGATAATGTGCTTAAAAATTGGACCGATCGTGTAGGCTACTGCATGGCCACACGAGGCAGCCATTTGAATGAAATTTTTCCATTATTAACCGGAAGGATTGTACTTTCAAATAAAAAAAGAAACTTGAGAAAATATTCAGTAGTTTTTTTTTATAGCATTTTCAAAAAAAAAAGTTATTTGGGGAACCCTATATATATAAACAGAATCTTCGGAAAAAATAATAACTTCATATATGATAAATAATTGACTTAACTACTCTCACAATATTATTTCGTTAAATATAAACCGAAATACATATTAAATTAATCGAAAATAAAATCAAAAAGAGGACTGCTGATTTTTCATTATATTCAGCCTATTTTTTTGTTTATTTTCAATCATTGTTTAATAATCGACATAAATAGTAAAAGCAATCAAAAGTAGTTTATAATAACCATCAACTTTTAACTGACAAAAAATCGAAAAAAACGATTTTTGTGGTTTGGTTTTCAAATGGAAATTTTTTTTATTTGTATGTAATTTTACAAAACACCACACACACAGACGTATACATTTTTTTATTTTTTGTGTGTATCTATATTTGAATAATTCTTGCAATTTTTATTGAAATAATTTTGCATATAAACTATTTTGGTAAAAAAACAATAAGGAATTTTATGAGTTTATATTTTTTAATACAGAAAACATAAAATTTTACATTTAACAGAAAATATCAACTCCTACTGAATGTCTGTAAATTTGTATAGTTTGTTTTTTGAAATAGTTAAAAAATATATTTCTATGAATTTCAATTGATTATTCGTTTAAAAACAAACTTTACGTATTACTTTTTAAATAAACTACATTCGGTTACGGAAAATACATTGTGAGTAAATGATTATATTTTAAGCCAGATGAAAAATTAGGACTGCTGTTTGATGTACAAACACAAATTTAATATAAATGAATAAAAATGCAAAATCTATAATATCTCGTTAGGAAAAAAACGTACTTAGGCCACTTCCATAATAAACATTTGATATGCTTTTACGCACTTGTGAAAAAAATTTACATTCAATTCTTGTATTGTGCAGACATAAGTTTTGAATTAATATTAATCATTAATATTATTAATTTTTTTGTTAAAGTTCAAAGCTTTCAAAAGTTAGTTATTTTTTTAATTAAAAAAGTATTTTATTGAATAAAATTTTTATACATGTAAATATAAAATGCAGACTAGTCAAATTCAGACTAACATTTAATACGAATGTTCAGCATATAAAAACTTTTGAAATTATTTTATAAATTGTAATGCCAGTTGAATAAATTAAATATGTCCCATGGACGTTGTCCATATTAATGGATACATAAATCTAAATACATGCATCCATATATGTTCATGCATGTGCATTAATGAAATTTGAGGTGAACATGTATGTACACATTTATTTTACTGTACCGCACTTATCCTTCTGAAAATATTCAAAGTCGAATAAGCGAACAAGTCCCGCACCTTGAAGAAGTTGAAAAACAACACTCGGCCCGAAATTGATAAGCTGACACGGCAAATGCTGTCGTGTAAAATTGAATCAAAACAGCCCAAATTTCAACACTACTGTGTCTCAGGAATTGAGTTTGTTGATAAGAATTTAGATATCTTTTTGTCACGATTTCCACAACTTTAGCCCCATTTAAATGTAAACATATTTGAACTAAGGTAGCCAAGAAATTAAATCAAAATGTATTTTATATTCTTTTATATCCTTTTTTATTATTTTTTATATTCTTTTATGTTCTTTTACATGAAAAAAATTCATTTATATTTGATCAGAAATAAATTACCGTTTATCGCAAACTATACTCGAATAGTAGGCTGCGTTTGTAATTTTTAAAAGTGCTATGCACTGTATTACTTGTATTCTAAAATATTTTTTTAACTGCATAAACATTCTCAAAATTGAACTTTTGGAACAAGAATACTGGATTAGTAACGGACGGGGGACACCAGAGCAACTTTGTTTTCGTTTCATAGTAAGAAACATATTTACCCAGCAAAAATGAAGCTGCCAAAAAAGCAATAAAAGCATCACTACTATGGCAAAGGCATCACTTCTTTTCTAATGGTTTCATCGATGAATTTAACATTAGCGTGTCATAGGATGGAAGTATTCAAATGTAGCTACTAGCATTCTCATACTTTACTCTAAGGAAGCAATGATATTCTGATGCATGAGTGGAAAATGTACTGTAATACTTTGTAGTATTTCAGGTTTGATGAAAATTTAATTCATAAGAATGCAGAAAAATAAGTTTAAAGAAGCGAAATATATGCTTTGATATACAAATACTCTTTATTAAAACAAATAAATAATTCTGCATTAGTGAAAAAGCATTTTTGAAATATTTTTTAAAAATTTTAATGAATTCTTAGACAAATTCTAAAATATTTTTGGATAATTTAAAAACTGGTTGTATAATTTAGAAACATTTTTAGACAATTTGGAAATATTTTTGAACAATTTTAAATAATTTTTGCACAATTTTAAAACATCTTTAGGCAATTTGAATTAATTTTTAAACAATTTTAAAATTATTTTGATAAATTCTGAATTAAAACTGGAAATGGTGTAGTGTTAAATAAAAACTATAATGCAAAAATGCACAGACTGCGTCCTAATAAATTTAAGGCTGAAAAAATGCAAATGACAGGCCAGCTAGTTTCAAGTAAAGGTTAAAAAAACAATTTTTCCTGATATTTCAAAACTTTTATAAAAACTGCAAAACTGCATTAATTCCAACCCTCATGAAATTTAAAAAAAAAAATATATAAAAAATGATTAAATAAAAAAATTAAAAAATTTCATCAGAACTATTTTTTCAATTTGAATAAATGCGATATAATATTAAAATTAAATAAAAAAATTAAAAAATTTCATCAGAACTATTTTTTCAATTTGAATAAATGCGATATACTATAACATATGCTTTAAAAGTAATGAAGTGATTTTTTAAGATATGCATCGGGTTTATATCCAGATCACTGCATTTGAAATATGAACTCATAAATTTTTTGGAAGTGCTTTAGAATAACATCAAAAAATTATAAAAGAATGTCAACTGAAGTTTAGGAAGCAATGAAAGAAGTTATAGTCACAGAATGACTACCATTTTTTTTGCTGGGTTACTACATGTTAATTGTATTGATTGCTTTTTTCGATTGGCATAACAAGAAATAAACATTTCGATAAAAAACATCGTAAATTTGGTGCCAGTAGACTTGTCCAAGGAACACTTTTTGAATTTAAATGAAATTGGCTTTTGAAACAATTACTATATTTTTTTTATTTTTTTGATTTGGCTTATAATTCTTTGGAATTTTCTCTAGTTTCAGTTTTATAAAAATGGGATCAGTTGTTATTGGTGAATTCTTGGTCAAAGTTGAACTTTTGAAATTTTTTGTAACATTTAGCATAAAAATGTGTGAATATTCTTTATTTATTAAAAAAAAGTTTTGTGTAAATAAATAAAACATTTTAATAATACCCTGGATAATTTTTTACACAGGTTTCCAACTTAATCGATTTTACAACAGCTTCCACTAGCACCGATTACATGGAACTGCATTGGGAATTTATTCCATGGACTTTTGTGAAAGTAGTTTTAGAACTGGTTCAAGAATACGAGCAGCATTGTGGAAAAAACCTGGTAATATTCCATTTTACACAACATTAATCTAATATACGATGTCCGTTCGAAATGTTCTTAGCCTGTCGCAGAGATTAAAAAAGTTAAATGTCTTATGAGCACATGTTAAATTTAATTTCTGGCAACTGTTCTGTTCGAACAAGACGCTTAATTGATTTTTTTTTAATAATGGAAAAAAAGTTTTATCGGAACAAGAAATTTATAATGATATGGCAACAGTAATAAATTAGATTGCTGAGTTTAAACGTGTGTGACAAGCATTGAAGATGAACTACGAAGTGGACGTTCAAGATTTGCAACAACAGCAGAAATCACAGCCAAAGAACATGATGTGGTTTTAGACGATCGACGAGTGCAATTAAAATAATCATTTCAACTGATCGAGGCCGTTCTATTTTGCATTAAGAATTACATATGGAATAGCTTTCTGCAGGCTGAGTGCCGCATTTTTTAATAGATGATCCAAAACCCATTCAAATGAAAATTTCTTAAGCTTGATTTAAACAAAATTAAATGGATTTTAAGCTTCATTTCAGAAATGTTGATGAAACATGGATCCATCACTACACACAAGAGACAAAAGAACAATCAAAGCAAAAGTCTGAAGCTAGTGGAAGGGAAAAATTAGCTCGACTGGTAAAATTATGGAAACGGTTTTCTTTAATTGCAAAGGTATTTTATTAATCAATATTTTCAAAAAGGTAAAACAATAAATTCAGAATATTATTGTAACCTTTTGGATCAATTGAATGAGGAAATTAAAGAAAATCAATAATGAGCAATATATTTAGTAGGAGATATTACAAAATAAGGATACAACGAGTAAGCTACAAAATATTAAAATTAATTTAGTTGATGAACTTTTTAGAAAGAAAATTATTACGAATATAGAAAAAATTATACTTAAGACTAATATTGCTAATGCACCTCGGTAATATGGACCACCTTAAATAAATGAGGAAAATTTTCCATTGAGACCAATTTGTTCTTTTATTAATTCTCCATCATATGGACTATGTAAATATATTTCTGAAATTTTAAAAAAGATTTCAGAAAAATCTAAATATAATGTGGAAAACTCAGATGATTTTAAGAAAATATTATTTAACAAGGGGATAGAAAACGATGAAAGATTAATTTTCTTATTCCCAAGTATTCCTGTTGACTTAGCAATAAATATTATAGAGGAAATTAGAATGTTATTGAAAAAAGATAATTATTGAGAAAAGTTTATTTTTACGTATTTTAAAATTTTGTGTGGAGGATAATAGATACTTTCAATACTATGGGAAGATATATATTTCCAACAAAAAGGACAACCTATGGGATCACCAATTACTTCAATTGTAGCTGATATATTTATGGATCAATTAAACCAGAAATAATAACAAAATATGTGGATGATTTATTTTCTGAGAATTATTAATATGTTAACAAGATTAAATGAATTCAGTGCATATATTCAGTTTACAATGGAAAAAGAAAATGATTCTAAGCTCCCTTATTTAGATACTTTAGTAATACGGAGAGATGACAATTTAATTATAGATTGGTATTGGAAGAATTATAAATTTTTATTAAAACATAATAACACTGCGATGAATTTGATAGAGAAAATATTAAATATTAGTGACAAAGAATTTCATAGAATGAATGAGGAAAGAATTAAGAATTTATTAAAAGGTAATGATTTTCCAACGAATTTAATATGTACATTAATTAATCAATATAAATGTAAAAGGCAAAATAGACAGAGAACTTGACTGAACAGAAGATTTACAAATCTTTAGTCTATGAACCAGAAATATTAGAACGTTTGGAAAGATCAAGAATAAAAGATAATAATAGATATAGAATAGCTTTTAAATCATACAATAATATAAACAGATTATATAGTAAGACAAAAGATAGGATACAAAAATTAGACATGTCTAATATAGTTTATAAAATACCATGTAGAGAGAATGACAGAGAGAATTGTGATGAGGTATATATAGGTACAACGAAAAAAAAAATTAAGAACTAGAATAGCAGGATAATAATTACTATGTAATGCGTTTTTGGCCTGGATGGCTTTTGTATTACAATATGGATTAATAAATAAATAAATAAGATCAGAGGTATAGATATATTAATTCACAGAGGTCAGCATTATCTTCTCATTGTTCGATATTAAATCACTATCCGGTGCCTCAACCGCCTACACATACATTTTCGGCCAATATGACAGTCGCCAATACAGAAATAACAGCGGCGGTTGAAAACATATCAGATATAAGTTACTTGCCTCTTGATGGTTTAAACATATGTCCTAATTTGATAGACCAAGCTTATTTTGAAGATCTTGTAAGAGATTTAGGACTAACAAAAGAGAAAGCTGAAATATTATGTTCCAGATTGAAAAACAGGAATTTGATAAAAGCCGATGTAAAATTTACATTTCCAAGAAAAAGACACGCCGATCTGGAACATTCATCGGAACATTCACGTCAAGCTAAATACAGGAAAGCATATTAAGTTTAATCTTTAATCCATTGTCATACTACTGCTATTTCCCAATTCCCTTTTACTCGAAAATTTGAAGCAAAAAAATAAATATGTACATACTATAATAAACCACTATTAAAACAAAATTATAATTTTTTTATAGAAGTTGGCGTGTAATTTTGCCAATTAATCGTAAAGAGCTTTATTTACAACAATGGTGTCTTTGGTGACCCCCACTGAAATTTTCCGGCAAACATTTTCGTAGAATATTTTAATCCTTAAATGTCCTTTTTTAAAGGATATTTTTTGATTTTCTCGAAAAAAGGGTCAAATTGACCCATAAAGAGACCAGATAGAGGGTTAAGATCTTCCACAAAAATAATCCTCATACAATTCCACAATACAACTCTGACCATAAGAATTCTCTCAGACATTAACTTACAGCATTTTTTTCATATATTAAAATGCTCCCTTCGACCAAAAAATTAAAACTTTGACCCACTATAAAAAAAAAATTCAGACGTGCTGGACCATAAGTTTGTTCTACAAAAATGATCTACTCAACATACCCTTTCAGAATTATGGGGTCGCTATTCTGTTCCATTCAAAAAGTCTTAATTTGTTGGACAGTGTTATTAATTAATTTATTATTATTATTAGTATAATTATTATTATTATTTTTATTATTATTTGTTTATCATGTTTTTTGTTCAAAGAATTTTTTGCTTACTGGTATACATACATATGTTGCCTAGGAAACATTTATTTGTCAGTCATTTTTATAAATTTTTTTCAAAAAAAACTTTCATTTTGATTATAATTTGTCATATGTATTTTTATCTGAAGATGCTACTCAATGGAGTAGCGAAATATTATAATTTTTTTTTTTTTTATTTGTAATTCATTTATTTACATAAAAAATATATACAATTAAAATTTATAGCCTCAGTACCAATATTGGCATAAAATATGCAACGAGTGTTAATCCATTTTAATAAATTATTTTATATTTATATTAAAATCGTTATATTTAATTAAAATGTTAAAATGTAAATAGCAAAAATATTTGCTTAATAATAATTTCTTTTTACTAAAACTCAGTACAAAAATAGTAAAGTGGGATTGAAAACCGGTTACAAATTTTTCTACAAACTTTTTTTCTGAGTTCCAGAAATACTATTTTTAACAAGAGATATAATTACTGGAGCAGCATTGGACTTAGTGTATTGAAATTTCATAAGATTGTATTGAAAAATAGACATAGTTTTAAGAATATAATTCTTGTCTTTCTTTATTAGGCCCTCGAACTGCCTTCATATTGTAAAATTTGTACCCCATTGTAAAAATTGTTGCTTAGTTTAAATATTTTTACAGAGTTTTCTTTAAAGTGTAGAATCACTGAAACATAAAACGTAGTCTTAGCTGCCTGTACGCCTGAATAATTTGACAAAGGATCAAGATGTTAATTTATAGTTAAGAAAAAAAAAACAATACAGGATACTCTTATAACTACAAAGTATTGAAAAAAGTTATATGCATACATGTAGGAGTACGTATCAATTTAAGATATAGTCACCCATAAAATAGAATAATTCTAATGCAAAAAATAAAAAAATAAAAAATATGGTATACTCATGTCAAAGAGAAGATTTGCATACATTTTTTTTTTTTGTGAAAATTTATAGTCCTTATGCAGGATGACGTGTGCATAAATATTAGGGTGGCCAGTAATATTAAACATTAGCAGAATAAGTAAATAAAAATAAAAAAAATAATTTCTTAACCCTGCGATAAATGTAAATAAGGAATTTATTTATATTAAAAAATTCAAAAATACCCCTTTTTTCAACACAAAAACAATTTCTATATTATCGTACATTGATATGATGAATACACCTTGACTTTTAAATTGTCATTGATATCAAAGCTTTTCAGCTATATTGCCGCAATACCAAAGAAATGTACTTTAAAATGAGAAAAATTTCGATGGTTTTCAAATTTTCGATAGCTTAGATTTTATTTTAGTTAAATAATGCTTATATGAGTTTTAGGTTCAAGGATTCTTTCAGGATTATTCTGAGACTCAGAAAGTTTATAAAGTTTTTAGTTTTCTTCTTATTATTTTGATTACAGTTAGAGAATATTCTTATTATACATTTAATACATAAGCTGGACACTATAATTAGCAATATCTTTTTTATCGAAATTGCAAAGCTATTGCAGATTTAGATATTTTTAAAAATATTTCTAAATTTCCAAAAAAAAAAAAATTATATATTTTTACATGAACAAACTGTGTTTAATACATATTTAGCTCACATCATTTAAATAAACATAGAAAATATTTAAGCGTTGTGTAATTTTGATGTCTTCATATTAGCACCCGTGTATCGTTTGAGGGTTAATTTTACAATGGCAGCTAATCGAACATCAAAATGTAAGGAAATATTTTGTTAATTTGAAATCTAAGCTAACCAATCCTCAAAGTTTGAAATTGATATTTTTACAGAAATAATTGAAATTAACCCCTATATGTCCTTGTGGCCAAAATGAATCAACATTTCAAAAACGTTTAAACACAGCGATTGATAAAAATAGCAGCATAATAAACTAAGAAATCCTTCAATGATGAGTATTTAAGAACACTTCTTTGTAATTAACCCTTATATGTACTTGAGGTCAAAGTGACCTAAAATATTTAAAAGATAAAATACACTAGTTAAAATAAAATATTTTCATAATTATGTATGAAAATGTAATTTTAGTTTGAATCGAGATCATAGAAAAATTTTTTTTCTAAATGAAAAATTTTTCCTATTTTTATTTTTTTATTTTAGTAATCATGGAGAATACACAGAAAAAGTTATTGGACACAAGTTGAATGTAATGCATTTTTTGGTCCGCTACGACTTTCATCAACATTCTTCGTGCCATAATGTCAATTGTAAATATCTCTATTTAACTCACAAATCAACGGAAAAAGTTATTTATGCTAACATACAGTTGATTTTTAGTATTGAGTTTTGATCAAATTGATACTTACTATTGTTGTGTTATTTATATTTCCTTTGTTAATCGTATGTACAAATTAGCTATTAGCTAATATTAAAGACATGTGTTTTTAAAATTGTTTTTTACATATGTTTAAACAATTTTTCTTAACCGTGCCAAGTTATATTTTAATAGTGAAGTTTATATTTTATAGTTGATCTTTTTAATACTTATATGTATGAAAATGTAATTTTAGTTTGATTCGAGATCATAGAAATTTTTTTTTTCTAAATGAAAAATCTATGATCTCGAACCATACTAAAATTACATTTTCATACATATGTATAAGTATTAAAAAGATCAACTATAAAATATAAACTTCACTATTTTCATAATTGATTGACTTTTAGAAAGAAAACTTCGAAATTAATCCTTATATGCACTTTAGGGATCGCTAAGTTTATTACAGATTAACTTTCAAGATTACGTTTTGAAAATTTTGGGTTAATGGTTCCCCCATTTTTATATAACTTTTTATTTGCATTTATCACTTACAAATAAATGTCTCCCAAATATGAACACATACATACTTACAGCAGTTGATTGTGTGTGGCAATATCCATAGGTAGAATAAGTATTGCAAAAAGGATTTGAATACATATACGAACGAAAAATTTATATTAGACAAATCCTCCATTTTCTTTTTTTTTTGTTGAAATACAAAAAAAATTTTAAAGTATTAAAATATGTTTTTTTTTATAAAATATACCTTTTATTCTAATACAATTTGTTGATTTTTTTTAAATAAATCCCATTTTATTATCAAAATTTACATATTTAAATATATCCAGGGCTTTGATTTAAGAGGTGCCATCTACGATTTTTATGAAAATGAGCTTTTGAGGGCTGTAATCTTTGATATTATTTTTAATAAAACAATTAATTAAGTTATTTGACTATGAACCAGACATTTTTTATGAGTTTAAAATGGACCATCTACATAAATTTAATTTAAATTATTGAATATAAAATATAATTTGATACTTTTTGCCTTTAAGTTTTTTTTTTGTTTTCAACAACCAAGGATTTTAATGTGAGATAGATGTAAAATTAAAAAAAAATCTAATTTTTAAAACAGAAAAATATTGTTTTAGTAATATAAGAGAATTGTTATAATAACAAAACAAGTTTAGAGCCTGTGCGAAAAAAAATATTTAATTTGTATCCCAATTATTTAATTTGTATCCTAATAATATAAAAATATCAAATAACTTAACTTATATTCTCATTTGAATAATATTTTTAAAGAAAAATTACCAATAAAAAATTATTATCTACAAAGTTTTATCCAAAAAGAGAAATTATTGGAAGGATATCTAATTAAAAAATGAGAAACATGTGAGACTCTAATAAAAAAATAATATGTTGGAACTAAGAGGCATTTTCTGATAACATTTTAAAAGATAAATTAAGTAAAACATTCATAGTTCGTGAATTAAAGCTTAAAAGTTTTAGTGAACAATTGTGTATTTGTAGATAGCTCTTATTGAATACATGCCCTAGATGTGTATATTAGGGTGCTTTGTTTTGTTACTTTTCATTTGGACTGTCTACAGACATTAGCAATATAATTTCTTTTAAATCGTTTGAAATTAAACTGTTTTTCCAGTGAAAATTTTTCACTTGGACTTTAGTCGTAATTTAAATTGCAACTGAAATTCATTATCGTGAACAATTTTATATAAAGTACATAATAATATATTATTACTTAAAATCGAGTTCAAGATCCTTTTATAAAAAATAATAATAATGATTATTTATTATTTCTTCTCCTCCAATATTTCGTCATCACATTGGGTGACTTCTTCAGGGAAATTATCAATTAATAATTTCCCTGAAGAAGTCACCCAATGTGGTGACGAAATATTGGAGGAAAAGAAATAATAAATAATCATTATTATTATTTTTTATAAAAGGATCTTGAACTCGATTTTAAGTAATAATATATTATAATATTGAAGATCGAATAAAGGAGGATAAATATAAAGTACATAATTTTTTTTTAGATCTTCTCAAGTAATAGCGATTTTTGTAATTTTTGATATGGTTCTATTTCTCAGGTGCAAAATTTTGATAGTAGGATGTCAGATAAGTCCCAAAATATGAATTAGCCACACTTAAAAACTTTTAAAAACTTTAACTCTAAAAAAAAAACGTTTAAATAACTTTCAATAATTAGAGGGTTCGGGTCACTTTACCGGCTTTTAATTTCCAAATAAGAAAAAAAATGGTTATTGCTTTCGTTAAACGTTATAAAATACAATATTTATTAAAATTCAAAATTATTTGTAGGGGTTTACTTTCAGGGTTTATGTACTTTACTTTGTAGGGGTTTAATTTTCAATGCACACTGTTAATATGTACTTAGTTTTAGTATTTAGATTTATATTGTTATAAATGGTTTTAAATATTTAATTACACTTTATTAGTTTGGTTCTAATTTTCACTGTTTGTTCTTTTAACTGTTGTTGTTGTTTGTTAGAGCTGTTGCTGCTGCTTTAACCGAGTTGAAAAACACAAGTGCCTGAATTTATCAGACCCGAAGAAGATATGCTTTTTTCTTATTTTTTCGAACAAGAGAATCGATGTTTTTGCTTTGTTCGAACAATCGATTCTTGATGGCAGGGTTGGGTCTTGCAACTTGTTCACCAAATTGAACAACAACAATTTTCTTATCTTTTTGATAATATTTTATACAACATAATTCTTTTTCTCGTTTCAATTTGGGATAGCAAAATATTATATATTTTATTTATACAGTATCAAATAAATTGTAATCAGGGTTTTAATTTCTAAATTTCAAGGTAACCTTAAGTGAGTGGAATATTGTAATTTATTAATTGGCCTCCATGCCTGTAGATTATTCGATTCGATTTTTCTGCGAAGCATACAACTCGTAATAAAAGTTTTTCATACACTCACCAAAAAAAAGTCTGTTTGAGCCCAGCAGAATTCTTTCTAATCTTCGCAATAATGTCTGTTGACGTGTATTACAATGGAACTTGTAGGAAAAATTAGCTGTCGCTACTAAATTTTAGTAAACTTTTTGTAGTGTGGAATTTAAAATCGGTTTGCTAAAATCAGCAATAAAATTAACTTAACAATATTTATATTAGTACAAAATTTCAAATTTATTTTTTAATTTTTATTTTTATTAAAAAAATATTTTAGACAAAATTAAAAATAAAAATAAATCAAAGGCTTAAAAATTGTAAAAACATAAACGAATTTATTATTTTGGTTTAATTTTGGTCATTTCTGTTTTGAAAAATATTTAAATAATTTTTTTTATAATCTTAAGGTCAAATTTTAGTGCTATTTTAAGTGGATGTCATATTTTTAGACATCAGTCGGTATCTTCACTTCCGATCCCTTTTTTTAATTTAACATTTTAAGGCAATTTAAGTTTGTAGGTGTAAGTTTTAATTAGAAATAATATTTCCTTCAATATACACTTTTTAAAATAAGTAATTTTTTAGAAAATCGGTTTTCAACAATTTGTAAAATGATTTCTGAAATTGCAATAAAAAATTATACTCTTTTTAATATTAGTATTTTTTTTTTTTGCTAATTTTAGCAATCGGTTTTCAAACATTTGTAAAATGATTTCTGAGATTTGCAACAAAAATTTTGTAAATATTCTCACAAAAATTCTGTAATTTCTAAAATGTAAATAGCAAAATGATTTGCTAAATAATAATTTTTTTCTACTAAAAATCATTACAAAAATAGTAAAATGGGATTGAAAACCGTTTAAAAATTTTTCAACAAACTTTTTTTTCCTGAGCGTATAGACACAATTTAGCAATAAAAATACTTTGGTCAATTGACACATAAACTCACCACTGACGAGTCCTTGGGTGGGACGAAACTGCGGCAGTCTTGAAACTCACTTGCGTCTTTTGTTCGCTGTAAAAAAATCACTTTATAAAACATTTTTTAGTAATTAATTTAACAACGATTTTACTCATGATGTTAAATTTGCCTCTAGGGAATGCTATCTCTGACTTACACTTGGTAACTAACTACCCAGAAAAAAATGGTAGTCATTCTGTAACTATAACTTCTTTCATTGCTTCCAAAACTTCAGTTGACATTCTTTTATGATTTTTTGGTGTTAATCTAAGGCACTTCCAAAAGAATGCATGTGTTCATATTTCAAATGCAGTGATCTGGATATAAACCCGATGCATATCTTAAAAAATCACTCTTCATTACTTCTAAAGCATAAGTTATAGTATATCGTATATTTTTTGAATCTAAAGCATTCACTCAAATTGAAAAAATAGTTCTGATGAACTTTTTTAATTTTTTTATAAAGTTTTTTTTTTATTTTAGTTTAAAATTTCATGAGGGTTAGAATTTAAGCAGTTTTGCAATTTTTATAAAAGTTTTGAAAAATCAAGAAAAACTGATTTTTTTTAACCCTTAATTGAAACTATCTGGCCTGTTATTTGCATTTTTTCAGCCTTATATATTTATGACGACGCAATCTGTGCATTTTTGCATTATGTTTATTATTTAACACAACACCATTTCCAATTTTAATTCAGAATTTATCAAAATAATTTTAAAATTGTGTAAAAATTATTCCAAATTGCGCAAAAAAGTTTTAAAATTGTGCAAAATTATTTAAAATTGTTCAAAAATATTTTAAAATTGTCTAAAAATGTTTCCAAACTGTACAACCAGTTTTTAAATTATCCAAAAATATTTTAAAATTCGTCTAAAAATTCATTAAAATTTTTGAAAAATGTTTCAAAAATATTTTTTCTCTAATGCAGAATTATTTATTTGTTTTAATAAAGAGTATTTGTATATCAATGCATAAATTTCGCTTCTTTAAACTTATTTTTCTGCATTCTTATGAATTACATTTTCATCAAAGCTTAAATACTACAAAGTATATGAACATTTTCCACTCATGCATCATAATATCTAATCATTGCATCGTCATTGCTTCCTGAGAGTAAAGTATGAGTAATGCTAGTAGCTCTATTTGAATACTTCCATCCTATGACACGCTACTGTTAAATTCATCGATGAAACTACCAGAAAAGAAACGATGCCTTTGCCATAGTAGTGATGCTTTTATTGCTTCTTTGGCAGCTTCATTTTTGCTGGGTAAAAATAATTTTTTCAAGTAGATTTAATTTAGCAATAAATTTCTTCAATTATGTAACGAGTTTTCAACCTCCTAATATTTATAAATAAAGTAAATTAACTATTTTTAGCTTGAGCCACCAGGAAAAGGCAGAGCTTGCACATACCATTATTGTCCACTAAGCAATTAATAATGCAGCTAGGTCTTTTTCCAACAAGCCCTATGAAGTTAGTTAAATATGAAGACCAAAAATTTTTTCTGTATGTAAAATAATTTTAATTTTAGTCTGTTAGCTCAAGTAATATTTTTAAAAGTCTTCTTTTGTATTTTTATTTGTTTTTCTCATATAAGTAAATTGTACACTGCGAGATTCTAAAGCAATTATTTTAGTTAAATTTTCGTAAGATAGGTCCTATCTAATGAAGGTGGCTCTGAAAATGAAACGATTTTAAGTAAATGTTGTTGTATTTGTCCAATAGAATCCATTATAAAAAATTTAATAAATATATATATTTTTTTTTGTATATTGTTGACATGTATTTGATTAAAATTCTTTTGAACAAATACAGGAAAAATAGTTTCTTAAGGGGAAATATAGTGCGATTTTCTTTAAGTTTTTGTTGCAATATAAAATTGGGAACCTAGCTAACTAGAGTTGTAAAGTTTCCGCCAGATATCTAGAGCTTTGTAGTTATAAACACCACGAAAGTCCAGTTCAGAAAGGACCTTTCTATGAGAGATAGGTCTGAATATAGACCATTTCTAACAAAATTCAATAGAGTTCGCTTTTGGGCAAGTCAAATGCTTTGTGTAAAATTTATATAAATATCTCTAGAGGGCAAAGCGTAGAAACAAAGCTGCCAGCGCTAAAACCCGAGAATGTCGAACTCTCCAGGGGGAGATTACTCTTCTTCTCTCTATGGATGTTCAAAAGTTTCGTCTTACTAGTTAAAGTACACTCAGAAAAAAAGTTAGTAGAAAAATTTGTAAACGGTTTTCAATCGCACTTTACTATTTTTGTACTGATTTTTAGTAAAACAATTATTATTTAGGAAATCTTTTTGCTACTTACATTATACAAATTACAGAATTTTAACAGAATATTTACAAATTTTTTTTGCTACTTCAGAAATCATTTTGCAAATTTTTAAAAATCGATTTGCTAATATTAGCAAAAAAATTACTAATTTTAAAAAGTGGATATTGAAGAAAATGTTATTTATAATTTAAAATTACACTTACAAACTTAAATTGCCTTAAAATGTAACATAGATTAAAAGAAGGGATCGGAAGTGAATATACCAACTCATGTCTAAAAATAGGACATCCTCTTAAAATAGCACTAAAAAGTTTTTTTTTTCAGTCCTTAAATTAATTTAAATTTTACCTTAAAAGTAAAAAACATTGACTAAATTATTTTTGAAAAAAAAAATTATATTAAAATGATAAATTCGTTTATGTTTTTACAATTTTTAAGCCTTTGTTTTTTGAATTTTGTCTAAAATATTTTTTGTAAAAATTTGTAAATAAATAAAGTTTAAATTTTGTAATAATATTAATAATATTTATTATTTTTTTTTGCTGATTTTAGCAAACAGATTTTTAATTCCACTTTATATAAGGTTTACTAAAATTTAGTAGCGGGAGCTAATTTTTCTACCAATTTCATTGTACTACACGTCAGCAGACATATGTTGCTAAGATTAGCAAAAAAAAAAAATACCGCAGGGCTCAAATTAGCAAAATTTTCCGTAATAACAGCAAAATTTTCAGTTGCCCTTACAGACTATTTTTGGTGAGTGTATAGGCTTATTTTGGGGAACACGTATTTCGCTAAATTCAGCCTATACAATTTAACAATTTTAAAAAATTATACATGAGTAGATGTCTTCGCAGAAAGTGGAACCCACTTGGGAAAATTTAACTTCAAGGTGGTGAATTTACCCTTCCTGGTTAAGCTATTGTCTACACGGGAGAAAAACCTTCATACTAACTGTCAACTTCCAAGCACTGTGCTTCTACACACCGAAAGGGGAGTTTTTCCCCTTTTCTTCTGCCTGTAAAAATCTTAGTGCAAGTCTGCAACGGAGAGGGAACCTACGAACCAAATTTCAGCTTCCTAGCTCCAGCAGTTTTGGCTAGACGATATTGAATGGGTCAATCAGTCAGTTACGTTACTCCTTTATTAATATAGATAACGTTAATTTATATATAGATATTACAAGGTTTACATGGACTGACATCGGTAATTTAACGCAGAGATTTATTCTGAGTTAATTGACATAAATCTGATATTTATGATAGCTAGCAACATAAACACAAACTGATTTTACCCTGACACCTCATTTTATCCTGTGGAGGTGTGAATTAAATTCGATCTGTAATATCTCTAGCATAGAGAGAAAACGACAAAATAAAGCACCCAAATGTACATTGTCTTAGAAACTTTTTAGTTTTTCTTTTGTTTCTTCTTTTTTTTTTTGTTTAATGCTAATAAAAATTATAATAAAAGTAAAACAATGTTAAAACAAAATCCCCAACGATGGAAAAATTATTAAAATGATTAAAATGGAAAGTTATGCAAATAATGTTTTTACTTTTCCTAAAAGGACATAGTTATCAGGGTAAAGTTGTTTTAATAAAATATAAATTCTATTTTTTCCCTTTTTTGTTTATTTACGAGTACCAAGTAAAGCAAAGAACAGCTAAACAAATTAAAATAGTATCATTTTTTTGATAGGGTATACTTTTTCTTGTATAAAACATACTGGATTTGTTTCCTATATATATTAAGTAATACTTTGTTTATTATTTTATTATTAAATTTGTAAAATTTACTCTTTTATCGGTTCACGAATTTGTCAGTATTGAATGAAGAAGAAAGTGTATACAAAATATGTATATTTTTTTTAGTTCTCAAACTGCTGAAAATTTTATACAATCATTGTAAACTCTGAAACATCTCGTTCCGTAAAGTATTCTTATCGGAAATTTTTAAAATCTGAAACATTTACTAAGCAATAACTTCTTATTTAGTCTTATTTGTATACAGATATAATCTGAATTCTAGTATTATTATAAATTTTTTAATAATCCAATTTTAATCTCTTAAATACTTTTATTATAGAAAATAATATGTCATTAAAAATGTTACTTGCCTAAAATATGAGGGTTGTCTTAAGAAACAGACTAATACAAAATTAATGTTTATAAATACCAAAAAGTTTTTTTTTTTTGTAAATATATAATCAAATTAAGTTTAAACAGTTGTCGTAATTGCTTACAAATATGTTCGTCATTAAAATAAATTTTTAAATTATACACAGAAAAGCAGAAAATTAACATACAAAAATTCTAGTAAATGTATTATTGTTAAAAGTTTTAACAACTTAAATAAAACAAACAACCCTTAGAAAATTATTCAAGAGCTAATATATTCACAATGAAACACAATTACAATAGCATAGAAAATAAAAAAGACATTGTTAAATTTAGGGTATTCAAAAACTGAATTGGCAAATAGTTTAAATTACAATCAGTGTATTGTTGTAGCATATTGAAAATTGTATTTTGATTTTATTTAATTTCTTAATTTAATGGTACCCCAAGTTGACATTAAAAATACATTCAATTCAATGTACAAGAAAAATAATAAAACGAACAACTATAAAAACATAAAAATAATTGGACATTTTAACTGTGAACAGATTGTTTTATTACAAAGTCTGTTAATTTTTCTCAGAATAACTAAAATTTATGTACAGGGAGTTAACTATGCGTATGAGTGATATTAACTTATATTTTATATCGCTCATACGCTGCCACCCTTTGTTGCTTAAAATATCATAAAATGCTAGAGAAAACAAATTTAACACTGCTGTTAGGTTAAAAAAAATTACGAATCTTATGTTAACGGACCATTTTGGTCCATACCTTATAACAGGGTTTTCTCGTCGGCTGAGGTAGTTTAGTTGTGTCCAGGGTCTACTCGAGGACCCGAAAACCTTAAGTAATAACACAGTAGATTTTACCTTTTTTTGGGGATTATAAATCTCTCTTTATTCAAACAATTAATTTCAAATACAATAAATAAATGTATTTCACGAATAGCAACACTCTTATTCTCCACACGGGTACACTCCGTGTAAAATATCTCTCGGCATCGTAGTCGTCTACTGACTCGGTTACGGGTTCGGCAGATAGTCGTCTACTGACTTGGTTACGGGTTCGGCAGATAGTCGTCTACTGACTCGGTTACGGCTTCGGCATCTAGTCGTCTACTGACTCGGTTGCGGGTTCGGCAGATAGTCGTCTACTGACTCGGTTAAGGCTTCGGCAGATAGTCGTATACTGACTCGGTTAGGGCTTCGGCTTCTAGTCGTGTACTGACTCGGTTACGGCCTCGGCATCTAGTCGTCTACTGACTCGGTTAAGGGTCCGGCAGATAGTCATCTACTGACTCGGTTACGGCTTCGGCATCTAGTCGTCTACTGACTCGGTTACGGGTTCGGCAGATAGTCGTCTACTGACTCGGTGACGGCTTCGGCATCTAGTCGTCTACTGACTCGGTTACGGGTTCGGCAGATAGTCGTGTACTGACTCGGTTACGGCTTCGGCATCTAGTCGTCTACTGACTTGGTTACTGCTTCCGCATCTAGTCGTCTACTGACTCGGTTACGGGTTCGGCAGATAGTCGTCTACTGACTCGGTTACGGCTTCGGCATCTAGTCGTCTGCTGACTCGGTTAAGGGTTCGGCCGATAGTCGTCTTCTAAATCGGTTACGGCTTCGGCATCTAGTCGTCTACTGACTCTGTTACGGGTTCGGCAGATAGTAGTCTACTGACCCGGTTACGGGTTTGGCAGGTAGTCGTGTACTTACTCGGTTACGGGTTTGGCAGGTAGCCGTCCTCTGACTCGATTACGGCTTCGGTAGGTAGTCGTCTACTGACTCGGATACATGTTCGGGTTGGTGACCGCGAAGGCTTTAAAATTAGAACAGTCCGCGTAGGCTGTAAAATTGGAACAGTCCGCGAAGGCTCGTTACTGGTCACCGAAGCCTTTTGTCTCTAAAAATGCTGAAATACCGACCAGTGATGAGTTCACGGCAGCTCAGGTTAACCACCTCGAATGACTACAATCATTGTCTACTTATTAAAAAATTTCATCAACTTAACGAGAATACCATGCGGCTAAAAAGTAAAACAAATAAATTAAGTGTTAATAACTGTAGTGAGTGCTGTAACACACACACAAACTAGTTTGCATAACGAATAAAAAACAACTGAGCATGATCCTATATAAAATATACAGGCTATGCCCATGTTGTATTTACATGAATAAAACTTTAGTGCGTCTACACCGGAAGCAATTTAAATTTATATTATTTAGTTGCAAAATAAACTCTATGATTATGTAAGTAGCCAAATCGGAGTAGTAATTTGCGACGTTACAATCTTTAAAAAAAATAAAAAATGTGCGCAAACCTATTATTGTGTTGTGTTTGTTTCTTGATAGCATGGAGAGTCAAAGTTATTTAGACTCCGAAGCTATAGCTGAAATCGTGAATAAAGGGCTTTGAATATTTCAAATTCAAGCATTTTAGATGAAAATACTGAATACGAAATTACAAACACAAGTGATTCTGAGCAGAAAGGGAAGCAAATGTGTTGATGTAGCTCACATTGCAATATTCAGAAATTTTCAAACAACCTCAACTTATGTAAATATCAAGAACTTTCGTACAGTAAAATCAATCATTTATTTATGTGAATGTACTAGAAAATGAATACGGTTATCGTGATCAAATATATCACTATATTTTTAATAACCCTTAGAAGATAAACAAAAAAAAAAAATATGTAAAAGTTAATATTATTTGGAAAAATTTAAACAAAATTTGGAAATAATGTACAACGGAAAATTAGCAAAAATAAATCATATGAGGCAAGGTACGCTAAATTTTGCGTTATAATTAAAAAATGAAAAATATTTATTTTCCTTTGCGGAAAATACAGTTCAAATAGACCATTCAAAAGAAGAGCAAATACCATCAGAGGATGATGCAGAAGTAAATTGTTGTGCGAATTCCATGTAACAAAGTTTCTAAAACATAATATGTACTTATATAAAATAATTGTGTATTTATCTTCTGGGTGGTTATGGGACGATATGATATTTTTATCTCACAGATGATAATTTAACGTTAGTAATTATATTGCTATTTTATCTTCCAGAAGAATTATTTTCGTATTACGTGGAAGTATTGCCTTCGTGACACGTTTTCTATTAAATGAGGTATCTTCTACGATGCCAAGGCTATTATTGCTGCAATATAATTTTGCGTCTAGGCAATACGATTGTGGAGAGAGCCTTGTACACCCAATTTCAGAGTTCGAATCCCAGAAAAGGCAAACATTTAAAAAAAGTGTATTTTGATTCCCAGCAAACATGGCAATACGAAGAACACATGTCTGCTGACATTTACAATAAAATTTGTAGAAAAAACTAGCTGTCGCTACTAAATTTTAGTTAACTTTTTGTAAAATGAAATTTCAAATCTGTTTGCTAAATTCAGCAAAAAAATTAATAAAAATTATTAATGTAAATTTTTTTTGTATATTATTTAATCTATCTGTTTTTATTATATATTTCTAATTTTATCAGGCTCAAGATCATAATTTTTTAATGTTACTAACGAATAGTAAACACTAATTTATTTTATTAAATGGAAAAAATTGTAAGGATCAGCGCTAGAGGGAGTGCACACTTTCGACCCGAACGACCAGGTCATCTTCAGCCTCCTTCTGAACCACCCAACACAAATAACTCATGGTTTTGAACAGGCATTTACATCACACACTCTAAGGAAAATGACTATGTGAAATTCATTAGTGAATGATTACCCGTACAAATGAGCTTTTTCCATCTATTTATAGAAATACCTTTTTTTGTGTTCATCAACTTTCGCATAATGTATGTATTTGTTTTTTAATGTCCGCTCACAGAGTCAATTTTCCCAACTTATAGTAGTAGTACAGTTTCCTACTATAAGTTGTGTAAATTTCAACAGAAATTAATTTAAGGAACACTTCAAAGTAAATAAAGAATTTTCTTTAACTTTGGTTATTTTTTAAGATAACTAATGCGTCCTTAAAATTATAAAAAGTCTTTGCAGTGTCATGATATTCATATATTTCCACAACATTTTTATTTTTGTATGAATGTATTGTAGCCGTGCATGTCAACAAACGGTATTGAATAGAGTGGGATGAATACAAAATACTTCTAGTAGTTACATGAAATATGAAAATGCTGTAAAATAATATACATAAAAAGCCGAATTTTAAAATTGATTCGGGTTTAACTCTTCTGCAGTGCGATGCGAATATTGGATTAAGAAAATTAATATTTTAGGTTGGCGTTGTGGTTTAATGGTAAGCGCGTTGGACTGTTACATAGAAGATTGCGAGTTCGATTTCTTGCTACCGCAATATCAATTTAGAAAAAATATATGTGTGATTTTTCTCTTCCTCATATATATCAGAACGTCCTCCTTCGGTGTTTTAATAGCACTTAAACCCACCGAAGTTAAATAACAAGCAGGGATGTTAAAATACAATAGCCTCAACAATTTTTGCCAACTCTCTCTCAGACGGCGAGCAACAACTGTTCTAAGATTTATCATATCGTGCAATTACAGTGTTGCCACATTTGTGAAATATTGATGTGATAAATCATTGTTTTCTTAGGACACTGGTGGGGGAATTCAAAGATTCGGCACAGCCAAATTTATAATTTTTTAATTATTTTTATTGATTTCGAACCCCTTAAGGCAAGCGCTGGATCCGCCACTGGTTATAGCATAAATATATTAATTTTAAGTCTTCATTAGCTTAGCAAAAGTTTTTTTACTATTAATGGGTCAGTTTTTATACGTTATAATAAATATTCCATGTTCATTTGTTTATATTTCTTGCCATTATCAGTGAAAAGAAGTATTATGAAATATATCGGAATCTCTCAGTTAAATAATGACATCCGAAGGTTGCCAACAGATTTTTGTTGGCAACCAAATTTATAGCCAATCGAATGTTTCGGTGGATACGAAATTGTAGAAAGAATTTTTTGAATTCCCATTTTATTTATATTTAATCCACTCTAATATTAATACCCAGTTAAATATAAACAAATGAACGTCAGCCAGCTGACTTTTCCCATGAATTTAAAAAAAGAAGACCACCTCATACACTATTTAAAAGTCAACTAGTGCTTGAATGGGTTACAATGGACTTGTGTAAATATTTGTGCACGCCCAGAGAAAAGATTGGTTGCAATTCTAACAAAATCATTAACATTTACTTTTAAGGAAGTTATTTCCTTTGAAATAATACATTAATAAATCAAAAATATTGTATTGAAAATTCTTTAGGTATTTATTTTAGAAGTTATCATTATTTGTAGTGCTACACTTAAAAAAGTTTGTAAGTTAAAATAACTGAAAATATCCTTTAAAAGAAATGATATTTCATTTAAAACCGGTCTACTTAATTTTCATTTAAATTAAATGCCATTTGTTATTTATTTTTAAATGTTGATTAATCAACTGACACATCTGTAAGAAACAAATGATATAATCAGTTAAAATAAATTTCAAAATTTTACCTACCAATCCTTAAAAAATAACTGTTTTTTTCATTTATTTGAAATTATTTCCGTTTTTGTATTTTTTTTTTTAATATACTCGTATAATACAAAATGTAAGTATGCATATGAAGCTATAAACACTTTTTGTGTGAATGTTTTTGTGTATGTATGTGTGTTTATGAAGTTCTTGTAATTTGTATTGAAAAATTTTGTATATATACAACCAATTTAAATAAAAAAACAAATTGAAATTTTTTTAATATTTTTTTTTGAAACAGACAGCAAACAAAATTTAAATTTGTAATAACTGTTACGGACACAAATAAACCAAAAGTTTCCGTTTTGTGGGTAAATTTTTATTAAATTTCAAACAAATGAAAAAAATAAATGAAACTGAAAAAAAAATGGTAAATGATAGTAAATTATTTCGAATAAATGTATAAAAAAGTTAATATAGATATTTCTTTGAAAAATAAATGTATGTTCCTTTATTATTAAATGAAACGGAAAGCTTTTTTATTAAACTACAAACAGTTAACTACATAATATTCTGAGTGTACACTGGGTTATGTTTGATTCAAATAAAAGTACACCATACGTATACGTAATATTTGCATGTATAATACAAATCACTCATACGACTCTGTGGTAGATGTTAATGACTCTTTTGCGTTTTTTAAACAAAAAATTCTTAATTTTTTTGATTGCAAACGTACTTGGAATTTCCGAAGAAATATCTAGAAATAAATTTTTTTGAAAAGAAAATTTTGTGGAAGCAAAAATATTTATGTGGAATATAAATATTAAACTAGGCAACGGAATATTGGCTTTTACAACTAACAATATAATTTAATATAAAGAGGATATCGTAACCGCCAGAATTCGATTAGCAACAAATTCGGTGCCCACAACTTAAACTGTTTTCTGGGTGTAAAAATAAATGGAGATAGTGGAAAATGTAGGTATTTTTCAAATGTATCCGAAGTTCATAGAGATGATTGACGTAAATAGTTTAACTAACTGTTTGACATACTCAACATCTGCCAGCGGGCCTAGAAATCTGAGATTTGTAACGGAGATTCCTGCCCGAGAAGTCCACTGAAAATTCCTATTGAGAAGGAAAAATTTCCCCCTTAACGGATTGCCCATAACCCCCCTTCTGCCTAGAAATCTAAAATGTAAAACGTGTGTTCCCTGGAGTATGGGTTATGTCGCTGTTGAGACACTTTTTGGAATATTCGTCAGGCACTTGATAAAATTAGGGGCTTTAATAAGGAAAAGTCTCTTCCCAAACCACTTTGAATGGAAACACATAATTTAAAACATGTATTCTCTAGGGTATGGAATAACAAAAACTGGCATTTATAAGATATGATATTTCATTTAAAAACTGGTTAACTTAATTTTCATTTAATCTGACACATCCATAAGAAACAAATGATATAATCAGTTAAAATAAATTTTATAATTTTACCTACTAATGCCTTAAAAAATAAATGATTTTATCATTCATCTGAAATTGTTTCCATTTTTGTATTTTTTTTTAATCTACAAAATGTATGAATGCATGGCTATAGACACTTGTTGTGTGAATGTGTTTGAGTATGTATGTGTGTTTATGAAGTTCTTGTAATTTGAGTTGAAATAATTTTGTATATAAGCAGCCAATTTTAATAAAAAAAAAAACAAATTGGAATTTTTTGAATATTTGTTTTTATTTTTTCGAAACAGACAGCAAACAAAATTTAAATTTCTAATAACTGTAATGGATACAAATAAACCACGAATTTCCATTTTGTGGGTATATTTTTATTAAATTTCAAACAAATGAAAAAAAAATGAAACTGAAAAAAATCGGTAAATGATAGTTAATCATTTCGAATAAATGTAGAAAAAAGTTAATATAGATATTTCTGTAAAAAATAAATATATATTCCGTTATTTCAAATGGAACGGAAACCTTTTTTATTAAACTACAAACAGTAAACTACATAATATTCCGAGTATCATGGTGAAAAGTCAGGGAAAAGTTCTTTAGTGTTCTTGCCAGGAATGGCGTGGAAAAGGGGGAAACAGGATCCCTTCTTATCGTGCTGACTAGTTCACGTATTGCGCGGATTTTATCTTCTTTTATCCTATTGCAGAGATTTACTCTCCGCAATAGGATAATGATTATTAACTGCAAAACAAATTTTTCTCCAGCTTAAACGGCTTATAACATTTTCTTGTTGTAATTTTTGCGGTGATAGACTTTTTCCAAAAATTGCAAAAATATTAATTTTATTACGGGAGTTTTCAATAACCCACACCCACATAAAATTATTAAAGTTACTGAATGTGTTCTTACACAATTTTAGTAACACCTGCATATTTTTTTACCATGTCAACCATCTGTCAGACAAGTATATTTGATTTTATAAACATTGCATCATATTTCTTTTTTGATAATAAATACAGCACATTTGTAAATGTCATATTATATATTAAATTTTAAATATGTTCGGTAAAAGTGTCAGGTATCAACGTCAAATGTTATGGAAATATGTGAATAAAAAAATAATTTTTATACTCTACAACAAAACTAATTTTATTAAATATCAGCTAACTCTTTTCTAAGTCTACTACGAATTGTAGTTAATGTATTCTAACAGAAAATATAATATAATAATTTTGTAGAATTTTCTGAAAATAATTTTGTGTGTCAATAAAATGCACACAAGAATATTAAATATGAATATTTATTGTTACCAAATTAAATGGAATTTTTATGAATTATAGCCAAACGATTATTAGTGTATGTGTGATTGTGGAATGTGTTGTTAGTCAGAAACAACAATAAAAAAATTTCCGGAAAAGCTAACAAAACAAGTAGTGAAAAACAAATTTTAAGACATTTGAATGAAGCAATAATAATGAGTATTTTACGCAGGGGATCTCAGTACATTAGAATAAACATACTTCTACGAAAATCTTATCAATTTCTGTTTTTCAATTTGATTAAATTGTACATATTGTTAATAGAATAAATAAGAGATAGATGCCGACAAAATTTATACATTCAAATAATACAGTTAGCTAGTTTCTAAAATTACCAATACTCCTGTTGATTTGCAAGCAAGAAAATCTCATTTTAATAGACATTTCTTTAGGTATTTTTAATAAAAGGAATTGTTAGGCCGTGTTCTGAACTAAAGTAAAATAAATTAAATAAAAGAAAATTTAATACATTAAATTTATTAAATTTTAATCTATTTTTTTTTTTTAGTTACTTATAATATATCATAATTAAAGCTCTTTCATTAGCAATTATTAAAAAAACAATTAAATTGTAAAGTAATTAAAGTTTTTTTGTTTTCTGCAATAATCTGCATAATTATAACATTTATTGTATGATAACACTGTCCTGCATGATCCAGTAGCAAAAAAAGTCTTGCATAATATAAGGGTTCTCCAATAAGAGCGAATATATGTTATGGGAGGCACGTAGCGCCTGCTGGAACCACATGTCGTCTGCGTCTATATTGTTGAATTTGAGCTAAACGAAATCAGTTATCTTCGTTCTGTAATGCTTCCCGTTGACGGTGATGGCCTCACCAATGTCAGTTTCCAAAAATTACAAACCAATGACGCCAGCGGCGCAAAATGCGCACCATTGGCACCTGGTGAACCTCGTGTGGGTTGGCGTGGTTCCATACTAACTTTTTTTGTTGACATAGTGATTCATCCAAAAATAAGCCTAGTCGTTAAAGATGATTTTTTATATTTGATTTCTTTTCATTTTCCTTTATTCATTTTTTTTCATTTAGACGGGCTGCTCAATGGTGTAACTTGACGCCACCAAAACAACATAGTGGTCACAAGCCGCCAACATATATCCGCGCCAATTGCAAAACCCTATAGATTTTACACTGAAGTCGAATCTGGTCTCATATATTGTCTACTCGACAATATATGAATATGACTTGAATTTAGCGTCAAAAAAAAGACCCAACCTCTTTCTTTTCCTTAACTGACTAAAGTTCACTATTTGCAGGATTGTGTAATTAATTACATTAGCTAATTACATGTTATATTTTATGACCGAAGACATGCGATTAAAATATGAAGTAAAAATTTAAATATAGACTCAGAATATTATGTAGTTAACTGTTTGTAGTTTAATAAAAAAGTTTTCCGTTTCATTTAAAAATAAAGCAACATACATTTATTTTTCAAAGAAATATCTATATTAACTTTTTTATACATTTATTCGAAATAATTTACTATCATTTACCATTTTTTTTCAGTTTCATTTATTTTTTTCATTTGTTTGAAATTTAATAAAAATTTACCCACAAAACGGAAACTTGTGGTTTATTTGTGTCCGTAACAGTTATTACAAATTTAAATTTTGTTTGCTGTCTGTTTCAAAAAAAATATTCAAAAAATTTCAATTTGTTTTTTTATTTAAATTGGTTGTATATATACAAAATTTTTCAATACAATTTACAAGAACACACATACATATACAAATAGATTCACAGAAAAAGTGTTTATAGCTTCATATGCACACATACATTTTGTATTGTACGAGTATATTAAAAAAAAAAACAAAAAATACAAAAACGGAAATAATTTCAAATAAATGAAAAAAAAATTTATTTTTTAAGGATTGGTGGGTTAAATTTTGACATTTATTTTAACTGATTATATCAGTTGTTTCTTACGGATGTGTGAAATGAAAATTAAGTAGACCGGTTTTTAAATGAAATATCATTTCTTTTAAATGATATTTTCAGTTATTTTAACTTACAAACTTTTTTAAGTGTATGCACTAAAAATTTAAATATATTCACTAAATTAAAAACAAAAAATAATTACTTAAAATTTTCCGATTTATAGAAATCATATATATTACACGAGTGCATTTTTTAAAAAAATAAAAAAATGTACATTTAAACACCAAATATGATTTTTTATTAAATATGCAAAAATAATTTGATGGCATTTTATTGCAATTCACTTATCATTATTTTTTGTACTAGCAGTTATGATACCAACTAACTTTCTGCATTACTTTAAAACATATAATAATGAGTAACTAATGTTATAAGTTATAAGGTAATTCTTTTAGGCCATATATTATAAAAAAGAATATTTATTTAGTTTTTTTTTTAAATTTATTTTTTACCATAATTTTTGTCCATACTGGTAAGCATCTAGGTAACTCCATATATTTAAATATTTAGGAGAGTATTGCGTCAGCACGATTATGCGCAAATACCTAAAGCTGATATTCGTAAGTTATTTGCCAAATATTTATATGGGGTTTTGAGGAAAATTTGATTTGCTCCGAAAAAGTTGCTATGATTTTATTTTTTACAATAATTAGTTACAAGTGGGTAATTCCACACTCACCAAAAAAGTTTGTAATTGCAACTGAAAATTTTGCTGTTATTACGGGAAATTCTGCTAATTTGAGCCCAGCGGTATTTTTTGCTAATCTTAGCAACACATGTCTGCTGACATGTAGTCTAATGAAATTAGTAGAAAAATTAAAAGCTGCTACTAAATTTTAGTAAACTTTTTGCAAAGTGGAATTTAAAATCTGTTTGCTAAAATCAGCAAACAAAATTACTAAATATTATTAATATTAGTACAAAATAAAATTTTTTTTCGAGCATGAAAATTTTTATTTTTTTCAAAAAATATTTTAGAAAAAATTAAAAAAAACAAAGGCTTAAAAATCTTAAAAATTTTTAATGAATAAACGAATTTATTATTATGTTTTAGTTTGGTAACTTCTTTTTTGAAAAATATTTTAGTCAATTTTTTTACTTTTAAGATCAAATTTTAATTGTTTTTAGGGCTGATTTTTAGAACTAAAAAACTTTTTAGTGCTATTTTAAATGGATGTCGGTATATTCACTTCCGATCCTTTGTAGGTGTAAGTTTTAATTAGAAATAACATTTCCCTCAATATCCACTTTTTTAAAATTAGTAATTTTTTTTTTGCTAGTTTTAGGAAATCGGTTTTCAAAAATTTGTAAAATGATTTCTGAAATTAGCAACAAAAATTTGTAAATATTCTGTGAAAATTCTGTAATTTGTAAAATGTAAATAGCAAAAAGATTTGCTAAATAATATTTTTTTTACTAAAAATCAGTACAAAAATAGTAAAGTGGAATTGAAAACCGTTTACAAATTCTTCTACTAACTTTTTGTCCTAAGTGCATTGTGACCATGATCAGATTTTTGATTATAATTCAAGAATATAAAATTTAAAATTTTAAAAAAGCTGCTATTCCCAAGGTTATAAATCTTAATAACGTTTTATAACAGCTTGACACTGAAATTCCATGCTTTCCGCTCAGAATGACCATCAGAAGACTGTAACGGGTGTGACCTTACAAATTTGAGCCCTTAAAGAATTATTCCTTTCAGGTAATATTACGTAAACTTTTCAGTAGAACGCGCTTACTTATTTTGATGTAATTATTTCATTAGAGTGTTTTTGATTGTATAAGATACTTATTGTATGCAAAAAAAAAATGTTTTCTTAAAAAAAAACTTTTTAGAAAATGTGACGGGTGTGACATCTTTATGTGACGGGTGTGACATAGTATGAAAACTCGAAAAGTTTGAAGAAATAAAACATTTTATTGACTTCAATTACTTAAGCAGTTTAAAGATAAATACATAAGAAAATAATAACAAATACTATATTATTATAAAGACTTATTCACTTTTTGTACTACACAATACTGCAGGCGAGTATGTTTTAAAGTATTTTTTTTTAATGCAGATTAATATGTAGTGCAAACATACACAGAGACTGCATCTTTTCTTTTAAAGTTTTGAATTTTTTGAATATTGGTTATTGATTTGATGCCGTTCCACCTTTTGTTTAAAAAAAAACTTTTCTGCACTACGTCGTCTATATGTACATTTCAAAGTGTTGCCAAATTGATAAATAAATTTTTATCAATATCTCTTGTAGACAAAAATTAACCGATTTTTATTAAAAACTTGTAAATTAATTTTTTCCTGAGTAGGGCCGTTTTACGTGGAATTACCCAAGTCCAATTTTTTGCCTTATTAGCAGACAATTCGTTTTACTATTTGTTGGATTTTTTTTGTAGTTCTTAGAATCAGGTAATTTTGGGGTAGTTTAGAAGAATTTAATTTTTACAATATACATAAATATATTGCTAAATGGCTTATAATTATTTTTAAACAAACCCGTGTTAAAGATAAATTAAAAAAAAATTAAAAATCCCCATACTGACTTATTTAATACTAGCGGGCAAAGCCCGCTACATTATTAGCGTAGAAAAATATTGCCCGGGGTACCCTGAGTCCCCCATTTTTACCATGTTTCTGAAAAAACTTCTAAAATTTACCTTATCAATGCTCCTGGGAACACATATTTTAAATTTCAGGTTTCTTGCTAAATCGCAAATCCAGACTATCTACCAAATTTCATTTCACCTTTTTCGCCCTTCTCGTAGGATTTTAAATGATCCAGTCTTAGCTGCTGTCTTCGACGGATTATGAACCTTTATACTAAATTTCCAAAAATAACGTTTGGACAGATGAATACGTCAAGGGAAGGCACCTACATATACAATTTCAACTACCAACCACCTGCGGCTTGGGCTGGGCGTTGTTGACTAATTCAGTCAGCCAATCAGTCAATCAGTACCGTTCTTACTTTATATATATATAGATTTCTATCTTCTAAGATCTTTTAAGGGTACATTTCATTTTATTATAAGTTTTACCGCCCATCTTAATTACACAAGATAAAACTTAAAACTTTTATCGTTTTTTTGTCCTCCTTTTTATTTTCTTTTTCAACAAAGCAAAAAATTGTAAATGACATTTCTTTGTTTCTGTGGCTTAAGTTCTAATTAGTTTTTGTAATTTGTGGATAGTTTAAAAATAATGAAAAATAAGTAATTATGTACACGTACACTGCAACGTCATCATGTCTTTTTGAGTAGAGTAAAATTTTAAAAAAGTTTAAATCTTACGAAATGAGCAATATATACATATACATGTACATATATTTTTGTAGAATTAACAAGGAAAGTTTTTCAATCGACACAATTTGAGGTTGATTTAATTTAAACAAATTGAATGAAAAATAATCTAATATAAAACATTATAAAAAAGGAATTGCGTCCTTCACATTTCTTCTTTTAGAAATTATAAATTTGCCATTTTACCGATTTTTAGATTACATTTAATTGATACTAGATAATTAATATTAGATACACTTTGCCTCTGGTATTTTATATATTTCGATTTTCACTTCATTCGTTCTTTCTTCAACCAGGCTTATGAAGTTTTATGCCAGTAAATCATTGCTTTACATTGCTGGTGAATTTTGCATTTCAACCACATAAAGTGCTTGATATCTGTCGATTTTTTTTATTGAATTTTTCCTAAGGAAACTGCTTCAGGTTCTGAGCACTTTTTCATACAAAGTGGTATAGAATCTGAAATTTTTTCTATGGCTACATTTTCGTAGAATATGCAAAAATACTTAGGAACTGGGTCTTCTTATTTTGTCAGGGCTCAATATCTGAGAGTTAAAAAAAATGGTTAGAATCTGATGCTTTTTCTATTCTGTAGGAACAAAAATCACCAGAAAATCCCACTGAATTGAAGGACATTTTCTATAGAAAAAATTTCACATTCAAGGGACTTTCTGCTACAAGAAAGCCCTCAGATTCTGATGACTCTTCCCTGTAAAAACGCTCAGATTAAGACTATTTTTCCAATAGACAAAATTTCAGGGCTTTATCCTTATGAAACCCAAATTCTGAATACATATCTACAGAAAAAACTTAGCTTCTGAGAACGTTTGTCTATATACGAGCACTTTCTTTTCGAGAAAGCTTTGCTATAAAAAAAAAACTTCAGCAAGCACTTTTTTTTATTGCAAGATTTTTTTTGTATTTCCTATTCAAAAGCTTTCGTATTCTATTTATCAATGGTTTAAAGTGCTCAGAATCATTTTTCCATAGGGAAATTTTCTCAGATTTTGAGGCTTGTTATTTGCTTTAATATTATTACAAATATTTTATTAATAAAATATTTAAAAAATGATTTTATTCTTTTATTTTTGGGTGGTATATCATAACTCCAGAACCTTTTTCAATGTAAATTTACACATTTTGTGTGTAATTACTTCACGCATTATGTGCGTAACTTTTTTCTTTTACACACTTCCACACAATTTTCTACTATAAGTTGTTTCAACAGAAATTTAGAGTGTATTTCAATAAAAATATTTATAATTGTTCGTATTGAAGTGAGAGATGAAATTACCGTGACGAGAAATTTCTTTCTACATATTAAATACTGTTTGAAATAACAGTGAAAGCTCCTCAAGCAGACAGCTCCCATTAATGGAAAAATTTCTTGGTCCTTCTTTGAATCTAATAAAAAAAATATATCCAGTAAGCGATAATCTCCCGTGACCGGACGAAATCAGCACCACGGTCGCTGTCCGCCTGCGGTACTATAAAACACTGTAAACTATTTAAATCTTGCTGTTTTTTTACCTTAAAGTGATTGTGTTATAAGTTTGCTATGGTTTTCCTATTTTTCTCCAATTTCAAATTATATATTTCATAATTTACTGTTTTCCATAAAATACTATTTTATTAACACAAAGTTCCCTTCTCAATAATAAATTTAAACATTTTATTCAGTCTTATTAATTCCTCCCTTTATACAAGTTTACGACAACATATGTATTGATATCAATAATAAATTTCCATTTCTAATGTGTGTATATCAAACGGATAAAAAAATATTAAAAATACATGCATAAATATCATTGATATTTTGCAAACATAAAGTAGTTGAATATAATTCCCATTCCCCGTTTTATTTTTCCAGAAAATCAGCAGGTTTTCGTTTGTCAATTTACATATGGCTTTATGTAAATATGGATAAATTTATATGCCAACGGATGCATGCATACATACAAAAACAGACAAACCTATAAATAGTTCTGTTAATAGTTTCCTGTGGAATGTTATGCGGTTAAGTAATATCAGGCATTCCACATAAAACTATCTTTTAAAAAAATATTAAAAAAATTCCAGGTAATAAATATTCAAGCTCAAGGTCTATTTTTTACAAAATTATTTATTTTTCATCCAATATTTCGCTATCTCAATGGATGAAAAATAAATAAATTTGTAAAAAATAGACCTTGAGCTTGAATACTTATTACCTGGAATTTATGTTAAAAAGGTCGAAGAAATTAATCTGAATAAATTAAAAAAATATTATCAATTAAAAATATTATTAATTAAAAAAGTATTATCAAATTGACTTCAAAGTTTGAAGTTTGAGGACAGTGGAAGAATCCTTGGGACTCCGGCAATTAGCTTGGCTGCTTTCTTAGAAATATAAAAGGAACTTTTAATAAAATCGGAGCTATAGCAATAAAGAACGCTCTTTTGATTTTGGTGTTGAGACTTTTGTCAGCGACTGGATAATGACAATGTTGGACTCTCAAATGGTCAATACTCGTCTGGGCAATAGCGAGAGGTTAATACAAGTGTTGAGAGGAACACGCCAAAACGGAGTGGTCTCACCGCTATTGTGCATTCTGGTTAATAACTCAATTCTTGCAAAGCTGGAAAATCGGGGTGTTCAGGTCGTTGTTTATGTGGACGATGTGGTGCAACTACACACAAAAAAAATATAAAGGTCTGTTTATATTGTTTAATATCTTTCACAGAGCATTTTTGTAAATAAAAGTATTTTTTTACCAAGGCATCAACAATGGAATTTGTAGGCACAACAAACTTTATGTTATTTTTTTTTTGCAACTTCTCATTTTATTTTTAAATAATTTTTATATGTACAATAACAATTTACAAACTTTTCAAATAAAATTTGTTATAAATTAAATTTGAATTTAAAAAAATATTTTTAATTAGTTAAAATTTAGTGATACTTTTTTTTTGTAGTATCAGTGATGGGAACATCATGGCGAGCGCTCTGGATACTCCCAACAACTGGCCCACTGAGTCACTGGTCAAATCGAGATTCAGACTGCTGCGGCTCCGATACTGTTAACTTAACTCATCTGAGCATGCTAAATACAGGGGGTTTTTCCGTTCCAAACCGCTGTTTGTTTTGGATAAATCTTAAACGGTACAAGATTTTTTAATAATATTTTACTGAATGAAAGTTTGGCTTATAAAAAATATGAATGAAATATAATATCGACTAAATGGATGCCTCTGGCCGCTGCGCAAATGTGAGCTCTTTTAAGCATGTTTCGCATAAAGTTTTGCCATATTACGGTTGTTATTGCTCCAATTTTTTCAATAATGTTGTTCTTTAGCATTTGGCTTATTACTGTAGACCTTTCCCTTCAAGTAAGACCAAAAAAAGTAGTCGGAGGAAGTCACATCAGGTGCTCAAGGGGGCAGATACAAAATCTCCTCTTTTAATATACTGCCGAAAAAAAGTTCTCGCAAAATACCAGAGTGTAAAGATCGTTAGTGTGTCAATTAAGGATTTTTAGCTCCCTGTTAGCGGCTAAAGCCAGCCATGTGAAAATGTACCTCGTCGCTCATAATGATTTTTCGCCAAAACGCTAGATGCTCCACAATAAGTTGTTGTCGACTGCTCTGCACAACTGTCAAATGCAAACTAAATAACTAACAAAAGTCAACCTAGTAGAGATGGCGGTTAAAAATATCGACCTGGAATAAAAAAAAACATCCTGTATTTTAGCATAGTCTTAGGCTCGAAATTATCTTGGAATCCTAACACCGAGCATATGGTTAGGAAAACGACAGTTGCCTTCTGCGCTTGCAGGAAGATGTTTATTTTAATATAGGAGCCCAAAAATGATAGTGTTGATGAACACGGCCATCGTACGCCCAATAATTACTTTCAGGTGGTTACTAAGCAACTTTACAGGATTCTGTATTCGACTTCTATTGGAGTTACTGGCCTGACAAGGACTTTCCACTCCGAAGCTCTAAATGCTGAGTTTCATATTACTCCGATTGGCTTACTTGTGATGACAGATTCTTCTAGCAGCGTGGCAGGATTTGCTGTTACGGATTAACGAAATATCAGAATCAATGGAAATGCCCGACCTCTCAACCAACAGACTCCGCAGCTCAGACCACAATTCGACTACTACAGTGCACCTTTTCGCACTTAGCTAATGATACACAGTATTTCCAAACTCAAAAATTAAAATAAAATTTCATTACGGTTTTTAGAAGAGTCACAGAAATTACAAAAAAAAAAAATATTAATAAAAATTTGTAAAAGTTTTTTGTTTTCTAGTTTTTATATACTCATACCTTGATGTTTCTTGTTTGTTATTATTGCAAGTTTATAGAGAGCTTTCAACCTCCGTATTTTTACAAAAACAAAGCAAATTAAGGATTTTTAACTAGGTTGATACATGCATTTTTATCCGGTAAAATATGTCTTCAGAACCCAAAAGATTAGGCAAGCTAGAGCCTTCAGAATAAGGTAGAGCTTAAACCTAAACTTTATTAAAAATGCATTGTTACCACCACCTCCAACTCTGCATAGATGTGTTTATTTTTCATAAATTAAGATTGGAAAATCTGGCTACATTTAGATGTGTTTATTATTTTATAATGATTTGTAAATATGAAATTATTTCAGGGTGTTCTGTGCTTCATGCGCCGAGTTCATACCGCCATTTTTAATATTATGACACTCGCACTTGGCTTGACTCGATGTGGTGACTGTCGCTAACCTTATAAATTTTTTATTTTTTTCGTAAATTAAACTTTTTTATATAAAATAATTTTCTGGTGGTTTTCATACCAAAAAGTAAGTTTTTCTTTTAATTATTTCAAGAAATTATTATTACAAAAAGTATTACAGCAATCTATTGTATTTCAGGAAATAAATTGTATTTTAAATTGAAATCAATTGTCTTTTATATTCAAAATCCCGTGGAAATTATTAGCGAGGCGGATTCTTCCCCCAGCATGTATTTTTTAATAAATTTCGTTCTTCTTGGCAATCACACACTGACATAATTATGATAACAAAATTGAAAAAGACCAGAAATGTTCTATTTATATAAATAAAAATTATAAAAAATAATTTTTTTTCAGTTATATTCGGGGTCAAGTAATAATTATAAAGGTTTTTTGTTTCCATTTCTTATCAATCTTGAGGTTTTTGTTTGTCCCAATTAAAAAAAAAAATTAATTCGATGATATATAATTTTTTGTAAACTATATATAAGAGCTACTTAAAATATATTTTTTCTCTATCTTGTAACAAAGATTAGATAAAATCTAAAATCAGTGAAGTTTGAAAAATTATACGACCATAAAATTTGATACACCCTAGATGGCGAACTTTGACACTATAAAACACAGCCCATGTCAATACTTGGTGACTATTAAAATAATTGTAAAAGCTTAAATCCTTTTGTTCAATTTATATACGCGAATACTTCTAACTGATTGGATCAGTTGCTTAGAAGATCCGTATTTATTAGCAATTATTTGAATTTTAGTGTAAATGTGCGGTTGTTTTTCATTGTGCTAAAGCCAAACTCTACACTCACCAAAAAAAGTCTGTAATGGCAACTGAAAATTTTGCTGTTATTACGGGAAATTCTGCTAATTTGAGCCCAGCGGTATTTTTTGCTTATCTTAGCAACACATGTCTGCTGACGTGTAGTACAATGAAATAAGTAGAAAAATTAGTAGCCGCTACTAAATTTTAGTAGACTTTATGTAAAGTGGAATTTAAAATCTGTTTGCTAAAATCAGCAAAAAAAAATTACTAAATACTATTAATATTAGTACAAAGTTTTAGATTTATTTTTTTTATCGAGCATCAAAAATTTTGGTTATATTTTTTAATAGATGTTTTATACAAAATTAAAAAAACCAAAGGCTTAAAAATCTTAAAAATTGTTAAAACATAAAGGAATTTATCATTTTGTTTTAATTTGGTAATTTCTGTTTTGAAAAATATTTTAGTCAATTTTTTTTTTTTTTACTTTTAAGGTTAAATTTACTTGTTTTAGGGCTGATTTTTAGAACTAAAAAACCCTTTTTAGTGCTATTTTAAGTGGATGTCCTCTTTTTAGACATGAGTCAGTATCTTCACTTCCGATCCATTTTTTAATCCTATGTAACATTTAAGACCAATTTAAGTTTATATGTATAAGTTTTAATTATTAGAAATAACATTTCCTTATATATCGACTTTTTTAAAATTAGTAATTTTTTTGCTAATTTTAGCAAATCGGTTTTCAAAAATTTGTAAAATGATTTCTGAAATTAGCAACGAAAATTTGTAGATATTCTGTAAAAATTCTGTAATTTGTAAAATGTAAATAGCAAAAAGATTTGCTAAATAATAATTTTTTTACTAAAAATCAGTACAAAAATAGTAAAGTTGGATTGAAAACCGTTTACAAATTTGTCTACTAACTTTTTTTTCTGAGTGTAGTAGTGATAAACATTCAAAATAAGCCATTTTGATGTTTTTTAAAATGACACAGAACATTTTGCGGCCAGTTAACGATATGTATTATTGAAGCAAAAAAAAAATACGTCCCCTTAATTGACATTTATGTTTCTACAGTGGTATCTATAAAAATACATTTAATTTATATGACATGAATTGGAAATTGCTGACTTAGATGTTTCCCTCACAGAAAAATGTTTTTAAAAATTTGTTCTATTGAATGTTGTCAAACACCTTGCTTTTAGCAAAGACTAAAATGTTCAGAGTAAGTGAAAACTTTAAGTTACTATAGGCATATTTTGTTTGTACTCCTTTCATAACAAGCTCATCGATACGAAATTTTTATCATAAATTTTATTCAAAATTTAAAACTTTTTTTTATCCAAAATATATTGGCCAACAAAATTTTCTGTTCCAAAACATCGTTTGGAGAACAACTTTACTTCCATAAAAACCCATTCTACTGTCTACTCATGACTTATGTTAAAAATTGTCTCAAAAGTAACCGCTTTTATAGCTCTAAAGTGGAAACGTTTCCCCAAGAACCAGACCTAGAACTAGTTTTAGAATTGGTGCAGATATAACTTGAATTTAAGTTCAGTAGAAAAGTTTTTGGAACTAATTCGGTTATATATGGGTGATATAAGCTGTTTCATATGATAGTTGTAAGTTTTTTTTGTCTGTTTTCTTATAATCCGCTTTTGAATACACTCTAAATAATGTTTGTAAATTTACTACATTAAAATGGGTAAAGTTTTATGTAATATTACGAAAATTCGGTAAATATAAACACCAGTGCCTAGAAATGATTTTGTATACACTTTTATTTACAATAATACACACAACAATTATTTTTACGCATAATGCGTTTAAAATTAAACACTTTGTGCCTAAAATTAGTATTATTTTGTTAAATTAAAATTTTACGCACAAATTTTGTAAATATACTAACTTAGAATGTTAATAAATATTTTAACATTTTAAAATTAGAAAATTGGAAAATCTTAAGAAAATAAATAAAAGCTAAAAGCGAGTAATAGTTTTACAACATTATAAAAAAGATAATAAATATAATATTTGTGAAAATTTATATTAAATGATATGGTCAACTACCAAAAACATTTATACTTTAAACATAAAGCAAAAATTTATTCTTATAAAAAAAATGTTTTTGTGCAGTTTTATTTAAATCATTGCGTTGGTACACTCAGAAAAAAAGTTAGTAGAAAAATTTGTAAACGGTTTTCAATCCCGCTCTACTATTTTTGTACTGATTTTTAGTAAAAAATTATTATTTAGCAAATCTTTTTGCTATTTACATTTTACAAATTACAGAATTTTTACAAAATATTTACAAATTTTTGTAGCTAATTTCAGAAATCATTTTACAAATTTTTGAAAGCCGATTTGCTAAAATTAGCAAAAAATATTACTAATTTTAAAAAAGTGGTTATTGAAGAAAATGTTATTTCTAATTAAAACTTACACCTACAAACTTAAATTTCCTTAAAATGTTACATATATTAAAAAAGAGATCGGAAGTAAAGATACCAACTGATGTCTAAAAAAAGGACATCCACTTAAAATAGCACTAAAAAGGTTTTTTAGTTCTAAAAATCCGCCCGAAAAACAATTAAAATTTAACCTTAAAAGTAAAAAAAAAAATTGACCAAAATATTTTTCAAACAGAAATTACCAAATTAAAACAAAATGATTAATTCGTTTTTTAAAAAATATAATCAAAATTTTTGATGCTCGATAAGAAAAATAAATTCAAAGCTTTTTACTAATATTAATAATTTTTAATTTTTTTTTGCTAATTTTAGCAAACAGATTTTAAATTCCACTTTACAAAAAGTCTACTAAAATTTAGTAGCGGCTACTAATTTTTCTAGTTATTTCATTGTACTACACGTCAGCAGACATGTGTTGCTAAGATTAGCAAAAAATACCGCTGGGCTCAAATTAGCAGAATTTCCCGTAATAACAGTAAAATTTTCAGTTGCCATTACATACTTTTTTTGGTGAGTGTAACCAAAAGCAGTTTTTATGTTTTTACCCTTCAAATAGTTTTTTTACGCACAATTTTAGCAAATTTCCGAGTTATTTTTTAAATTTTATTTAACTTTTACGCACTTTCAATATAAAATTACCCATTATGTGTGTACCAATTTACGCATAATGTGTGTACGTTTTTTCCTTTACGCGCTCTGTGTGGGTATAGTAGGAGTACAGTTTCCTACTATAAGTTACGTAAATTGAAACAGAAATTGTATGTATTGTTTGAATGCTATTACTTTACCCAAATCTTAAGTATATCATGCGTATTAGATACTCTAATAAATTCTAATAATCTCTAATAATGATGCTCTAATAAACTTTAAAAATGATACTCTTAGGTACTTAAATTGTACTATTTATTTTTTTAACCTCGTTTTTAGGAATATATTTTCTTATGGATTTGAATTTTCGGTGACAGTTTGTAAATATAATGAGAGAACGTTGAGAATCAAAATCCCTTTCTAAATTACATACTCTTTCCTAATAACCACAATGTGTTGCTGATACAATTTGATATTCATTTAAGTTTGTATCTCTGATTGAGTCGAGTATGTTATCATGTTGTTTTACTAAATAAAAGTTGCTTCATTTTTTTTTTGTTGTTGTTAAAGTTGCCTGTTTTATTTGGTCACCCATGGTTTTAAGTATTAACGGACTAATTGAGTTGAGTTTTTGGTGTATATATTTTTGGATAACTAAGGATATCCCAGTAAAAATTTACAAGCTGTTACAATAATACATTGAACTTTTGCTGTAACTATTATACAAGAGCTTAAAACTTACGAAAATTTAAAAAGCTAAATCGAATATTATTTACATCTACAACTTGTTATGAAGTAAGAACAATAATTCTCAAATCAAGGCAAACTATGTTATAATAAGATCAATATAGCAGTCAATTTGGGCAATGCTTTTGGCAGTTGTAAACAAATTGAATATTTGTCGTTGAGAAAAGCAGTTTTTAGCAAGTTAAAGTAATGCTTTAAATACCTACTTCCAAGCATGCACAATTTGTTTGCTGGTTTCTTTACTAGGAGTATGTTTTCAAGTGCATAATTTCCAATTGTTTCCATGTCCATAGATGTTACATGCTGCTACTATACTCAACAGTTTACTGAAACAACAAATATGTTGTATTTGAAACACTAACATGTCCGTAGACTCTTTTATCTTTGGAGCCTACATGTCTACATACATATGAACTTTTCTGTTATTTTGTTCAAAAAAAAGTTCAGTTAAAACTTTAAAACAATAAAAACAAAATAAGATTTTCTACTCCTGCATAGTGTCTTTTAAATTAGAACAATTTCTGTTTTCATATTGTGTAGGTCAGTTAGTATTGTTTAAGAAACAACCACGTCACGTATTAACTTGACAATTTATTTGGATTAAAGTTTAGATACCAATTTAAGAAATTACTTTTTAAGCCCGGTTACTGTATTTCCTGTTTAAAAATTACCAAGTGTTAAATTCAAATTTTATATGGCATGTAATAACATTTGTGTTAGTTAAAGTCGCAGTTAGTTGATAACTAAATAAAGTGAAAATGAGGCTTAAAGTATTTTTTTATACTAAATCTAAATCATAAATATTTAATTTTTTTATATTAATTGTCAAATTAAGGTTATATTAAATTTATGTAAGGCTATGTAAATTATAATAGTAATTGCTTTTAATGGTTTGATCACAAGTGTCAAAAACCCTTGGACATGTATAATTGCCTGTGGTTGTTAAAGTGTTAATATAACTAGTTTACAGCTATTTTGCAAATATGTGTTTTTTGTGAATTCTTATATATTCTACTACATCTCTTTAACCAATTTGTTCGTAGAGAATGTCTATATAAATGTCATAATGTAAGAAATAGTAAATGTTGTGAGCATTGTGAAATGACATTATGTCATTAAACCAATTACGGGTTTTGGGATTATATTTAAAAAATTTGTTGGACAAAATCATCACAATTTTGTTCTCCCCAAATAAAAAAGGTCATAAAACCCAGCGTAAGTGTTATAATCCACATAGTTTTTTCAAACTTTGTATTAAAATCACCGTCTACTTTGGCAAATAAATCTTTTGGGGTATCCTACCTTCTAACGGCTTTGCTGATAAAAGGTTTTCTCCTACAGAGTATATCCAACTTTAGGTTAATTCCAGGTACGATTTTTAATCAGATTAGTAAGCAAAATCATATTGTAAAATAAATCTTAATTTGCCAAAACTGTAATTTTTAAAATGTACACTATAATAAATTTCTTTTGAAATTTACACAACTTATATTATGAAACTGTACTCCAACTATAAATGGGATTAATTCACTCCGTGTGCGTAAACGAAAAGAAGTAGACGAATTACACACATAATGGTTAATTTTACATTAAAAGTGCGTTAAAATTAAATGGGATTTTAAAAATAATGCGAAAATTTACTAAAATTGTGCGTAAAAAACCTATTTGAAGAGTAAATATACGCATGAAATTCCTAAAAATTCATCCTTATATGCGTAATTATATAAAAAATGGGTTTATTTACCAACGCAATGGTTTATATTAAACTGCAGAAAAATATTATTTTGGAAAGAATAAATTTATTTTATACACTCTAATAAATTTCTGTTGAAATTTACACAACTTATAGTGGGAAACTGTACTCCTACTATAAATTGGGTAAATTTACTCAGTGTGCGTAAACGAAAAAAAGTACACACATTATGCGTAAGTTGGTACACACATAATGGGTAATTTTACTTTAAAAGTGCGTAAAAATTAAATGAAATTTTAAAAGTAATTCGAAAATTTACTAAAATTGTGCGTAAAAAATTTATTTGAATAGTAAATATACGCATTAAATGCCTAAAAATGCAATTCTATATGCGTAATTATATAAAAAAATGAGTATATTTACCAACACATGGTTTAAATTAAACTGCAGAAAAATTATTTTATTGAAAGAATAAATTTATTTCATGTATGTATGTTTTAATAATATTGAATTATCAATATAATACATAATATATTCTGAATGGGTATGTGCTGTCATGATCGTCATCTTAAATTTAAATTCACAATATTCACAAATATTATATTTATAAATATGTGAATAATTAATTTTCGTTTTTAGCTTTTTTTATTTTTTTAATATTTTCCAATTTCCAAATGTCAAAATATTTATTACCATTTAGAGTTAGTATATTTACAAAATTTGTACGTAAAATATTAATTTAAGAAAATAATACTAATTTAAGGCACAAAATGTTTATTTTTAAGCACATTATGTCTAAAAATACTCTTTGTGTGTATTATTGTATATGAAAGTGTGTACAAAACATTTTTAGGCATTTTTTGTTTATATTTACCGAATTTTCGTAATATTACATAAAACTTTACCCATTTTATTGTAGTACATTTACAAACATTTTCTAGAGTGTACATGTATGTTTTAGTAATAAACAATTATAAATATAATACATAATATATTTCGAATGGCTATGTGCTGTGATGATGGTCATCTTGAATTTAAATTCACAATATTTTTCAATTTCTAAATGTCAAAATAATTATTACCATTCTAAGTTAGTATATTTTTTACGCGAAAATTTTGTAACAATTAACGTTTTTTAAGCTTTATTAGTCTTTAGCTATACTCCAATTAATTTCTCTTTGTGCGTAAATGAAAAAAATACACACATTATGCGTAAGTTGATGAACACAAAATAGGTAAAATTACATTAAAAGTACGTAAAAATAAATAAAATATTAAAAATAAAGAATAAATTTATCAAATTCACAATAAAAATAAAACCAAATAAATTAATTTCTTTAGTAACTCGCAATAAGAATAAAAAAATATTGTTTAGTAATTCCAAATAATTGATAAATTTTAAAAACTAGTAAAGTTTTTTTTGTTAATTTTGAAAATTTCTTCGATTTTATTTCAATTTCAAAATGTTTATTACTATTATAAGTTAGTATATTTACAAACTTTGTGCGAAAAATTTTTATTCAAAAAAAATACTTTGTGTGTGTATTATTGTACATGAAAGTTTGTGCAAGAAAGTTGTATGCATTTAGTGTTTATATTTGCTGAGTATTCGTAATTTTATATAAAACTTTAACAATTTAAAGTAGTAAATTTACACACATTTTTTAGAGTGTACCTCTAAATAATAACATTCTTTATTATTTATTTTTTGCATCAGGTTCTAATAAACATTCACATATGCTGGTATTTTAAGTTTGAAAAACTTTAACGGCCTTCCTATCTATGAACCCTTTCATCTGCGGACTCCGGGTAATCCAAACAAACCCGGCCAAAGGCAGCTACGCTGTTAGCGTGATAAAAATACCTTCAATTTGTTAATGAAAAATGTGCTTACAAAATAGGTGTTAAAATTTGAGGCAGATGGGTTTTGTCGTTTCCGAGACTTTGAAAACAGACTTTTGAAAAACTCGCGTTTCAAGTTTAAAAAGCATTTTACATATCTCTGCCTCATTACAAATGTGCGTGTAACTTCGAGAATATTCGCCAGATGGACAATAAATTGTTTGTGTGTGTTTAAATATATATATATTACAAAAAAAAATATCGATTTTTGAATATCTTAACTGTATATAGTTATATATATGTATGTATATATATAACACCTTTAAAGACAAATTGACAATTAACACGCTCCAAGCAGTTGTGCAATAGAATCTATTTTGTTTTCAAAACGTTTTTTCTTAATCACTTATGTTTTGTTTCTAGTTCTCCTTACAGTGTTCCAGCATTTTAAGAGTTTTTTGTAAATAAAAAACATATGATGATTAAAATTAACATACGATATTCTTTGGCTCTCATATTCTCTTTTGGTACTGGCGAATGAACAACGTATAAAATAAACCAACTAAATATGTTCGATTCTAAATTTTAATAAAAATATTTATTTCTTTTTATTGTTTTTATAAAATCAAAATGTAAAAACCAATCAAAAAAATTTGAGTTGTTAGTAAGGAAAGAAAAAAAACTGGAAAGTAAAGAATCTCTACGCTACTCTTTATGCTAAAATAAATATGATAGTTTGTGCAGTCACGGTCGTACGTCCTTATTATACGTCGCTGCATGTCACGTTCTTATTCTGGGCCGACACTAATGCAAAAATTTTAAATTTTTTCCAATTACACAACTCAAAAGTTGTGTAAGTTAAAACTTATACTGGGTAAAGTACTTCATTTTTGGACCACAGCTGCATTTTGTGTTTCTAAACCAATACTAAAATTAGGAAATCGATCATCTTAAATTAAATAAAAATTTGTCAAATAACGGGATGGCCTAGTAGTCATGCATTATTTAAGACATATGTAATAAATGGTTTTAACACAAACTACTTCATGTGCATTGGCCGCAAAATAACTCTGTCTAGTTTAATGATAAATGAGCATATTAAACTTGGTATGTATATAAAATATTATATGAGCTCTTACAAATGGATATCTAACTCAAATACTTTAAATTGTTTACCAAGCAAGAAAAAAATCTTTAAATATCATAAAACGTACTTATTAAATACAGTTATTAAAATATTTTAAAACATGTTTTAAATAAAATTAAACCGGGTTTGTTGTTAAATGGCGTCCTATTAAATTAATATAGAGTAAAGTACAAAGACAAACCATTTTCTGATTGCGGTGTTTTAATACGATTTTTCACATAAATAGTTACCAAAGTGCGTAATAAAAATCTTTTTTGTGGCATAATAAATATCACTTAAAGAACTAGTGAAATGTTTAATTATCATAAGAAAATACGTAAAATAAAATAAATATTAGATTTTGTTTTTTAATTACAAGTTTTTTTTTTTACTTTATCAAAGTAACTATCAACTTACGAATTCTATGCAATACCTCAGTGATAATGAGCCTCTTATACCTACAACAACCTTATATACATATTAAGTACAGAGAATAAAATTACAAAATCCTGTTTGTAATATTGAACATTTTTGTAAATAAAAAAAAAAAAATATTTTTTAAAAATGCACCAACAATGGAATTTGTGAATACAAAAAAACTTTTTTTATTTTTTGTAACTTCAATTTTTATTTTAAAAGAATTTTTATATGAAAAATAACACTTTTACAATTAATTCAAACAAAAAATTGCTTGAAATCGAATTTGAATTTTAACAAATATTTTTAATTACTTAAAATTTTGTGATACTTTTTTCTGTGTACATTATAGTTCACAGCACATTTTGTTATTTTTGAACAAGTTTTTTTTTTGGTTTACAATTTCTTAAAATTGTCTACTAAATGGTTTTGATCAATAAATGGTTTATTTAAAAATCAGAAAATATGCCATAAAATTTAACTATTTCGAGATTTTAATGAACTATGTTTTAATCCCAAACTTTTCCTTACATTGCATCTGGATACAGAATATTTTAGTATTATTCAGGATTTATTTAAAATATTTTCATTCTTTAATGTTATATATATTTCTTAAAATATAAGAGTAGGAATCTAAATTTTTATTTTTAATTTTGTATATCAAAGTAAACTTTTTTTTGCATCCGAGATTTTTGTAAATTTTTAATCATCCACTGAACTAATTAGTACCATATAATATGATCTATATGATATTATGTAGTCCATAGTGCCTTAAAATTATTTTTCTTTTATGATTTTAATACAAGTTTATATTTAGGTGCTTTCGCATTTTCTGCGCTATTACTGTTGAAATGAAATAACTTTTACCGTTTTGTATTTATATGAGTATTTGGAGGGCAATTATTATAAAAGTTCACACTTATTTTTCTCGCTTTGTTAAACTACTTTAAAATGGATATACGAGCGCCCCGGTAGGCTAGTTGGTAGCGTGCTAGCTTATCAGTGCGGGGGTCGTGGGTTCGATTCCCACCAGAGGCTCTAGTCTGTTTTCGCTACAACGAGCCGAAGGCCTTCGTTGCTAGTGCTCGGTTAGGGAATTAAGATATAATTTGTAATTATATGTTTAATAAAATAAATAAATAAATAAATAAAATGGATATTTCCCAAAATAGCTGTCACCCTAATGAGCTTCTAATGTAGGTTTGTGAAAACGAGTGGGAATATTATTTTTAGCTCTCCTCTATTCAACATGCTTGTTATTTTCGTGTTTAATGATTACAGTAAATATGTATGTCATTCAACTGTTATCAAAAGTGATAATTTTTAGGTGTTGTTGAATAATTCATGGTTTCACAAAAAAAGAAAAATAAAAATACTATCTTAAATAGTAAGTCATTAAGGAAAAATAATTATATTTTACGTCATTTTAAATTAAGATAAAAAAATGCTGTTTAAGATATAAAAAGTAAATTTAATTTCCTGATACTTTTTCTTGTTTTTTTAATACTTAAATTCTTATTGACTAAAGTTAAAATTAAAATTGGCTTGAGTTTCCTAAATTTGAATTTGTCGGTAAGGAAATTTTAAATTTTTAAAAATAAATTAAAAAAGAGTTATCTCCTTGATTTTAATGCATTCATAAATTCATTTTTGCTGACACCAGGTATTAACAAAGGGTGACAGAATTACCAACCTTAGCGGTAAATATTCCATTGAAAATTTCATTGTATTAAAAAGTTTTCTTCAAATGCTAGTTTTATATATTGGGGCATTGACTTAATAATGACAGTAAAATTTAATTTATGGATTTATTGTGCGAAAATCGATATAAATATATTATTCAAAGTATTGTCCATCTCTGGTCACAACTTTTTCTCATCCTTATGGCAATTTCCGGATACCAGTTCGGACAAATTACTACACACAAAAAAATAAGATTCATAATTATTTATGAAAATTGTTAATAATTTTAAAGATTCATATTCTATATGAAGCTTACTTATTATTTATGAACTGTTCCTAACTTCCCAGTGTTGTTTTTATAAATCCGATCATAATTATTGTGAACTTTGTTCATAAAACAAAAAATCATATTTAATATGTCTTAATTCTTAAATATTATGAAAATTTTATAACTTAAAAATGTTTCTAAAATTTCCCTGCGTTATTCGATGACGGCAGACATACATAGTAGAAACATGTTCATATGTTTTAAGAACGGGTTCAGAATTACAAAATATTATGAAATACTTCATATTATATATCTTATTTTATTGTTTTCATATTTGTTTTACCTAATATAAAAATTTTTTTTAACTTTAAATTCAAATTCATACACAAAGCATTTTGATTTATGTTATGGAGAGTTTCATAGCATATATGAATAGGTCCATAAAAATTATTTATAATATGAATTATTTCCTAACTTAATTCCCGGTATTATTTGTATTTATGCACTCATTCCTTAATAATAAGATTTTGTACATTGGCAAATTTTTTAAGTACTTTTTCATAAATAATAAGTACATCTACAGACATTTTAAGAACCTTTTCATAATAAACGAGTACCAAAGTTGCCCAGTATTTTTTTTATGAGCTGTTCATAAACACAACCTGAGTTTATGAAAAAGTTCTTAAATTAGTACATTGGCAAATTTTCATAAAATATTCATAAATAGTATGAATTTGTTTTTTGTGTGTAGTTACTTGAAGTTATTTAATAATGGACCCATTTTTTGCATTGTTCATATTAAGTGTTCTAAAAATTTTCATAATGTTTTGTTAAAAAAATTTCTAATGTATAATGATGCAAAACAAAAGTCTAGTATATTTTAGAAATACTTCTTAAAATACCAACATTTATTTCTTTAAGCTATAAAGCAAACAATATTTAAAATAATTCCTAATTAAAAACTCAGTGATTTGTTGAAAAAATTAACTGAATGTGTAATTCCGAAATCTTTTACCCTGCAGCAAGACCTTCCAATAAAAAAATTAATTTGTTCGTTATACAGATGTTTCACCGTACATACATATATGAAAAACTATAAAGACTTTCTCAATATTAATAAAGTGCACAAGACTCAATCAACACGTCGACTACAGCTTAACTTTGTCCAACGGGTGGTATGAGTAATTTAATTGTGTATAAAATATTACTCATACGTCATGCGTACCCATTATAAGTTTATTGTAAACATATTTATTTAAATAAAGGGTGTAAACGAACATTTTTGATTTAATTATTATTCTGTAGTAATTTGAATACAACATATTTTGCAAAAAGAGAATTGTATGTTACAACTTATATTTATAAAAAATATAAAGAAGAAAAATTGGTGGAGAACAACCGGAGAAAAAAAAATTAATCTACCAGAATATTTCAATATCCAATTTTATAATCCTTAATATCTTATTTGATTCGAAAAATGGCAGATCAAATCAGATCAAACATTATATTTGGGGATTTAGAAGGATCTGAATTGATGTGAAAAATGACAGATTAAATTAGATTCGGTTATATATTTAGGGATTTAGAAGGATCTGAATTAATCCTAAAAAATTACATCAAATTAGATCCGGTAATATATTTGGGGATTTAGAAAGATCTAAATTGACCAAAAAAAATGCCAGATCAAATTAGAACCAGCAATATATAAGGGGATAAAGTAATATCCAAATAAAGGGTGTCCCAAGAAGAACGCAATTTTTAAATTTTAAATAAAACACAGATATTTAAAAAAAAATCGTGAAACTTATTATATCATAAAGTAGACAGAATGAGGTTATGTATGGAACAATATATCGTGCAGATGGCCGCCGCGGCTTTGCTGGCATGCACGCGATCTTTTAATGAAATTTTCAATGACCGTTTTGCATGAATGCTGCGGTATTTCATTAATGCAGCGTCCAATTTCCTCTTTTAAGGCTTGAGTCGTCGTCGGCTTATTCGCGTAAACCATCGACTTCAAAAAACCCCAAAGAAAAAAATCTAATGGTGTTAAATCGCACGATCTAGGCGGCCAATTCTGATCTCCAAAACGCGAAATAACACGACCGGGAAATGACTGATGCAGCAATTGAATTGTTTCTCTGGCTGTATGACATGTGGCGCCGTTTTGTTGGAACCACATGCCCTCCACATTCATTTCTTCAATTCTAGGCAAGAAAAAACTGGTTATCATTTCACGATACCGAACACCATTGACTGTTTGCGCTTGACCTGCCTCATTTTCATAAAAAAAAGGTCCAATGATTCCTCCAGCCCAAAAACCACACCACGCAGTGACACGTTGAGGATGCATTTGCTTCTCGTGAATCACTCGAGGATTTTTCTCACCCCAAATGCGACAATTCTGCCTATTGACGAAGCCATCAAGATGAAAATGGGCCTCGTCACTGAAGATGATTTTATCGGCAAAATCAGCATTTTCATGTTGTCTCTCCAATACCCAATTAACGAACTCCCTTCGCTGTCCATGGTCAGCTGGCTTCAGTTCCTGAGTCAATTGAACTTTGTATGCATGAAGATGCAAATCTTTCGTCAAAATTCGCTGCAAAGTGGATTTGGAGACACCAATTTGCTGCGTTCTTCTTGGGACACCGAAAAATGTCAGACCGAATTGTATCAGATTAGATTAGAAATTAAAAAAATCTTTGAATACCCTCCACCAATATGCTAAAAAAATTTTCTCTACTGAGTTTGATACAAATAAAGTCAAAAACAAAACTAAAAAGATAATGTATACAAACAAAATACCAAAATGTATTAGGGTAATTGAAAATATTCTTTACAACTTACCTCATTTCCGGCCAGTGATGTCGTAAGGCATCACGCTGCTTGCGTAAAATTTTTAGTTTGGCTGCATGCAAAGAACACAAGCAAAGATTTTGAGAAAATTCAGGATTAGAATTTAAACATTCAAGTTAAATTAAAAAAATTACAAAGTTTTGTTTTAAATTCTTCTATTATTTGCCTTTAATTTCCAAACAACACCGGGTACTACATAGTAAACCAAAATCAATTATGCATCAATAACATAAAAATATCGTGTTTAAGCCCGTTTTATAGTTACGCGTTTTATAATAAAGGGTGTCCGAAGAAGAACGCAATTTTTAAATTTTAAATAAAACACAGATATTTAAAAAAATCGTGAAACTTTATTATATCGTAAAGTAGACAGAATGAGGTTATGTATGGAACAATATATCGTGCAGATGGCCGCCGCGGCTTTGCTGGCATGCACGCGATCTTTTAATGAAATTTTCAATGACCGTTTTGCATGAATGCTGCGGTATTTCATTAATGCAGCGTCCAATTTCCTCTTTTAAGGCTTGAGTCGTCGTCGGCTCATTCGCGTAAGCCATCGACTTCAAAAAACCCCAAAGAAAAAAATCTAATGGTGTTAAATCGCACGATCTAGGCGACCAATTCTGATCTCCAAAACGCGAAATAACGCGACCGGAAAATGACTGATACAGCAATTGAATTGTTTCTCTGGCTGTATGACATGTGGCGCCGTCTTGTTGGAACCACATGCCCTCCACATTCATTTCTTCAATTCTAGGCAAGAAAAAACTGGTTATCATTTCACGATACCGAACACCATTGACTGTTTGCGCTTGACCTGCCTCATTTTCATAAAAAAAAGGTCCAATGATTCCTCCAGCCCAAAAACCACACCACACAGTGACACGTTGAGGATGCATTTGCTTCTTGTGAATCACTCGAGGATTTTCCTCACCCCAAATGCGACAATTCTGCCTATTGACGAAGCCATCAAGATGAAAATGGGCCTCGTCACTGAAGATGATTTTATCGGCAAAATCAGCATTTTCATGTTGTCTCTCCAATACCCAATTAACGAACTCCCTTCGCTGTCCATGGTCAGCTGGCTTCAGTTCCTGAGTCAATTGAACTTTGTATGCATGAAGATGCAAATCTTTCGTCAAAATTCGCTGCAAAGTGGATTTGGAGACACCAATTTGCTGAGCTTGGTGTCGAATTGAGGTGGATGGAGTTTGAGCGACATCATCACGTACAGCTGCGACATTTTCGGTCGATCGACCTGGTCGATGGCGCGTTGTTATCTTTACATCACTAACAGACCCAGTTTCGGCAAATTTATCCATTAATCTCTTTACAGTTGACTCTTTTGGAGCATTATTGTGACCCCAAATTGATCGCAATTTGCGAACTGTAGCCGCAAAACTTTCACCATTTTGGTAAAACAATTTCACAATGAGAATGCTTCACAATGACTGCTTCAAAGATTTTGTTAGCAAAAATATGTTTTTCATATTTATTTTAATATTGTTACTTAACAATAAATTATTTCCAATTCCCTTTTTTATACTGACCCTTAACCAAAAAAAGACACATATGCTGACGTCAATAATTTTTGGACAAAATGAAACATAAGTAAGATAAATACTATGGAGTAATGTCGATTAATATAAAAAAGAAAATCAATTGTCTGTAAATTTCTATAAGATAAACAAAAATTTAAATGTACCCAAATCTTACGAAAAATGTTAAGCAATGCATTAAATTAAATTATTTTTATCCTACTTGGATTTTACTTTTAAATACATCACTATATTGATTATATAACTTCTATATAAAGAAAGATCAAAACGTAATAACTTTTTAACTAAACAATACAATTACAGTTACCGAAAACTACTTGGCTATAGAATAAATATATTTTCTTAAAAAATTTATTATAATAATTGAATTTCTGTTATAACGAATACATATATCAATAACTGAAAACAAGTGTTTCAGTTGTTTCAATAAATCTGTTGTTTCTCTGTAACTCGTTACTATCTACAACTACTGCATGTGCTACTACGCTAAAAAAATACATTTTGCTTATTTGTTAAAAAAAAAAAATAAATTTTTCACAGAAAAAAAATAAAATATTCATTGTGACAAACAAATTTCTGGCCAACCGAATGGTTTGGTTTTTAGTTTATAACGAGCTCCGTACATTCACAAAAAAAACTTTGCCGGATCAAAATTTTCTTTGTTTTGTAAACTTATGAAGGTTGAGAGTTCGGCATAAACTAACAATAATAAAAAATATATAAGAATTTGACAGTCTAGGAAGTATACATATCCATATAAAATATTGTTATAAAAATTTTTAGAAATTACATCTTTGACAGCTGGAAAAATCTAGTCTAGTAATAGCTGGAAAGCCAGTAGGCTGGGAACCCCGGTAGGCTAGTTGGTAGCGTGTTAGCTTATCAGTGCGGGAGTCGTTGGTTCATTTCCGTCCAGAGGCTCTAGTTTGTTTTCGCTACAACGAGCCGATAGCCTTTGTTGCTAGTGCTCGGTTAGGGTTTTAGGGTATAACTTGTAATTATATGATTTATCTAGAAGTTTATTATTTAGATAGTAGCTATAATTAATATGTGGTTAATATATGTAATGTGTGAAGGCCCTAATGGCTCGGTTATGTAAATGAAGATTTAAAAATAAAATGAATACATGACTACTTAAATAAATACGGGTACTTGGTGATATAGCAGTTCAATTTTAAATAAAACGCTGACGCACTAAAAACTAAAGTGTGGCTAAGGTTTTGTCTATTTACATAGTGTAAATAAAATGTGCTATTAAAGTGCTTCTGTAATTCTAGTGCCTGTTATAAAGAAACAGTGCTATAAATAATTTCAAGCATAGCAGGATTTGGAAGCGAGAAATTTTTTAAATTAAAATTTCGTAAAATTACACATTTTCAAATATAAAAAAAAATATTTAAGTTGACTGCAAACCATTGATAATGAATTGAAAGTAAGATTAATGCTTTAATTTTTAAGATAAATATTTTCTTTGCTCCAAGGACATACAGGATACGAGCAGGCTACCTTTAATGGACGTCATTGTTATTTGAAAACGAATATAAAATATGTGTATTATTAATAACAAAGCGTTAAAGTTTAAAGAATATATATAAAATTAACGGGGTATTTTTGCCCAATTTTGCATTTTCCGAAATATGAAATTCGCTACATCTTTTTTAAAAAATCTTGTATTTACTGAAGTTAGCCGGTCGCAAGCTTGGGAAAAATGGCGAGAATTTGAGGTAAAGGAGTGGTCCGATCCTCAAAAAATTTAAACCTATTTTATAGGCCACAGAAAGCATACTTTCGGGCTTAAACATACAGGGTGGCACAAAAATAACCTTCCGATGTTTTTTGGCTGTAATTTAAAAAAAAAAAATGAAAAACTTTGATTCTTCTTGTGGATTATTTTTATTTGGTCTTTTAATTTTTTTTACATCAAGTCGAGAATATGATGTCATGTAAATGGCCGCCGCCACAGTTGATTGTCATTTGAGCCCTTTTTATGGCATTTTCCATCACTTTGGCCAAAGCTTCCGGCGATAGGTCCTCACATTCTTGACGGATATTGTCTTTAAGAGCTGCAAGAGTCTGAGACTTGTTGACATAAACCCGCGAGTTACGGCACCTCAACAGTAACCATCATTTAATAACAAATCATTATCATTATTATTATCATTACTAACACTACTATTATTATAAACACTATTATTATTATTAATATTACTTTAAATAAGATTTCATTCTAAACATTCTGCTATGTTACAATTAATGATTTAATAGTTTTGAAGTGCTGACATTTAAAATTCTAAATAATTTTGGTTGTTTACATTTTTCAAGTACGTTAGCACACTTAAATTCTTGGTAAAATTTTAACAAAGAACAATGCCCTTTTCTTCAGCAAAACAATGTATTTTTGATTTAACTTTGTCGCAACTGTAGAATTTTGCCTACAGTTGATGTTCTAATTATAAAATCCAGACATTGTTGCAACATACAAGCTCTGCTTGTAAGTGGCACAGCAATATTGATAAAGAACTTCATAAATTAAATTAAAAACTTTTGTAATATTAAGAAAATAAATTAAATTATAATTTTTGTAATTTTGGAAAACAAAATAAATCAAAACTTTTGTAATTTTTTAAATCAAAACGAATTTTTTGTGATATTGGAAGTTTCCTCTGAAAGCTTTTCACCCGGAAACGTAACTCGCGACTTCAAAAAGCCCCACAAAAAGAAGTCTGAAGCGGTTAAATCAGGCGATCTTGCGCCCGGGAAATGCATCCTTCAGCATATCGGCTGTGGCACGTGCAGTGTATGGCGTTGCACCGTCCTGTTGGAACCACATGTTTTCCAATCCCAATTCATCAAGTTGCGGCAAAAAGAACTCGTTGATCATTGCTCTGTAGCGCTCACCATTCACAGTAACCGTTTGGCCCGTGACGTCTTCGAAGAAAAAAGGTCCGATGACTCCTCCAGCGAAAACAGCACACCATACAGTGACTTTGAGCGGGTGTAATGGCTCTTCGTGGGTTACACGCGGATTTTCAGTGCCTCAGAAGAGTAAATTTTGCTTATTTACGCCTCATCACTCATAATTATTTTTGATGAAAAATAATCTTCATTATTGCTCAAATAAATAGTCACCAATATTCCGCGTTCTGGAGCAGTGTAGCGTAACATTGTTTATTAACGTGTATTTCGCATGTGTTTACTCCTCTGATAGGAGGATTACTTTTGCGCCACCTTGTAAGTGTTATTTAAGGACATTGAGAACGATTGAGAAGAGTACCTTCACTTCCAAATCTCTTTAAGGACACGATATAAATAACAAAAGTGGAAAAAAAACTAAGGTACCAGTATACTGCAGCGGTGTTGTTCCTTGACGACACACTGACCATGGTCACGGATAAGATGTTACAAGGGCAAATTCTTACCAGAAATAACAATGTGATAATCTTCGAGAAGCGTATTTGGACCAGCAAATCTAGGGATCACAGGGTGGTTCACTCTAAACAGATCAATGGGGATACGAGTGCGGGTTTCAATGAACCCAATTTTCAACGTGTCCTTTCTATGAAAAAGAATCCATCCGTATTTCAGGCAGAGATCTTTGCTAGCTATGTATGTTCATTGGAGCAACAAGGGGGCACTTGTTTATATTCTTTCAGACAGTTAAGCCCCACTCAGTGCATTATTTTTCTATAACGTGTCATCTAGACTTGTCATAATCTTTTTTCCTGGGCACGAGAGGCATGCAAACAACAAACGGCCTAACAGCTTGACCAACTGCGGGGCCAGTCGTCACTTCTTTGGCCCTGAGCCATCCTATGTTGTATCTGCGAGATTATATCAGAGAAAAATTTGGAGTCAATCCAATACCATTTAATGCTTGGGTGCTACCATCTATTGGAAACTCCAGGAGACTTCTATCTTTGAACAGGGAGAACTTAAGGACCTTAACAGGGTTTTTTCAGTTAACACACTAATCTCAGATACCATTTTAGGACTAGAGATCTGTCTGATTCAGAAAATAAGGTTTTATGAATTGAAAGCGGCAGGAGACTACAATTCCTCCCCCTTTGAAATTTGTAAATATTTGTAAGGTGTTTGGCTTTATTGGAAGCCTCAATATTCAAGACAAAATTAGGCTGCGCAAAAAATGGATTTTTGATCGCGGTGTATAGAGCCTTTCTTATCTAATCTAATGCCCGTAATTTTAAGCAATATATTCCTATCAGTGCTTAGATACCTACCGTGTAGGCGGACAAAATTCAATAGCTATCTAAGCACTGGTAGATATCTATTGCTTGAAATTTCGGGCAAAATACTGTTAAATATTTAAAAAATACCAAATCTTGGTACCATTTTTTTACCTACAAAATATCAGAAATGGCACATAAGTCATGAACAATTTTGAATTTTATTCTCTATCATTATATCTGGGTTGCAGTTACATCAGCGGGTCGATTGGCCAGTGCATTGCACAACGCATTAGTCGTATTAGCCGTTTAAGTAATAGACTACGAGCAGGAATCTTCCCTTACAATGTAGCTAAATTCAAGTAAAATTTCTACAAACACAGGCCCCTTTTTTCTCCATCGTTATATCTCATTTCCCCGGGTGTTTATCTAAATTGTAAAATAATAAAAAGCTTGTAAATTGCTGGAAGAAAATCACTCTTTTTGTCTTCTTTATGTTGTATTCTTTAATATATTGCTGTTACCCAACTAGTGAAAAGTTGTGCCTTATCAATATTTTTATTTTTTTTTTTTGTCATCATCTTTGATAGAATGATGATAAAAATAGTGGACAAATACATTGAATATAATATAAAAAAACAGAATTATTTTATTTAATGCAGAGGCACGAACATTAGGGGGACTGAAAATTAACAAATTATCTTTATTTAGAGGTTAGGTGGGTTTGAAAATTCGTATGGGTCACAGGCAAGAGTAAAAGGATGCCTTGGATATTGACGCTACAGCAGGTTCATGTATTTATGTCCTTGGCACCATTTTTTGTTTTTATTTTTAATTTCAATCTTGTTTTATTCCAAACTTTATTGTTTGACTTCCTTCATGGTTTTTAAAAAAGTGATAAACCGATCTTGTTAAAATTTTGCACACTTCTTCAAAACGATATTATCTACTGCATGCAGCAAGGATTTTTGTATCACAATTTTACCAAAAAAAAAGGGATTTTTGTTCATAACTTCACCAAAAATTCATACAAGCACGAGCTTTATATATCTACTAACGGAAAAATTTGGTCTTTTAATTTTTTATGCACCCAGTCATGAGTTATCGTGACGACGACGATAGAAAGGTCATGGGAAATGAAGTCCCAAGGCCGCAATTTTCTAAATTTTTAAATAAATACTTCACAAAGTACTTGTTATATATATATCTTTGATATGCTAAATTACTTCAATAAATTATTTATTTTGATATATAAAAAAAAATCCATCCTTAAAATGAAGTAAACAGAGAAAACAGCTCTGTTCTAGAACTCTCTATTATTGGATATGAACTGTCAATAAATCAGTTACGATAATAATACTTTTATTAAAGTCAAAAAATACACACGCAAATTGATTGTGATAATAGAATTTTTTTTCTAACCACTTGGTTTTTTTTAAACAACAAATTTTCGGCAAAGTAAAAGTATTTTAATGCGACAACCAAAGCATTCCGTTGGCATGAAAATTGGTTTTTACAATGAATTACTTTTATTTATCTAGTGTACTTATAATGAAAAAGTCATAGTTGTGGTGGATAAAATTTTAATATAGGGTTAATGCTAGGTCTGGGTGCCAAAAAGATCCAAACAGTAACTAGGAAACTTACAGAAAAACTTAAGGCGACATTTAAAATTTTAATTAAATTTTAATATGCGAACCAAACTAATAAATATGTAAAAAAATTTATTGAACACTTTAAAGAGTTAAAAAGATAGGCTTAAAAACATCCATTTATTTTTTCGTATGTTCCAAAAAATTATATAAAAATTGGAATCAAATTAAACTTAAAAATACAAAAAGGAGTGTTTATTTACTTCTTTTGCTCCCTACAACATATGCAAATTTTAAGAAAATCGTTAACTGTAACCAAACGTTTTACTTTCAAATCTTGCAACTAACATAATCTAACCGTAAACATTACTAACATCTACGTATTGTAACAATATTCCGTTTCAAAATTAAGAAAAATATATTTGCTTTGAAGGTTTTATGAATATGCTCAAAGTAACAAAGTTAACATCTTTTTTCATCGAATTAAAAATTATTTTAATTCTATAATATTGTTTGTAAAATGTTCATACAATTTCCTTTTTCTTTTGTAAATAAAAGTGTTAGACTAAATAAAAAGATGAAAAGTTACTTTGTATTGCAAAGATCTTTTGAGCTGTTGCTTAATAAAATTGCAATCTTTGTAAAGCATACATTTTCATAGAAGTGCACTTTAAAAGGAAATTTGTATAATAGTATTTTATTATTATTTAATTTTATTAATATGTTTATAAAAACTAACTATATATATAAATATATTTAAGTAGAAACGATGCAATGGCTCATAAGTTGACACCACTAAACTACTAGAATATGGTAGTTTCAAATTTAATTGACAAATGACTTCTATACATTTTGAAGCATCCCTAGATTGCCCGGAATCACCAGATGAAAATGGTTTATGTGTAGGGAGGCCATTACGATTATATAAAATTTTATATTATACGATTTAAATATAATAAAAAAAAATAATTGAGAAAGTTATTATTTAGAGATAGTTAAGGAGTGATAAAACTATATATAAAAGGTTTTAAAAAATTAAAATAGTTTTTAACACGAAAAAACGCGGTACACCAAATCTGCATTTCTGCCTTAAAAAATGTTTACAGATCATTCAAGGGTCACCTTTGACCTTCTTAGCTTAATTTTTGCGCCACTTTAAATGTTAGATTTACGACACCTTAAATTTAAAATTCATAGCCAAAGATTTTTTTAGCAAGACACTATTGGGGAATATTTCGCGCAGATATATCCAAATATCGTGTTGTATATTTTAGGAAGGGAAAATTACATGATACATTTGAGCTTCCTAGTTTCGGCGATTGGGAAACTTCTCTCCCCTTCTTTTCACTTCCTAATATATATTTCAAAAATAACTTAATCAGTCATAATTCCCTATGGAAAATCATATTTAAAATTTTAGATTTTTTAAATTTTAGATTTAGATTGTTTCATCTCTTCATAATAGTTTCCTAAAACTCCGTATTATCAGTGAGCTCATCTTCAAAAACAAAAGTTTTAAATTTAAGATTTCTAATCAAAAGTAGTTTTTGTCAACATAATTTTCTTCTTTTTGCACTCCCCGTAGAAAATTAAGAAAATTACGTCTTGTTATTGGTTAGCGGTTTAAGAAAAGGAACCTATGCACCAAATTTCAAATTGATAGTTTTAAGGGCTTTTACAAGCTGACAAGGGGGATAATTTCTCCCTTTTGACCCGTCATCGTAGAAGTTTTTTAAAAACTAGCGTCTTAGCTGATATTTACAACTGAGAAGAAACTTTCGTTGTAAATTTTAACTCCCTATGTAGCTCCAGCTGTGTGGGCAAGCCGTTAAGGGGTAGATTTTTCACATTGTTAACCCCATTTTTAGAACGTCCCTGGCGTAAATTGCAAATTGTGCCTTATAGCTGGGTTAGCTCATCCACTAGGGAGGAGCGCATAATGTAAATTTCAGGTTTCTTCAGAATAGGGGTTTGTGCAGACCCCTTCCTGTAGAATTTTCCAAAAATCCTGTATATGCGGATGTGTATGCTAGTGGATGAACTTGCCTACGATATTCCAGCGGTATTGGCAGGCCGTAAGGAAGGCCTACATCCGAGAAGGAAACTTCATACAAAATTTTAGTGGGAGGCTTTTCGCCCTTCGAACCTCCAATTTTAATAAATCTCTCGCAAAGATACAAATATACCTTTTTAGTAAGTTTGTTCATACTGTAGGTAAAATTTATTTTAAATTTCAGGTTTTTATCCAAAGGGTTTTGGGCAGGCCGTCGGGGGAGACTTTTCCCGGTTTTGCCGTTGCTGAAACTGAAATATTCGTTTGGCAACAAATTTGGTTGTCAGCAAGAAATACACCTCTATTTAATCACTCTTAACCACTAAAAGTGAGATTAGGCCTTTAAAAATAATTTTAGTATGATCGGAAAAACTTATAGCGATACTTTTTTTTTTGTAAGCTTACGGTATGTGTTTTTAAAAATCATGCTTTTTAAATTTAATTTATATTTGTTAAAACAGCAAATACTTTAAGATAAAATTAATAATTGCAATATGTGTATGTTAGTATACAGTAAAAATTGTTTAAGATGTGTTATAATAAGACGAACTGTCAGCTTATATTTACGAAAGAAAACGAAAACGCTTCATATAATTTTCAAATTTAATATGAAATTAAATTTCTTAATTTGTCGAATAGTTTTTATATATTATTAAAAATTATAAAAAAAATTCTCATTGAGTTTGTAATTTATTTCAACAAATATCACTAGAAATTCTAAAAATGTCGTTTCCTGATGATTTCCTTAGGCAAGAATGAATTACCGAATAGAGACCAGCCTACAACAAATTATTTTCAGATTTTTTTTTATAAGTTTTGAGGGATTTTAGCACATTTAATTACTTTTGTATAAAAATATTTTGTTTAAAACGTATTGCAAAACCATTTATTAAACAATTTTTAGTGACTTTTTTAAATGTTTAAATATTTTGTAAGTAGCTTTAAAACAAATCTGAGACTGGTTTATGCGAACTAATTTGTGCGGTCCCTATAGATTTATCATAATTGAGTTTTACTGTATACATATCATACTTGTGAATTTTTCATTACCATTGAAATGTCATTACCATTAGTTGACACTAATGCAAATGGAAAATATGGTAATGACATTTTTTCCATTAATAATTTCATTACTAATGGTAATGAAATGGCACAAATGCATAAAAAACCTAATAATTTATTATAAAATCATTTGTTTATAAAAAAAAATGTATACAATTTGAAAATTATCAAAGTAGCTTTAAACAAAAAATAATAAAACAAAATATAAAATATACAAATATCAACGCGCATAAATAAATATTAACATAAATATTAACCCACAAAATGATGGCTAATAATGCAAATGTTTTATTTTAATTGATGCATTAGTACCAGAGAACTGCAAAATCAACTTTTTTATTGATTTAATCATACACAAAAATTCTTGTTCATATTTAATAACTCAATAAAATTCACATCATGTTACTGAACGCGTTATTCAGATCAGTTTGAATCATCTGTCGATTATGTTTTATTCAAATGTAATCACTCAACAAAAAGTCAGCGTTGAATAAATCAGAAAAAGCAACAAACAACGCGTATGAGTGTATTCATAATTAAAACGAAATAGAAACACATTTTATAAATGATATTGTTTACATTAGGGTGGGACTTAAATCCGCTTTTTCAGAATTTTTATTAGTCATAAAAATATTCTTCTTTGTGAAATATAAATATTTTTTTGAAAAAAAAATTTAGGTCGATATCTCAGGCTTGCATAATCCGGAAAAATTTAAATATTGTCTAAATTTTTTTTCATCTATTTTGATTGGAAACTAAGCCAATATTTAACTTAAACCGGATTGGGCGAGCCTGAGATGTCGACCTAAATTAAAAAAAAAATATTCACAAAGAACAATATTTTTGGTATTCCTAATAAAAATTCTAAAAAAACGTATTTTAGACCCACCCTAATATACATATAACGTTTATGAAATATGTTTTTTTACAAAACCACCCCCTTTTAATAGATAAGAAAATATTTTGTTTTAATAATGATTACACTCATACACGTTGTTTGTTGTTTTTTCTGATTTATTCTACATCAAAATAATTATTGTTGGCTCGAATGAACAGAATAAAACAATAGTTTAACAACGACTGATGATTATAAATCAGTGACAAAACAATTTGCACATTGTTTGATTGATTTAAAATCATTAAGAAATATGTGTGTTGGAGTATATTCAGCGTTTGAACGCAAACACATATTTATTCTTCTGTTGATTGCGTATGAACGTTTTGCAATCAGCAAATGCAGTTCTCTGATTCAAAAACATTGTCATTAATCAATGAAATCAGATTCTTAAATCATAACCATTAATTCAAATGATGGTAATGAAATTTATTTATTGTCATCATGTAATGGTAATGATTAATTAATTAGTCCAGTTAATGCATTAGTCCCATGTATAATGCATATATATATAGGTAAAATATATAAGACTTTTTTTTAGTTTACGATATTTTAATTTAAAGGAAATCTACTGGTTTTACCATTTTTTTTTTGGCTTATTTTCAAAAATAAAATATAAAAAATATAATAAAACTAAAAGAGAAAACAAATATCTAAATGTCACTTAACAAAAAAAAAAAAAGATACTATAGACATGCTGGAAAATAAAATTTTTACAATTTCTTTACTCCACTGTCATTTAGTCTATAACTGTACGAATATGAACGTGCCAAATTCATGTCAACACAAGTTTTGCCACTTTTATGGTTGAATAAGTAGTTTTATTCTAGAAAATGTTCTTTTACATAGACGGTTTGGTAATTTTTGTACACTTTTCATGATTATATTTTTTTTTATTTCTTTACGTTTGTCATTCCGTTTGTAACACATACATCCTTACCATACAAATATTTAAAAAATATTAAGATATTAAATTTAAAATTTGGGTTTTAATATGCTTTGACTTGGTTTATTTTATAAGCATTTTGATTGTTTGGTTTATTTTTGACCAATTAAAATGTTTAAAAAATAAATGTTTTTGTTGAATTATCGTGGGATCAAAGCGTGAGATAGGTGGGCTAAACAAAATACACGTTCTTTATTTTTTCTTCTCTATCACATATTCGAATTTCTTTAACCATTGTGTTACTACTCTCCTGGTTTAAAATATTTTTTAATCGTATTTAGTGCCTTTTTCGCGATTTGCCATACTAACCTATCGACCATTTACGTGAGTTTGTTAGAAATATTTGCTAGGTTTCAAATTTACCTGGGCGGATTAGCTACAAATTTCCCATTTCCTGATACAATGTTACTCTACTGTCGACAATTACAAGGAAATTTGCATGAAACTCGTTTATGTGATAGAGAATACAAAATTTGGTTTTCCGATTTTTGTTTTATGTTGTCTTCAGCACCATAGGGGCACAAAATGTTACCAAAATTTTATACTTTTTTCGTTTTTTTGTTTGCGCATCAGGACAAAATTTTTTAAGAAAAACTTTGGTTTATTTACCCAGCAAAAACATGGTATAAACTACTTATAAGCCTATTTACTGCTTAATTACTTTTGTTCGCGATGTCCAAAAAGTAATGTTTACTCCTTATATTTCGGCAGTTCGTAAGCAAAAAGGTGTTTTTTGTTAGTAAGAAAGTAATAACCACTCATTACTTTTGGGACATCGCGAATAAAAGTAATAAAGCGAGTAAATAGGCTGGTAGGTAGTTGAAACCCTGTTTTCTTATTTTTCGTTTATTGAACCCGACTCACCTGAAAATTATTCTCGTCAAATGTTTTGGCCGACTTGTACTCTCAGGAAAAAAAGTTTCATTATATTGATGAAACTATTCCATAAACCGTTTCTCAGTAAAATTTCCATTATACGATGCCATTTATAAAACTAACAGCACATTCCAATAGGGTCATACTTAGTGGCCCACTTTATAAATAGTGTTCTTCAAAGCCCGATAAAACTTACGAAACGGTTAACTTTTAAACGATCTGCCATATTGCGCTCACATTTTTACATTTATAATCAGGATGCTCTGGAATATCATCATGAATTGATTGACGACTAAATAAAATTTAGCGATAAGTCTTAATTTTGGCTGAACGGGTTTGTTCATAAAGAACTAAGCGAATGCATTTTACACGCTGGTAGCATTATTGAACCTTATTTCTTCAAAATTGAAGCATTAGCTCGCGTTATGGACAATGGAGATCGTTACCGCAACATAATAAATGTTTATTTGTTTTAAAATATGGATGACATTGATACGGGTGAGATATAGTTTCAACAGGATGCGCTAGATACCAAACGTTGACCGCAACCATTGACTTAGTGAAATAAAAATTTGAAGATAAGTTCATTTCGAGAAATGGACCAGCAATTGGCCTCCAACGACATACGATTTGACACCTCCCTCTTATTTTTTTTTTTTTGGACCACACGAATAAACTAGCAACAATTGACAACATAGAGACCAACATTGTTTGTTATTCGTGACATATTGCCAGCAATGTTCGAAAAAGTGACCCAAATGCGCTTCGTCGCGGTGTCCATATTGCCGAAATCATTTTCAATGTTATTGACATGCATTGATATTCCTAACTAAAATATTTTTTGGATTAAAATTTAATTTATAATGTTATTTTTTACAATTTCATCAGGCTTGAACAAATATCCTTTATATATGAAGTGTTACATTGGACTAAAATTTCTGAAGTTTTTCATGATTTTCCTTTTTTCAATTTTTTTTAACTGTAAGGGTATTACTGATTTACATATAATGGCTTATTTTTTAAGCGTTTGGGTTTTGAAAATTTAAAAAACCACAGAAAATTTTCAAAAGTGAATGAAATATTTATTTGGTCCGATAAATGTACACTCTAAAAAATGTTTGTAAAATTACTACTATAAAACAGGTAAACTTTTGTGTAATATTACGAAAATTCGGTAAATAAAAACACCAAATGCGTAAAACAGTTCTGTACACACTTTCATATACAATAATACTTAAACAAAGTGTTTTTAAAAATAATATGCTTAAAATTAAACACATTATGCCTAAAATTTGTATTCTTCTGTTTAATTAAAATTTTACAAACCTAGTATGGTAATAACTATTTTGACATTTTGAAATTATAAAAGAAATAAAAAGAAATCTTAAAACAAATAATTATTTTTCAAAATTGTCAATTATTGAACAAATCGTGGTAAATGTATTTTAAATTATTGGGTCAAGAATCAAAAACATCAAACACCCGCCAAAAAACTGAAATACTGAAGAAGAGGACAAATCATATCGCACATTACAATACATATGCCCTGTAGAAAGCTGCAATAAAACACTGAAAAATTGCAAAATTCTTTTTATGTATTATAGTAAAAATAAAGTTATTGTTTTTATTAAAAAAAAAAGTTTTTGTGCGTGTTGTAAATATACGCATATTTGTTTGGAATTTTTAAGCACTCAGAAGTGCATTTTTAGTTCTTTTAGTATATTTTTTCTTAAATTTTTACGCAACTTCAATGTAAGTTTACACATTATGTGCGCAAAATATTACGCATAATGTGTGTATTTTTTCGTTTACGCACACAGAGTAAATTTATAGTAGGAGTACAGTTTCCTATTATAAGTTGGGTAAAATTCAACAGAAATTAATTAGAGTGTATGCCTGCCATTTGCTTTTAAAGATTGTTCATGTAAATCTTGCCTGCGTGAGCTCCAATTTTGGCATACTTTTTCCAGTATTTCGACCAGAATCTCACCAATGTCAGCTGTAAAATTGTCTTCCAGAACTGGAATTGTGGCTGGCGTGTCCACGTATCCCAACAAGATATATTCCCCACGGGAAATAACGGGTCGATTGATCCAAGGTGATAAATCTGTGATAGATCAATGAGGGACATGTCACAATACTGGTGTAAAATATAATTTAGTGTCTGAAAAAGTGGTAATAGCTGTAAAATTACCAGTACCCCAACTATTAAAATAGTGGCAGAACTTTGACTAGTTATTTGTAAATATATAATTAAATAGAAAACAATTTTTTGTCCTTTAATTCAGTTAAAATTTGAAAAATATTCACATTCTGTGATGTTTTTCTTTTTTGAGAAAAATATAAAAAATTGTAAAAACTTTTGTAATAAACTTTGCAGGAAATTCAGTGACTGGACCTAATGGAATTTTTCAGAAACATGTTCTTAATATGAGACACGCGGAAGAAATATTGACAGGTTACATGCTAAATAATTTTCGTTTGCTCTGTGACATGTTCACTTGCAACAGTCAAGTGAAACTATTCAAGTCAAGTCAAGTGAAACTATTTATTCCCTACAAGTTTTGCAACATAACCAGTTTTTTATTAATTACTTGCCCTCAGTCCTGTGGTACGTACATTTGAGTCAGTCACGTAACACATCACGTAGTGTCTAACATAAGACTAGTTACGTCTAAGATAATTCCATCCTGTTCTGTTGCGTATTCACTTACACCAATGCAGTGATATGGTACCCTAAACAAGTTCAGCGATATGTCACAAGTAGCTTAAAAGGTAGAAATTTCATCTCCTATGACAAGCCCATGTTAAAGTTATCGGTTACTTTCATATAAGAGAGCCAACTCGGGGACCGGTTTCTGCCACGAAGTTCCGGTCACGTGACTACACGCAGAGAAAAAACATGGTTGCAACATTATCACTGCTACTATATTGTGCTTGCTGCAATCGGGTATGGTTGTCACAACCATATTATTGGTTGTCTAACCATCAATATGGTCGCTACCATCATTATTATAGTAAATATTTCACTATTTTATGATTGACACATCGTATTTTATAACATAGTTGGCTGTAACTATACTGTGGTAACAAAAATTCTGACTATGAAAAAAATATGATAATTATGTAACCAAAAAATGCTGTCAACAATCAATGAATAATTTTACATCAAATAAAACATGACTTTGACATTTACAGTCCTAATACGAGTATTGTCTTGTTTTCATAAAAACCAAAATGTCTTTAAAAACAATCATATAGAAATACCTTTCATGTGGCATTAAAACATTTCATCAATTGACCTATTAAGATCCAGTTTATTTTTTTTAACTTTAGAAGATTTTTTTTGAGGGATTTTTCGAAAATTCCTTATACATGTAATATTATTTACAATAATCAATTCATTGTCAAAAAGATTCTATATAAAGATTTTATATGGATCATATTATGATAATCCAGAAATCATAATAAAGTTATGGGGACCATACTGTAATAACATTTTGAGCATACTATGAGTACATGCAATCATATTATGATAAATTCAACATCATAATATATTTATACAGAATCAAAATATTGTAATAATTGAATCATAATATAACTGTAGGGACCATATTATGGTAAAATTATGGATATTTTATTATCATAATATGATAATCATAATATAGTACGACTATGGTTGGCACAATCATAAACCCAAAAATACATGATGCTCTTCGAATATGATTCTCCCAACCATGTTTTTTCTTTGCGTGTAACTCTGTGACTGGTCCATTTCCTGATAATCATCGCACGGTACATTGCTCCATTGACTGTAACGTTGCGATTTTCATCGTTCTTGAAGAAGTACGCTCCAATGATGTCGCCGGTGCACAAACCGCACCATACAGTGCAGCTTTCAAACTGCATTCGCAGCTTTTGAACTGCCTCTGGCTGCTCTTCACACAAAATTTTGCAATTCTGTTGGTTGACGTACCCATTGAGCCCAAAATGAGCATCCTCGCTGAAGACAATTTTTCTACGGAAACCTACTCCTCGCACATCACTTGTTTTAATAATAAAATTCAATGATTTGTAAACGTTGTTCGTTTGTTAGTATATTCATGGTCAAATGTCAAAAAATTTACACTGAAAATCCAAATAGCAAAAAAAATCGCCTTATATCTAACGAACGCCTCTTCATATTTCATACAAACTTGATTAAAGGTTGGTAACCTTTATCAGGTATCTGTTATTTAATCGTAACAATTCATTAACAGATCTAATCAGGTTATAAGGAACCGCAGGGTTTGCAAGACTTGCCGAAATCCAATGTTATCATTATAGAGGTTGTTCTTATGAAGCTGATGCATTGGACTAACTAGTTAAACTTCAATAGTTCTAAGGTGATAGTAAATAAATCAGTCTGTGACTAAGGATCGTACAGTAGAATCAAAGCATTCAAAACGATCATGGTTTTTATTTCATATAAATCAAAAGCATTGTAAGTCACTTAAACAGTAATTAGAAAACGTTTGCTAGCAGTAGGAGTCATCCAAGTGGAAGAGAATTGGTTATCACCAAAATTGAAGCCAAGAGACATTGAAAGGCTATATTGCATGTCGGAGTTGCTGCTTGAACACCATAAAAAACTAATTTTTACATCGAATTATTTCTGGTGATGAAAAATTGATCAATAACAATAACGCGAAGCGAAATAAATCACATGTGAAATCCGGTAAACCAGCCAAATCAACGACAGAGCCGAATATCCATGGCGTCAAGGTAATGCTCTAAATTAAGTGGGAGCAGAAGGGTCCTATCTACTATGAAATGCTGAAATCGGACCAGAGAATTACAGAAGACCTATACCAAATACAATTGATTCACAATTTAAGCGAGCATTGGCCGAAAAATTGCCGTAGTATGTAAGCAGACATGAAGCCGTAATATTCCATCATGATAATGCTCGGCCACATGTTGCAATACCAGTTAAAAACTATTTAAAAAATAGTGGTTGTGAAGTTTTGTCTCACCCGCCTTATAGTTCAGACATTGCCTCATCCGACTACCATTTGTTTCCATCGATCCAGAATGCTCTGACATGAATATGAACTGTATATCCGAAATTGGCTTGATTTTTTCTTGGCCTCATAAAATGATAAGTGCTTTTGGCGCGGAATACATATGTAGCCAGGAAGATTACAAAAGGTCATAACTAATGATGAGCAATACCTGAATATTTTATTCTACCAATGTTTCACAATAAACGCCCATTTTTGAGTCATACACCAATATTTAAAAAAACATAATTAAGTAAAAGTCTGCTTAAAAAATCTTTAAGATATTAACTGGCGAGCTTAAAAATGATCAAACAACCCTTTTATTTGCTTGTGTAGACAAATACCTACTTGTAATATAACTACTATTTGTACAAGTAAGAAGTTTCCAAAAGTATCTAAGCAAAAAATAGTTTCTACATTTGTTTACCTAGTTCTAAGGGTCACATGGCAATTGGTATATAAAGACATCAATGAGATAAGATAAATACTTAAGAAAATGTCTATATATAAAAATACCAGTTTATCTATAGTTGGTGGATTTTCAAAACAAAAAAATTATATGATTTAAAAATAAGAGACTTTAAAATACATTTATATACTACTGCCAAAAATACAATTTTTTCCAAACCTCAATCATATTTTTAACTCTTTTATTTTCTTGTTCGTTATTCTCATTTCTGGTTTCATGTTTCTTAGAAAGCTACTTATTGTATTAAGGATGATAAATGGCATTTAATATTTTATTTCTATAAATTTTCTAACCATTGATTTATAATATTTTGTAACGTTTTCATAGCTGTTACATTTGTGGAACTGTTTAGTACAACCATTCAACTGTATATAATATTTACTGAAGCAAACTACTGGCAGGCACATGTACATGTTCACAATCAAATTCAAACAGTCAAATAGATAAAATGAATTGTATGGGAACAAAAAATAATAAAAGAGAAAGTAAAGAGAGAGAGAAAAACAGTTGAAAAATTCAACATGTATTATAACAAATTGACATGTAATTTATTTAATTTTTCAAAAGCATTATGGCTTATTTTTTTCATTTTTTTTTTTTGTAGAAACTTTTATGAAATGCTTTCCTGTGTCTTTTTTTATTTTACAGGAAACTATTAAATGACGAACGGATTTAAAGTGGTACAACGTGTTGTGTGAGTGTTGTGTATACAATGATAACACTCATACGTACCGGTGGAGTTGATAAATCGCAAATATATTTAATACAAAGTAAACCTACTCGTCTAAATCTTTAAATTTTTTACAGAATAAATTTAATTATATATGTAAAAATTTAAAGAGGATATTTAAGATTTTATACTAAAAACTTTTATTTTAACGAAAATCATTTATAAATTATAACTGGATGGCTTTAGTTTATTTTTTTTCTTATTTAATTTATTGGAATTTTAATTGACATACTTCTAATTTTTAGTTAAATTTTAACGAAACTCTCTGTAATCGGGCCTTACGGAAATATAATTTTTATCTAAAACTTTATAAAATATAATTTGAAATAAAATGAAAGTTTTATTTTCTATTACCATTCTTAATCTGCATATTTACATTAAATGTTTTTCTATTTTCCCATAATCAACTCGTCTATAATTTAATTTTTTATTGTTCACTATGCTTTCTATTTGTGCATAATTTAATAATGGCAACCACTCTGCTATAAGAAGTAACAGCATTGAGTTATTGATTTACGCATTTGCACCCAAGCACTTATGTTAAATTATGCATAAGTCGGTAACGATTATAAATGTGGGAACATTAGCAGATGCAATTGAAAAAATAAAATGAACAAGAAAAATCTCTTAGAGTGAAAAATATTATAATATATATAATGGAATCGAGGAAAAAAAATCTGGTACACAAATTATTAAGGGGTTATACCTACTCAAACATCAATTTAGTAAAGTGCTATACAATATTTTTTTTTTTAAATCTATGTATAGCTATGATAGGGATGTAAGTAGGATTATTTCATTTTTGTGCTAAACGCAAAAATATTATAGCAGCCTCAGGGCTCTCTTGTCCGTTTATGGCAATTTTTGTGTTCTAAACCATTTTCACTGTAATATATATTAATTTTTTTGTATTGCGGATTTTACTTTTAAAAATGGAAAAACCAGATATATTTCTCAGAAAAAATAAATTAAATATTTCTGAATTGACTAATGATGAATTGCAAAAGTTTATGGACTCAGTGGAAAGCGATGAAGAGCTATCAGATTTCAGTAGTAATGATGAATTTGAAGATCCCAATTATGAGAATGATGACATTGTTGAAGAAGTTGAAGATAGTGAACCTTTTTTTACGTCACTCTGGGGAAACAAAGGAAACGAAATCGAGTAACATTTCGCCTCAGGATGTCCATACATTTTCTACTAACCTTTCAATTGATGATTTACCTCAATCATCTGTAGCGGTAACTACAAAGCAGATCCCTAATATCCCAAAATCAACTTCGAAAAATAGACTTCGATCGCCATTACCCTCTATGGAAGATACTGGTCCACTTGTTTCGCCAACGAATGGGGGATTCTCTGGTTCAGATACTACTTAATATGTTATTTCATTTTTTTTTCGAATAAATTTCTGATTTACTTTCAGGTTTAGATGAAATACGAAAGGAGTCAACGGAATATTTAAATATAATATGGCGAAACACATCGATGCGCATTCACGTCAACGAAGTAGCTTTTCAATTTTTCGCTTCCGTACTCTATAAGAAGCCCCCAACATAATGTAAATGCAAAAAGTGTGATATACATTTATGTTGCTTAAATACTAAAAACTGTTTTTTTTACATATTATTACCAAAACTAGTATAAGTTTTTGCTTATTTAAAAAAAAAAATCCTTTTTTGAATAAAACTCATTTAATTAATAAAACTCTACCTGTTTATAATTTTTACCGTAAACAGGCAAGGATGCCCTGAGGCAGCCTTTCTTTTTTTCCGCCTGGCGACTAAAATAAAACAGATTTTCAACTTTAGTCTTCAATTTATTTGTTTTTTAGAAAATATGATTTAAAAAAAAATTAACAAGCTGTTGTCATTAAAATTAATCTCTTGCCTGTTACAGGGTTAAGTTAAAAATCTATTTGCGTCTTTGCGCAGTGATAGCAATCTTAACGGAAATTGCTATACTTACACTTGATAATAGTGGTTTCCACGAACTTTTACTTCACGGACACCTTGCGGCATTTTTACTGGCTGACAGATACACAAAGACTTAAAACTTTTATATTAAGGGTGGGTGCGAACTGGCTGAATACAATATAAACTAAATTCAGGTCTCCAAAATTTTATTGAAATTTTAAAATATTTTTTAATATTTCCCAAAGAAAATTTTAAACCCTTTTGTCAATTTGTATTTAGTTTAGAATTTATTTAAACCATCTCGAACAGGGCCTGAAAACAGAGAAAAATTAAATTCCTGGGTTATGAGCTAAATCTCCTTCAGTGCAGAAATCAGATACGACGAAATTTTTAGAATATTCTAAAGGGTGAGACAAAAAAATTGAAATATTTACGAGTGAGCTAGGAAGTTGAAATTAGGTGCATAGGTTCCTCCTCTATTGCAGACAACCTCTCAAATGGGATTTTAGGAAATTTCTACGGGAAGGGGCAAAGAGGAAAAGTCTCCCCCTTAAAGGCAGGGCCAAACCGATAGAGCTAAGAGGTTTAAATTTGGTATGAACACCCAGAGAAAAGCTTGGTTGCAATTCGATCAAAACCATAAACATTTATTTGTGAGGATTAAATTTTATTTGGAATGACCTAAAATTCATTAATAAAGCAAAAATGTTGCATTGGGAATTAAAAACAGGGAAAAGAAACTTAAAATCAATTCATTCAAAATTATATCAATATAAAAAAGCTGCTAATGCGTTGATGTAAACCAAAATATATTTATTTATAGCAAAAATATTATCCATTGCTGAGATATTTGCCAGTTACATGATTTTTATAACATTTTTTTGTATCACCCATATAAATATGTACAATAAACTGCACAACAAAAATCGCACTTTTGTTTAAATGCCATTTGAAGTTTTGATAGAAAAATATATTTACACTTAAAATAGTTTGTAAATTAATAAATAATATTTCATTCAAATACCGGTCTACTTAATTTTTATTTTAACCAAATTGCTTTTGTTATTTATTTTTGAATATTATTTATTATTTAAACGACTGACACATCCCTAAGAAATTAATGATTAATCAGTAAAAATAAATGTTAAAATTTTACCTACCAATTTTATCATTTATTTGAAATTGTTTCTGTTTTTGTTTTTATTAATCTACAAAATGTATGTATGTATATGAATATGTTTCTGGATTTATGTATGTTTATGAAGTTCTTGTTATATGAATTGAAATAATTTCGTATATAAACAACCAATTTATATAAAAATAAAATTGGAATTTTTTGAATATATTGTTTTTTTTGAAACAGACCGCAAACATTATTTAAATTTGAAACAACTGTAACGGACATAACTAAAAAAATAAATGACACTTAAAAAAAACGGTAAATGATGGTAAATTATTTCGAACAAATGTATACAAAAGTTAAAATATATATTTCTTCAAAAAATAATGTATGTTCCTTTATTTTTAAATGGAACGGAAAACTTTTTTTATTAAACTACAAAGAGTAAACTACATAATATTCTGAGTGTACATATTTCATTCAATTGTGCAAATTTATAATGATCAGTGTAAAAATCGAGAGTTATATTTATGAAATTTTTATAATATTTTTTAATCATGCCTTTTGTGTTCGATTCATATTTATAATTTTACACATTATGGGTCATAATCACTTACATTGTATTCTATATTTTTATACAAGTTTTTACATATGTTTAATTTATTTTATTTTATGTTTTTTTTTTATTTTATAAAACTTACAACTCAATAAATATCAAAACCACAATTATTTCAGTCCAAATAATTTGCATTGTTTACATATATTTTCATTTTTACTTACAGAATATTTATAGGACAAAACAAAAGTAAATGCTACAATTAGACAAATAAGTTATTTGCCAACATTACGCTTGGATAGCTTTATATAATAAAATATGTATGTATACGGACAGACGATGTTTATACTTTAATAAAAATATATAGTCAGCATATTTTTATACCCTCCACCATATATGGTGAGGGTATATATCAGTTTGTCATTCCGTTTGTAATATGTCAAAATATAGGTTTTAAGACCTCATAAAGTATACATATTCGTGATCCTTATGCAATTTTAAGTCGATTTAGCGATGTCCGTCTGTCTGTCCGTCTGTCTGTCTGTCTGTTGAAATCACGACGCGAAGACGCAAGCGGGGGTGCCTTTTTTTTACCCAGATTATTGAACATCCTCCCGAGCAGTTTGGTATTTAAAATGAGCAAAATCGGTCAAGCGGTTCAAAAGTTATGAGTGAAAATGTGAAGGTACCTCTAAATTTTCCATACAAATTTGTACAATTTTTCTGTATCTATTTTTTTTTTTCTGTTAAGTAAGTAAAAATGTTATTAAGTCTTCTTATTGTTCGATTACATTTATTGTCTTACATACTATGTGATAACTAAGTTAACGTAAAAATGAACAATGTTAAAGTCGCTAACAGAGCAGACCACTGTAAATAACATTGCTAAAACTAAATAACAAAAGTTCGTTACATAAATTGACAAAACATATTCATATTACAGTTCATGCAAAATTTAGTATATACCTATATCATCTTCATCCCCTTTGGTGGAGGGTATTCAAAGATTCGGCACAGCCGAATTTAGCCCTTTTTTACTTGTTTTACACCATTTCGAATTTTAAATACATAAATATTTAGATTTCGATTAACTTGTACACACAGGGAAAAAAGCTTCATTATAATAATAAAAAAGTACATTCATCGAATTTTTCCAAGATATGCGAAGCAACGTGACGAAAGTAAAAATTTCAGTATAGGACTGCATTCTCTTCATAATTTTGTCCCTAATCCAATGGTATCCAAAAAAAACAAATCCGACATTGGGAAAGATAAGGTCCATTTTGTCACGTCGCTTCACCTATTATTAAACCTTTTATAAAATTTTATTTCACAAATACTTCACCATTTCATAGAAAAATGTCATCAATACTTTCTTATAGAAAAGATATTTTTCCAGTACTACTCAGTCGGAAATTTCCAATGGTAAAAGGATCAATACAGATCATTGAATTTATAATAATTATGACTTTTTGTTTAACAAGGTTTGTAGTTGGGAGGTTTGAAGTTCAAGCATAATTTTTTTGTAGTTTTAGCAAAATTTATGCCTGTGCTATAATATTTGCGAAACCAGCGGTTAGCCAGATCATTCATTTATCTTTTTAGCTTTCAAGCATTATATGGCTCGTTAGCTGATAATCTGACAACCTGGCCTCGAGTACTGACATGAACAAAAAATTACAAATAAACCTTTTGTTAAATTTATTTTGAAAAATCTAATTTTTGGTTAAGCCAACGTTTAAAAATATGCTTCCCAGTGCTTTTGCGTCGCTTTTAGAACAGTCGCTCCTTTTGTATAATAATGTCCCAAAATGGGGATTGGGAAATCACTTTTGCCACCTGTTAAAGGGGTTCAAAAAAATCTATTGGTTGCTTTTTTAGTTAGAGGGATACTCTTAAAACATGCTCTGATGGTGTCCTGTTAGTACTGGAGCAAAAATGTTTACTTATTTTGCAAGTAGAGACTCTTAACATCATGTATTCTTATTATCAATAATGTATGCCATAGCATAAAAGTATTTTTTTGACGATTTAATCGCTGTACCAAAATTGGGCAATTGGTAGCGAACAAGCAGAGGCAGTTTGGAACGCTATTAGTGATTGGAATATTGAAGATAAAATGCAGATTATCTGTTGTGATACTACATCTTCAAATACAGGTCGGTGCGTGTGTGATTTTAGAACAGAAACTGAATAGAGAAATTGTTATATTCTACGAAAGCGTATTTGAAGTGACTACAAGCCCAGATATTACATTGTTCATAAAGTTCAGAGAAATCTAGAAAAATGTCGATCCTGAGAGAATACATTCCAACACAGTGCAACTATCGTGGCTAAATGTTTAAAAAATTGACAAACTGATAGAATTTTATCGAATTGAACTAACTAAATAAATTGCCAGAGATGACTGTTGATAATAAGTAGAGCTATCAATAATTCAAGACTCGACCTCCAGGCGCTATCCACCAAACTCGATTGAAAAATATTATTGCTTAGCTCTAAACTCAGAATTTCAAGCAGCAAAAAGTCTGTTAGATGATATCCTCCATCAAGCCTTGGCTGCAGTGCACTTCAATAGTAAAAGCACTTTATCAGGATTTGGACTTTTTCAAGGCTGAGAAGACTTACGAAATAATTGACAAAACCATCTCCAAAGTTGAGTTACAGAAGTTTTGCCTGCATTTAAGGTATTTGACAGATAAAGTGTCTGCCTTATCCTTATTTGACGACGATGTGGACCTAGAAACTAAAGTAAAGAGATTGGAAATTTAACCAAAGAGAATCCATTAACCCATGGTAAACGCTACATCCCGTTGAAAGAAGAACTTTGTGGCCCAATTTACGGTAAGTTTCATAAGTAAAAATATTGGTTCTCCTTTCTTTTCATTTATTATTGTACAACGGAACATGATGATAAATGTTCCTTTTCTTTAATTTTAGAGAAAAAAAAAACGATGACTTTGTTTTAATTTAAAGCAAGTCCTTGTTTAAAAGATTTTGAGTTGAAAGTTTTCTCAAAGAGTATCCTTCTTCGAGGTCACAGAGAAAACAGATTCCGAATAGTTTGGTTACAGCAACCGAATAATTCGATTGTCAGAACTTAATGTATTCCAGATTCGATTGCAATGTATGCATTCAACTAAAATTCTGTTGATTATACACATATATCAAAGGCCATATGTTTATAATGCTTAAATAACATATTTTTATTTCAATGTAAGGCAGACGCGCCCAACAATTTTTCTATCAGATAGACGATTTCTGCTATCCGTTCTACAAATAGAACATATTGATATATTTGACATGTCAACTTATGACCGCTGATTTTGTTTCAAATTAATTTTTGGCATATATAATTTACAATAATAAAATATTTCTCATTGCTTACCATTATTGTTTTTATAAATTAAATACAGAGTTTTTTTTTGTATTTTGTTTAAATGCATTTTTTAATATATTATACTATAGTTTGTATTTTATTTTATATGTCTATCAATTACATTTATTGTTTATAGTTTTAAAATTTATGAAAAATATATTCAGAATATTCAGGGGGGTCTTACTTCACTTTTATTTTTCCTAGCAATTACTAAGTATGAGTTGTATGTCATATCAAATTTTAATTTATTGTTGCTTCACACAATGTTAAACATTTAATTGCTATAATCATCGATAAATGTATCGATTATATAACGTTTCACTTCATTTATTGAAGTACGTTTATCTGAGCACTGAAAGCGTTCTTGATGTTCGGGTAATATAAGAAGTTGTTGTAGCTCACCCTGCAAAAGAAAAGAGAATATGCGGTAAGTGAGGTTTTTTTTAAAGGTCGGATAGATTATCTGAAAGAATGCTTTAATAATAATAAATATAGTTATTTCAATGCAAATTTTATAGATAGTTAAGGTTACAGAACAACTTCGCTGCCTAAATTCTGATAAATGCATCTCGGTAATTTTGCTTATTGTACTAATTCCGCATCCTTTTTTTATTTTCTAATTTATTTCTATTCGACTACAGCTACAAAGTGTTTTTTATTTCTTTATTTAATTTAAGTCTATAGAACAGTGTGCCTTACAGGCTTATAAAATTGAATATTAAATTTAATTAATTATATAAATTTTAACAAATTATTATAAATTCTACTATATTATTGTTATTCAGACAATTGAAATCCCATAATTATCTAATCAAAGGATCATTAGGAACATAGTTGCTATGATGGCAGCTAGCATAAAATAAATGATTATGTTGTAATAAAACAATTGGCACTTTGAAACAAAAGCTCATTGCAATCAATATTTTTTCATTAATTAGATTATAATGAAACAACATTGCCTAAAACGTAGTCTTTTTTCTAAACTTGTCTTACCTAAATGGTAGAGGATAAAAAAACTCAAATGAAGCAATGCAATAAACGCTCAAATCATAGCCCCATATTCCAGCTTGGATCTCACAAATGATAATTTTTTTTTGATGAAAAGGAACGTTTGGCTGATCTTAATAACTCTGGTACTCTAACTGGAAACTATTTTTCTCGATAACAATGTTGATGCCGCTGCGAAAATGTTAGCTTAACCAAACTTGCAAGAATTCAGGCAGATCTAGTGCTGAAGCGTAAATAAAGTAAATAAAGACCTCCATTCTTATCTGCTACGCAAGTAGACGAGAAGCGAGTGTTCCAAGGTAATTAGACGTAAAAAACATTTTTACGAACAGCGTATTCATACCAAAGTTATTTCTGCTACTCGATGCAGTAAGAGCTTTTGGTCATTCGTTAAAAGAGTAAAGGATATTTCTAGTTATCTATCCCAACTTGTATTGTTAAGGTCCAAAGATTCACTAAACCGGTTGGCAAGGCTATGCTTTTAGCTGAAATGCGGTTACCCAACCCGAAATTCATTCTTGCTGGAAAGCAATCAGCCACTGCCCGATTTTGAAATAGTATTGTGTACTATGTCTGAAATATTTTACCAAGTTCTTTCAATTAAAATGATTCTCGGCGATATCAATGTAAATAAGTCAGCGGAGACGGATGTCATACCTGCACTGGTCCTGAAACAGTGCTCTTACTCATCCATTGATTAACCAGGGGGGAAGACTCCCCCATATACTGGAAGGTTGCCACTGCCCAGCCAATTCTTAAATTGCAATATGCTCTGCGCTCTCAAATGTAATAGAGAGTACGATTAGTTACAATATTCCCATGTAAAAATCGAAATGTATATGAGCATACATGATCATACATTGTTCAATATATGACCATACATGATCTCATATATGATCATATATCTTCGGATCTGAAATTTGAGGGTATATGGACGTATATGATCATATACGAGCATACATGAATAATATATGAGCATGTATGATAATATATGCACATATATCACCATATACCCTCAAATTTCGGATCCGAAAATATATGATCATATATGAGATCATGTATGGACGTATATGACCATGTATGATCATATAAAAGCCCATGTATGATCATGTATGTTCATATAAATTTCGATTTTTACATGGGTTGTTAAATATAAAAATTCCAATTTACTTCTTAACGATCGGCAGTATTGCTTTCATAAAAGTCGTTTTACGGGAGACCTGTTAGCGCTTCATTCGGAACGTTGGAGGTGATCCATTAAAAAATTTGACCAAAGCAAAGTGGTTACTTTAGATAGATCTAAGGCATTCGATCGTGTGTGCTACGATGTACTTATTTCCAACCTTATTGCTTTTAGTGTCGGTAATCACATCGCTCGATTTATTTCAATCTTTCTAAAAGATCACACTATACGTATTGTTATATATGGAGTCTGGGGTGACGCAAGGTTCTGTTCTTTTTCCCTTTACAATTGTAGGCATAAAACAGATTATGAATGACACACTCAATCAAGACCTTTTGCCAACCTTTGAGTGGGGTTGTGCGATTAGGATCGCACTGTTTTTGTCCTATAGAACTGTGAATCCAACATTGTCATCTGTATATGTGGTGGTGTTTATATTAAGGAGTCGGATACACTTAAAAATTTTGTGTGATGTACGCTGTAATAAGCATGTTTTTCAAGTGTCAAAAGAAGCCTTGGTTTCATAAATCGCTGTACGAACCACTTCACCCCATTTGATCTCCTTACTATTAATACCACTTATATCCAACCAAATATGGAATACAACTCCCATATATGGGCAAAAGTTTCCAAATCTATTGTGCAGACCTTTGGGTCGTGTTTAAAGGAGAGCATTGGTGCTTATAAGTGACAAATGGGTGTCCGGCTCAATTGACTTATTGAAGCATCGTCGGAATGGGTGCAAGCGAACTTTCCGTATGTGGAATAAATTCTCAACAGAGGTCTTCCCGAGGAATTACAATGTATATAGATAAATTCAATTGTAATGTCAACTAACATCATTAACTCTTTTCGGCCTCTAATAATCTATTTTCCATTCATATAGATCAAAATATATTAATAGAATTGCAACCAAGTTCTTTAAATTGCTCAAAGATTTACTAATTCAAAACAAAATGAATTTCAGAAAAAATTAGATTCAGAAACACAAGATGAAAATCAACAGTGTACTTGTGCGTATTGTCAAGCTGATTGTGAGAGAAATGTAAAATTTTAAATTTTCGAGGGTACTTATAGTTGGGTAACCGCATTTCAAGTTGGTCTTCATAGTGTAATTTTCTTCTAGAATTTTTCCTGAGCATATTATAGGTAGGACTGAGCATATTATAAAAAAACAATCGTCGTTTAGTTTGAAACAAGTATTTTTTTTTTGTTTTAGATATAAACCGAAAACTTGAATTATTTGTTGTTTATATATTTTACGAGATGTGGTGGCTGTTGGAAATATTTTGAACAAATTTGAAAAGTAGAAAAAAAATACTTGCTTCATTATTAATAAAGTATGTCGTGGTGGACCAAAATTGCTCTATATTTTCCAAAATATGCTTAGCATTATCAAGCTTTTGAGACCTTTTTTGTCAAAAATTGGAGAATAATCGCGGATAGTGAAATACTTATACTTATCATTAGATTTACCAACACGTAATATCTTCCGATTACGGCACACCCTAATAATCAGTGTATCAACTGTTTTATATAGCTTTATTAAAAAAAAAACAGTATTATTGTTTACTTACATTAAAACCTCTACCAATTTCAACATCCGCTTCAACAGGCAATGAAAATAAACGTTTCGAAACAACAAAACTATTTGTCCAGGAACAATCAACATAAATTGATATGAAATCACCATTTTGTATGCTGTATCAAAAGGAAAAATGTGATAAAGAGATTATTAAACAAATAATGTAAGTATTTTTAAAGAAAGCAATTATTAGAATACATAAAAGTTTACAATAAAAGAAAATGAAAAAATATTTCGAACTAATAAAAATGTAAATTTAAGTGGTTTCAATATGCAAGCATACAAACTACTGATTTTAAATAATAAAATATATCTACACACATAATCACAAGTTTAAGTAGAAAAAATCAAAATTATCTTTTAAAGCCATTATAATAGTAGCAGTGTATTAAGGGTATACCTATTCGAGCTATGGACCTTTCACTTTTTTAAACCTTGGATATATAGAGATGAGTATGGTGAAATCAATTGCACTTTTTTCTAACTCCTTAATATATACTGCGGCTATTTTTCAAAATTCTTACCAAAAAAGTACCTTGAAACCATTTTACAAATTTTATATACTTCACCATTATTCAGCTAATATAACAATAATATATTTTTTAAATGCAGGTCACTCAAAATTATAAAATAGTAGACAAATATACTAGATTCGACCAATTTTTTGTTGAAATTGTATTTTCAGCAAAAATTTTAGTTATATGTTTTCACTAGTAAACTAAGTTTGAACTGATTTTTTCCTTTTTTTTTTTTGCTAACAAAATAGTGCTGATCAAAGCATTTATAGTGAGGACACAGCTTTTTTACATGTAGTACAGGCAAAACCTAACACTAACAAGTAAAAAAGGGCTGAATTCGGCTGTGCCGAATCTTTGAATACCCTCCACCAATATCCTAAAAAGATGTTCTCTACTGTTTTTGATACAAATAATATAAGAAAACTTTTGAAGTAAAATTATGTAGGTGAAAAAATTTTTTGAGGTGAAAAACTTTTTTAGATGTGAGAAGAACTTTTTTGGAAGAAAAAAAATTTATAGGTGAAAAAAAATTTTTGAGGTGAAACATTTTTTGTTGTGAAAAAAAATTTTAGTGGTGAAAAAATGTTTGAGGTGAATACAAAATATTTACTGCTAAGTGACTGGTGAAAAAATATGAGAAAATATGTTATGTACCAGTCGCTACTATGAAATTGTACTAAATTTGTATGGGCAACTTAGAGGTACCTTTACACTTTCACTAGTTTTTTTAACCATGGACTTCACAAAAAAAAAAACACTTCAAAGCATATTTTTTGTTAAATACTTATATAAATACTCTGATGCGCCACGCATTGATAAATAGTTGAAACGAATATTCTTTCTTTTAAAAATTGAAGTGTGTTTGTCTAATGGAGAGAATACAGCAAAGAAATTAATTTGTTAAAGAAAGGACATGAGTTGTAACTATTTGTCAATAGATGGCCCATCAAAAGGTGCATTCTCTCCATTAGGCATATTTTGCTGCAGAGATAGTCTCCATTAGCCATATGAATTTTCTATTTTCTTCGTAACATAAATGAATATTTGCCAAAAACTAAAAAAACATTTTATGGAATGAATCGAAAAACCAACAAAGCTTAACAGAAAAACCCAATCAGGTTTACTAAATCTCCTATAGTAGCCAAAGAATTGGAGATATTTTAAATGGAAAATCCTAAGAAAATGCGTCGGAAAATATTATGAAAATTTCATAAAACGATTTTTAAATAGTTACGTCTATAAAAATGCCGATGTTCTACCCTTCTGTAGGTACGCCATGTCGTTGCAAGCCAGATTTGTTGAGAAACTTGAGCTACACGATAATTTCCTTGTCAGCCAAATATACGAAAACGAGAAAAACACCATCAATGGACGTATTAACGACAATCCAGCTCCTCTGGACCCTTCCTCATTCTATATGAGCCCAGCCTCCAGCAATCATAGGGGCTGAATATGATATACGTATATACTAAATTTTGGATGAACTGTAATATGAATATGTTTTGGCAATTTATGTCACAGAACTTTTGTTATTTAGTTTTAGTAATGTTATTTACAGAGGTCTGCTCTGTTAGCGACTTTAACAATGTTGCTTTTTACGTTAATTTAGTTTTTACAGTAACGCACACATAGCTCTAAGAATGTTATTATTCTCATAGTATGTAAGACAATAAATGTAATCGAACAAGAAGAAGACTTAATAACATTTTTACTTACTTAACAGAAAATAAAAATAGATACAGAAAAATTATACCAATTTGTATGGAAAATTTAGAGGTACCTTCACATTTTCACTCATAACTTTTGAACCAAACTGCTCGGGAGGATGTTCAATAATCTGGGTAAAAATAGGCACCCCCGCTTGCGTTTTCGTCGTGATCGCCATTTCAACAGACAGACAGACGGACATCGCTAAATCGACTTAAAATTGCATAAGGATTACGAATATATATACTTTATGGGGTCTTAAACCTATATTTCGACATGTTACAAACGGAATGACAAACTGATATATACCCTCACCACCATATATGGGTATAAAAATACAACTTTTCCATGACATAAAAAATACAATTGTGTAAGACTTTTGCATACAACATAACACAAAGAGATGCCAAAAATTTGTGTTTCTAGAAAATGTGAATTATGATTTAAATTATAGACAAAATAAATATTTTAAATTTAATAAAGATATTGTTTACATGGGTATTTATAAACAAAATATTAATAAATAGTGATCCTTTACAAAACTTAGCAAAAAAAGAAAGTGTAACATGTAAGTAATTAAAATAATTTGGTTCTATTTCATTTACAATTATTTTAAAATTTTTTAAGATTTCCAATTAAATCCTGTCGGCAATGCCGAAGACTGGATATTTTTGTATTTTACCAAGTTTTGATATATATTTTTTTAGAATCACAAAAAAGAAAAAACAATTTCTAGATCTAAATTTTCAATTTTCTTTTGTTTGTAGTTTTTTCAATGTACTAATATTAAGAAAAAAATTTTATTGGTTTTAGCATTGATTTTTTTTATTAACAATCGACTAAGTGTTAGCACAACTTTTTCAGAACCTACTATTTTCTTTTTTGCTAAAAATCAGAGCGCTGATTTTCACCCACTTAATTTTGCTGACATTAGCAATTTTGCTGGGTCAGCAACATTTTTTTACGGACTTTACTGACGCTTAAGAACATCAAAATATTTTGATTTACAAGATTTTTTATACAAAATATCGAGAGATATGTGTATATTATTCAGCTTAAGTGGAAAGATATTGAACAGATCTTATATTTTGCTTTGTCTTTTTTGTGGTGTACCATGGCGTATACTTAATATTATAATGCATATACAAAAGCGTATATAACTCATACGCTACGGAGGTTAGTTTATGAATAGCAATTCATATATTTATAGCCAAATGCATAGTCGTTTTGTGTATTTTTACAACAGCATTATAAAATAAATAAACATGTAATACAACAAGAAAAATATTGAATTAGGTACAGATAGTACACTGATTTTATTTTAAAATGCTTTATTTATTTTTTTCGGGTATTGAAAATTCTGGCATTAAATATATTTTCATGGTCCGCTGAACTTATCTAATAAAAACTTTACAATGTGTTTCAAAAAAAAAAAATTCTCTGCAATATGGAGGCACAAAATATATTTCTCTGCGTCAAAGGATAAAAAGAATTGTAGGTCAAAGTTTGGAAGGTGGAATTGATGGAGCCTAAATACTTTAAACAATTTTAATAGAACTCTGTGCAAAAAAAAAAATTTGTAAAATAGTGTAATCCATGTGACTTCCTGCATGTTGCATTGCAATAAGCACCATCCTATTGTACAAAAGATATTAAAACATACTCACCTTATAGCCACTTGATGCCAATGATAATCATATAAATTAAATTTAATGGGTAACATTTCGGTGGTTTTATCTCGTTCTAGATATAAACGTAAACCATCTTTATATGATTCCAAATAGAGATTATGTGTGGCATTGCGTATGGAAAATATTGTCGCTGTTGTATAACTATCATTCTGTTTTTGGTAAATGATAAGAGCCAAAGGCAACAACAGATATACACCAAAAGGAATGAAAAGTAATAAAATAAAAAATTATTAAATAAAAAATAAAAAAGATAAAGGATAACGGATTATTGTGCCTGTAGTTAAAGAATATACCACAATATAGTTTGCAATAAATTCCCTACTTACCTTAACTCTTATGGTTAACATTATAGTAAAATTTAATGAATTACGCCAGTTTTGTATGTAACCCATATTACTGGGTGTTGTAAACGAATTGATATTTTGATTGTTTGTATCTGCTAAGGTTGTAGAGATACCGCTGGCACCCCCAAATTCGTTAGTCATTGTAGAAGATGTTACACTAGCTGCAGCGCCAGTTATTGATGATGATGATGATAGAGCAGTATTTGAATCCATAATCATAGTTTGTGTGGAGGCAGTATTTGTTTCATCATTTGTGGAATATTTTCGATAAAATTTTAATAAGTCATTAATATCATCTGGAAAAGTTAAAAATAAATCATTTTTAAATTAGTTAAAAATATTGTGATGCTTCAAATAAATAATTAGTTAATAAAACAAAAAGTAATAAAATAATAATGAATAATGAATAATGAATAACCTATTGTTACATTTGAACATCCAAAACTGCACAATGGTTTGGTAACTTTTAGAATCCACAAATGGATAATGGATACCTTTTAAAATTCACAAATAAATGAATAATTGATTGCTATTGAAAACTCACGATTATATAATGTTGATTTCCTTAGAACAGGATGGATAAAATTTTTTTTTAAATTTTTAAAAACTAACAATTGTATGTTGTTTTGGTACTTTTGACACTTATGTTTGAATACCTTTAAAAATCCATGATTTGATAATATTTCGGTACTTTTTAAAACTTATGATTTGGTAATATTTAAGTCCGTTTAAATCCGATTATTTAAGTAAACTTAGCTTTTGTTAATATATCTTTAGAACTTTAGAAAATGACGACTTGAAAATATTTTTTGACACCAACGATAAGCAGTATTTTGGCAGCCTTAGAACTCCGAAATTAGATAATATTGTGATACCTTTAAGAAAGATTTTATTTTCTTTGTACCTTTAAAGACCTATAAATACATATGATTCCTAGTTAGGTTTAAGGGGAGTCAGCAATATGGCGTTTCATACTCAGCCATAAGGCCCATTTCGTTTTCCTTAGGAGACTCCATATGGAAAAAAAACACGACACGATAAATTTAAAGTAATGCAGATTCCTCAAAAAATCTCCACAAAACACAGGTCATTTAAAACCTGTTTTCCAGATAACTGAGTCACTACTTCTTTACCCTCAGAAACTAGCAAAGAAGATATTTTCTGAGAATTATTTTTGTTCTACCTGGATTTGGCAACGGCAATAAGGTTTGGGCTATCTAACAATGTTCTTTACCACGACGATCAGCTCCACCAGAGAAATCAGGACATCCATCTGTATCGTGCACCGACTGACTTCTATTGTAGGCTTTCCTCACACATTTCCCATTACCCCAACGAGTCAGCTTGACTTAATTTCGAATATTCCATACAGATTGCCACGCATGTTAACCTTATTCTATTGAACGCCAATAGAATTTTGATTTAATAATAATAATTGAATCCCAAGGCTTTTTAAGAAGTAAGATGAAGAATCGATCTATGTCCCATATTGTCTGCATGGCTTTGTTAGATGCCTGACAAACGCCAAAATCATTTGGAAGTCGAATAGAGATCCGACTCTCCAGGTCCTCTGCATTAAATCCTGGCACTATTCCCGTTGGTAAAGACCGACAATTTCAGCGCCAACGGCCCAGTAATCCCTGGTAGGTACAAACACCGAAAAAGTTTTTCGAAGTTTGCGATCGGTCAAATGTTGTTCGTATAACGATTCTGTTGCGCACCATAAATCTTACCACAGTCTAAGAGTTGATTTCGTCACCATGCCTCTGAGCATCAGCTTCAAGCTCACCTGGAGGTCGGAGATACTTTGTTTTTACCATCTTTCAATAAACAAGCATTCCATTTCGGGTCAGTATGGGTCTTATAATCGCCATAAATATCCATGTATAATATAGACCCCACTTCCTCCCAAGTCAAAAATTTTGAGTCCAAAATCAAACCCAGGTACTTTCCTATTCTTTAAAATGAAATACTCACTTAATTTAGATAAGGAAGATCAGCGTGCAGGAACCCAGCGTGCATTTTAAAGTTCACTTTTGTATATGTATATTGTTCACAAGCGCTAATTCCTAAGATTAATGAAATTTCCAATTGATCACTATTATAACGTCGTCAGAGTATAAACGATTTAATTGATTACAATATTTCACAGAATAGGAGAAATGTTCCCCTTTTTACCATATTCTGTGCCCTCGATTATCGCCTTAAGAGTATCTTCGAATCAGTGCGTCTACAGCAATAATGATCGATTTTGTATTAACATGTCCAGAAAGGATGCAAGTAGACAATGTCATGAAGAGAATTTTCAAGTGTGCCAACAATCTCACTCAATATTCTGCTGAAATTGCCCGCTGAGACGTGTATTCTAATTAAAAGGATGTTTTAACAATTAATGTAATTTTTATTTGTTCTTCCTAGCGATATTTTAAAATAACAAAACACCAGATCCAGCTTTGGGTTGGTTCGGGGCATTGTAAAATCTTTAAATTTAGAAAAATTACTACAATTTAATAGCTCTTTCGTCGCTTTTTCGTTCTTAAGTATAAAATCGCTGAATGAATCGTTACAATTTGTATTATAGAAGTGGAGACCTAAATGATAGACTAACATTGTGCAACTGCCTTGGCCAGAAAGACAAAATATTGACTTATAAAATTATTAGACCCCTCAAAAACACGAAAAACCTTGGAAACTGCCGAGCAGATATTCACGTATCGTATCATATCAGAATCTATAATATCTGAGCAAACAGACAGCATATAGTCCAGAGCCACGTATCGCTAAAGAAGAAATAGGGATTGAAGCTTTTAAAATATTTTCTTTGTTTTATTCCTGATCTCGGTAATATTAATTACACTGTATTAAATCAAAATATAGAAAACATCTGTTGACATTAGATTTACTATCTTTATGGTGTTACAGACCAATTGCTGTTTATACAAAACAATGTTAACCAAAAAATTTAAGATAATTAGGGCCAATCAACAACAATCATGGTTTACCCCGGATATTAAATTTTTAATAGATACGCGTATTGCAGCATATCGTACGGGGTCTGTTCAGTGGAAAAGGTCAATTTTAATTTTTCTCAAAAAATATTTATGTATTCATCAATTTCTAATTTCTCTCCTTCAAAGTATTTCTCCTTAGTTATAATACACTTGTGCCAGCGTTTTTTCCAGTCCTCGAAGCAGTTCTGATATGCGCTTTTTGGTATGGCCTTGAGCTCTCTCGGCAATTCGTTTTGTAATCTATTATTTTTTTATTATTATTCTTTGTATCTTAAAAGTACTAAGTTATAACTTTGTTTTCTTTTTTTAATATATAGGGTGATTCAATCACAATTAATGTTATTCACGAGCCGAAATTCACGAGCGTATTTCTTGGCTCATTTCAAGTCAAATATGTCCATTACGACCTTCCCCGAAAATGCAAGTGCGCGAAATGGCAGCGGTTTGAAAATTTTCGGATTGGTGGTCGGAGGGTAGTAGGGTGGTCGGATTTTTTTGTGTTTGGGCTTGTCGGAAAGGTCTTTGGGAGACCTCTTAGAACCAATGAAGAAAAAATTGGACAAAAATCGTAAGAACGTGCACATAACCTTAATTTTCCCAGAGATCTTACCATTCCAATGTTGTAACCATTTGACTGAAATGACCCTTCTCGTAGGAATTTTCAGAAATACCGTCTGATATCTACACCGTAGGAGGAATCAATATACTATATTTCAACTTCTTAGTTCCAGAGCTTTAGGCAGGCCGCCTGATGGGAGAATTTTTCGCCGTATGATTTTCTAGAAATCTCGTATTTGATGATGTAAATACTAAAGGAGAAATTTTCATACCACAGACCCCATTTCCCCCCATTTTTACCGCCTCCTTAGCGAAATCTCTAAAATTTACCCTATCATGAGTTAGCTCATACATCAGGGAAAGCATATTATAAATTTCAGGTTTCTAGCCAATTCTGTTTGACCCTTCCCGTATGAATTGCCCCAAATCTTGTCTTCCTAGCTCCAAAGGTTTCGGCAAGACGTAAAAAGGGAGAATTTTACCAAGTTTTACAAGAGCGTTGCGGTGTAATGGTTGGTGTGGACTGTTACACAATACATTGCGGGCTTGATTCCCAGCGATGGCAACATCAATTTAGAAATATATTATGTATGAGTTTTCTTACCTCATACATATCGCAACGTCCCACAGTGGGGTGAAACATATGCAAAACGAGAATTCATTCAGGGAAGCCTGTAATTTATGACACAAAAATTTTTTTTTGTTTTGAAACTGCTGTTTGTGGTAAATTTAAATTATGTAGTTTTTTATCATAATGTTTTTGCTTGAAATTAAAGGATCTGAAACCGATTGTATTCATTCGATTTTTCACGACTACATTTACGATCATATTGTTCTCTAAATTTTTTTAAGTCTTTATTACGAGCTTCTTGTGCCTTCTCAGAAAGTTGGCCTATTGGCAATGGAGCATGGGATACTGTTCATGAATCAAGAATTCAATCAAGAAAGAGGTATATAAAGCCATGGGTAAAGTTTTACGAAATGATTTGCGATTTTATGGCTAAAGTCGCGAAATTTTTTGATATGAATTTGGTGACTAATGCAATCTTTCTATTAATTTTACATCAATTTTTATAATTTTTTCAGAAACATCTGCATTTCGCAAAAACCGCCTGGCAGTGTTACCATCATTGGAATTTCCAAAACCTGGTTTTGGTTGGTCAACGACAAGTCCAGTTCTTTTTGAATGCGTGATTTTGTATTAGAAACAATTTTTTATCATCTGCCATTTTTTTACAGTCATTTTATACGACAAATGTAGCAGACACTCAAAAAATCTGACCATCCATGAAGAATGAATAAAACAAACTTTAAATTATCCACATTCACTTTTTTCGCGATCATTTTATCAACTTAGTTAAACACTTTGCTTGTTGCACTGTATGTTACAATAACAATAACTAAAATAATCACTTAAACGAAACAAAACAAAAACAAATTTAAGTTAATGTGTTTTTACACAATATCAAATATTTTCAAATGGGGCAAAAACGGGCAAGGTTTTTTTTTTGATTATGTAAGCTGAAATACCATATTTTAAGAACATATACAAAATTATGCCCTAGTATTGTCGCAAATATTTTGATAATCAACATTTCTTTAAAAAAAACTAATTTTTTTGATCAATTTTAAAAAAAGTTTAAAAATATATTCGGAATATTTTTCTTTACAAAAATTTAAAATAACTAGAATATGGCAGCACCGTCTGGAAGCTGCATACTGGCAACTTTGAGAATGTTCTTTTACAGTTTGACATAAGAAATATTAGTTATGGTGAAGGGTTGCCATTTAATTGTTTTGCATTTCAGGGCTAACATATGGGGATTTGTGTTTCTACGAGTAAATGGAATTTCTGTAACAATATCTTGATTTTCACTTTTTAACAAATATTGCCAAATTAGCAAATATAATTCAACTTTGGGAGCGTATAACAAAAATGTAAACAACATAGATCCATAATTTTTACAGTTATTGGTGTTGAATTTCATCTACTTTTATATGTTACCAAATACTTATGTGAAAAACTAATTTCATTTTTTGAATTAATCCTCGTTTTTGGTACATCCTCCTTCCGTGTTCCCATAGCATTTAACCCCACCGAAGTAAAATAACATAACAGGGTTACGAATTAAGAAAAGCTTCAACAATTTTACCAACTTTCGATAAGATGGTGGGAGTTTTTATTATCTCACGCAATTAAAGTGTACGGCAACTTAATCTTTCATCACCTTTCATATCTCCTCTATACGCTTTCTAAAGCAACACATTAATTAGTAGGAAGAATTTAAAAAAAAATCAATTTCCTAGCTCCATATGCTGGGCGATGTTGAGAGAGTAAATAACATATAATATATAGAAATTATTATATAAAAACTTGTTTATTCCTGGGTCAAGCTTTAAAAGGAAAGGTTATTAGCTGGGAAAGACGATTTGGTGGAAATTTATTGAATTTGAATTTGTTAATAGGTCTGAAAAAGTTTTTTTGTAGGGTTATCGACTGAACGTATTTTATAAGTCCTTTAATATGAAGATATAATAGGATAACTGTTTGTCTCCATTTTCAACTTTTTTGTTTACAATGGAATAAAAAGTAAAAATATTTTATATTAAAATTTTGCTTAATCCTGACCGTAGTTGTTAGTGGACAATATATACTGATAATTAAAAATTTTCATTATTATCCAAATATTTTTTAAAATTCAAATAAATTTTTTAAAACACAATACGTCAGGATTATTTTAACACAAAACCAACTTTTTTAGCAACCGAATGTGTCAGCAAAATTATAAGTACATATACGTATATTTAACTTACCACTACATTCGAAACTGTTGCAATTCCTCTGCTCTATGTTGTAACCCTCACAGAACATGGTTGAATATAATTTTGCTGATTTATGTTTTCTATATTTGTTTTTTTGTTTTCTGAATTTTTTTACATCATTTTTGTCTTTTAGTGATGTGGACGTAGATGACGAAGATGCAGAGGGATATGTATTAAATGATTTTGCATTGTTAACTGTCATTGTTGTTGTCGTTCTTTCACTAAATGTATCATTGAAATGACCCTCAAATATGCGCATAACTTCAGGCTCTTCTGTTGTAGAATTTTCTAGTTTAATCTCTGATTTTGCTGTTGTCACAAAATGCAACATGTTGCCTGTTATTAACGTATCCGAGTCCAGCAACACATTGTCATTGCCAGAGTGATGATAATTAACTTCCGTAGGAGTTGTTGTTGTTGTTGTTATATTTTTTGCCAGTTGATATTTACTATCCACAACTTCCGTTTTTTCAACGCTTTCATTTACGATGCCACTAACACTATCGTCGTCATCTGTTACATTCACATCATCATCGTCATCATCAATTGTATTTTGTTGCTCACTTATTTCATCATCAACAATCATTGTGTCATTATCATCATCCACTTCTACCTCAGCATCGACTTCATCATCCACATTATTGAAATTCATGTTCAAATTAACCATTGGATTATCCAATAGACAACGTCGAAATCGCTGTTGTACACCTTTACCACATGCCACACTGCACACTGTAAAATCACTCCAATCATCCCAACCTGAAAGTGGTTAAATGATACATAGACACAGGGATAAACATATAGAACAACATGAATAAAAGGTAGTTAGTTTATATTCAATAAGGTTTTATCGTAAAATAATGTAGTAATTTTATTAATTACATGAAAAAGCTATTAAAAAGTTTTGTAATGACATGAAATCTAAGTGGTTTAAATTAACTAGAAATTTTTCTAAATGATTAAGCTTATACAATTGCTATAATCTTAACAATAATGGGATATAAAAGCACCTAAATATTTTTCGCCATTGTTAATAAATATTTGTAGGCAGACATATAAAATAAGATTAAAGCATTGATTTTTTATATAAATGCCGCTGTCTTGGTATTAGAATTTATTTGAAAAAACATTTTGTATGATTTGTAAGAAGCCCATTTATTTTTACATTATTGTTTAGACGTTCAAATAACTTTATACAATTTTTCTAATTGTCTTTTTCAATGTGTCATATTCAAAAACCTACATTTTCTTAAAACTTTCTGAATTGCCCTCGCAGTTTAGTATTTAACAGAAGAGGGTGAATATCATTACATATGATAAAGCGTTAACTATGCCAATGCACTTTAGTCTGGATAAAAAATGTAGTCAATTGTCATTTAATGCAGAAACTTAAAAAAAAAAAACTTAATTTCGAACATATTTCATTATTTATTTATTATAGCAGAAAAAATAAAATTACGGGTAAAAACTTTAGAAACACAAAATCATCAAGATAAAAGAAAATAAAACTAATTTAAAATGAAATGTAAAGCTATATAAATGATATTAATACTGCAGGGTTTAGTTAGAAAATTATATTTAAAAAAAATATTTCTCACTTTAAATCTAGTTTAATTTAAAGAAATTATTTTCACTGACGTTGTAACGATAGATGTCGCGTCGCTCGTTTTTGTCTACACACATTGTTATTATACCGGCGGCAACTACAATTAGCTGCCATTAGGGGTATATGAAGAGCAACATCGAACAAATCTGGGTCAGTCGCCAGCTGCCGTGAACGAGGTATTTTTACTACTAAACATTAAATTCCAATTCTGCGAGCATCCTTTGAAAATCTGTAAGTATCCTGCGAACATCCTTGAAGGTTCTGCGAACATTCTTGAAGGTCCTGCTGATATCCTTGAAGGTCCTGCTGATATCCATGAAGGTCCTGCGGATATTCTTGAAGGCCCTATAAACACCCTGAAAGGTCCTGTAAACAACCTTGAAGGTCCTGCGAATATTCTTGGAGGTCCTGCTGAATCAAATAAATTTCTGTGACGATCCCTACCCCCGCGAGCTTACCCCAGCTAACGGAGGAAATCTCGTCGTTACAACGTAAATCAAATTTATAATTAAGCCACAAAATATTATTGGTTTTAAAAATGGTGTTAATTCTGAAAACGTATATGTATGTTCATGCACTCAAAAAAAAATGAACTAGAATTTAGAAAAATTAACTTATTTGGAGTAAAAATTTAAATGAAAACGGCGTAAAAATTTAATAAAATATTTCTTGAAATCAGGAAACAAATTTTACTTAAAATTTGGTCAAAATTTCTAAATTATAGAAAATTTTTACTACTGAGAACTAAATTTTTATTAGAAAACAGTAAAATTTCCTCCTAATTAGTTTATACATCATCTAAAAGTTTACTGTTAGCTAGGAAATGTCTCCTTGGTTTTAGGAAAACTTTTATTTTATTTAAGTTCATTAGATAATTAATTTTACTAAAAACTAGGACTTAACTCCCTAACATAAAACGAAGAAAATATTTTCTAACATCAAGTTAAATAGCACTTCTTTTAAGTGAAAATTAAATATGATACAAATTTTCTAATAAATATGAAACTGTTAAAACTTGTAAAGGTAATATATTTTACCGTATATTGTGTAAGTATTTTCCCACTTTCGGAGGACTTCCGCTTGGTGGGGACACTGCTCTTAACCGTTAATCGAGCTTTGTATCAAAAATGATACATTTCGTTTTTTATGTCAGCATAACTTTATTTCAAAAAATGTTGAATGCCACATTTATTGAGACTTTGTTAACATTGTTATTGTCGTTATTTTAAGCAACATTTTCAAAAAATATTCTAAGTAGGCTATGAGAAATTGAAAAAATTCATAATTCAGGCTATGTATCATTTTTGATACATACGGCATTTCAATTGTGTCTCTACTGTTGTGCGTGTAATTCGAAACGAAGTTTACTGATTTTTGCAACATTTTTTCTTGTTATTTCGTTGCGCGATATAATTAATTGAAAATTTAAACCTAAAAATAATTTAACGAAAAGTGTACTATGTCTTATCCGCGGTATTTGACCTTGGAAGAACTTGTGAATGAAGTGATGGATGAGAGTGAAGAGGATCGAGATGTTTCTGATCATGAAGTTTCTGATTGTGAAGAAGAAGAGGAAAGCAGCTCGTGCTCAGATAATGAGGACAGTACTAGCAATAGCACACAAGGTGACCCGTTGTTTATTGCCAAAGATGGCACTACTTGGCGTAGCAATCCTTACCCCATTGGTCGGCTGGGAAGTGAAAATATTATCAATTTGCGCCCAGGTTACTAGTGATTGTTTATTGAAATGTCGTAGAATTAAGATTATTGTCTAATAGGTGTTACAAGATTTGCATCAAGCCGCGTAAATAGCATTAGAGAATCATTCTTACTACTTTTCTCACCACAACTAACGAAAATTATAATTGATAACTCCAACAAATACGGAAAGCATTTACATGGTACCAATCATATTGAAATTGATGAGGAATTACTTCATGCTTATTTGGCAGTATTATTATTGGCCGGAGTGTACAAGTAAGTAGCACTACAGACAAAATTTTCGAAAAATATATGTATATTTTTACGCTTGCCAAATCTAAAAATGAGACTTTGCATGATTTGTTCGGTGAATATTACGGACGGCCAATATTTCGGTCAATCATGTCTGAAAGAACATTTTTATATATCCACAAAATCATTAGCTTTGATGATGTGCTAACAAGACGTGCCCAGAGAAGTAATGACAAATTCGCTCCTATTAGAAACCTCTGGGATAAATGGTCTGAAACACTTTCAACTTTCTATAATCTTAACGACTGTGTCACTGTTGATGAACAATTACTGGGATTTCATGGTCGTTGTAAATTTCGTCAATATATTCCATCGAAACCGGAGAGATATGGTTTGAAGTTTTGGCTGCTTGTTGATGCACGTAGTTGCTATGTATGGAAAATACAGCCATATTTGGGCAAAGATGTATCCGGAAATCCAGAGCGGAATCAGGGAGAACGGGTTGTTCTTGATTTAGTCGATGGACTAAAAGGGCATAATGTCACCATGGATAACTTTTTTTCATCTCACGGCTTTGGTCAAAAACTTTTACAACGAAATATGACAATGGTAAGAACCATGCGTAAAAATAAAAGATCAATTCCTCCAAAGCCGTTAGAATGCAAGAAAATTCCACGGTACGAATCAACTTTCGCCTTTACCCCTGAAACCACTCTCGTTTCATACATAAGTCACAAAGACAAATGCACAATTGTTATGAGCACAATGCATCACGAACCTAATGTTGCGGAAGGTTTGAAAAAGTTACCAGAAATAATTTCCTTTTATAATTCTACAAAAGGAGGAGTTGATACTGTTGACAAAATGCTGAGTTGCTATAGTTGCAAACGTAAAAATAATCGATGGACTATGGCTGTATTTTCCAACATTATCGACATATCTGCATTAAATGCTCATATAATATACAATGAAATCGATCCCAATTGGATGCAAACTAGAAAACACACAAAACGTTAATGTTGCCTTCATGAGCTGGCAATATCATTGGCAACGCCCTATATGGAAAAACGGAAAAAACGTACCAGAAATGAACTATCTTTGGCATTTCTTTCAAAATTATCTAAAAAACAGAAAAAAAACAGGCCCATCTAAAAAACAGAAAGCCGATAAGTCTCCGAAAAAGAACCGTGCTAGATGTCAAAAATGCTACCATTTGGGAGAAAACAAGAATAAATGGACATCGTCATTCTGTTTCTTATGTAAAAAGCCATGCTGTAATGAAAAACATGCCAAAAATATTTGTATAGATTGCATAAACAGCACTTAGAAATGTAAGAACTTATCAACATAAATAAATATATTAAAACTTTTGAAAAAATTGTCTTAATAAGTCCACTATTTCACTGAACTGTAGTATGTATCAAAAATGATACATAGCCTGAATTATGAAGTTTTTTTAAAGCTTGATCTACGGTTAACAAGCTTTTTGCAATACATTTTCGTCTCTAGATATAATTGAATTATACTAAACTTATGTATAGGGTCCGCCAAATAACTTTTTTTTTTGAAAATGCTATAAAAAAAACTACTGAATATATTCTCAAATTTCTTTTTTTATTTGAAAGTAAAATCCTTCCGGTTAATAATGGAAAAATTTCATTCAAATGGCTGCCTCGGCTGGTCATGCAGTAGCTTACACGATCGGTCCAATTTTTAAGCACATTATCGATTGTGTGCAGCTGTGTTTCACCAATGGCTTCACGAATATTGTCCTTTAAAGCGTCAATTGTCTCTGGCTTGTCAGCGTAACATTTATCTTTGACGGCACCCCACAAATAATAGTCCAACAGTGTCAAATCGCAGCTCCGAGGTAGCCAAACGACATCAGCTCTGCGACTGATAATGCGATCTTCAAAAACAGGGCGCAAAACATCGAGAGTAACTTCGGCTTTGTGGCACGTAGCGCCGTCCTGTTAAAACCATTATTATTATTATTATTATTATTATTATTATTATTATTATTATTATTATTATTATTATTATTATTATTATTATTATTATTATTATTATTATTATTATTATTATTATTATTATTATTATTATTATTATTATTATTATTATTATTATTATTATTATTATTATTATTATTATTATTATTATTATTATTATTATTATTAACCGGAAGGATTGTACTTTCAAAAAAAAAAGAAATTTTAGAAAATATTCAGTAGTTTTTTTTTATAGCATTTTCAAAAAAAAAAGTTATTTGGCGGCCCCTATATTTAAAAAATAAATTTAATTTCATTAGCAAAAAGGTAAACAATTTAAAAATCCTTAAACGTAATAATTTGTGACAAAGTCAAATCCTTTTCGTAGTTAATAAACGGTTCTGCTTGAGAACATTACAAAAAGCGACACCGTAAGTGACACACGGCATCTATGGCTAAGGAACACTGGGGGTCCTTTGTCTTTTTAAATTAACTAATTTAAGGAAATTGTTGCAAAAATACAAAATATCACAGTTACATTTTTTGTTATTATTGGAAAATGGAAAATGTCATAAGTTTATTTTATGACATTTTTAGCTTAAACTTTAATTGACATATACATATTTTAACTTATTTAATTATTAAGTTTAATAGACGCAAATGTGCGCAAAAATGTGCTTGCGATATTTGGATAGTAGTCAGCAAACAAAATTATTACTTAAAAGCGCAAATTCGAAAGAGAATATTCAAAATAATTTAAAAGTTTTCCAACAAAAAAATAAAACTTTTACTTGAAAAGAAAATATTTAATTAAAATTTTTTAAATTTATCTGAACTAAGTTGCTTGAAAATTTTCCTTAGAAATAGTTTATCAGTTTCTAAAACCAAATAAATTTTTATTACAACATATTTTTTAATTGCTTAAATTAATTTTTAGAAAACTATTCCCTAAAATTAGAAAGTGGTGGACTTAAGAACTGAATTTTGAAATGGCTTTCTAAAATTTTGTTAATTTTACTACTCGCGAAAATAAAATGAACAGGCATTAATTTCAAGTACTTTATCAGTTCAAGTTATACATATTTTTTGAACTAAATGGGAGTAAATCATGTTCTAATTTTTTTTTTATTTTTTTTTTTTTTTTTGAGCTAAACTTAGTTTTTATTACATTTTAGTATGCAAATTTCTTAAAACTAAGATGTTTTTCTTAAAATTTTAATGTTATATAGTTGTTTTTTTCCTAAAATCGAGAAATGTTACTTACCAAAGGTATGAACTAGTTTTGAGTGTATAAACTATTTCGTTTTTACCCAAACATAAGAATTTAATTCATTTAATTCATTTTAATAAAATTTTACCCAAATTTAGGATAATTTTTTAACTTTTTTAAAGAAAATTTTGGATTAATTGTAAGTTTGTGTTTTTTTTTTTTTTTTTTTGAAAGTGGGAAATGTGTTTATATAATAAAGAATACGATAACTATTTCATATAAAAAATTAACCTTAATAAATGTATGTTCATCAAAGTTCAAGAACAACACAAGGCCAAAAACAAAACATACTAGATGTAACTAAAAAACTAATTTTTTTAAATTTTAAGTCGACTTGATTTTTAGCGTTTTCTCTGGGTTTTTTTAACCAAAGACATCATTATTAATCAAAATTTAGGGGACAAGCGTAAATTAACAATATCTATGAAGCAAATCTAATAAATTTCTACTCTAATCATTTATTATCATTTACACTTACCCAAATGTTTCCATATATAATTTTCAAATTGTGATGACCAACGATGTAAACCATTTATACTAATTTTTAATATATCCTTTGCTGGCTGCTGATGATGTTGCGAAGAGGATGGTGATGCTATATAGTCATGTTGTGCCAGTGTTAAATCATCTTGCTGACGTTGCTGCTCTTGTATTGTTATTAATTTACCAAATATAATTAAATTGCTTGGTAACATTTTTAAAAGATTTTCATCAAAACACGATAATGGTTGAACACTTGCATTTAATTGTCTGTAAGTTTAAAATAAAAGGTTGGCTAAAAAAAATTAAACTACTTTACAAAAATAACACCTTTTTTTTTGCAATGATAAAACTTTTTAAAATTATTGTTTCTTTGTAAAAACAGTAATGAAGTTAAAAATGATCTATCAAATTAGCTTTCTAAATACATTTATTTTTTCATCCGGATCAAGCGAATAATATTTTATGGTTCACTATTATCAGTATTATCTGAAAAATCATCAGCGAAAGGATATTTTATCATGATGAAACATATAAATTTTTGCGTTTAAAAGGAGATAGTTGCGATACACGTGTGCTTAAAAGTGTTTTTAATTACTAAATTCTAAGTAATATGTAACAGAGAACTGCAAAAACAGCTTTTGCTTGATTTAATCATACACAAAAATTCTTGTTCACATTTAATAATTCAACAAAATTCACTGTAGAATAAAATCAGCATCATGTTACTGAACGCGTAATTGGGATCAGTGTGAATCATCTGTCGATTATGTTTTATGCAAATGTAATCACTCAACGAAAAGTCAGCGTTAAAAAAATCAGAAAAAACAACAAACAACGCATATGAGTGTGTTCATAATTACAACAAAATAGAAACACACTTCATAAATGTACATTAGGGTGGGACTTAAACTTAAAATATTCTTCTTTGTGAAATAAAAATATTTTTTTTGAAAAAAAATTTAGGTCGATATCTCAGACTTGCCTAATCTGGAAAAATTTAAATATTGTCTAAATTTTTTTTTCATCTTTTTTGATTGGAAAATTAGGCAATATTTAACTTTAACCGGATTGGGAGAGCCTGAGATATCGACCTAAATTAAAAAAAAAAAAATCACAGAGAACAATATTTTTGGTATTCCTAATAAAAATTATAAAAAACGTATTTTAGACCCACCCTAATATACATATAACATATATGAAATGTTTTTCTACAAAACCACCCCCTTTTTATAGATAAGAAACTATTTTGTTTTAATTATGATTACACTCATACACGTTGTTTGTTGTTTTTTCTGATTTATTCTACATCAAAATAATTATTGTTGGCTCGAATGAACAGAATAAAATCAATGGTATAAAACGACCGTTGATTATAAATCAGTGACACAACAATTTGCACGTCGTTTGATTGATTTTAAATCATCAACAAATATGTGTGTTGGAGTATATTCAACGTTTGAACGCAAACACATATTTATTCTTGTGTTGATTGCGTATGAACGTTTTGCAATCAGATTTTGCAGTTCTCTGCTATGTAAGCTATCAAATAAATATTAAAAAAAAAATAAAATTCGTAAGTCTTTGTGTGATTTATTTTAAATAAAAGTTCTACACTTAAAAAAAAGGCTTTTGAATATAACATTCAATTGATCCACCGTATTTTTTAAAAAACTTTAATTTATTTAAAACAACTCTGTTTTTATTATGTTTAATGGCAACAGAATTATAACTTATATTGCTTTTGTTGGAAAAATTCCTTAGAATCTAAGGGTTCCTCTATTTAATTCCTTAAAATCTGAGAGTTTTTCTACACAAAAAAGTTCTAAGAAAGTTTTGTTATGAAAATTTTGTAAAAAATGTACCTAGAATTCATGGATTTTCTACCGGAAAATGTCCTTAGGATCTCAGAGTTTGTCTATAGAAAAAGTTTCTCAGAATGTAATTGTTTTACTACAGAAAAAAATCCTCATAATCTGAAGATTATTGTTTTGGAAAAAATTCCCGGAATTTAATGGTCCTTCTGTTAAAGAAAGTCCTCGGAATTTTATGCACGAGAAGTTCTTTAGCATTCGATGGATTTCCTACAAAAAAAATTTGGGAAACTATATTTCTTTACACGAAAAATGCTAAGTATCTGAAGTTTTCCTATAAGAAAAAATCCTCGGATTTTGGCGGTTTTTTTATAGGAAAAAAATCACAAAACCTGAAGGGTTTTCTGAAGAAAAGAGCCCTTAGTATCTAAAGGGTTTTTTTTATAAGAAAAAACTCTAAAAACTAGAGGATTTTACTATAGGAAAAATGCTTTGGGATTAGAGGTTTCTTTTGAAAAATTTCCTCGGAATCGAAGGGGTTTTGGTTAAAATTTTAAAAAAATTTGTCAGCCAAAAATAAGACTCTAAAGAGCTTTCCATTAAAAAGTTATTAAAATTAAAGAGTTTTCTTACAGAAAAAAATTCCTGAGATTCTGTGGATTTTTAAATAGAAAAAACTCCTCAGAATCTAAAGAATTTTCGATAAAAAAAAGTCCCCAGTATCTGAAGACTTTTCGACAAAAAAAAAGGTCTTCAGAAGCTAATGGGTTTTTTATTGTTTCTGTGGGCTTTACCTGCAAAAAACCGCTGTGTGGACGTTTTCCTGTGAAAAAACCTTCAGATTTTAATAACTTTTTCTATAGAAAAACCAGAAAGATTCTATTTACTTTTTCTGATAGAAAAACCCTCAGATTTCATCGAATTTTCCCTCTTCAAAATTGCTTAAATCTAAGGACTTTTACTTAAATCTAATGACGTTTTCACACGAAAAAACCTTTGAACTATTCTTAGGATTCATATAAGTTTTTTTTATGAAAAAGTTATTAGATTATCAGGACTTTTGTCTATTAAAAGCAGTCAGATTCTGAGAATATTTTTTTTTTAAATAAACTCTCTAATTCTGAGGAGTTCTTTTCTAAAATTAATTTTCTTTACAAAAATTACTGGTTTTTATGCAGTAATAAAGAATACCTTAGTTTTATGACATTTGTCTAAAATTTCAATTTGAGTATTTTTCTTTGAAAGAACAATTTTGCTATTGCTTTAGATTCTGAGTAGCAAGCCATAATTTTCTTAATTTTGCTGGTAAAAAAACTCAATTTGTTGAGAAACCGATTTCACCAGCTATCATATTGTACACTTATTTGGAACTTTTCTTTATCAAAAAAATATCTCAATTTTCCTTATTCAAGTATATTTAGATTTTTTATATTTGTTTATTTCTCTTTTCGCGCTCTCTCTCTCCCTCTCTCTCTTTTTCTCTCTCTCTCATTTTTCTCTCTATCGAATAAGAGTTCATATTATAAAAGAGTAAATTCAAATTTATACTGATTTACACTTATTGATTTTTTGTAAAACCTCGCAATTTCACTTTTATTTATTTATTATTTTTATTTTTCACCACACATTTAAAAAGGAATAAATTTTGTAGCTTAAATCCCACAATAATTTAATCTGACCGAAAAAAAGGAACAAATAATTTCAATTTAATTTTTCTTTCATTTTCACTTACCCTTCATATAAATACGAAGCTTCTGATAAATTAATGCTGCCACTATTTAAACCAGCACTGTTGCCATTATTACTGCCAATCGTACTGCTGCTGCTACTGCTGGAACCACCACTACTACTACTGCCACTATTGGTGTCTGTTGTTTGTATATTATGTTGTGATGTATGCTCAGCTGCATTGGGTGTCATTTTTAGTAACGATGCTCCTTTGTATATTGTTTCCGGTGTTAATGTTATTAAAATGGCATCAGCATTTATAGACGTCAGCAAGGCGGCTCTATTAGTTGCAGCATCACCAAATGTCTGTTGTTGTTGCTGTTCTTGTTGTTGTTGTTGTTGCATTTGCTGATGATGTTGCTGTTTTGTTTGTTCAGCATTTTTTGTTGACGATGTTGATATTTTTTGTAATTTTTGTGTTTTTTTTAACGATGCAAGAACTTTATTTTGTTCATTTTGCCACTTTAACAATAACGCATCGTTACTATTGTGTAAAATACGTAAATCTTCATCATCATCATGATTAAAAATGTGGGCTCCCAAGGCTTTAAGTATAACTGGACTTGTTTTGATGAGTTCACTTAGACTTTTATGTTCACATGGTGAAATACCACCACTACCACCATGTTTTCCACTGCTTCTACTACTCAAAGGTTTTTCATGAATTCTTAACCTTCGAGTTGTTGTTGTTGCTGAAGACTCTGATGATGATGTGGATGATGTTGTTGATGTTTTTGTTAATGTTGTTATAATGGGTGTTGCTTGTATAGCCTGCCATTCTAATACAAGTACCAGACCACTAAATAAAAGGCAGGTTATAACATGTAGACACTTTGGCTGCTGATATTTTCGTTGTTTATTCAACATTTTTCTTTTCTCTAAGTTGCCTCTTAAAATACTGTATAAAAATTGTTTTCTCTTTTCTCTTTTTGCGCTAAGAAATATTTTGTGCAATTAATTTTCGTTGTTGGAGGAAAAAAAATTGTTAATCTCTACATGTTTGGTTTTTTTTTTTTGCAAGATGTTTTTTTTTTTTTTTGAATGTTTAAAAAAAATCCTAAAATTTTCCTTCAACTAACTTTACACATTTTATTTTTGTGTTTTTCTTTGAAACATTTCAAAATTTCACAGTTAGTAGTCACGTATTAAAATTGTACTTCATTTTGATTACATTTGATAACAATTTATAGTTCAAGCTTTAGGAAACATCGTGTTGGTTTAATAAGTATAAATAAAGTACTCCTTAGAAATATCTAGAAAAGAAAAAGAAATTATATAATGTTGTTAATTATGCTGCCAAGATAAAAAGTATCTAAAGTTTTGTTATATTTTGTATACTTTAATAAAAGAATAATATAATAAAATTAAAATACTTTACTATGGGCTGAAAAATATTTTTAACAATATTTTCTACACTGAGTACTTGAAATGATAATTCCAAAAAAAAAAATTATTGTAGGTTATTTTAAATTTAACTAGATTGACAATACTGAGCAAATTTATATAAAAAGCTTACAAACTTGTTTCAAAAATTAAAGTCATTGCAGATTGAATTCTATTTTGAATGCATCCGCTATAAATATAATTTCATTTACTTTAAAACCGAATGAATTCCCTTTTGAACATTCGAAGAGGAATTCATTCGATCGAATTTACTTTTAAGGAAATAAATTAATTTAACTCGTTGCATCATTAACAATTCATTCGATTTCTTACTAATTCATTAATTGAATTCCCAAACTGTGAAAATCAATCAATCATTGGTTTTTTATGTGATTGACCATAGCTCCCCAGCATCTAAGGTTTTTATGGAGGTAAAGTTCTTAAGAACCTGAAAAATCGTTTAGTAATAGAATTTTTTTCTGTTAGAAAATGTCCTTAGAATCTGGAAGTTTTCCTACACACAAAAAATAAATACAAAATTCTGTTTGTAGTATTGAACATCTTTCATAAAATATTTTTCTAAATACAAAATAAAAATATTTTTTGAAAATGCACCAACAGTGTAATTTGTAAATACAAAAAATTTTGTTATATTTTTGTAACTTTAATTTTTATAGATTTTTTTATATGAAAAATTAGAATTTACAAACATTACCAACAAAAAATTGTAATCGAATTTTAATTTTAACAAATATTTTTAATAACTAAAAATTTTGTGATACTTTTGTCTGTGTATGTTATGCATAGAAAATTGGGATTTTATTCATTTTCATCTACTCAAAAAACTGTTTCAAGTATTTCTTTAAATACTATACACTACTTCATATAGGGTACCATTTGAGCGGTTTTAAATTCTTCTTTTCAGACAAAACATAACAAAACAAATATCCTCTTTGGTGGGCTAAACAAATTTACTTGGGTATTCTTTAAATATGCTTGTTTTATTTATTATTTCTATTAATAACTTAAATACGTTTGTAGTATTTATTATTTCTGAAAATTCATGAGTATTTTGCAATTTCTTAAAAAAAAATCATTTCTATTTAATTTAATTTTTTGACATTTATATCTCAACTTTTTTTTTAAATCTTAAAATCTTTAAATTTAAGGGACCAATAGTTATTTCTTAAACCCAAATAAATTATAATAAACAATTTGATAATACAAATCGATTGTAACTATCCTGCGGAAAAAGGGCCTATCCCAGGGCACGTCACATGACCGGTTCATTGTGATAGGGACCAGTCACGGGACCGATCACTTTAACATGGGCTTGTCCTAGAAGGGGGTCAATTGCCCTCTGTGACATGTCATAGAAGTGGCCTAAAAGGCATTTCGTGACTTTTAAACAGGTCACGTGATAGGTACTTTAGGAACCAGTGCTCTTTTCACCTATCTCGTGATATGCTTTTCGGAACCGGTTCAGTTTTCACCTATCCCGGGACAGGTCCCGATTCTCAACTGGCCTCATTTTTCCCGCAGGGTACCGACATGTAATTTGTATAAAAAAAAATTAAGTATTTTATATATTTTCCTCTTTTTGTTACCATCCGATTTTTTTTTTTGATGTTTTTAGTTTAATAAATTAGTTTTCCTTTCCATTTAAAAATAAAGGAACATACATTTATTTTTCAAAAATGTGTCTATTTTAACTTTTTTTTACATTTGTTTGTAATATTTTACTATCATTTACCGTTTTTTTTTTCAGTTTAATTTATTTTTTAATTTGTTTGAAATTTGATAAAAATTTACCCACAACACGAAAATTTGTGGTTTATTTGTATCCGTAATAGTTATTACAAATTTTTATTTTGTTTGCTGTGTCCAAAAAAAAAATCAAAATATTCCAATTTGTTTTTTATTTAAATTGTTTGTTTATATACAAATTTATTTCAATTCAAATTACAAGAACTTCATAAACATACACACATATACAAACACATTCACACAAAAAGTATCTATAGAAATACATAGCTTTTGTAGATTAAAAAATAAACAAAAAATACAAAAACGGAAACAATTTCAAATAAATGATTAAATCTTTAATTTTCAGGGAATTGGTAGGTAAAATTTTAACATTTATTTTAACCTATTAAATCATTTGTTTCTTATGGATCTGTCAATTGTTTAAACAACATTTAAAAATAAATAACAAAAGTCATTTGATTGAAAGCAAAACAAAATAGACCAGCTTTTAAATGAAATATCATTTCTTGTAAATGGTATTTTCTGTTATTTTAACTTACAAACTATTTTAAATGTAGATAATTTTTTTAAATGGTTCAGAAGTATAATTTAGTTATTATAAAATAATTAAATTAGTGTTGGATATAAAATATGTTAAGACAGTAAATATTTGATAATCATTAATTAATGTAAATTAAATTAAAACAATTATAGGGAATCATAAATATTATCAAACAAAATTATTTTCTGTGTACAGATTATATTTTCAACACAAAAGTTTTGTAATAAGATTTTTCGCTTTCATTACCACTCTAAATATAGTTTCGTATGCAAAATTATCATTAAATGATTAGTTTCATTTAATGGTAATGCAAAATTTCCAAGTATGCTGTAAACACTAGTGTGTATTTAGTGAATAACATGATCGTATGAGTGTTAAAATTCTAACGTAATTCCAAATAAAGTATACCATAAAACTTCCCATTATTGTTAAAGGTAAACAACAAAATATTTTCAACGTATTATTTCTTTAGTAGAAATGCTAAATAATTAAAGAAAAAAATAAAAATTTAGGAAATTTTTGATCCTCTTCTTAATGCCTAAACCTTATATATGGCACTTAAGGAGAAACAGGTCAATCTTAGATTTGTTTTCGCTACAACATATCAAAATTTCATTGACAAAAACGTGTATCAGATGCAATACTTTCCTTAATCAGCTCACGTACGTCCTACGAAAAACGTTTTCCTGTGTGATACCTAAAACAATTTAATATGCTGTTAAGCGGTTTTACAAGGGTCATAATCAGTCAGGGCACTGGCACACAGAGAAACAGATTCGTTGTGACAATCGAATGGTTCGGTTGGGGCCACCGATATATTTGTTTGTGGCAATGGAAATTCAGTTAATACAATAGTAATTTGGTTATTACAACAGAATTTCAGTTAAAGGAAAATATTTCAATTGTGTCAAGATATATTTGATTACCGAAACCAAATAATTTACTTGCTACAACAATTCGATTGGCACAATGAATCTGTTTTCTCTGTACATAACAGGTGAAGCTAAGTCCCCTCCCCATCTTGACACCTAATGCAGAAATCATTGCGCAATGACCGCGAACGAATTGCGCAAATTGACACGGCGTAGTCCAATGATCGCTAAAGTACAGTACCGATAACAAGTAGACAAAATTTTCCTTGTGATTGAGCAAGTTGTCTTGTCAGTCCATGCCGTTTGTCTAATATCCCCTTATCTCCTGAAAATCTTTCGATCTCGCTTAGGTACCCGCCATTCATGAAAAATCTTCGATGCTGGTAATTCTGGTAAGGACCTTACAGCCACTTGAACAGCCAATAAGAACAACGATATCCGCTGAGGATATACCTTGACAGTTTTGAGGTCAGGTCATATTGTGGTGCTTAAAAATTAATTCATATTTTAAAAAGCGAAATAAAAAATTTTGAAAATTTGATAACAAAAAAAAGTTTCAATAATATTGATAAATATTAATTTCTTTCTGTTTGGGCTGACCGTTCAGCCTCAGCATTTTTAAATCCCTGGTCATATTTCTAGTGAAGAGAATATGATTAATTTTGCTTGAAATCATCCCCAGCCCAGTACTTTCACTCCAGTCAGAAAACAGTTTTAGGGAAAAAATCCAACAGAATATCTGGATAATTTCCCGATATCATAACTAATTGCCACGTCATCCGCATAAGCAACTGACTTACAGTCTATTAACAATTTAAAGGAATCGATTTATTGCCAAATTCCAGAGTAGTAATGACATCCCCATATGGGGTGCCTTTTACCGCTACCTTGGATACCGTTGACGTGTCAATGCTTGTAAATTTACTACTACACTCCGTCTCATAACTATAGCACACTTTAAAATCTTTTTTTAACTGCTTATAAAAATTAATTTAAACTCCCTGTATAAAACAACAAAATTAACATAAAGTTTTCTTACTCTATTCTACTTCTTATCACATAATTTTTTTTGTTTAAATTCTGCTTATGGAAAAGAACCGTTAAATATTGTAAAGTGATTGCATACTTGCGCCTCTTTTCTTCGTTTCATAACTATAGCATACATTTGAAAAGGTTATGTTAAGGTGAAAACAAGTGCATCAAAAAATTTTTTTTTGAATAATAATTAAAAAAACAAGTCAAACAGTGAAATGCCACGATGTAAAAAATTGTCTGCTATAGAAAAAATCAAAAATTCTCGGATTTGATGAAGCAGGCCTAAGAGTTAGCGATATATCAAAGAAAATCAGCCGAAGTAATTTTCTCTCAAATCCGATAGAATATGACACAAAAAGACGAGGTGGCCAAAAAAAAAAACTTTAGAGTCGCGATTCCAGAAGAATTTTGCAAAAAAAAAGCAACTCTACACTAAGTTGCACCCAACTTGCTACTACAATTACAACAAAAGTTTCCAAATCGACGGTATGGAGACTTTTAAATGATGCACCGAACATCTGCCGACAAAAAATTAAAACAGCTCCGAGGTTACTGAAGCGTCATAAAATTGCCCGGCTTAATTTCGCTAAATTAAATATGCAAACAAATTGGTCTCAGGTATTGAAGGTACATATTTTGCTCCTTGTTCATTTTTAAATATTTTTGCTTCTTAGATAACTTTTTCTGATGAGAAAAAATGGAATCACAGACAATATTGGCGTGATTTCAGTTCCAGAACTAAAAACAGCAACTTTTGAGGCCTGGGAAGGAATTGAAGTAACCACGTTAAAAACCCTAGTTAATTCAATGGAAAACCGAATATTTGAGTGCATTCAGAATAACTTATTACAAATTTTCTTTTTAATAAAATTTAACAAAAAAAAAACTTACATTTTAGAGTATTTACTAATGTGTGCTATAGTTATGAAACGAAGAAGAGAGGTGCAAGTATGCAATCACTTTACAATATTTAACGGTTCTTTTCCATAAGCAGAATTTAAATAAAAAAAATTGTGTGATAAGAAGTAGAATAGAGTAAGAAAACTTTCTGTTAATTTTGTTGTTTTATACAGGGTGTTTAAATTAATTTTTATAAGCAGTTAAAAAAAGATTTTAAAGTGTGCTATAGTTATGAGACGGAGTGTATAATATGGGTAAAGTTTTCTGTAATATTACGAAAATTCGGTAAATATAAACACCAAATGCGTATAACTTTTTTGCGCACATTTTCATATACAATAATACACACACGCAGTATTTTCTGTAATATTGCTTTTTAGTTTTCAACATCATGGTAGAAAATTTGCGCATTTTTGTAGGATTTTCCGCATTTTATGTGTACTTTTACGGGAAAATCTTGTTTCTTTACGCACAAATTTGGTGAATTTTAAAATTTCATTGAATTTTTACGCACTTTTAATGTAATTTTACCTATTTTGTGTTCATTAACTTACGCATAATGTGTGTATTTTTTTTTTTTTTTTCATTTACGCACACAGAGTAAATTTACCCAACTTATAGTTAGTAGGAGTACAGTTTCCTACTATAAGTTTAGTAATTTTCATCAAAAATTAATTAGAGTGTAGTTATTCTACTTGTAAGCAATTTCGACATCCGAAAATGTACATCCATGAAAACATTCAATGACTCTCGGTTGTATGTGCTCAAATTGCTCCATTCCCTTTGCATATAGCTAGGTGAAGTGGAGGGTTTAAACAGTATTTTTAGAAAGCAATGATCTGAGAAAATCTCTGTAGATAGACAAGTCATCTGATCCCCGTTAAACAGTTTTCGACACTCACTTTGTTCTGAGTTCGACTATTAAAGGTTTACTCTAGGCCCTGCAAGTACCATGTTTGGTGATATGAAATGTAATTTTTTAAAGAAATTTCACAAAAATTTAACAGTTCATATCACCAAAAACTGGGAAATTGTAAAAGTGCTTAGCCGACATGTGTAACATCTTTTAAGGGATCACAAATATAAATAAGACGTCTATATTTTTGCTTAGCTAATAATTTTGGTACTGCTTTATAAGAAAAAAACAAGTAAAAAAGGGCTAAATTCGGCTGTGCCGAATCTTTGAATACCCTCCACCATAGGGGCTGAAGATGATATACGTATATACTAAATTTTGCATGAACTGTAATATAAATATGTTTTGTCAATTTATGTAACGAACTTTTGTTATTTAGTTTTAGTAATGTTATTTACAGAGGTCTGCTCTGTTAGCGACTTTAACATTGTTGCTTTTAACGTTAACTTAGTTATTAAGAGTAACACACATATAGCTCTAAAATGATATTATTCTCATAGTATGTAAGACAGTAAATGTAATCGAACAAGAAGAAGACTTAGTAACATTTTTACTTACTTAACAGAAAACAAAAATAAATACAGAAAAATTGTACAAATTTGTATGGAAAATTTAGAGGTACCTTCACATTTTCACTCATAACTTTTGAACCGCTTATCCGATTTTGCTCATTTTAAATACCAAACTGCTCGGGAGGATGTTCAATAATCTGGGTAAAAATAGGCACCCTCGCTTGCGTCTTCGCGTCGTAATCGCCATTTCAACAGACAGACAGACGGACAGACAGACGGACAGACAGACGGACATCGCTAAATCGACTTAAAATTGTATAAGGATCACGAATATACATACCTTCTTAAACCTATATTTCGACATATTACAAACGGAATGACAAACTGATATATACCCTCACCATATATGGTGGAGGGTATAAAAATATATAATATACATACATTTATTATACTTATCACAATATAGTTGACCTTGTGCTTTTGCTTCTGGTTTTTAGGGTCATTAATTTTAATGTTTTGTGTGCTATTTTCTTGATGTATTAACCTTTTCCAACATCTGTAACTTGCATAAAAATTAATATAAACGTTGAGTGTGTCAAAAAGGAACAAATTCTCCTTAGACTCAAAATAAAACATCAGTGAACAATATTAAAAAAAATATACTACACAGAAAAAAAGTATTACAACATTTTAAGTTATTAAAAATATTTGTTAAAACTCAAATTGGATTTGTAACAACTTAATAAATATTTTTGCTGGAATTAAAGCCAAAATCAAGTGTTATTCAAGTCACATTTTCCAATTTCAAGCCTTGATTTATACTTTAATTACACTTTAAATCAATAGCATATTCCAGCAAAACGAACACTGGAATTCAAGTCGAACATTACAGTGAAAATAGACTTTAATTTAAGCCTTGAATAATAGTTTAATTCAAGTTCAAACAACATAATAATTGCACTTGTTTTAAAGCCCTAACTTCAAGATTAAAAAGCCATAAAAACTTGGAAATAAGTAGTTATGGTAAAATTTATTAACTCTTAACATACACACATACATTTTTATAATTTTAGTTTTGTATATTTAATCTTGATTTGTGTTTTTCGCTGTTTTTTTCACTAATCCTTCTTTTATTCAGAAGCTTAGAAATTTGTAGAATCTTTCTGAAATAAGAAAAGATAATGTAAGGACATTGCTTTGGTCCAAATATATGTGGCTTACCTTTTCGTAAAAATCTATTGAAGAAATTTAGATTTTACAAAAATATTCACAAATTTGAGCAGATGTTTTAATTTTATTTTAAAATATCAACAATAAACAAAAGGCATAAAACAAATTATTTTTATTTGTATGAACTTGATTTTGACTGTAAAAAATCTATTAAAATAAAGCACAATACAAGCAACATTTAAAGCACTAACTATTTGTTTAAAGTGTTTGTAAATTGTTATTTTCCATATCAAAATTCTTTGAAAATAAAAACTTAAATTACAAAAAATAACAAAATTTTGTTGTATATACAATTTCCATTGTTGTGGCCCTTTTCAAAACTTTTTTATTTGCATTTACAAAAATATTCTATGAAAGATGTTTAATATTACCAACAGAATTTTGTAAATTTTTTCTGTGTACTGTTTTTACACAAAAATTGATTTTTGTATAAAAAAAAAATTAAAACAATGTAACTATTTTTTAGGCTATCGGGAGAATTATTATTTTTTTCTTTGCCTCTGGTCCTTAAACAGGATAATTTTAGACGAAAGACATCATATTTGCTCTTCATCCATTTTCTCAAATAAAAAACGAAAAACAAAAAATCGCTTTGTTTGAAATTTTGAATTTGCAAATGATTCTATTTACGGCAAAACAGATGAAATGAGCAGATAAATTTAAACAATGTAATATAAACTTTAAAATAAATTTTAAACAGTAATACTCGTAATTAATAAAAATTACTAAATAATTTTTGTATTCTATTTAATGAACTTAATTTAAAGTTAATTTATGTTCACTTGACATCAGTTTTAAATATTTATTTTGTATTTTGAGTGTATGAGTTCCCACACAATTGAGTTATTTTTATGGTGCGCTTTATTAGGGCGTTAAAATAACTTAAATATCAGCATATTTCTGTGCCTTTTATGATAACCGCGTAGCTAACAAAACTAAATTATCTAGGAGAGCTGAAAAAGGTTACTTTTCAATTTATGGTCTCGGTATAAATTGTTTTTATTTTTTTTAAGGAGGTACTAAAAACCTTTTTTAAAAATTTGAGAATCTCAAAAAAAATATAAAAAACATTTATAAAAATTTTAGGCAAGAATCTCAAAAGGGCGTCATTCTAGAGGAATGTAAAAAAGCTACGAAAACTAAGGCCAGTATTATAATTAGCACTTATTAGAATTCTGGACTTTCTTAAATTAAATTATTTAAATTATTAAAATTATGTTAAATTTTACTTAAGCAAAAAATTTTAACAATCCTGCCTGGTTTGAGTTTTGCCTCATATTTAACTAAGCCAAAGGTTTTCAAAAAATATATTTTTTTGACTGAAATCAGTGAACCGATCCTCAGTAAAATTCGAAAATACTTGAGAGTGCACAACAAGCCGACTTTCTGGGTTAAGTGTATGTTCTATTTCTTGACATGAGGCAGTAGTAAAAAGTATCTTAAAAGTATTTTAAAAGTATCTAACCTAAGTAAGGATATCACAATTTTCATACACTCTCGTTAAAAATAATCTAAAATACATATTAAATTAATCGAAAATACAATTAAAAAGAGGAATATTGATTTTTTTTATATTCAGCCCATTTCGTTGTTAATTTTCACTCCTTGTTTAATAATCGACAAAAGTAGTAATCAATTTTTAACTGACAAGAAATAGAAAAAAAGATTTTTGTGGTTTGTTTTTCAAATAGAAAATTTTTTTATTTGTATGTTATTTTACAAAACACAACATATATAATTTTATATGTGTGTATGTTTATTTGAATATCTTCTTGTTATTTTTATTAAAATAATTTTATATTTATACAAACTTTTTTGATAAAAAACAAAAAAAGAATTATTTGGATTTCTAGTTTTAGAAACCGAAAACATAAAATATTACATTTGAATAGTTAAAAAATATATTTCTATGATTTTCAATTGTTTCTCCTTTTAAAAACAAACTCTACGTTTTACTTTTTAAATAAACTACAGTCGATAACGGAAAATATATTTTGAGTGAAGAATTGTTAAAGATAATGATCGGAAACACTAATTTCAAAAACGCCTTAAAATTGTCATCTTCTATTAAAAATCACGGCAACTTGCAAGGAATTTTATCCATCTACTTTAAATTTTGCAAAACGTTTTTGAAATACATTCAAAACTACAAAAAAAAAATACTTAAGTAAGATTAATTTATTTTGAAACAACAAACTTACATTAATCATTATTTCAGAATTTTCGTTATAAATTAAAAAAAAATTACCCCTTTTATAAACTTTAAATATCACATCTCTATGAATCCGTATGGATTAGCGGTCAAATACATTTTACCTATAAAATATTCCTCTATGCCGTGAATAGGTATGAATGAGTGTATGCAAAAAAAATTATATAAAATTATTTATATTAAAAAATAAAAATATTTGAATTAAAAAATAAATAAATCAGCATTATAAATTTTTAAATTGTGCATAATATATCTATTTATTCTAATGCTAATTGAAAACAAAAATTTAAAAGATTTTACAATAGTAAAAAATAGTTTGAAACACCTAAAAAATTGACGTTTTTGCCAACAATTCCATATAAATGCACCATAGTGGAATGTAAAAGGGTTTAAAAATTAAGCAGTTTGACATTAATAAATCAAAAATAAAAATACCGAGTAACGCGGTTTTGATAAAAAGCCAGAGAATTGTTTTTTCCTTTCTCAATTTTTAACGAAGTAAGTTGGAAATTAAATTGGAATTTTATTCACACTTAAATTTGAGATAAAAAAATAAATGCAAGGAATCCTAATTTTATGAAAAAAATTAAGCTTGAATTACGCTTAAAAACATTTATATATCTTTTACACCTAATATTATTAAGTTTTAGTTTATTAAATTTTTAAATTGCATTTTCAATCTAATACACTCAGAATATTATGTAGTTAACTGTTTGTAGTTTAATAAAAAAGTTTTCCGTTTCATTTAAAAATAAAGGAACATATATTAATTTTTCAAAGAAATATCTATATTAACATTTTTATACATTAATCGACATAATTTACTATCATTTAACATTTTTTTTTTCAGTTTCATTTATTTTTTTCATTTATTTGAAATTTAATAAAAACTTACCCACAAAATGGAAACTTGTGGTTTATTTGTGTCCGTAACAGTTATAACAAATTTAAATTTTGTTTGCTGTCTGTTTCAAAAAAAAAATATATAAAAAATTTCAATTTGTTTTTTTATTTAATTTATTTAAATTGGTTGTATATATACAAATTTTTCAATACAAATTACAAGAACTTCATAAACACACATACATATACAAACACATTCATACAAAGTGTTTTTAGCTTCATATGCATACATACATTTTGTATTGTACGAGTACATTAAAAAAAAAAAAAACAAAAACGGAAATAATTTCCAATAAATGAAAAAACATTTATTTTTAAGGACTGGTAGGTAAAATTTTGACATTTATTTTAACTGATTATATCATTTGTTTCTTACGGATGTGTCAGTTGATTAATTAACATTTAAAAATAAATAACAAATGGCATTTAATTTAAATGAAAATTAAATAGACCGGGTTTTAAATGAAATATCATTTCTTCTAAATGATATTTTCAGTTATTTTAACTTAAAAACTTTTTTAAGTGTATTTATAGTACGTTATCAGTAAACGTATTTTGGACAATAATGACGGTTTGTAAATTTTTCCACATATATTTTTTTACAAAATCACATGTTCTACCCAAAACCACATTTTTTCCAACAATCCAACGTTTTAACCACAACACATACACCCAGAAAAAATATTCTTGATGACAACCAAGTTTGTTTTCAATCAAATGGTGAACCAACCGAATTTGGTGGTTGTAACTACCGAATTGTTATTGAAGCAAACGAAATACTGTTGTCACAGTCAAATTATTCATATCTAAATTTGTTATCAGTTACCACAATTCGATTGTCTACAAATTCGGTTGTCACCACGAATCTGTGTTCTCTGTGTATAGTGAAAACGAAGCATAAGTGATAAGAAATTTGGATATGTGACGTATCGAATAGAAAATTAAATGACGTGTACGCGTATAAATGGCACAATCTTACGTTTGAATGCAAAAAAAAAATCAAAAATTACCCCGTTTTTTTGGTTTTTATTCATGTTCTAAAGAAATTTATCGGTGCAGTATCAGCGAAATACCGGAATTGTAGATTATAAAAATGATTTTAGTTTCCATTAGAAATCCCTACCTCTTATGAATCAACTAAATAAAATAAAATATTCGGTCAACTTAAAATCACATGTTGAGCCGATTTAACAATGTCGGGCTGTCTGTACATGTAAAATTAATGTCCATGTAAAATGCAATTCTAAAGATAATTGGCGAAAATTTACTTAAGTTGCAGGTAGCATATTTTAATAAGTGACTTTAAAATTTAAGTTTTGAAATTAAAAAAATCACAAAGAAACTCAAAAAATTAGGTGCTAATAATATCACAAAAAGTACTATCGTACAAACTTTATCATCCCTTCTATGAATTCATATTTAGGATAGTTGTAATAATGCATATGTTACTAAATAAATCAATCATAATCTGTTGTCTATTAATCGTGTTTGATTTTGCTTTTTTAACATAGCGCACCTGTTCCTCTATGTGGAATTTTACTTTTTTTCCTCCGAGATAATACTTTTAATTTAAAATAATATAAATAAAATTGTTGCAGATCATTGTTTATTTTTCCATTATTTATAATTAGTTTTAATAATAATATTGACACAACTGAAATAACAATTAAAATACCTTTCATATGAGACCATTTTCGATGTGCATTATTTAACCATATCCATTGAAAGCGACTGATTTTTAAATTTATAAATAAAGCACAGTATTTTGTTCGCAATTTTGCGAACTCAAACTCCATATAAAAAAAAAAATTATTTTTCACTTGTGTGAAATTGTTGCAAAACTAATGTAGACAAGACCATTTGAATATGAAATGAAAAAGTATCACTTGCCTTCTTTATGATTGTGGCCTACTAATGACTGTAAGAAATTTGTAAAGTTTTTGGGACTTCAACATAGCGTGAATTTTATTATTTTTTTTTTTTTTTGGTGTTATAAAGAAAATACCGGACTTAGCATAAAACAAATGCGTATGGCCTTTCTGGACTGTAAGAATTTAAGCCGTATGATCTGTCATTCGTGAATAAAACACTTATTTAAATGCCTAAACACTTTTAAACAGAAAATATACATAGGATGCTTTCTTCATTTTTTTAAAAGACATAAAAAGACCATTTGATAAACGAATCAAATTTTATTTATTACCGAAAATTAAATCAACCAAAAATATTACAATGTAAAAACACCTTTAAGGGTTCACATAAAATTGTTTTTTTTTATTTAAATAGGCAATAAATTTTAATAATTAGTTATATGAAATAACATTAAAATTTTAGTATTTTATTATATTTAAGAAAAACGAAATATTATACCGCTTTATTAACTTTTATTAATTATTTAAAAAATAAATATTTTTATTGTTATGACGTCCAAGCTACGTTAACGCTGAGTTCAATACTTAAAAGTTTACTTTAATTTAACTATTAAAGCCTGATTTCTAATTTTGAAGTTACAATTAAACTAACTGGTAAATTCAAGTTTTACATGGGAAACAACAAGAAAAGTGTCAGCTAAAGTTCCAGTTAGTAGCTAACTTAATGTAAATGACAAATATTTCGAACATATTGCAAGTAAATATAAATTATTAAAAAATAATAAATTAATCAAAAATCATTTTACGATTGAGTCTAGATTAAAGGTAACTTATTCTGAAGGGGTAAGGTAAATCAATCAAATCAATTTCAAATAAAATGCATATTTAAGCAGCGAGTTTTAAAACAACCATTTAAATCTATTTAATCCCGTTCAGATAAAAGAACAAATGTTGTTGAGTGCAAAATATTATATATACCTAGCAAAAATGAAGCTGCCAAAGAAGCAATAAAAGCATCACTACTATGGCAAAGGCATCACTTCTTTTCTAATGGTTTCATCGATGAATTTAAAATTAGCGTGTCGTAGGATGGAAGTATTTAAATGTAGCTACTTGCATTACTCATACTTTACCATAAGGAAGCAATGATAATACAATGATTAGGTATTCTGATACATGAGTGGAAAATGTTCATATACTTTGTAATATTTAAGCTTTAATGGAAATTTAATCCATAAGAATGCAGAAAAATAAGTTTAAAGAAGCGAAATTTATGCATTGATTTACAAATACTTTTTATTTAAACAAATAAATAATTCTGCATTTTGGAAAAATCATTTTTGAAACATTTTTCAAAAATTTTAATGAATTTTTAGACAAATTTTAAAATATTTTTAAATAATTTGAAAACTGGTTGTACAATTTTAAAACATTTTTAGACAACACAGAATGACTATCATTTTTTTTGCTGGGTACTGACGATCTGCAAATTAATAACGTCATTAGATTGCATATGCAATATATTTAAGCTTTTTACATGAAATTTCCTAATTTGAATAATCATTTTAAACTGGAAATGATTATTACTGTAGCTTTAATAAATTCTGAGGATTGAAAAATAAAAACTAAAGAATGCGTGGGAAAACATGTCGAAACATTAGAATCTTTAAAAGCAGATTGGATCAATTTGAAAACCAAACAGTAAATGTGAAATTTGTTTCATGTCTTATTGTGGGAGAAAATTCGGCGATGAATAGCTTTTTAAATTTTTAAAATAGTCTGAAGGCTTTAGAGGGACGCATGTAAAACGTGTCCTGTCAGTATCCTGTGAAACTTGGAGTAAAAATAGTAACTTATTTTGCTAGTAGATACCTTTAACTTCCCAGCAAAACTTTGGTAATGCGTGCGATATTCTCATGCGTTACCTTGTAATGATAGCTTGTTACCTTTTTCATTATTTGCAAGCATAAAGTAATAATTAACTCGTTATTGGTTACGTAATATATGATTTATAAATGTAAAGTAATAAATGAAATATTTTTGAAAATCTATTTTTAGATACATTACTTTGTGTTTTTTTGTAAGCAAAAGGGTAATGTATGTTTGTTTTGATAAGACTAGCGAAAAAACGAAGCGCAACAGTTCATTAAAGTTTAAAGCAATCAAACACTAGAGTTCTTGGCTGACAACCAGATTTCCATTGTTCGATTCCCATCTTGACCACATTATTTTTAATTACACTCAGAATATTATGTAGTTAACTGTTTGTAGTTTAATAAAAAAGTTTTCCGTTTCATTTAAAAATAATGGAACATACATTTATTTTTCAAAGAAATATCTACACTGGCGACAACGAATAATCGGACAGTGTTTATTTATATATGTTTTCAAATTTTCACTGCTACAGACGAACAAAATAATGCTTTTTGTCAAAATAAAAGTATGCAATTTTATTCAATATGTAATTCTTAACAATAAATTAAAAAAAAGAAAACAACAAAGAACAATAAATTCATCTTAAAATTAACAACAACAAAAATATACTTAATTTCTAACGGACAACGAATAATCGGACACAACTCAAAAAATGATAATAATCCCGTTATTTTTGAATTTGTTTTTCTTAGTTTGATTTTTTTGTTATATTGTTTAGTTATTAGTTGATTAGGATAACATTAGTGCACAAATTTTGATATGAGTGAACGCAAGAAGCAAGCTTCCGTTGAAAAAAGGCAAGCTATCATTAAATGGAATGGAGAAGGCAAATCTGTGCGAGAAATTGCTGATTTGGCTGGTATGAGCAAATCAACCATACATGATATCATTACCAGATACCGTACAGAGTTTCGATTGACATACAAAAGTCGTAAAGGCCAAGGGAAGTTGCTCACGAGCAGAGAGGAAAGGGGTATTTTAAATGACATCAGGGAAAATCCGTCAAATCTGCACGGGAGCTGAGGAACACTCTGGAGCAGAGGACCGGAAAAATAGTTAGTGCGAGCACTATAAAAAATACGTTCTACAACAACAATTTCAATGGCAGGAAAGCCAGAAAAAAGCCATTCATTTGTGCAGTAAATAAAAAAAAAGTATACAATTTTCAAGAGAATATTTTATGAAACCAGTTGACTTTTGGAAGACGGTAACGATGTATTTCATAACCTTAAGGTGCTTAATATTAAATTTTTATTTTTTTTAAGGTTTTATATACAGACGAGAGCAAATTTAACCTGCACGGTTCAGATGGTAGACAATATGTATGGCGTCAAAAAAACACAGAGTTTAAACCAAAAAACACGCGTGCAACCGTGAAACATGGAGGAGGATCTGTGATGGTATGGGGCTGTATGTCCAGCGCTGGGGTAGGCAATCTCCATTTTATAGATGATAAAATGGATAGATTTGTCTATCTCAACATTTTAAAGGAAAATGTCAGGCAAAGTGCAGAAAAATTAGGCATTAAAGATAATTTTGCATTTTACCAGGACAATGATCCGAAACATACATCTGCTGTTGCAAAGCTTTGGCTGATACACAATTGCCCCAAACTTTTACAGACTCCTCCACAATCACCGGACTTAAATGTTATTGAACATTTGTGGGATGAATTAGCACGTAGAGTGTATAAAAGAAACTTTGCTAACATTGCCCAGCTCAAAGAAGCATTGCTTCAGGAGTGGAATGAAATTCCTCCTGAAGTCTGTGGGAATTTGGTACAGTCCATGCCCAACCGTCTTCAGGCTGTGGTTAACGCCAAAGGCTACGCTACAAAATATTAATTTGCCATTTTGTTTGTACATATAACGGGACTTTTATCATTATATGAGTTGTGTCCGATTATTCGTTGTCCGCTAGAAATTAACTATATTTTTGTTGTTGTTAATTTTAAGATGAATTTATTGTTTTTTGTTGTTTTCTTTTTTTTATTTATTGTTAAGAATTACATATTGAATAAAATTGCATACTTTTATTTTGACAAAAAGCATTATTTTGTTCGTCTGTAGCAGTGAAAATTTGAAAACATATATAAATAAACACTGTCCGATTATTCGTTGTCGCCAGTGTATATTAACTTTTTTATACATTTATTCGAAATAATTTACTATCATTTACCATTTTTTTTTTCAGTTTCATTTATTTTTTTCATTTATTTGAAATTTAATAAAAAATTACCCACAAAACGGAAACTTGTGGTGTATTTGTGTCCGTAACAGTTATTAAAAATTTAAATTTTGTTTGCTGTCTGTTTCAAAAAAAAATATTCAAAAAATTTAAATTTGTTTTTTTATTTAAATTGGTTGTATATATACACAATTTTTCAATACAAATTACAAGAACTTCATAAACACACATACATACAGAAAAACATTCACACAAAAAGTGTTTATAGCTTCATATGCATACATACATTTTGTATTATACGAGTATATTAAAATAAAAACAAAAAATACAAAAACGGAAATAATTTCAAATAAATGAAAAAAACAGTTATTTTTTAAGGATTGGTGGGTAAAATTTTGACATTTATTTTAACTGATTATATCATTTGTTTCTTACGGATGTGTCAGTTGATTAATCAACATTTAAAAATAAATAACAAATGGCATTTAATTTAAATGAAAATTAAGTAGACCGCTTTTTAAATGAAATATCATTTCTTTTAAAGGATATTTTCAGTTATTTTAACTTACAAACTTTTTTAAGTGTTCAAATATTTTAAATAAAATATTTGTAAAAATTATTTTTAATAAAAATTCTTCTTTTTTAAAAATTTATTTTAAAACATATAAGTTGCCCCTAAAGTAATGGGTCTATACAGGTGTAAAGTAATCCATCGGGTGTGAAGTAATCCATCGGCCCCTATGGCTATACATTACTTTACACATTATTTGGTAATGTGTGGGTTTGCTGGGTTCCTTTGTTATTATGTATAATATGTGCTGAAACGCTAATATATGTGCTGAAAAGCTATGCTCCTTCTAGGAAGATATGGAAACACTTTCTTTGAATACTGCTAAAAGTATAAATTGTTTACTCCAGTAAGTGTTGCTTCATCAAATAATTCAATGCAGGTATTTGTCAATTATAACTTAGAGTCGAATAAGGCATGTTATGTATGTTAATTTCAACATAGCTAAAAATTATTATTTGGTCCAATTTCAACTTAAAATTTACTTACAGGATAAGCATTTATCTCTATCGAGTCTAAAAAAGTATCCTACAATTTTAAAAGTCGAAAACCTCCTTAAAATATTCAGAAACAGCTGAAAGACTATTTTTTTGGTTAAACAACCAGGCGTGAAAATTTAAAGAATGATAACTTTGAAGAAATGGTTTTATTTAAAGCAAATAACGATTTTTTTTAAATGTAAATAGTTTCGACTTTTCACCAAAGTAATTTTTTTTTGGGAACACTTTAGCCTTATGTTTATTGTAGTACTTATTTTATCGCGTTTTCATTTAAAAAACATGATAAAATTATATAAATAGGAGGGTTGTTATTATTTTAAAATTGTATTTGTTGTATGTAATTGGTGACTATAATTTGAATATAACTTCTTTTGAAATTTTAAATCAATTTGAATTTTAAATCAATTTAACAAAATTTCAATATTTACTTTTCAATAGATTAAAACCCAATATATTTAAAGTTTTTGGAAAACGTACATGATATCGAAAATAAAAATATTTTGATTTAACAATGTAATTTTATAATTGTATTTATAATAATGACTTTGATGGATATATCAGGATTTGTAGTGTAGAGTGCGAATATAATAATTGTGGTAAAAAACTTAGTCAAATTTTCATAAGTTTCCAAGAAAAAATATGAACAATATAAAATTCTTACATACTGCATAGATCTTTGATTTAAAATATTTATTTTTCCAATTCGTTTAGAATAAATTGTAGGAATTATTAAAAAGAAAAATAATCCAAATATATTTTTAGAATTTATAAGGTCGAGATCATAATTAAATGTTACTTAGGAATTGTAAACACTAATTTATAAATGTAAAAATTGTGAGAATCAGCGCTGGAGGGAGTGTACACTTTCGACCTAAAAGGCCGGGTCAACGTCAGCCTCCTTATCAACCACCCAACCCACAAACAACTCACAGTTTGAACAGGCTCTTAAAGGGTGGTTAAATTTTAAGGGCTGGTGTTGATTATGAATAAAACACAAATTATTTAGGAAATTATTGTCATTTTTTTTAATTATGTATGCAGCAAACTATCGGCCAAATGGCCGCCGCGACCTCGGCAGCACACCTCCATCTGATGGTCCAAATTTTCGATGACGCCGAATTATCTCATCCTTTAGCTCATGAATTGTTGCTGGCTTATCGACGTACATCTTTTCTATTAAATGGTCCCAAAGAAAGAAGTCCAACGGTGTTCAATCCCATGATCTTGACGGCCAATTGACATCGCCACCAAGTGAGATAACACGGCCATTGAATTTGTCGCTTAAAAGAGCCATTGTTTCGTTAGCTGTGGGGCAAGTGGCACCGTCCTCTTGAAACCACATACCGTCCAGGGTTATATCCTCAATTCCTAGCCACAATAAGTTCGTAATCATCTCGCGATAGCGAACACCATTCACGGTAAATGCTTGGCCGACCTCATGACACACTATCGGGAACAACAGCAGATTATGCTGACCAAAAAAAATTACGAAGTGCACGAAATGCATTTTAAATTAAACGCCCATTTTCATAATAAGCCTGAATAACTTTAACGCGTTGCTCGATTGTGTATCTTTCCATGGTTCATATTGAGTTAGTCTGAAATTGAGAAATGTCAAATGAAATACACCATCGGCCCTTAAAATTTAACCACCCTTTATATCAAACATTCTAAGAAGTTAGCTGCAATATAGAGAAGTTCAAGTCAAAAATCTACAAACACTAATTCCACTTTCTTTCTTCCCAAAACCTGTTTTCCTAATTTCAACACAATTCACTGCATGAGTTGGCCACACGCAGAGAAAAAACATGGTTACAACATGATCACTGCTACTATATTAAGCTTGCTGAAATCGGGTATGATTGTCAAAACCATGTTATTGGTTTTTTAACCATCGACATGGTCGCTGCCATCATTATTATAGTAAATATTTTACTATTTTATGATTAGACACCTTCTATTATATAACATGATTGGCTGTAACCATACTGTGGTTACAACAATTTTGACTATGAAAAAAATATGATAATTATGCAACCATAAAATGATGGCAACAATCAATAAATAATTATACATCAAATAAAACATGACTTTGACATTTACGGTCATAATATTATCTTGTTTTCATAAAAACCAAAATTTTATCAGTTCAGTCAGTTTGTTTTTACAACAAAATGTCTTTTTGCTTACTAAAACTGGACAAATGTCAGATGGCTTTTCTTTCTTTCATGAGGCATTAAAAAATTTCAAATCCAGGTAATATTTCTTTTAACTTTAGATTTTGTTAAAGGGCTTTTTTTCCAAAATTTCTTATGCATATGATATTATTTACACAAATACAATACAAAATACTAGATATTTAGAAATTTATCTGATAAAAACATTTTTAGATTCTATGGACTTTTACTTAAACTAAAATTCAACATCATAATAAACAAAATTCAACATCATAATATGTTTATTTAGAATCATAATATGGTAATTTTTGAATCATAATATAACTGTAGGGACCATATTATGGTAAAATTATGGTTATTTTGTCATCATAATATGATAACCATATTATAGTATGACTATGGTTGGCACAATCATAAACCCAAAAATATATGATGCTCTTCGAATATGATTGTCCCAACCATGTTTTTTTCTGCGTGCACGAATCGTAAATAAAAATAAATAAAATAAATTTAAATTAAATTAAGCCGTTCGGTATCAAAAATATAGAAACAAAATAATATCGGGTTTATGTTTTTGTGCCACCCGCTATTTTTCAAAGAAATTTATTCCACCAAATAGGTGAATAATTTCAATTCCTATTGCTTTTGGTTAAAACCATTTAAATTTTTGTTCTGAACATAAGTTGTTTCTAAGCATGCTGGTATAGGGTACCGTACAGTCGGAATTTCCGATCTTAAAATTTTTATTTGCATGAAATTGAAAGAAAATATGTTAAATAATTTAAACCTTTAAATTTATTCAGTTTACGCTAGGGATTTATTTCAAACAAAAAAATTTAATATAATAAATAAAAAAAATCATATTTAAATTCACAAGGAAAAATGGAAACCATGCCATCAACTTTGAAAGATGAACTATAACCTAAACAACAAAACTTAAAAGAAGAGACCAGAATAATTTTGTATAATGAAATAAAATACTCTGACTTGTTGAATTAACCATCCCCTCTCAACAAATTGTATAAATATTTTTTTTCCATTTAACACGCATAACAATCAATTAATAAAAAAAAATACGCCTTTATTGCTGCTGGCGAATACTGTCGAAATATTTAATTAAATTTCAATAACAATTTATTGAATTCTTTGCCAAATATAATATCAGCATCACTAAGGGTTACCAACAAAATTTTACCCAACAAATAAAAACAAAATCCCAAATAAAAGAAGAACTTGTTCATACATACTGTGTAATATTGAATTGAATAAAAACTTAAAAAAAATATACGTTAGGATTTCTCGAATTTCTTAAATTTTTTAATTTGTGACGTAATAGCCTTCAAACGATGCGTATTGTTGAGCACATTATGGGTAAATATAAACAAAAATTTCAAGCATACTTATAGTTCGCAGAGTTGAAAAACAACCAAGCCATAAAGCCACTGAACCAACTTGGCTCATATTATATGATCTTGAACTTCGCTGGCGGGCTTTTTAATTGACTTTTTGTTTTTAACTCTGCACATCCTATTTTAACATATTCATTGGTTTAAGTGGGCATTCAAAACTTTAAATATATCTAAAAACTAAGAAATAAATTCACGAAAGCTTGTGTCTACCTACAATCAACAAAACACCTAGAAATTTTGTAATAATCTGGCAAACCTGGTAAAAACAACAAATACATCAACAACATTATATTGTAGTAGATTTAAAGTATAATACCAGAGGTGGTGTTTACAATCAAGTTTGTTTGAATTGAAAACATGAAAAGAACAAGAATTATTCATTGTATGGGGGATTCGTATTGTCAGCTACAACTATTGTAAAGAATAAATTGAAAATGTGAAAAATGTTAAAAATGATTCTAAAATATAAAAGATACTTCCAATAACATTGGATTGGAGAAGTGTTTTTAGTAAAAATGCAAATTTTTTAAATATGTAAAAAATCTTAAAATCATAAATATCAAAAATTTACATTATTTTTTACCAAACTTTAGTTTTTAAATTTTTAAAATCAATGATTTTTATAAAAATCACAGCTCAACAATATAATTTTGTTTCGTAAATAATAGAAAAGAAAATCAGCGGGGTCTATCCGCTGATTCTTAATCACCAATTTTTAATATTTATCTATAACATGAAGCGATGAAATTATCTTTTCTATCACCGAAAAGTACGATTTAAGATTATTCTTTAAAATTTAAAATATATAATTCGAATAAAACCATTTTAAAAATAAAAATTTCCCAAAAGATTTTAAATGTTTTCCGACTGTCACAATATTATTTCGTTGAAAACAACTTAAAATACATATTAAATTAATCGAAACTACAATCAAAAAGAGGACTACTGATCTTTCATTATATTCAATCTATTTTGTTGTTTATTTTCAATCATTGTTTAATAATCAACAAAAGTAAAAACAATAGAAAGTCGTTTAAAATAACCATCAAATTTTTACTGACAAAAAGTTAAAAAAAAAATATTACTTCTGTGGTTTGTTTTTCAAATTAAAAGTTTTTGTATTTGTATGTTATTACAAAACAGAAGACAACACACGCAGATGTATATATTTTTATTGGCTTTGTGTGTATGTATATTTGAATAATTTCTTGTAATTTTTATTGAAATAATTTTGTATATATACAAACTATTTTGGTAAAAAAAAAACAAAAAGGAATTATATGAATTTCTATTTTTTGAAGCAGAAAACATAAAATTTTATATTTAACTAAAAATATCAACTCCTACTGAATGTCTGTAAATTTTTATATTTTGTTTTTTGAATGACTGATTCAAATAGTTAAAAAATATATTTCTATGAATTTCAATTGATTCTTCATTTAAAAACAAACTTTACGTATTACTTTTTAAATAAACTACAGTCGGTTACGAAAAATATATTCTGAGTGTACAATTAAACAGATTTTAAAATGTTTACTAGTATGAAACGAAGGAAAAAAAAACCTTTCAAAATGAATGTGAATATCATTGCGCCACTCTAAACTAGAATAAAGGACCTGTATCGTATTCGTACAATATATTTAACAAATTTAAATTTGAAAAATAGTGGCAAATAAAAATACAACGCTAAACTTAAACTAAAAAATTGTCTGATTTACAAAAAATCAACGAAATTAAAAATAAAACGAAACTAAAAAAAAATAAATCATCAAAAATTAAAACAATCTCCAAACTAAAAAAAAACAAACCTAGAAAAAAACAAATTGTCGAAATTAAAGAAACCAACAAGATTAAAATAAACTTTATCAATATATAATATATTGTTTAATAAAAAAATTTTCCATTCCATTTAAAAACAAAGTAACATACATTTATTTTTTAAAGAAATATCTATTTTAACTTTTTTTATAAATTTTTTTCGAAATGATTTAGTATCATTTACCGATTTTTTTAAGATTCATTTATTTTTTTCATTTGTTTGAAATTCAATACAAATTTACCCACAAAACGGAAATTTGTGTTTTATTTATGTCCGTAACAGTTATTGCAAATTTAAATTTAGTTTGCTGTCTGTTTCAAAAAAATATATTCAAATAATTCCAATTAGATTTTTTTAATTTAAATTGCTTATATACAAAATTATTTCAATTTAAATCCCAAGAATGTCATACACACACATCCATATACAAACACATTCACACAAAATGTGTCTATAACCATATACATACATTTTGTAGATTAAAAACAAAGAAAAATACATGAACGGAAATAATTTCATATAAAATAATAAATCAGTTATTTTTACGGATTTGGTAAGTAAAATTTTAGCATTTATTTTTAACTGATAAATCATTTGTTTTTACTGATGTGTCAGTTGTTTAAATAATATTAAAAAATAAATAACAAAAACCATTTGATTTAAATGAAAAGCAATTAGACCGGTTTTTAAATCAAATATCATTTGTTGTAAATAGCATTTTCTGTAACTTTAACTTACAAACTGTTTTAAGTGTATTTGAAAACAAAAATCGTCACGATAAAAAACATTGCTTAAAATGAACAAAATTAAATACAATAAATTTAGAACAAATGCCAAAAGCAAAAAAAGAAACAAAATTGAAAACATTTGTCAAAATTAAAAGTACTCTAAAATTATGATAAAAACCCCTGCCATAAAAAACGCTAAAATTAAAGAAAATTGCGAAGAGTAAAAAAATTACCAAAAATTACGTAATGATAAAAATGCGACATTTGAAAATCGTTAGAATGAAAAAAGTCGAAAAATTTGGAAAACTTCGCTAAAAGTACAAAAAATTGCTGAATTTTAAAAAATACCAAAAAATTGCAACATTAACAAATCGTCAAAATTTAAAATTTTTACCAAAAATTAAAAAAAAATCGCGAAAACTAAAAACTGACAAAGTTTAAATAAATTTACAAATTTTCAAAAATTTGAAAAATTATGGGCAATATTAACAAAATCTTTTAAATTTTAAAATTGCAAACTGAATTTTATAAACTAAAATTACCAGGCAGTGTGTTCAAAAAATATTACTTTTTAAACAAAATGCTATTAACCGCGTGCAACAACGAATTAGAAATAAAAGTTTGAAATTTCCAAAAATCTGGGAAAATACATTGCATATACCAATTTTCATGCTTTTGGCTTAAATATCTTAAATAATTATATCTTTAAGACACGCAATTTCAATATTCTATTTTCATTAAAAAATTTGTTCAGCTTTTGTCCTAATTTCCAATATTTATCCTTTATCTTAAATTGTTTATATTTTACTTTTTTATGACTTGAAACTTCTATTGTTCACCTAAAAACAAATTTGAAAACAATTTTGTTGGTATACTACTAAAGTACACAATATAACCATAGTTGTATAGTAGGTAGTAACTGATTGTTTTTTGAAACTAAATTGTAAAAATGAAAAGGTTTTCATGGGTAATAACAATTACGGATTAGGGGCATAAACTACTCTAATGTTAAATGAAAATATTTTACAAAATCAATGGTTTGTAAATAATTCCTATTTTGGTAAGCTTTGTTTACCATCCCAGTGTAGAAAATATAACCTACAATAATACAATATTTTATGTGAATGTTAACCAGTTACTTTACTTATTACATTTGTCATTACTTTTATATGGATATCTCGAGTAAAAATAAAGAATGGATGTTATTCAGGATTGCAAAAATAATGAGTCTATAAATGGGGTTTCAAATAAAAAATATTGTTTTTATTATGCAATTTTTTTCAAATAAAATTTAAAATGCTTGTCAAACAGTTTTATAATCTAAGCTATTTTGACATATTGTGGGTAAAATATAAAAGCATAAAAGACTTGCTGTAGCACTTCATCTCTCTCTCTCTCACTCTTTCAGATTAAGTGTAAATTTTTTACAGAAGCTTTTTATTTATATGATAATAATAAAAATTATCAGGCTTGTATTTTTTTTATTAAAAGTATTGATAAAATAAATTATTATATGTAATTCAATATTTTATATATTAAAGTAATTTAGAAGCTAATAAACCCATTATTTTATGTTTCATTATTTTATGCATATTAGTCTATAATTCCAACTTTGGTAATAATCATACCATATTATCATTTCTACACTGGGTAGTTGTTTAAAATAGAAAATATTATAAGAAGAAAATAGCAAGTACTTAGTGAAAAGTAAAAAGAAAATTCATGTAAGACATGCTATAGATAGGATTAAATCTTTTTAAAACTTATAAAATTTCTTTTTTTTAAACAAAATTAAAAACATTTCTTAGAAAGGAATATCTTCGTGATAATATTGTAACACACTTAGAAAATACTTTCTCAGTTACTCAAATAGTATTTTAACCGCAATTAAATAAACACTAATGGCAGTTATTGTGTGAAAGTTGTAGTTGTTAAAAACGTTTTTGGTTTTAATTTTTACTAATGACTGATCCTGAGGATACGAATTGTCGTTTTTTTTTTTGGCCTGGAATGTGGTAAAATAGGAGTTAAAAAGAAGGAAAATTTTCCCCTTAATGACCTGCATTGGCTAGAAATAAATGGAATGAAACAGGGAACGGGTGGATTTCAAACACCAAAGAAGGTAATCCAAATGGTATGGGACGGAAAACGAGTAGAATTTAACAAGCCAAGGGAAACGAAATGCAATGGAATGGGCAACGATTGTAATGGAAACACTGAATACAAGGAACTAGCTGAAATGAAACGAGCCTGAATTTTAGTGATATTTATCGATTTGAAAATATTTTAGCGTTTTTGCTCCATTTGCTCTCAAATGCATGAATTCTAATAAAAAACAAAAAAACAAAAGTAATTAAGCGAGTAAATAGGCTGGTAAGCAGTTAAAACACTTTTTTTGCTGGGTAGTTTATCAGTTAAAATAAATGAAAAACGCAATTGAAAGAAATGATATTTGATTTAAAACACTACACATTTTTCTTACCAAATCCGTAAAAATAAATGATTATTCATTTATTTTAAATTGTTTCGGTTTTTCTATTTTTATTTGTTTTTTAATCTGCAAAATGTATACTCAAACAGTATGTAAACACATTTTGTGTGAATAAGTTGTGTGTGTGAGTGTTTTTATGAAGTTTCGGTAAATCAAATTGAAATAAATTTACATTTAAACAATTTTAATAAAAACCAAAATTGGAATTTTTTGGATATTTTTTTAAATCAAATTTGATATTTGTTATAACTGTAACGGAAACAAATAAAGCTCAACTATCAGTTTTGTGAGTAAATTTTTATTAAATTTCAAACAAATTAAAAAATAAATGAAACGGAAAAAATCGGTAAGTGACAGTAAATCATTTTAAACAAATGTATAAAAAAGTTAAAATAAATATTTCTTTGAAAAATAAAATAATGTTCCTTTATTTTTAATTGAACTGAAAACTTGTTTATTAAACAACAAACACTACGCTACATAATATTCTGAGTGTATAATTTGGATCATATTCTGAACTTAAAATCGCATATAAGTAAATATAGTCCGATATTCTTGAAATTTAAAGACGAGATTTATAGTGTCAAATAGCATTCACAGCGCAAATTTTAACTATGTAGCTAAGGTTTCATATGTCTAAATGCCATTTAAGCCTTATTTGGATAGGTCCTTTCTTTGGAAGGTAGATCTAAATTTTGACTATTTTTAACCAATTTTGAAGGGATATGTCCTTCCGCCAATAGAAACTTAAGTACAATTTCATTTATCTTTATATTTGTGACCTGTAGATTGATTAAAAATTTTTACATGGACACACCGACGGACGAACTGACATCGTTAAATCAAATCAGTAAGTGATTCTGAATCGATAGAATCGGTTCATGTGAATTGGGCTTAAATGGTATTTAGATACACAAAACCGTATATAAAGTTTACAACAAATTCTAATTCAAACAACAATACATCTATAAAATTTTCTAAAAAAAATTGAACGGGATGAGCGGTACAAATCTGGTTAAAAAAAACTTACATGCATTACATATTTTATATTTTACTGAAAAATACCGGGTTATATTATTCTAGTACATAAATAATTTTCTTATTTCTCCCTTTCATATGAAAATATGCTGCAGCAATAACCAGAAGAGTTATTTTTAATTTATATTTCGTTTATCTTTGACTTTGAGTATATTTTCAAGTGACATAACATTTTTTTTTCAATTTCACAGAAATTCATCATACTTCAATTATCAAACAAAATAATAGACTACAGTTTTACTGACAATTAAAAATTCTTAATTCAACAAGTTTTATTGTTTTTTAATATTGTATTTCTGCCAAAACTCAAAGTTAAAACAAAAATCATATTTAAAGGAGTAGAAACCACTTGAAACGACAACAAAAAAAAGACATTTGTACAAAGCTCTTTTTCAAAATTGATACTTATATAACTCTAAGCTACAACATTTAAACTTTTGATTCTATTTAGGAAAAAGAAGTTTAAAAACTAAAGACAAAAAAATACCCATATTTTGACAATTTTGTGAGGTCGAAAAATGTTTTTTTGCGGATTGCTACACTATAGCTTTAACGACATCAAAAAATACACCCGAACACGTGGGGTTGAGACCTAGCGCCAAATAGACCTTGCGTCAAAGAAAAGTTATAAGTCAGTCAAGATAGTTTCAACAAAAATATAAGTTAAAAATATGCTATAGTTTATTCTGAATGACTTAATATAACAAATTCACTCAATATTAGAAATTTTGGAGAGAACACATACATATAAAAAAATCTTATTCACACAGAGAAAACAGATTAATCGTGACAACCGAGTTTTTGCCAACTGAATATTTTGGTTGCAGCAACCGAATTACTTAGCTTTGCCAATGAAATATTTTCCTGATACAATTGAAATATTGGTTTTAACCGAAATTCTGTTGTAGTAACCGAATTTCTGTTGTACTAACCGAGTTTCTGTTACCACAAACAAATACATTCGTTTGGCAAAAAATTTGGTTGTCACAATGAATCTGGTTTCTCTGTGCACATGCAGTGAGACATAAAGAGCTAGCACATTAGTTAATAGTTTAAAATAGCACCCAGTCTTTCAAGTTCTGGTATTAGCCCTGAAGGTCGTACAAAATTTTCTTAGTTATTATCTCTAAAATCTTCTGGGTTATTATCAAGACAAAGCACCATCACACAAGAGTGTTTTAACTATGACAAAATTTAACGAATTGTTTGACCACCTCTTGATTTATCTATCTGTGGCTTCAACATGTTCCCAAATCAAAAAAATCCTTGTTCTTAAGCGTTTTACCTTTAGCTTTTGCGAAAATATTTTAATTAGGGAATAGAGTTAGAAAAGCGTCGGAGTTTCAGGAGATTATATTGAAAACATAATTTTTAAAATCTAACTCATTCATTGTTATGCTCAGAACATTTCAAACGGTTCTGAAAACCCAGCTGAAAACCTCACCGCACGTTTAAAAAACCTGGTATCGATTATTTATTATTACAACAGGTTTGAGGAAAGCATTACCGTCAATTTTTTTTAAATCTTTTAGAATTATATATCGCCGGAAGAAGGGATAACAAGTTTTAATTTGCGATTATGCTCTAGTTTTAGAGTTTGCTGAATTTCCTATGTGTGTAGCTTAGTGTAATTGTGGTAGATATTCTCCCTTTTAATATTTTTTTGAAATAAAATTAACATCCCAACAAATATTTCTATTCTATAGAATATGCTTAAGAACTACCTACAATATATGATACTATTGTTTATATTTGTGACATTTGCCATCAGGCGTTCCAAAAGCTACTATATCATTTACTTTAAACTTGTGTTTAACTCGGGGTAGAACAAGTTTCATAACAAGTTTCACTGAATCACTTATAGTAAAACCTTTTCTAGATGGTATCGAAAACGAATTATAAAATGGGTTACTGGGATGTTTTAAAATTGCAATTACCTCTATGTTTTCAAGAAATTATTAAAATTACTGAAGTTGACAATAGCTCAATTGTTCTTTAATATTATTGTAGTCGTTTGTTAATTGTAGTCCTATTTTATAAAAGCTCTATTTTCTTTTTAATTAGTACGTCATTGCTCATATTTTGGCAATGGAAATATAAAATATCTTTGTTGAATTGCATAAATTTATTGACAATGTACATATGAGGCTTTTCATACTAACTGCTTGGCTAAAAAAATCGTAAATTATTATTGGCCTATACTATAGCAATAAGATTTAAAGAAGTGTTAAAATGTTTCCCAAAAAAAAAAAAAATGGCAGAAGTAGGCGTAGTATATTATTGAACTATTTATGCTCTCAAAGGAAAAACATGGTTAAGGTTAACATATTCGAACATATATCTCCGGGTGTTCTGAACAGCACATCCTCATAAAGCTATTAATTTTTGTACAATAAAAGTCAATTTTATATGAAAATAAATTATTTCATGTGGATTTGTTTTGCAGAACAACACCGAATATGACATGGTGTTCTGGAGTATCATGTGATTAATAAAGTGATCTTATTATAATGTTAGTGATCATAATGAATGAAAATGTCGTCTTCAGTGATCATAATATTATTAGCAAGAATCTTATATATGATCATTAGAATTAATAATATTATAATTTGAAATCTTCAATTATGTTCAACTATATTTTTCTCTGTGTTATGAACGGTGGGCATTGAATTAGCGGAATGTTAATACATATATATAAAAGACGCATATAAATATGTTATAAACATTTATATTTACTTGTCTGTTATATTTTCAATTTGAGAATAAAATAATTTTTTCGACCCTATAGTGTGCAACCAATTTACTTAAACTACAAATTGAAAACAACAATTGAGCAACAAATTAATTGTAATATGAAATTGAGGAAAAAAATTTAGGTTTTACATGAGCAATTTTTCTGACAAAAATTTTGCAGAATTAGCAATAATTTTTTTTTTTTTTTTGACATTGCTAACTTAGTTTTTTTTGTAGTTATCATATTTTCGTCGTTACCAACATTTTTGCATATTTTTTTACTACAGCATGGTTCAAATCAAACATGTTATCAAAGAACTATAATTTAGAACTAGTTTTGCATTTTTTGTGTATCAGATAAATCAATTTATCTAAAAGCTGACCAATTTTTTATTTATAAAAAAAGTTTAGACATTTTTCTATCAATTTAGAAATTGTTGCATGTTGCGGCTTCAAGGTGAAGATGCTTCATAAATGTTCATTAATGTTCTACAAAATAAAAGTCCCCGTAGATGCGTACACTCAGAATATTATGTAGTTAACTGTTTGTAGTTTAATAAAAAAGTTTTCCGTTCCATTTAAAAATAAAGGAAGATACATTTATTTTTCAAAGAAACATCTATATTAACTTTTTTTTACATTTATTCGAAATAATTTACTATCATTTACCGATTTTTTTCAGTTTCATTTATTTTTTTCATTTGTTTGAAACTTAATAAAAATTTACCCACAAAACGGAAACTTGTGGTTTATTTGTGTCCGTAACAGTTATTACAAATTTAAATTTTGTTTGCTGTCTGTTTCAAAAAAAAATATTTAAAAAATTTCAATTTGTTTTTTTATTTAAATTGGATGTATATATACAAAATTTTTCAATACAATTTAGAAGAACTTCATAAGCACACATACATGTACAAACACATTCATACAAAAAGTGTTTATAGCTTCATATGCATACATACATTTTGTATTGTACGAGTTTATTAAAAAAAAAACAAAAAATACAAAAACCGAAATAATTTCAAATAAATGAAAAAAACATTTATTTTTTAAGGATTGGTGGGTAAAATTTTGACATTTATTTTAACTGATTATATCAGTTGTTTTTTACGGATGTGTCAGTTGATTAATCAACATTTAAAAATAAATAACAAATGGCATTTAATTTAAATGAAAATTAAGTAGACCGGTTTTTAAATGAAATATCTTTCTTTTAAATGATATTTTCAGTTATTTTAACTAACAAACTTTTTTAAGTGTATGCTTATTGGAAGCTTATACAAAAAATAAATAAATGAGAAAGTTTTTATTTAAACTAATAAAAGTAGAGGTTCAAGAATTGTATGACATCTATGTGAAATTAAAATAATTTTTAATACCACCTAATCAAAACGATACGAGGGCGGATTAATAAGTCCGTGACTTTTTAAATGAAACACAGTTTTCTTTGCAAAAAAAAATATTTTTCAACATAATCTCCTTTTAGCTCAATACACTTAGTCCAACGTTTCTCCAATATTTGTATTCTTTTCAAAAAATTGGATTTTTCGAGGTCCATAAAATAGGCATTTGTTTAATCAATAATTTCATCGTTGGAACTAAATGTCTTTCCACCGAGACATTTCTTTAGGTTTGAAAATAGGAAATATTCACTGGGGCTAAATCCGGAGAATATGGCAGATGAGGTACCAATTCGTATCCCAATTCATGGAATTTTGCCAATCCTTTGAAGACGTCACACGATTACGTTTATGGTCAATTGGGAGCAAACGCGGCACCCATCTTGCAGACAGCTTTCTTAAATCTAACTAATCATTTAAAATCGAAACCACACTGCCATATGAAAAGCCTATGGCATCAACAACCTCACGCACTTTTATTCTTCGATCGGCCATTTCGACATTCGACATTTTCGGGTGTATTGACCTCAATTGGCCGTCCAGAACGTTCAGCGTCATTTGTACTTGTGTGACCACAACGAAAGCCATTAAAGCACTTTTTTACCATTGAAATCGATGGTGCAGAGTCCCCATAGTATTTATCAAGCTTTTCCTTAGTTTGATTGACGGCTTTTTTAGCAAAAAATAATGTTTGGTGAGTACTCCAAATTCACTCTCTTTCATTTTTAAAAAAATCCACGAGGCTGTAGGTTTTGAACAGCTGTTAAACGCAAAGTAAGTGACGGAACTTGCTCAAAATTTGACAGTAGTCTATTAAGAGGTGGGAGCAGTGTTCCATTTCATATAACAGCGAGGGACTTATTGATTCGTCACGGACATATTGATACGCCCGCTATAGTTTAAAAGCCCAGTATTTCATAAACTGATAATTTTAAAAATCGGAATATATTAAGAGGAAACTTCAATTATGTTTTAAGGTTGTTTTCCTTTAAATAAATTTATTTAACCTTTTTTAGCTCAAGTTTTAGATTTCTGGATTGCAGGGTTTGTTTTATTCCTCTCCATAACAACTTCGAAAATCTCGTCTTTTTGGATAACTACGCTGGAGTAGGAACCTTAATGCCAAAATTGAAGTTCCTTACTCCAGATGTTAATACTGTGAGATTAAAGTGTGTTTTTTTCCTGTTTTTACCATGCTTTAATTGGAACTTCCTAAAAGTAGCCAAGCAAAACTACACATAACTAAATAATTCACTTTACAGGCGACGGGCCTCAAGGTAATGTTCGACCCATTACTTTTTAAGGTTATTTATATTTACAAAAAATTATTACAAATATTTCAAACGTTATTAAATATGACGTGGTAATGATGGGAATCGAACCTGGGAACTCTGCTTGCCAGCCGAGAACTCTACCCACTGCAGCTACATATCTACGCATATAATATTTGATTGCTGTGAACAAAAATAAATATAACGCTTCGTGTTCGTGATATCGAAATTTACATACTCTACACATTTGCTTACAAAGAATAAAAAAACCTCATGTAACGAGTCTTATAATAATTTACCTTAAATATTTTAACTATTATTTTACCAATGCAAATAATACAAAAGGGATCGAGCTATCATTACAAGATAATGCATGAGTATATCGCACCCATTACCAAAGTTTTGCTGGAATACTTTTTGTAGATTAGTTCATATTTAAATAAACATACTTCCCCCCATTGGAACCCCCGTTTTCACCACGTTGCTGACAAAATTTGCACAAAGGACCTTAACAGCGAATTAATATGTACCTCCTGAACTCACATTTTTAATTCCAGGCTTCCACCCCGTTAAAGGGATTTTTATCACTTTCCTGATGAAAAATCCAAAAGTGCATTATTACTGAATTTGGACACACTAAAGGGAAAACATTTTTTTTTTAAATTTCTGAATACAAATATTTAAATTTTAGTTTCTAGCAAAAAAAATGGGTTTAGGTACGCCATCAAGGGGGAGACTTTCCCCTCCGCGTAGGAATTTCTAATACTTTGGCTTGTCAGAAGGTAGTTCATACATCCAGAAACATGTACATATATTTAATTTTAGATTTCTAGCTAAAGATGTTTGTGCATGCCGTCAGGGGGGAGACTTTCCCTCCTTTTTTCCCACTGCAAAGCATCGCAATTTGTAATTCCCATAAAGTTTGCATTTTTATTTACTTAATTAGTTAAAAAAAACCAAATTGAAAATAAAAAAACTTCATCATATTAATGAAACTTCTTCATATATATTAATGAATCTTTTTCATTAATACATATAAAGAAGAATTTCATAAATTTTTATTCATATTTTTGAAAAAAATTCTTCATTATATTTTGTTTGTTTTTTTTTATTTAGTATTTAAAAAGGTTTCATTATATTTAAAAAAGTTTTTAAACATATGAAGAAACATGTTAGTTTGCATTTTTAAGAAACAGATTCATCATATTTATGTAGTACTACATTGGAGAAAAATCTATAAAGTTTTTCTTCATATTTATGAAGATTTACATAAATATGATGAAGACTTTTATTCTGAGTGCAGTGTTATATTATTTGTCTATTTAAATAATTAGTCATACTTTGGGTTGACTGCTTATAAAAATACTTTGCCTATAAAATTTCTATAAACTGTAAAAAGTTTAAGTTTCACTATATAACCACTTATATGGTAATGAAAGTTTATTTGCGTGATATTTATGTTTTTTTATTATTATGGCTATTTACCAGAAATATATATCCATTAAATTCCACTTATTAAATTAGTTTGGGTTATTATATTGTCGTTTAAACACTTGTTATTTAAAACTTTTGTATATTTTTCAATCTTTTTCGCGCGTATTAATTTAATTCATTTATTTCAATAATTACACAGTTAAACATTTATGGCCGAATTCATAGAGATTTTGTTGATTTTTATAACAGACTTATAAAACAAATTAATATTTAAGATAACAACAAATTTGATTTATAAAACTGTTATAAGAATCAACAAAATTTCTATGCATATGGCTGTTTGAGTATACATTGGACATGCGATCGATAAATTCTGTTAGATTTTAGGATGTAGATCATGATTTTGATTACCAAATCGTAAAATTAGCCTTACTATTTTAAATATCTTAGCAATTTTATGGTATAAACTTTAAACGTTAGGAAACATCTTAAATTATATCAAATAGGTGAAAGATGCATGATGTCCTTGAAATTAAAAGTGAAAACTGAACTTATTGTTTCTATTTTGTACATCTTAATAATTTAATTGCTTAAATAATTTTATCAAAAAAAGGGCATCATAGTTTTTACATCAAAATTTAAAGTAAATTACATCTAAAATACAAGTTTTATTTAAAATTTCAGCTTTTGCAAAATTTTTCTTAAAATTAAAACACGGGTGAATAAAGTTACTTGTGGTGATTACTAAAGGTGCAAATTTAAATTCTGCACTATTATTATTTTGCGGAATAGTACATACTTTTTTAATATTACGAACAGTTATGCTATTGCATACTTTCAATTTTATATATTTTTATTTTTTTTTAATTTGATTAAAAATTTAATTTTCCCACATATTCATTAAACTATAGCTGACTTTTATGTGATATGGCCTTATTCATGATCTGCATACCAAACATTGATGCATTAATTTTTTCTTATGTTGTTATACGGTGTTAATTGCATTATTTGTATGTTATAAATTAAACGCCATACATAACGTATGAGTGATATTTTCAAATTAATTATTACTCATACTCACACTTCACTATTCAATTAATTATACGAACACAGTATTATTAAAATTTTCGTTTGAAATTTTTTTATTTATCATAACTGGAATATATTGGTAATTTTTAATAAAATTATATCTTTGCTCTTTTATTTTAATTTTCACTTTAATTTGTTTTAATTATATTAAGCACATGTTTTTGTATGTTTATCCTTTTTATGGTTTAATAAATATCATTGTATTGTTAATAGCTTTGTTGTTTTCTTTTTTATCTATAATACACTTCTTATTGTTGAATATCTCCAATGTTTTTTAACCACGCGCCAATGACCAACTAACTGGTTTTACAAGATTTGCATTGCTTTTATAGTGTTTGTTGAAGTTTTTTTAAAAGCTTTATTTTTATCCTTAAACTTAAAAAAGCTTTTGAGAGAATTCTCTTTTAGGCAATGGATAATTTTTTTAAACAAATTTACCGGTTAATGTTTGTTTACATTACAAAAGCACGTGCCTAACAAACAGAGAAATTGTTTGTATTGATTTAGACGTATAAGAAAAAAAAAAACAATAACATAAACAACTGGAAATAAAATTAAAATAACACGTGTTTAAGAAAAAGAAAGCAAAAATAAAGTATGTGACAGTTTTAATACAACTTTTTATATATGTATATACATACAAATAAACCCTTAAGAGTGTTTGCGCTTTTTTGTCTATATAAGTGTGTATATACAAAAAGTTTATATTAAGTTAAAGTGTGTTAAAACACATACAAAAAAATACATTACTTTTTATATGTAGTAACATATGTGTCAAATAATTTGTGCATGCATTGTTTTTTGTTGTATATTAATACGACTTTTGTGTTTGTCTAACGTGAAATTTGTTTCCGTTTCCTGTTTCTTTAAGTTGAAAATATATTTCAAGCAGAACCATAAATAAAAACAGCATAAAAATTTAAATAATCTCTATATAGAGAAGAATACCGTGACTGAATAACTGACAATTGACAAACTGTCTAACTGACAAATTGACAAGTTGACCAACTGAATAACTTATTAACTGACTGGCCCACTCAACATCGCTCAGTCTATAGACAGAGAAAAGAGATTCATCGTGACAGCCGAATTTCTTGCAGTAACTGACTTATTTAGTTGTCCCAACCAAATATTTTCCTGATAAAATTGAAATATTTGGTTTCAACCGAAATTCTGTTGCCTTAACCAAATTTCGGCGAGAGATACGGTTGTTACAATGATTGTGTTTTCTTTGGGCACTGTTGGCGCTTGATATTTGGTAAGGTGGAGATGCGAAGAAGCAAAAGTGGGAAAATCTCCCCATTATTGTACCGAAATCTGAAATTTAAAACATGTGTTTCCTGCCATATGGACAGTAACCCTTTGTAGAACTTTTAATTAAAGTTCGGTAAAAATGGGATTAATATGGTGAAGTGCCCCTTTAATGACCTGTGAAACTTTAACTAAAAGAATCCAGTACAAACAAATTTGGAAAAGTGCACTTTATCGGGCGTAGCTAAAATATATGACCTCTCTGGAATAAAAAAAAGAAGAACAATTTTCTATCTCCCGTTTTTCAGGCCGGGGTGTGTGGGTAAAAAAAGAAATTTCCTCAGAATTTTAAATATGCGTCTTCTCCATGATCCATGATATGGTACTCCTCCAAAACCATTTTGTAATGGTCCATATGTAACTAATTGAATTGTAAAAATTTTTAAATTTTGGGAAATAATTTTGTTTTAGTAGAAAAAATTAGTAATAGCCTGTTCCTCTATTTCGAAGGAACACGTTGGTTCGCTTTTTAAGTGAAAGAAAACTGATTTGGGTTTCACTAACTCTACTTACTTGCGAACGATCACTCGAACGACAATTCGAATGAAAACCTAACTGTTTTCATACAAAATTTGGTTTCTCTATTTCGAACAGTGCGAACGAAAATCAGTCACTTGCTATTTTTTTGTCGAGTGAATATATATTTGATATTTTTAAAAACAAAATAAAGTAAAAAAAGTAATGGATAACAAAAGGTAAGTACAAAATAATACAAATATTTATAGTTGATTAAGAACTTTAAATTTCTGTTTAAAAAATCAACAATGGACTAGCCGAAGACGCTTGTATTTTATAGGAAAGAATGACCTGATTTCTCCAAAAGGACTCCGGTGTTCAGAGCAAACAAATTTTTCTCTAAGGAGGAAAATTTTACCAGAAAACTTAACTCTGTTTCACTCCCTATTACACTTTTGCTGAGCGGTTAAAATTTAAGTGTGCTTAAATTTTGGTTTGTGGCTTACGTTCGCCCCAAGCATATTTACATATTTACATATTTACATTTTTTATTTTACAAGAGCTAATAGGACTGAAGCAGTGACCACACCCAACAGACAACAGCAACAGGCAACAGAAAGGCCCTTCGAACAACAAATCCATAACAAAAAATTTCCCAAATAAACACTTTCTCAAATAAAAATTGATTTGTTTATTGTTTTTTTTATTTCATTTGTCATATACAGAACTGATCACTGTTAAATACACTCACCAAAAAAGTCTGTTATGTAAACTGAAAATTTTGCTGTTATTACGGGAAATTTTGCTTATTTGAGCCCAGCGGTATTTTTTGCTAATCTTAGCAACAAATGCCTGCTGACGTGTAGTATAATGAAATTTGTAGAAAAAATTAAATGCCGCTACTAAATTTTAGTAAACTTTTTGTAAAGTGGAATTTTAAATCTGTTTGCTAAAATCAGCAAAAAATTAACTAAATATTATTAATATTAGTAAAAAAAAATTCAATTTTTTTTATCGAGCATCAACATTTTTTTATTTTATTTATTTTTTTCGAAAAAAATATTTTAGGTAAAATTAAAAAAAAAATGAAAGGCTTAAAAATTGTAAAAACATAAACGAATTTATAATTTTGTTTTCAAAAATTTTAAATTTGTAAAATGATTTCAGAAATTAGCAACAAAATCTTGTAAATATTCTGTAATTTGTAAAATGTAAATAGCAAAAAGATTTTCTAAATAACAAATTTTTCTACTCACTTTTTTTCTGAGTGTAGAGTTGTTTTTATCCTTAAGCAGTTAGTAGTATTTTTGGTACTTTTAAAGGAAATAGTAATAAATTCTCAAAATATATCTGGCATCGCTGTGATTAAAGACGATTGAAGATTTTGGAAATAGAGAAACCCAAGATAATTCGAATTCGAGTGACTTACATAGTTCGATCAGTTTTTTGTTCGTAATCGAGGAACAGGCTGCAATTATTTGCGTGAACTACAGCACAGGAATATTTTTTTTCTTAGAAATGCGCGATTTTTTCTAAAACTATTTAATTTTTTGAGGAAATAGTTATGTGTTTGTAGTAAAAATGTAAAATTAATGTAATGATTTAAGCGCAGGCAAATTTTGTTTTTTTTTTTGGTAATTGTCCCCTTTTTATTGCAAAATTGGCGGTATTTTGTAAAAAAAAATTCAAATTTTTTTATGGACCTAATGATATCTTGAATGGATCTAGAGAGAACCACGTATCATGGATTATGAAATAAAATACATTTTTGAAATTCTGAAGAAATTTTCATTTGGAACCCAACAGGTGAGCCTCAAGAACCGAAAATAGAAAAATTTTTTGTTATTTTTTTATTCCAGAGGCAAACAGTTTTTTTATTTTTTTGAGCAACGCCATCCTAATAAAATATATTCTGATATAAAAAAACTACCGGTAACGAAGTATCGTGCTTTTAAGCTAGTATGATTTAACTGTGTTAAATTTAAAATATTTAATTATTCATACAAAACAATTTACACAATTCAAGAGTATATTGTGTTCTACATGTTTTTGGAATCAGCCAGAAACTTAAAATAATTGCACTATTTTACCAAAGTCTACATTTTCAGGATTTTGTCCTCCTTAACACGACTACATATGAATTTAAGAAAGTTTATTTTTTTAAATTGCCTTTTCAATTAATGAATCTTTTTTTAAAAAACAAAATCATAAATTTCTTGAATAGCACTGTCATAGTCCATTCATTTTTTAATTTATTCATAAAAAATTGTTGATATTATAAAATGATAACATTTCTTAATATTGATAATTTTATAAATAAATTAGAATACAGAATTATTTAAATTTGGCTTTGTTGTTTAACAAAAGTATAAATTGCAGGAATTTAAGACGTATTATTGTTGTATATAACATTTAAGCCATTCCTATGAGTTTCTAATTAATATTCGAAGATAATGGGCACGTATTTTTAAAGGGATTCAACCTTATGTTAAGGGGTTAACAAGTGGATTTAAAAATTAATCCTTTTCTGTATGAAATTTACCAAATTTAAATTTATTTGTACATTTTGACTTAATGTTGAAGACAGGTCTTGGGGTAAAGATCACAAATTATGAAAATAGCCTTAACACTACATCGATTACGAAAAATGCCAGTTTTTTGTTATTCAACATATATTTTTTGATTAACACATTTATCGCCCCACCTTTAAGATTTTAATATCAGATCGGGCTGCTAAAAAAAATTTTTCAAGTACGACTAATTACTATCAACAGATTGGAAGGAAATCCACAGAAAACAGAATTGTAGTTGCAACTGAATTTTTGCCAATTGAAATTATTTAGTTCCCGATAAAATCATTTTTATTAATTTTAAATATTGTCGTATATTCTGAAATTTATTTAAAAATTCCGAATTTTAATTGTTATATTTAATTGCTTTGCTATTTAAGTAACTGAGCTATAACCATCGGCCTTGCGTTCGTTAGGGCATTGCTTTACCTCTAGCCTAAACTGTCCAGCAAAATCTTGGTGCTACTAATCCATTACCTTGTAATGATATCCCTGCATTATTTGCAGGCATTATTTGCAGGCATAAAGTAATGAGTTTCCGATCATTGATAACTTATTGCATGATTAACAAACGTAAAGTAATAATAAAAATATTTCCGAAAATCTATTTTTAGACTCATTACTTTATGCGTTTTGTAAGCAAAAGGATGATGTATAAATGTTTCGATATCACGAACAAAAACACCTCGGTAGCTCAGTGAGTAAAGATCTCGGGTAGCAACCAGAGTTTTCATGTTCGATTTCCATCATGGCAACGTTTGAAATATTTGTTGTATTGTTTTTAATAAAATTTTCTTTATAAAAATCTTTTTTAGACACATTACTTTCCCCATCCTCGTTACCATCCTCGTAACCACTTATTTTATTAACTCTAAAGTAATAGGTCTATAACAGTTTGGCTGAAAAGTTTGTAGGCTAACATAGAAAAAAAATTGATAAAATTTAATTTTATTATTCAATATAGTTTCCTTCAAGGGCGATACAATGATTATATCGGTCATATTTACAATATTTCGATACCATTTTTATAGTACAATTTACCTTTAGCCTCAAAATTGGCCTTAGTTTTGGCGATTACTTCTTTATCAGCGCTAAATTTTTTTCCAGCGAGCATTCTTTTGAGGTCTGAGAACAGGAAAAATTCGCTGGGGGCCAGATCTGGAGAATACGGTGGTTGTGGAAGCCATTCGAAGCCCAATTTATATAACTTTGTCATCGTTTTCATTGACTTGTGACACGGTGCATTATATTGATGAAACGGCACTTTATTCTTCTTCAAATGAAGCCGTTTTTATTCATGTGTTTTTTTATTTACATGTTTTTTGAAGGTTAGGCCTAACTAAAAATCATATGGAATTTATACCAATAGCGTGTAGGGTGGCACATAACCCTACGAACTTTTTAGCCAAACTGTTACATTACCTTAAGGATCATCGCCTGTAAAATTCATCAATAAAGTAAGGTATAAAGTAATGCACCGTCCACTATATCCCAGCAAAACTTTCGTAATGGGTGCGATATTCTCATGCGTTACCTTGTAATGATAGCTCGTTACCTTTTTCATTATTTTCAAGCATAAAGTAATACTTTACTGATTATTGATTACGTTATATATGGTTTTTAAATGTAAAGTAATAAATGAAATAATTTTGAAAATATATTTTTAGATACATTACTTTGTGTTTTTTTGTAAGCAAAAAAGTAATGTATGTTTTTTTTGACAAAACTAGCGAAAAAACGAAGCGCAACAATTCATTTAAGTTTAAAGCAATCAAATACTATATGCGTCGATAGCTTAGTGGGTAGAGTTCTTGGCTGGCAACCAGAGTTCCCTGGTTCAATTCCCATCATGACCACATTTTTTTTAATAACGTTTAAAAAATTTGTAATGATTTTTTTAAATAAAAATTTCTCCATTCTCGTAACCATATAAGTAACCCCTTACATTATCACCTCTGAAGTAATGAGTATATACATTACTTGAAGGCTCATCGGCTATAAAATTCATCAGTGAAGTAAGGTGTAAAGTAATCTATGAGCCCCTATGGCTACACATTACTTTACACATTATTTGGTAATGTGTGGTTTTGCTGGGGTACACACATAGAGACTAAAACTAAACTAAACACATTATACCTAAAATTAGTATTATTTTGTTTAATAAAAATTTTACACACAAAGTTTGTAAATATAATAACTTAGAATGGTAAATAAACTACATTTTGAAATTTAAAATAATGGACAAAAATTTAAAAAAATTAAAAAAAACGACAAAATTTGTAAATTATTGTGAATTACTTAACAATAAATTTATTGTTTTTATTTTAATTGTATTTATTACTAAACAATAAATTTGTTGTTTTTATTACACAAAAAATTGGGCTGTTTATTTTACAACAGTGTGGTGGTAAATATACGAATTCACGCAAGTTACGTTGACACTTTACCATCACTTATTGTTAATCCCTTTTGTTATATTACAATCTTTGTTTTACTTTGTTACTATTTTATTATACCTTTTCCTTTATTTTAAACTTTAACGTATTTTTAAGAAAGCTTTCAATAGTATATCAAATTCCTAATTATTATTTTTTATTAAGTTAATAGTTCAGTAAGAAAATAACCTTTGTACAATAAAGTTCAATTTAAATTTTAAAATATAAAATTGAGTTTAATTACTTAAGTGGCGCAGTCTTTATCGAACCTATTTCAAATACAAAAAAGTTGATAAAATTAACTAAAGTTAATAAAATAGATGAAAAAACATATATTTAAAAATGTATAGTTAAAAAACTAAAAAAAAAAGAACCAATTGAATAAATAAAATTACTATATACATAAAGAAAAAAACAAATAAGTTTCAAACTGATATTAAAATTATAAGTACAGTTTCAAAAAAAAAACAAAAGTTAATAAAAATTTTATATAAAATTAGTGAACAAGTTCTGGAAAAAAAGAAATAACGAACATAGCGTTAACAACAAACAATTTAAATTTTCCTTAAAATTAACGTACAAGTAAAAAGCAACAAAAAGCTGTAACAAAAACAATATTTAAATAAACCGGTTTCTTTTTTCAAAAAAAAGAGACATTTTTCATGTTCTTATTTATGAAAAAAAAACATAAAAAGGAAACCAACTAAATAAAAAGTTTAAAACAAAATAAGCCGTTAACAACAATTTGAAAATTTGAAATTATATTGTACAACGTTAAAGAAAAAAAAACAACATACCACAGCATTAAGCTTAAAACTTTTAACAACAACAACAATAAAAAAAAAAAACTTTCAAGCTTAATTAGTTAAAGCTTTTAGCAAAAATACAATTATGTATCAAATCAATCAACAATAGAATATTAATAAAATAAACGTATTGAGTGTTATTAAACTCTTAATTTTCTTAACAAAGAGATGAAGAGGTATTAAAATAAACACTAATCTACTAATTTAAAAAAAAAAGCTTTGAACAGTCAAAAACAAAAGTGTTTTCTAAAGGAAAAAAATTAAAGAAATTTTAATATTATATTAACTTTTATAACAAAGTATAGACAATTTAAAATCAAAATGGCATTTGCTCTATCAATAAATGATGTATTAAAAGACGCTCAAAGAATTCACGAATTTAATGGTGATAAATCGTATGCTCTTACGTCGTTCCTTAGAGAAGTTGACACCGTACTCTTACTAGCACAAGCAGACCCTAGTGCTAAACTATATATATATCAAAGAGTTATTTTAACGAAATTGCAAGGAGAAGCTCTTGATGTGATTAGAACTTTGGGGCAAAATCCAAGTTGGGAGGAGGTGAAGAATGGATTGATTGCTAATTTTGGAGTTAAAGAGACGTACCATCAACTGTATCAGGAGGCGTTTTCTGCTAAAAATTATGGTATTGTAAGTTATTTTAAATATTTAAGAGAAATTTTATGTAAAATTAATGAAAAGTTTGAATATGATTCTGAAAAACCCATTGAGTTTAGCCCTGCATATGCAGAGAAAATAATTTTAAAAACATTCATGAATAATATTGATACTAACCTAGCATCTGTAATTATTAATAAAAACATAACTAAATTAAGAGATGCATATAATTTACTGGAAAGAGAAGGATTGATACGAAATGAGATTGAAAAGAAAAATACTAATCCTAAACAAAATATCAGTAATTATAGTGACAGAAAAGAGTTTAAGGGAAGTAACGTAAATTTTAGTAATCAGAACAATAGTAATAGACAGAAATATAATTTTAACCGAAGTTCTAATAATAATTTCTCTGGAATAAACAGACAAAATTTTAACCCCAACCAGAATGTTAATGGCTATTTTAATATGCCAAGTTACCAAAATAATGGATATAATTATGGAAATTCACAGATTAATCGTAGAACAAATCAGTCTCGTTATAATAGTGGTAATTTTGGAGGCAATAATAACAACCAAATGGAAGTTGATTACTATCAAGAGGGAGGACAGAATTTTAATAATGGGGAGCAGGTAAATTTTCATACAATTGCCCCTTCAAGGCACTTCCAATAGTAAGACTTACCATTGGTAATGATATCATAAAGGCTTTAATAGATACAGGTTCAACGACATCATTATTAGACCAAGATAAATTACCACAGTATAAAAGATTACTACTTGGAGAACCTATCCCATTTTCGTCCATGATTGGAAAATCAACAGTAAATTATGAAATTATTACAAAATTACCTAGAGAATTTGGCGAAAATGCCACCATGTCTTGGAAATTAATGAATTTTGAAAATAGGCAATTTGATGCTATTTTAGGGCAAAATATATTAAAACCTTTGGGTGCTGTTGTTGATATGGGCAGAGAGACTTTATTTATTAATCAGAACACTATAGAGTTTTTGAAAACATGTCCATATGATAAACATGAAATACATAAATTGGAAATTGTAGATATTAATGAAAAGGTTTTAGAAAACTTATATAGTGGATTAAATGGGGAGGAAAAATCCGCTTTGGAGAACATCTTAAATTTATTTCAGGATTTAATATTTGTTGAAGGTCAAATTTTAGGAAACACAAATGTGATAAAACATGAAATAAAGACAATAAATGAGAGACCTGTCTATACGAAAATGTATCGTTATCCACATGTCCACGAACAGGAAATTTGCGATCAAATAGATGACATGTTAAGACAGGGCATTATAAGGGAAAGTAACTCACCATACAACAGTCCATTATGGATAGTTCCTAAAAAAATTGATAGTTCAGGTGAAAAAAAATGGAGAATTGTGATAGATTATAGAAAGTTAAATGATATTACAGTAGATGACAAATTTCCTATCCCGAATATAGATTCAATCTTAGATAAGTTAGGCCGTGCTCAGTATTTTTCGACAATTGATTTGGCAAAAGGGTTTCACCAAATACTTGTTAAGGAAAAAGACCGGTCGAAAACAGCATTCTCAACGCCTTATGGTCATTATGAATTTGTTCGGATGCCTTTCGGCTTAAAAAATGCTCCAGCAACGTTCCAGAGACTTATCAACCATATTCTCCGAGATCTTATTAATAAAATTTGTGTCGTTTATTTAGATGACATACTAATTTTTTCCACTAGTTTTGCGGAACATGTTTGCAATATAAATAAAGTTTTTGAGAAATTAAGAGAAGCAAATCTTAAAATTCAAATAAATAAGTGCAAGTTTTTTGCAAAAGAAACCCTGTATTTGGGTCATATATTGACACCTGAGGGAGTTAAACCAAATCCGGCTAAAGTCGATACAATTTTAAAACTTCAGTTACCTAATACTGTCAGAAAAATCAAATCATTTTTAAGTATAACAGGCTACTACCGTAAATTTATCAGAGATTACTCTAAAGTAGCATATCCCATGATAAAATATTTAAAAAAGGACGTTCGGTTAAATATTAATGACCCTAATTATATAAATGCGTTTGAGAAATTAAAGAATATTATCACCGAAGCTCCTGTACTAAGATATCCGGATTTTAAAGCGCCATTCCAGCTTATAACAGATGCTAGCCTGAATTCCCTTGGTGCTGTTTTGCAGCAAAATGGGCATCCTATCTGTTTTGCAAGTAGGACCTTGAATGAGCACGAAAAAAACTATTCGGCGACGGAAAAGGAGCTATTGGCAATTGTATGGGCCACAAATTATTTTCGTCCTTATTTATACGGAGTTAAATTTGAAATTCTTTCAGATCATCAACCATTACGATGGTTATTTGTTAAATCTCAAAGTAGAGAGTTGAATCCTAGGCTTTATAGATGGATTATAAAACTTAGTGATTTCAATCTAACTGTAAATTATATAAGAGGCAAGGATAATCAGGTTGCTGATTTTTTGAGCAGGATTAATAATGATTTAGGGGAAATAAATCATTTGAACAATTCTAACGACTCTCTTTATAATAACAACGATGATGAATTGGCAACGGTGCACTCTCAAGAGGAAGATTCTCAAAATCACATCGGAATTTTAGATACAATAGTAAATAGATTTAAAACTCAGATAATATTAACTGATAATAAAACTAGAGAGTCTGAAATAAAAAATGGCAATAAGAAAATTTATATTAATTCAGTCGACTTAAATGAAAATTTAGATTCAATATTAAGGGGAAATATAGAGAAAGGAAAAATAGGAATTTTTACGGAGCTTGATGACCACAAGTATAATATTTTACAGAAAAAGATTATTGAAATATTTGAGGGGAATAATAGCGTTAAATTTGTGAGATGTTCTTATCATGCTATGGATATGTCATCTGAAGATGAAACTTTTAAACAAATACACCATTACCACAAGAATGAAACAGGGCATACTGGGATTAATGAAAACTACGAAGGATTAAAAAAACGGATATATTTCCCAAATTTAAAGCAATTAATACAAAAATATGTCAATAATTGTGATATCTGTAATAGAGCGAAATTCGATCGTAATCCCGTAAGACCAAAATTTCATTTGACTGAAACTCCAACTGATATTCGGCAGGTAGTTCATATGGATGTTTACACAAATTCTAAATCAAACTTTTTAACGTTTATAGATAAATTTTCTAAATTTGCAACTGCTTATTACTTGGAAGATAGAACGAATCAAACCATTATCGAAAAACTCCGGTTATATAAGTCTCAAAGAGGCCATTTTGCTAGACTAATTGCTGATAATGAGTTTAAAAGTATAAATATTAAAGATTTCCTGAAAAACGAAAATATAGAATTTCATTTAGTCAAACCTAATAATCACACCGGAAATGCTGACATTGAAAGACTTCATTGCACTCTAGGTGAAAAGATAAGAACTTTGACCATAGAACAGAGATCTCTTAATATTAAGAACAAAATTAGTCAGTCAATAGAACACTATAACAATAGCTACCACTCTGTTATAAGAGAAAAACCATTTAATGTGGAATATGGCTACTGTGATAAAACAAAAATTTATAAACTAGTTGCGGCAAATAAGGAAAATTACATTAATAGAAGAAACGAAAATAGGGAAGCTTATACTGATCACAGAAATGTAGGTTATATAAAAAATTATAGAGCGTTGAGGCACAAGGAACAACCCAAGTTCAGAGTCAGTAAACTTCAAAACATACACAGTTCTAATATAAAAAGAAAGACAAAATATGATGGACATTTAGATATAGCACAGTACAATAATATGGGCAATTGAAGTACATTTATGTGTCTTTTATTTAAAAATATCAGTAAATTGTTTAAAAAATATAATATTTGTTAAAAAGATTAAAAAAAAATATTTTTAAAAAAATTTTGTATTAAATAAAATAATAATTATCTTCAATTTTCAAATGTTAAACAATTGTTAAAAAAAAAACCTGTATAAAAATATTTACTTACTAGATATAAGTTTAAGAAATACAACAAAATATGTTAAAAAAAAAAATAACACTTTGAATTTAAAAAAAATCATAAAAATAATACTACATATTTAAAAAAATATATATTTTATTTATATTATTAAACTAGCTATATGATTTCTGTATTTTTAATTTTTTATTTGTACATAAATTCAATTTTAAAAGGACTCAGGAGTGTCCATAATCTAATGGGGGAGTAGTTACGTTGACACTTTACCATCACTTATTGTTAATCCCTTTTGTTATATTACAATCTTTGTTTTACTTTGTTACTATTTTATTATACCTTTTCCTTTATTTTAAACTTTAACGTATTTTTAAGAAAGCTTTCAATAGTATATCAAATTCCTAATTATTATTTTTTATTAAGTTAATAGTTCAGTAAGAAAATAACCTTTGTACAATAAAGTTCAATTTAAATTTTAAAATATAAAATTGAGTTTAATTACTTAAGTCGCATAATATGTTTTTATTCACAAATTTTGTAAATTTTCTTTATAATTACAAAATTCCGTTTTATTTTTACTCATTTTCAATGTAATTTTACTCATTTTGTCTTCACTAATTTATGAATAATGTGTGGATTTTTTTTTTTTTTTGTGTCACACAAATCAAATTTAGCCAATTTACAGTAGAATACAGTTCCTTCTATAAGTTGAATAAATTTCAACAGAAATAAAATTAGAGTGTACGGTTTGATCATTTTTAGTCACCACGAATGTGTTTTCTTGATGGAGATGAAAATCATTTATTTATTTCTTGTCTACTGACTCTTTCCTTTACTATAAACAAAAATTCTCGTATAAATATGTACGATAATAAAACTATATAATAATGTTTTAAAAATCATTAAATGTACGCTGCTGCTTTTGAAGTATATTTACCTTCCGTCTATCTTATAGTTTATACGTGTACAAGTACGCATTATAAAATCTACGTTGTAAGGCATAATTTTTAATTTCCTTGCTTCCTTTTGTTTATGGGGTTTTCTTTGTTCATTTCATTAAACATCTTAGGAAGACGTATCTCTCAAACACCTGTTGTTTCTTCTGGTTTATGTATAAACACTTTATAGCTATTTTATGAAATTTTTATAACCTACAATAAGATACATGGCGTAATTAGTTAATGGTAATGTTTGTAAATTTAAGAAGAAAAAATGTAGCAAATTTTCGTATGAAGCAATACCTTTTACAAAATTATTAAATTAATTATAAAATGTAAACAGCAAACAAATAGGTAAATCGACTAAACTTTAGTTCCGTAAATGTAAAAAACTGATTTCAGAAATCGGCAACAAGTTTAAATAATTAGGCTATTTTATAGTTATATATGCCTGTCTAAATTTATTGTTCATATTTCTTTTTATATTGTACATTTTCATGTTATCTATAGATGGGACACATCCAACTAGACTCAACTCAGATCATGTTCCTCTCACTTGCACAATATTTGGTAATGTTGCAGAATCACTGAAGTTAACATCATTATACCACTTAGCCAACTGGGACGAAATAAACTCATGGGTGGCAAATGAGATTAACCGTCGGGAGCTAAACACCATTCCTATAAACATCACGAATATAGAAACAATTCTGGAGAACGTAACTGAAATAATAATTGGTGCTAACAATAAAGTTCCAACTAAACATATGAACTCATGGGTTAGAAAAATATCCCCTTTAACTGAATCTTTAATAAAGCAACGTAGAGTGTATAGGCGAAAACTTCAGAGATGTGCAGACCCAACTAGGAGATGTTCGCTTTCAGCTATTCTAAAGCAATTGAATAAATTAATCGATTTCCATCTTAACCGTGACAGAAATGAAAATTGGTCCAACTTTATTGCCACTTTATCCCCTGGAAGTAAAAAATTCTGGAAAATTACTAAATCTATAAAAGGGTCACGTACCCATTTAGGCAGCCTTATTGTTAACGATGTTGAATTATGCGACAACGAAAGTAAGGTAAATGCTATTGCTGAAATTTTTGAACAGTACCATAAAGTTTCGCTTAATAACACGTCGTCCATGGAACCTTTAGTCAACAAATATATAGAAAACCTCAATAGAACAATTCTACCAGAAATCGATCACCTCATATTAACTGATATGACCGAAATTAAAGGCATTATCTCTCGTCTCAAAAACAATAAAGCTCCAGGACTTGATGGTATCAATACCATAATTTTGAAAAAAATGCCTGACAATCTGTATGAAGTTCTGAGTAAGGTATATAATTATTGTATTAGACTGGGATATTTTCCTAAACTATTCAAAAAAGCTAGAGTGATTCCAATACACAAAAAAGACAAGAATCCCAAGTTACCATCTAGCTATAGACCAATAAGTATTCTAAGTGTTTTAGACAAAATTTTTGAAAAAATTATTCATAAACGTCTCATCGATTTCACTGAGGAAAATAGTATTCTTAAAAAAGAACAATTTGGTTTTCGTAGAGAGCATTCTACAGTTCATCAAATTAAGAGAGTTGTGAATATAATTGAGTTAAATAAACTTCAGAGAAAAAGTACTGGAATTGTCTTTCTCGACATTGAGAAGGCTTTTGACTGTATCTGGCATAAAGCCCTAATTTATAAATTAAATAATTTTGGGTATCCCCTGTATATGCAAAAATTGATTAAAAGTTTCCTTGAAGAACGATCTTTTGTTGTTGTCGTAGATAACACTTTTTCATCCATAAAAAACATTCCAGCTGGTCTCCCTCAAGGATCAGTGTTATCACCAACACTTTATTCTATTTTTACATCAGACTTTATCGTCACCCGAAATAACGAAGCTGCATTTTATGCTGATGATAGTGCATTTATAAGTTCGGGAAAAGTGTCTAATGCTATTGTTACAAAAATGCAGACAAGTATTGAAAAAAGTGCAAAGTATTTTACAAAATGGAAAATTAAAATTAATAATGAAAAAACGCAGGCAATAATATTTCCATTTAATAAATCTCCGAAAAGAGTCCCTAATAGACAACTTATAATTCAGGGCAACATTATAGAAATACGTGATACTATAAAGTATCTTGGTGTAACTTTGGATAAAAAACTAACATTTAAGCAACATATTGAAAACACATGTAGCAAAGCTATAAAATGCGGCAGGGGACTATTTCCATTATTAAATAGAAGGTCTCGCTTAAATATAAAAAACAAACTGCTATTATACAAATGTTGTATTCGTCCAATTCTGTCCTACGGCTGTCAAGTTTGGTACAAAAAAGCTTGTAATACCAACATAAAAAAGCTTCAGATAATCCAAAACAAGAATCTTAAAATTATACACAAACTATCGAAAAGGCATTCTACTATACATTTGCATGAACATTTCAATCATCAAACGTTGTATATGATTATGAGAGATCTGACACTGTCATTCGAAAGTCGATGCAGAATGTCTGAGTTTGAGATGATTAGAGAGTTGATCGTTTAGTTGTTCATTTTTCTCTTCCTATTTTGGGAAGAGATCATATGAGTTACCACCCTAACTTCTTCTATAAACTTTTTATTTACTGTACATTAAAAGGTTTTTTTTTAAATACTTTTCTCCTTGTATTGAGCTATATGACTTGTAAATCTATATATATAAATTGTTTTTTATTTGCTGTAATACTATTTTAAGTAAAATCTCAAATATTGTAAATATATTTTATAAAATACAAAATACCAAAATTGTGCAATAAAAAAAAAAAAAAAAAAAAAAAAAAAAAAAAAAAATGTTATCTATAGATGGATAGATAAAAGAAAAGAAATGTTTCAACCCCTCCGGAGTTGTTGGTTATAACTACTCTAGCATTTTATTATAGAGAATTTCTACATTTCCAGGTACAAACATCTTTTGCAAACTTAATATTTGTATTAAAGTGTTTTGGTTTTAAATATAACCAACAGCTGTTCAGAGTATTTAATTTAAATTTATTGTTTGCATTTAAAACATTGAAAAGAGTAAGTATGTATAGGCATATGTAGCTGGAATAGTAAAAGAAATTATATTATATATTAAAAATAATTATATAGAGAGCTGAATAATCAACAATCAACACTCAGCAACATTTTCGTACTAATTAATGTGTTGCTTTCTTTAGAAAGGGGATATAGAAGAGATGAAATGTTGTTTAAGATGAAGGACTGAAAATATGGCAGCACTTTAATTGCGAGAGATTATTAATTGAATCCTTTTATATCATAGCCCTGTCTTGTTACTTTACTTCGTTGTGGTACGGGAACACCGAAAGAGGACATTGCCATGTGTATGAGTGATAGATCATACATATTGTTTTTATAAATTGATGTTGCCGCCGCTGGTGATCGAATACGCAACCCTTACACCATTGCACCACAACGCCCATAACCCCAATTCAATTGTTCCAACCCTATTACGGTTGCCAACAGAATCGAGTTGGGACAATAAATCTTTTTCTTAAAATGCTGTTGCAGACTAAAATGGAAGCACCAAAAATATTTTTGCAACTTTCTCTAAATTTTGTGAAATGCTGGCATGAAAGTTCTTTCCCCAACTGTGATATCTATTAACAAGGAAACTCTTTCGACGGGTTCCCTTGATCTTATAAAATTCCCTGATCTTGAAATATTCACTGGGGGCTGAATCCGGATAATAAGGCGAATGAGGGTGCAATAATTAGTCTACTTCATGGATTTTTGCCATGGAAACTAAGCTGTCACACGATTCCGTTAGTGGTCGATTGTGAGCAAACGCAGTAGCCATCTTGCGGAAGGCTTTCTCATACAAAAGTGATCGTTGAAAATTGAAACCACTGAGCAATGCGAGATGCCTATGTCTTCCACAATCTATCGCACATTCAATCTTCGATCGGCCAATACCATATCGTCAATTTTTTTTTTAATTTTTTGGCTGTAGAGACCTCAACTGGACGTTCAGAACGTTCGGCATCTTCCGTGCTTGTAAGGCCCCAACGAAAGTCAATAAACCACTTTTTTACCATTGAAATCGATAGTGCAGAGTCCCCATAATATTTATCAAGCTTTTCCTTGGTTTGATTGACGGTTTTTTTCGCAAAAAATAATGTATAATGAGTACTCAAAATTAACTTTTTTCCATTTAAAAAAAAAGCCACAGCTGTTAAACGCAAAGTAAATGATGGAACTTGCTCAAAATTTGACAGTACTCTATTAAAAGGTGGTACTTGATGGGAACAGTGTTGCATTTCATATAACTTCGAGGGAAGTTCGAAAAGTTACGGAATTATTGATCCGCCCTTGTATTAACCGATTTCAGCTGTAGATACCGAAATTCAGTTGGAAACCTACAAGATTTTTCTCTGTGGGGAATGTGTCAGTTTCTATTAGCATTATTATGGCCAAAATATTGCTTATTATATTAATTATTTATTCGCAGCTTAAGGAGTTGGACATATTTAGGCCATCCAAACCTTTCTTTTGCAAAGTAGTCGTAAATTTATGTTCATTTTCTTTATAGGCTCTTTTAAGTATGGTGGTCCCTTTTTGTTTAGGAACTTAAATCTTAAACATTTGTTTTTAATTTACTGAATAAATGGTTTTTAGAATATCGCATAAGAAAATGGTATAAATGGGGCTAAAAATGCAAAAAGTGTACAATGCAAACACTGGAGCTAGAAATTGAAATTTGGGAAAGGTTCCAGCAATATGGGATTTTTATAAAGTTCTAGGTGATAAGCGAAAATCCTACCACGACTCTCTTTAACATTCTATCAAAATCATACGGATAGTAATCTAAATTTTGAATATACACTCACCAAAAAAGTCTGTAATGGCAACTGAAAATTTTGCTGTTATTACGGGAAATTCTGCTAATTTGAGCCCAGCGGTATTTTTTGCTAATCTTAGCAACACATGTCTGCTGACGTGTAGTACAATGAAATTAGTAGAAAAATTAGTAGCCGATACTAAATTTTAGTAGACTTTTTGTAAAGTGGAATTTAAAATCTGTTTGTTAAAATCAGCAAAAAAAATTACTAAATATTATTAATATTAGTAAAAAGCTTTGAATTTATTTTTCTTATCGAGCATAAAAAATTTTGATTATATTTTTTGAAAAACGAGTTAATCATTTTGTTTTAATTTGGTAATTTCTGTTTTGTAAAATATTTTGGTCAATTTTTTTTTTTACTTTTAAGGTTAAATTTTAATTGTTTTTAGGGCGGATTTTTAGAAACAAAAAAACCTTTTTAGTGCTATTTTAAGTGGATGTCCCCTTTTTAGACATGAGTCGGTATCTTCACTTTCGATCCCATTTTTAATATATGTAATATTTTAAGGAAATTTAAGTTTGTAGGTGTAAGTTTTAATTACACTCACCAAAAAAAGTCTGTAATGGCAACTGAAAATTTTGCTGTTATTACGGGAAATTCTGCTAATTTGAGCCCAGCGGTATTTTTTGCTAATCTTAGCAACACATGTCTGCTGACGTGTAGTACAATGAAATTAGTAGAAAAATTTGTAGCCGCTACTAAATTTTAGTAGACTTTTTGTAAAGTGGAATCTAAAATCTGTTTGCTAAAATAGGCAAAAAAAAATTAGTAAATTTTTTTAATATTAGTAAAAAGCTTTGAATTTATTTTTCTTATCGAGCATCAAAAATTTTGAATATATTTTTTAAAAAACGAATTATTCATTTTGTTTTAATTTGATAATTTCAGAAAAATATTTTGGTCAATTTTTTTTTACTTTTAACATTTCCTTCAATAACCACTTTTTTAAAATTAGTAATATTTTTTGCTAATTTTAGCAAATCGGTTTCTAAAAATTTGTAACATGATTTTTGAAATTAGCAACAAAAATTTGTAAATATTCTGTAAAAATTCTGTAATTTGTAAAATATAAATAGCAAAAAGATTTCCTAATTAATAATTTTTTACTAAAAATAAGTAAAAAAATAGTAGAGTGGGATTGAAAACCATTTACAAATTTTTCTACTAACTTTTTTTTCTGAGTGTATGTTAAACATTCACTATAAAAAGGATAAACAAATATACTGAAAAAAAAAAAATCTTTAAAATAATGTTGATAAATAATAATTTTAAACAAATCAATAGTGCAATTCTCTAACTTTCTTAATGATTTTATCGACTTCCTTAACTTACCCAGCAAAACTTTGGTAATGGGTGCGATATTCTTATGCGTTACCTTGTAATGATAGCTCGTTACCTTTTTCATTATTTGCAAGCTTAAAGTAATAAGTTACTCAGTATTGATTACGTAATATATGATTTATAAATGTAAAGTAATAATTGAAATATTTTTGAAAATCTATTTTTAGATACATTACTTTGTGTTTTTTTGTATGCAAAAGGGTAATGTATGTTTGTTTTGATAACACTAGCTAAAAAACAAAGCGCAACAATTAATTTAAGTTTAAAGTAATCAAATACTATATGCGTCGTTAGCTCAGTGGGTAGAGTTCTTGGCTGGCAACCAGATTTCCCTGTTTCGATTCCCATATTGACCACATTATTTTTAATTACAAATATTTTAAATAAAATATTTGTAATAATTTTTTTTAATAAAAATTCGTTTTTTTTAAAAATCTATTTTTAGACACATTACTTTTTCCCTTCTCGTAACCATATAAGTAACTCCTTACATTATCACCTCTAAAGTAATGGGTATATACATTACTTTGAGGCTCATCCTCAAATGAAGTAAGGTGTAAAGTAATCCATCGGCCCCTATGGCTATACATTACTTTACCCATTATTTGGTAATGTGTGGTTTTGCTAGGTATGATAATTGTCAATTGATTACCCGACAAAGCTATTCTGCATTTTTTTTCTTAATTATTCACAAGATATACTGGCAAAAGTTGTTTATTTAAAATATATTTACTTTGAAGTTTTATAAAGTAACGACAAAAATCGTTAACTTGAACTTGAAAAAATTTTTTGTTGACAAGTTAACGATTTTTTTAACTATAAGTATCGGTAAAAAAAGTTGCAGAATAACTTTTAACGAATTTTGTTGTTAATTATCGAATTTTGACAATGTACGAAATCGCACTACAGATCTCTTTTTAAAAAGTCGTCGGCCATATTAAATCCGCTATTTTTAATTTCATAAAACTTCATCAGATCAGATTTCCTTATACGGATTCCCAAAAATATTTGATACACTCCATTCAAATTTATTTGAAACTTCTTGTTTGAGAACTTTTAATATGTATAGACAAATCTTTAAAATTATTATTATTATTATTATTATTTTAAAATATAATTTGTATGTGTGTCCACAAAAAAAAAAAAAATAAAATAGTGGTGCCTCAATTTTATCCCAACTATAACATATACAAACTTCATTGAAATTCAAGAGGGAGATTGTTTTATAATTTTTAGTATATCTTTGAAAATAAAAATAAATAATATTAAGCAAAACAACAAACTTTTGTATGTCCTTTGGGAAAAATTTTAAAGAACAGATTTATTCATTAATCTTCTTTCTTTTGTTAATTCTTATCACTTTCCTAACATTCTGTAATTATTGTACACATTTTCCATTTCGTGTTAATACTGTCATCACATGTCATCCTGGCATTAAGAGATTCATTCTTTTGTTGTTTAACAAATTAAAATGATGTCTTTGTTTGTTGAATACTTGTATCATAAGAATGTTATCAATGTAAACTCTGTTATTTTGCATAAACATTCTAAAACTTAAAGAAATGGTTTAAGAAATGTGTTTTCGGTTTAAGTTTGTAAATTTTTTGTATTATTAAATAACATTTGAAAAACAATTGTTGAATTTAGTAAGTCAATCGAATTTATATTAAAAAACAAGTTAATTGACTTGGAATTACGAGTACCAACATTTTCTTTTTTTCAAAAAAATGCACAAACTATTTTCAAGAAGCTCTGTTTTTTTAATATAAATACTGGTGTCAGAGCGTCATATCAGAACTTATTTATTAGTAACAGTTTCGCTTCTAACATTTCGTTCTAAAATTTATATTTTCAAACTATCTTTCGCAAAATCCGATTTTCTTTTAATTTGGATGCGTGATTTATGGTCCCATATAACACTTATTACCCAAATTTTAAACAGATTTCTACAGTTTTGTGTGAGTAAATGCCATATAAACCTAATTCAGAAAAGACTATGGGAGGTTAGTCTGAATGTGGACCGATTCTAATCAAAAGAGTTCAACACTGAGCCAGTAACAAATTATGTACCAAATTTCAGTAAGAAATTCTGAGTCAATTGGTATACTTGATGTGGGTATACAACCGATCATCGGATATAATGAATTTGTGATCATAACTCATTATACCCTGACCATGTAGTGATTTAGGCTGCAAAAAAGCATTTCAGTGTTTTTTATTGTCCACTTAAATAGCCTAAGTAGGACACTCACTTTTCAAAAAAAAATCTTAAGTAAGTATTCACTTTGAAACGATCCTAAAAATTTCCTGATTTTTGATTATAATTTAACTGAGATAATATTTTTTTAAGTATTTCAGCCGGTTTAGGTGTTATACATAATAAATCTGATAGGTGAAGTCAGTCATGTATGAATACTTGTACAAAAACAATGCATAATGAAGTGCATAGTTGGTTTTAGTACAACAACATCTTAGAATGATGCAAGCACACAAAACAACATACATTGCACGTAATCCTCATTTATGCTTTATGTATTTATGTAAGTAGAACGTTTGGTCATATTAACCATAAGCAAAGCTAACAGGAAGTGTATGTATGTATGTATGTACCTTCGTAAATTAGAAATGTTAATTAAATTTTACGCCTGAAATGGGTCAATATGTTGTTTATAAAAAAAGATAAACATTTCATATTATGATATTTATATATATGTTCAGTTTATTAAATATTACATAATATGTTTAAAGGGATTTTCGTAAATATTTAAATTTTAATGTTTGTAAGTATATTGCAACTATGTCGGACACAAATCAAATAGTTGTGCAAATCCTACTTTGATTTATAATTACTTCTACACAACTTATTCAATGAAGTTAGTATATGATTAATCTTTAGCTTATTTCTTACACATTGATTGTTGAAATCGTAGCAGCAACTATTGTATTGGATTATTTGAATTAAAATATTAAATCACAATTGTGAATACCAAAGGTATTATTCCATGACAACGAACAACTCGCAAACATTTGACAAATATAAATTTTTTAATACTGCGAGCGTCTAATACTCAATAAGTTTATTTTACGATTTCATTCTTGAGCAATTATACTTCATTTAACATTTTATGTTTTTATACCCTTCACCACAGGTGGAAGGGTATATATAAGTTTGTCATTCCGTTTGTAATTTCTACAATATTGATTTTAGACCTTATAAAGTATATATATTCTGGGTCCTTATGAAGAGCGAAGTTGATTTAACGATGTCCGTCTGTCCGTCTGTGTGTTGAAATGGGTTTTCCGAAGAACGCAGACATGATGAGGACATGATTGTTTTTTATTTCTGTTACATGTGATCCATTTCTGTTTGCTATTAAAATTCAGACAGATCGGTTAATAAATGGCTGAAATATTAGCAAAAAGCCAGGACTACCTCTAATTTTTTCCGTAAAATCCCTTTGTTTAATATGTATGTAGAGTTTTACGCATAACAAACACATCCATGTGTTAAAATTCTTTTCTTTCATCTCCACCTTTTATACACAAACAACACACATACAAAGATTTGTCATTTAAATAAAAACTAATTAAATCTCTAATGAACGAAGACTTTTATATATGTACCTCTATTGACGATGATTTTGTGTGAGCTTCAATAGCTCAGTTGTCTAGACGCTATGTCACAAATACTTTTTTTCACTAAGGCCGCGGGTTCGAATCCCGATCAATTCACTTTTTTTTACATTTTTTTTTATTATTTTCTTAAAACTTTTTTTTTTGTTTATTTTTGTTTTTTTTTAACATTTAATAATTAATTTATATAAAACTTTATATTAATAATTAAATAATCCATAAATAGGCTAAAAACATCAATATTTTTATAAAAACCCTCTGATACAAACAAAACACAAACGTTTTTATACCCTTCACCACAAGTGGAAGGGTCGCAAGTTCGAATCCTGGTCAATTCACTTTTTTTGTACATTTTTTTTATTTTCTTAAGATTTTTTTTTGTTTATTTTTTGTTTTTTTTAACATTTAATAATTAATTTAAATAAAATTTTATATTAATAATTAAATAATACATAAATAGGCTAAAAAGATAAAAAAAATTTATAAAAACCCTCTGATACAAACAAAATACAAACGGTTTTATTTCTATTTTTTGCTCCGATTTAAAAGAATTTATAAAAAGATTTTTAAACCATTTTATTTCTCACATATTAAGAAAATTTTATACATAATTTCCCTTTGAGTGCAATTATTTTAGGTCATAACTTATAATAATTTATAAAAAAAAAATATAAACTATTTTCCTTCAAATTTTTAAAATTAAGCTAAAGAAATTAAAAATATTTTTAATAAAAAAGCGGAATAAAATCCCAAATGCAAATTTGCCAGCTAAATTAAACGTTTTTGTAGAAATAAAACACATGCAGTTCTAGTGATTTCCTTTAACGATTTGTTGAAATTCTTTTCTTTCACCTCTTCACCTTTTATACACAAACAACAAACACTATTCTAGAGCTGTAGTATGACCTATGGATACGTCTTATATAGCAAAAGATCGAAAATCTTTAGTATAACATATTTGCTGAAAAACTCGTAAATATCAGTTCAGATACAAAAAAGTTAAGCCCAAAACATAAAATTTTTTTAAATACCTATTTTCTGGAACCATAAATCTTCCCGAGTCCAAGTTTTATCACCAAACTAAATGGTTAATTTCCTGTTAAAGGCGTCCGTATATAAATCTGTCCATTCCATATATGCCCATATATAAACTTCAGTTTTTTCCCAACCATGGTGATTCGGCATAGCCGAATTTAGCCGCTCTTACTTTTTAATTATGTATTTTTCTTATTCTCTCTTAATTTATATTTGAAAAACTAGTTTGTAAGTTAAAATATTATTATTTTTTATTTAAATCAAATGGTTCTTGTTATTTATTTTTAAATATTGTTTAAACAAATGACATATCTGTAAGAAACAAATGATTAATCAGTTAAAATAAATGTTAAAATTTTACCTACCAATTCCGTAAAAAATAAATGATTAATTCATTTATAAGATATTGTTTCTGTTTTTGTATTTTTGTTTGTTTTTTAATCTACAAAATGTATGTATGTCTACAGACACGTTTTGTGTGAATGTATATGTGCATGTATGTGTGTTTATGAAGTTCTTGTAATTATAATGAAAATAATTTTGTATATTAACAAGCAATTTAAATAAAAAACGAATTCGATTTTTTTAATATTTTTTTTTTTTTGAAACAGGCAGCAAACAAAATTTAAATTTGTAATAACTGTAACGGATACAAATTTCAAACAAATGAAAAATATAAATGAAACTATAAAAAATCGGTAAATGACAGCAAATCATATCGAACAAATGTATAAAAAAAATTTAAATTATATATTTCTTTGAAAAATAAATGTATGTGCCTTTATTTTTAAATAGAACGCAAAAGTTTTTTTATTAAGCTACAAACAGTAAACTAAATAATATTCTGAGTGAATCAAAAGTTTTCGAATTTACAAAATGGTTTCCAATCGGGAAGGTCAAATAAACTAAATGGGACTGAAATGCGATCCATTGTCCGAAAAGTGAAATATATGTCCAATTGAAAGTCCTGTTAAAAAATAGCAGAACATTTCAAAATGTAAAACAATACATGCAAATGGATTATATGGACGAGTTACATGAAGAAAAAGTATTAACATAAACCCGAGCAACGAGAGAAAATGAGTAAATTTTGGATAAAAAAAATCTGTTGGAATTTAAAAATTCAAAATTTCAGAATTTGCCCTAACAAATTTATGTTAATATTTACAGTCAAGCACGGCGCTGGTTCGGTCATGGTATGGAGGCCAGTGATGTAGGTAACTTGCCTAAATTTTTGTACTCACCCTTAACTCGCCATTTTAAAATATTATTTGACAACTAGTGTCGAAAAATGGAGCTTGGATCAAATTTGGTTCTTTCAACACTACAATAGTAAAATCAAATAGTAAAGAGATGACTGCTTTACCGTACCACCAAGCAGCTGGACCATCTCCTCAGTCACCTAACTTCAATCCCATTAAACATTTGTGGGAGTATCTGGGCCGGCAAAAAAAAAGTAACAATAACCACAAGGACTCTTTCAAATTAGTGATAATGGAGGAATGGAAGAGTGGAATCGTTGTCCAAAAGACTGCAAGCTGTAAACAAAGCAAACAATATACAAAATTATTTTAATTTCTTTCACTATTTTTACTCTACAATTTATTTTGACGTTGAAATGAAATATTTTTTTCCTTTTGTTATTGTAAGATATTTATCATTGTTTTTTATAAAGTGAAAAAATGAAAAAGATATAAAATGTTCAATTAAATGATAAGGCAAATTAGTTATATAAAGTTAAAAATATAAAAGTCGAGCGTGTACAGTTTCTTTTGGTGCACTCAAAACATTATTGTATATTTTGATTTTTTATTGCTGCAGCAGGATAATTTATTTTATGCCTGTTACAAAGTTTCTTATATGAATTTGAGCCAAATCGGCTTAAAAGGAAAAAAAACCCAAGCTAAAATATCCGATATTGACGAAATTTGGTAAAGTGATCGGAAAAATAATTTAAGATCGACCTGTCTTGTCTTTTGGGCCACCTCATATACTTAAGAAGTTCAAAAAGTATTATTTTTCGTTATTTTTTGTTTGTTTTTTAATGTATTTAGAAAACACTCAAAAAATAAGTTAGTAGAAAAATTAGTAAAAAGGATTATATATAAAGTTTTCACCAGCTGCGTTTTCACCCAAAAATTTAGTTTAATTTTTTCAGCAATATACTAATTATACCCTTCACCACAGGTGGAAGGGTATATATAAGTTTGTCATTCTGTTTGTAATTTCTACAATATTGTAAAGTATATATATTCTGTGTCCTTATGAAGAGCGAAGTTGATTAAACGATGTCCGTCTGTTTGCTATTGAAAATCAGCCAGATCGGTTGATAAATAGCTGAGATATTAGCAAAAAACCAGGACTACCTCTAATTTTTTCTCTAAATCCCTTTGTTTAATACGTATATTAAATTTTACGCATAACAAACACATCCATTTTTTGAAATTCTTTTATTTCACCTTTTCACCTTATATACATAAACAACAAACACATACAAAGATTTGTCATTTAAAAACCAAACAAATGTCTATTAAACGAAACGGGTTTTCCGAAGAACGCAGACATGATGAGGACATGATTGTTTTTTATTTCTGTTACATGTGATCCATTTCTGTTTTCTATTAAAATTCAGACAGATCGGTTAATAAATGGCTGAAATATTAGCAAAAAGCCAGGACTACCTCTAATTTTTTCCGTAAAATCCCTTTGTTTAATATGTATGTAGAGTTTTACGCATAACAAACACATCTATGTGTTAAAATTCTTTTCTTTCATCTCCACCTTTTATACACAAACAACACACATACAAAGATTTGTCATTTAAATAAAAACTAATTAAATCTCTAATGAACGAAGACTTTTATATATGTACCTCTATTGACGATGATTTTGTGTGAGCTTCAATAGCTCAGTTGTCTAGACGCTATGTCACAAATACTTTTTTTCTCTAAGGCCGCGGGTTCGAATCCCGATCAATTCACTTTTTTTTACATTTTTTTTTATTATTTTCTTAAAACTTTTTTTTTTTTTTTGTTTATTTTTGTTTTTTTTTAACATTTAATAATTAATTTATATAAAACTTTATATTAATAATTAAATAATCCATAAATAGGCTAAAAACATCAATATTTTTATAAAAACCCTCTGATACAAACAAAACACAAACGTTTTTATACCCTTCACCACAAGTGGAAGGGTCGCAAGTTCGAATCCTGGTCAATTCACTTTTTTTGTACATTTTTTTTATTTTCTTAAGATTTTTTTTAACATTTAATAATTAATTTAAATAAAATTTTATATTAATAATTAAATAATACATAAATAGGCTAAAAAGATAAAAAAAATTTATAAAAACCCTCTGATACAAACAAAATACAAACGGTTTTATTTCTATTTTTTGCTCCGATTTAAAAGAATTTATAAAAAGATTTTTAAACCATTTTATTTCTCACATATTAAGAAAATTTTATACATAATTTCCCTTTGAGTGCAATTATTTTAGGTCATAACTTATAATAATTTATAAAAAAAAATATAAACTATTTTCCTTCAAATTTTTAAAATTAAGCTAAAGAAATTAAAAATATTTTTAATAAAAAAGCGGAATAAAATCCCAAATGCAAATTTGCCAGCTAAATCAAACGTTTTTGTAGAAATAAAACACTTGCAGTTCTAGTGATTTCCTTTAACGATTTGTTGAAATTCTTTTCTTTCACCTCTTCACCTTTTATACACAAACAACAAACACTATTCTAGAGCTGTAGTATGACCTATGGATACGTCTTATATAGCAAAAGATCGAAAATCTTTAGTATAACATATTTGCTGAAAAACTCGTAAATATCGGTTCAGATACAAAAAAGTTAAGCCCAAAACATAAAATTTTTTTAAATACCTATTTTCTGGAACCATAAATCTTCCCGAGTCCAAGTTTTATCACCAAACTAAATGGTTAATTTCCTGTTAAAGGCGTCCGTATATAAATCTGTCCATTCCATATATGCCCATATATAAACTTCAGTTTTTTCCCAACCATGGTGAAAGGTATATAAGATTCGGCATAGCCGAATTTAGCCGCTCTTACTTTTTAATTATGTATTTTTCTTATTCTCTCTTAATTTATATTTGAAAAACTAGTTTGTAAGTTAAAATATTATTATTTTTTATTTAAATCAAATGGTTCTTGTTATTTATTTTTAAATATTGTTTAAACAAATGACATATCTGTAAGAAACAAATGATTAATCAGTTAAAATAAATGTTAAAATTTTACCTACCAATTCCGTAAAAAATAAATGATTAATTCATTTATAAGATATTGTTTCTGTTTTTGTATTTTTGTTTGTTTTTTAATCTACAAAATGTATGTATGTCTACAGACACGTTTTGTGTGAATGTATATGTGCATGTATGTGTGTTTATGAAGTTCTTGTAATTATAATGAAAATAATTTTGTATATTAACAAGCAATTTAAATAAAAAACGAATTCGAATTTTTTTAATATTTTTTTTTTTTTTTTTGAAACAGGCAGCAAACAAAATTTAAATTTGTAATAACTGTAACGGATACAAATTTCAAACAAATGAAAAATATAAATGAAACTATAAAAAATCGGTAAATGACAGCAAATCATATCGAACAAATGTATAAAAAAAATTTAAATTATATATTTCTTTGAAAAATAAATGTATGTGCCTTTATTTTTAAATAGAACGCAAAAGTTTTTTTATTAAGCTACAAACAGTAAACTAAATAATATTCTGAGTGTATCAAAAGTTTTCGAATTTACAAAATCGTATCAAATCTGGAAGGTCAAACAAACTAAATGCGACTGAAATGCGATCCATTGTCCGAAAAGTTAAATTAAAATCCAACTGAAAGTGCTGTTAAAAAATAGGAGAATATTTCAAAATGTAAAACAATACATGTAAATGGATTATATGGACGAGTTACAAGAAGTATTAACACAAACCGAGCAAATTTGTAAATTTTGGATAAAAAGAAATCTGTTGGATTTTAAAAATGCAAAATTTCAGAATTTGCCCAAACAAATGTATGTTAATATCCACAGTCAAGCACGGCGCTGGTTCGGTCATGGTATGGAGGCCAGTGATGTAGGTAACTTGTTTAAATTTTTGTACTCACCCTTACTCTTATTTTAAAAGATAATTTAACACCCAGTGTCGAAAAATTTGGTTCTTTCAACACTACAATAGTAAAGTCAAATAGCAAAGAGATGACTACTTTACCGTACCACCAAGCAGCTGGACCATCTCCTCAGTCATCCGACTTCAACCCCATTAAACATTTGTGAGAGCATCTGGGACGGCAAAAAAAAAGTAACAATAACCATAAGGACTCTTTCAAATCAGTGATAATGCAAAAATGGAGGAGTGGAATCGTTGTCCAAAAGACTGCGAGCTGTAAACAAAGCAAATAATATACAAAATTATTTTAATTTCAGTCACTATTTTTACTCTGCAATTTCTTTTGACGTTGAAATTAAATATTTTTTTCCTTTTGGTATATATAATTTGTTATTGTAAGATATTTATCATGAAAATGTGAAAAAGATATAAAATGTTGAATTAAATGATAAGGCAAATTAGTTATATAAAGTTAAAAATATAAAAGTCGAGCGGGTACAGTTTCTTTTGGTGCACACAGTACATTATTGTATATTTTGATTTTTTATTGCTGCTGCAGGATAATTTATTTTATGCCTGTTACAAAGTTTTTTATATGAATTTGAGCCAAATCGGCTTAAAAAGAAAAAAACCCCAAGCTAAAATATCCGATATTGGGTAAAGTGATTGGAAAAATAATTTAAGATCGACCTGCCTTGGCTTTTGGGCCACCTCATATACTTAAGAAGTTCAAAAATTATTATTTTTTCATTATTTTTTGTTTGTTTTTTAATGTATTTAGAAAACACTCAAAAAATAAGTTAGTAAAAAAATTAGTAAAGAGGATTTTATATAAAGTTTTCACCAGCTGCGTTTTCACCAAAAAATTTAGTTTCATTTTTTCAGCAATATACTAATTATACCCTTCACCACAGGTGGAAGGGTATATATAAGTTTGTCATTTTGTTTGTAATTTCTACAATATTGATCTTAGACCCTGTAAAGTATATATATTCTGTGTCCTTATGAAGAGCGAAGTTGATTTAACGATGTCCGTCTGTTTGCTATTGAAAATCAGCCAGATCGGTTGATAAATAGCTGAGATATTAGCAAAAAACCAGGACTACCTCTAATTTTTTCTCTAAATCCCTTTGTTTAATACGTATATTGATTTTACGCATAACAAACACATCCATTTTTTGAAATTCTTTTATTTCACCTTTTCACCTTATATACACAAACAACAAACACATAAAAAGATTTGTCATTTAAAAACCAAACAAATGTCTATTAAACGAAAATTGTTTATTTACTTCTATTAACGACGGTTGCATATGAACTTTAATGACTCAGTTGTCTAAGCGCTATGTCACAAATACTTTTTTTTTTAGGTGCGGGATCGATCCCCGTCTATTCAACTTTTTTGTACATTTTTTTAAATATTTTCTTAAGACTTTTTTTTTTTGTTTTTTTTATTTTTGTTTTTTTTATTTTTGTTTTTTTAACATTAAATAATTAATTTAAATATAATTTTAAAATAATAATTAAATAATTCATAAATAGGCTAAAAACATCAACATTTTTATAAAAACCCTCTGATACAAACAAAATACAAACGGTTGTATTTCTATTTTTTGCTCCGATTTAAAAGAATTTATAAAAAGATTTTTAAGCCATTTTATTTCTCATATATTAAGAAAACTTTATAAATAATTCCCCTTTGAGTGCAACTATTTTAGGTCATAACTTATAATAATTTATAAAAAAAAAATTATAAGCTATTTTCCTTCAAATTTTTAAAATTAAGCTAAAGAAATTAAAAGTATTTTGTAATAAAAAAGCGAAATAAAGTCCCAAATGCAAATTTGGCAGCTAAATCAAACGTTTTTGTAGAAATAAAACACATGCAGTTCTAGTGATTTCTTTTAACGATTTGTAAAAAAATATTTTTTTTGGTCGAAAATAGTTTTTTACAACTGAAAAGATTTCTGAAAAAAATAATATGACAACACTGATTGGCATTGTGCTTGTGGTTATTGTCCTTTTTTTATTTTATTTATTAAACTTCTTTTCTTTCATCTCATCACCTTTTATACACAAACAACAAACACATACAAAGATTTACCTAAAAACCAAACAAATTAGTTTTGTGCCAAAACTGTTTATTTACTTATATTAACGATGATTGCGTATGTGCTTCAATGGCTCAGCGCTCAGAGCTTTGTCATAAATAGTTTTATCTTTTAGTCGCACGATCGATCCCCGTCTATTCAACTTTTTTTGTACAATTTTTTTTTTTTTTTACATTTTATTAAGACAATTGTTTTTTAAAATTTTTTTCGGTCAGTTTTTCTGTATATTTGGAGAATGGAAAGAGGAAAAGTTCCAAAATAAGGTACGAGCATCTTGGTTATCAATACACAACATCTGACCAAATGTTGGCAGGATCCGTGAATTGGGCGTGGCACAAAATAGATTACTTTATATCTTAAATACTCCATAAATGGGCTAAAATCATCAAAATTTTCATAAAAACCAAAATTTAGAGCTGTAATATGACCAATGCATGGCAAATCTTTAGTATAACATATTTGCTAAAAAACTCGGAAATATCGGTTCAGATACAAAAAAGTTATGCCCAAAACATAAATCTTCCCGAGTCCAAGTTTTATCACCAAACTAAATGGTTTATTTCCTCTTAAAGACGTCCGTATATAAATCTGTCCATTCCATATATGTCCATATATAAACTTCAGTTTTTTCCCAACCATGGTGAAGGGTATATAAGATTCGACATAGCCGAATTTAGCCGATCTTACTTGTTTTTTACAAAATTTGTTTGCTTAAAAATTGTGGTGATCAACACATTATAGTGAGGACAACAATCAGATAAACAAGAGGCTTGTCTAAATGTAGTACTTCCACACTAAAAATACAACTCTTAGGCCGAGTTTTTAGGATGTGGATTATCTTTAAACTAAGTTTATCGCAGTTTGTAACTTAAACACTGATTTTGAATTTTGTTTCAATTTATTTTATTTCAATGAAGACCATAACTTTATGTAACAAAAAGTTGTTCCGACAAATTTATGTTAATTTACATGGAAATGGCAGAAAAATTTTGTTTTCGGTTTAACTAAACCAAGTTTAACTCACATCCCAAAAACTCGGTCTTACAAGACATAAAAAAACAATAGTAGTAGATCCGTTTTAACATATTTGTGTATCTTTTATACATGCATACATAAAACAAATGAATGATAAAATGTGTTAATTTATAAAATGTAAATAAAAAAAGTATATTGTGTTTCCTACAATTTGTTTAAGTATTTGTTTATGATTTAAATTACATGCGAAATAAAATATTTAAATTTAAGAGAGATAAAACTAAGTGATACAAAAGTTTTAAATGTAGATATTCCTATTTTAAAATTAACTTAAAAACTGAATTTTAAAAAAGTTTGGGTGAATAAAATATTTTTTGGGGGGGTTTATGGGGATTTCAACTTGCAAAATTGGGGATATGAGCTTAAACTTAATAAGAAATTAGTTTTAATTAACATTTCACCACACAGACAACTTGTAAACACCCTGTGGCTAAATTAGGTTTTGTGTTGAAATTACTTGTAATAATTGTAAGCATAGACCACAACCATGTAATATTTAATATGTGGAGACATCTACATGTAAAATACAGAAATTCTTTTAATTAAATCACCCTTATGTACTGACAATGTGCAACAGCCAATGAAATTCCAGAAAACTGTTGCCAATTGGAATACAAATATGGCGTCCTAAACACACATGTTATATACCAAAGGGTAGGTTAAAATTCCAATAAGGATATTAGCTACAAAGTCAAAAAAATAAAAGGATATAAAAGTAAAGACTGGCAAAAGACCAACTAACATTCAAACAATAACTTCCAAATAGAAAAGACTGAATATAAAAAAATAGTGAATTCTTATCAGACAATAATAGTTTTAGTGCAAATATAATATAATATATTAAATGCAAATATAAATAAAGTGTAACAGTTTATTGTGTAAAATTATTATAATGCAACATCACACAGAATCTGGCTACATGACAGATGTGCCATATCAACCATTATGGGCTCAAGATGCACCACCTCCACCACCCATAGTACCATATCAAGAATTAATAGCTGGATTTCCCTGTACAGATTTAGGTTTGTTACATAGATAACCTAAACATTTCATCAAGTTATTAATTAATATTAAAATTTATTTCCATTAAAGCTCTCTGGCAGCGATCTCAGGTTAGCAGTTTGGTAAATCCTCGCTCCAATGGTAGCAGCCGTACGAATGGCACATCCAATGGTTCATCTTCCACCAATGGCAATCCTACTAAGAAAACACGACGTCGCACTGCATCGATGGCACAACGTCGGGCAGCCAATATACGTGAACGTCGTCGCATGTTTAATTTAAATGAAGCTTTCGATAAACTACGTCGCAAAGTTCCAACATTCGCCTACGAGAAACGTTTATCCCGCATTGAAACTCTACGTTTGGCTATCACATATATAGGGTTTATGACAGAATTACTTGGTGGTACACCAATGAATTCGATTAAGACTCGTACGTCTGATATTTATGGTGGCATGAATGGTCACCATCATCCCGGTGCTATGGCACATCATTTACATCCGTCGGCTTTTCAAAGAGATTTTGTTTCACCATATGGCCATAGTTTGGCTTAATACATAATTATTTTGATAGATTTTTTTAATTGTTTTGTTAATTTGTTAATTATTGTGTAAAATTTATTTTATAAGATTTAAAATGGACATTAAGTTAATAAACAAAAGTTGTTTTAAAACTAAATGTTTAAACATAACTAATGATATACATATATATCGGCCGACTTATTCAAATTTTATACAATTATGTTACTTATCTCACAACTATTAACTAAGAGCCAATTTATACGATGAAATTTGAATGCGTGCAATTTTCTTAATTCCTTTTTCAAAGTTGCTTCCAAAGTTATGTCTATTTATAAGGTGACGTTAATTGCACGAAATCTGAATATGAATGAAGCAACAAAGAAGAATACATATGAGTGTGTATGTATGAATACATATTAGGGTATGTATGTAGGGTATGTTCATGCACGAAAAAGGAAAACCGTGCCTTTTTTGTTACCGCGCTTGCTTCTCTACCCCGTTCGCCAACAAGCAAAAATTGCACGCAATAATTGCATGCAACAAAGTCACCGTCTAAATTGGCTCTAAATTCAGTCGACGGAATTTTTTAGTTGTCGTAATCATCCTGAGATAATTGAAAAATTTACACAACTTTTTGTGCATATTTATACACTGTGCGGTATGTCATACAGGCATTATACACCTTTCTAATTTGTAAATTACGGCCGAAAAATTAGCATCATAATACCCAAATAAAATAAAGGAGCTGTGACTTACATGATTTGCATAATAATTCCCTGTTAAAAATGCAATTGGGAATATGATCATTGAGATGGTATTTTCATATCACGCTTCAGATCAGACGAGCGAACAAAATACATGCAATATAAAAACTAAATACGCGCAGTCACTCATTCGTCTCACGATAAATGTCTTGTAGAAACTCTATACAAAATCGTTGTTCAAGTGGACATATTTATTCCTAATTTTGAAGAAAATCATAGTTGTAATAAAGGTTTCTTTGGCCGATCTTAGGAGTTTTCTACTCGATGCTATTTTCCATGCCGTCTTCGCTGAATAAAGCTATCTGCGTACCCGGATTGCGGATATGCATAGGGAATTTGTAACCTGTGGTATGTCGGAAGCCGGCATCGCTGAGAAAATATTCACAGCGTAGAAGCCTTCGTGCTGTGATTGGAAGCTTTTCCTCTGTGGAACGGCCGAAGCCGTAAGCTATTTGCGTAGCGACCATCGCCTGACAAAATTGGTGTAATGGCCGAAAAGTTTTTAAATAAAATAATTATTAAATTTAAATTATAATTCAATATACAAATAACTACTACTAAAAGCAACATGGCGACACCTGCTGAATAATAGTTAAACAAAATTTACCAAAATGATTAGTTAAATTTAGAAAAAAATATATCGAAAAATATTTGTAGCTAAATTCACAAAAAAAGAAAAATGTTTTAAAACTCATAAAGTTGGATTAGTAAGGGCTTAGCTATTTTTCTAATAATGTTTTTCCAAAAAAAAAGTATTTTTATGTTTGTTAAAATATAACGAACTTACAACATTCGTATATTTATAAAAAGAAAGCAAATTAACCATTTTCGATCTGGCAAAAGATTTTCTCAAGTTTAAGACAAACCAGAAACAAAGGAAAGCTATTAAAACATATATGTTGCTCCAATTTCGTGCTCTTAGCTTAGATTTTCTTAAAGACATAATGAAAATACTAAAATTTTGAAGAACAAAAATGTTCTGTGTTCTAATTATTATTCCGACCAGCACAAAGTGAATATAACTATAATTAGAAATTCCTACAAATAAATATTAAAATTAAGAATATTATATGCTGTTCAATGAAATTATTACAAAATATTTTATTCTTACACTCACAATAAAATTCATATTAAATTAATCGAAAATACAATCAAAAAGAGGACTACTGATTTTCCATTATATTCAACCCGTTTTGTTGTTTATTTTCAATCATTGTTTAATAATCGACAATAGTAGTAAAAACAATAGAAAGTCCTTTAAAATAACAATCAATTTTTAACTGACAAAAGTTAGAAAAAACTACTTATATGGTTTGTTTTTCAAATTGAAAGTTTTTTTTATTTGTACACTCACAAGATTATTTCGTTAAAAACAACTTTAAATACATATTAAATTAATCGAAGATACAATCAAAAAGAGGACTACTGATTTTTCATTATATTCAACCCATTTTGTTGTTTATTTTCAATCGTTGTTTAATAATTGACAAAAGTAAAAACAATAGAAAGTCGTTTAAAATAACCATCAAATTTTAATAATAAAAAGTTAGAAAAAACTACTATTGTGGTTTGTTTTTCAAATTGAAAGTTTACAAAACAGAACACAAACATGCAGGTGTATATATTTTTATTGGCTTTGTGTGTATGTATATTTGAATAATTTCTTGTAATTTTTATTGAAATAATTTTTGTATATACACTCAAAAAAACAAAAAGGAATTATATGAATTTCTATTTTTTGAAGCAGAAAACATAAAATTTTACATTTAACTGAAAACATCAACTCCTACACTTAAAAAAGTTTGTAAGTTAAAATAACTGAAAATATCATTTAAAAGAAATGATATAATTAGTTAAAATAAATGTCAAAATTTTACCTACCAATCCTTAAAAAATAAATGTTTTTTTTTTTTCATTTATTTGAAATTATTTCCGTTTTTGTATTTTTTTTTTTAATATACTCGTACAATACAAAATGTATGTATGCATATGAAGCTATATACACTTTTTGTTTGAATGTATTTGTGTATGTATGTGTGTTTATGAAGTTTTTGTAATTTGTATTGAAAAATTTTCTATATATACAACCAATTTAAATAAAAAAACAAATTGAAATTTTTTGAATATTTTTTTTGAAACAGACAGCAAACAAATTCAAATTTGTAATAACTGTTACGGACACAAATAAACCACAAGTTTTCGTTTTGTGGGTAAATTTTTATTCAATTTCAAACAAATGAAAAAAATAAATGAAACTAAAAAAAACCGGTAAATGATAGTAAATTATTTCGAATAAATGTATAAAAAAGTTAATATGGATATTTCTTTAAAAAATAAATGTATCTTCCTTTATTTTTAAATGAAACGGAAAACTTTTTTATTAAACTACAAACAGTTAACTACATAATATTCTGAGTGTACTGAATGTCTGTAAATTTGTATAGTTTGTTTTTTTGAATGACTGATTCAAATAGTTAAAAAATATATTTCTATGAATTTCAATTTATTATTCATTTAAAAACAAACTTTTCTTATTGCTTTTTTAATAAACTTCAGTCGGTAACGGAAAATATATTGTGAGTGTATGACTTTATAAGTAGGGGTTAATATCAACATTTTGGAAGTTGTTTAAAATGACTTCTTACAAATCAAAAAATTTGCACTAGTAACTTCTTTGGATGTTCTGAAAAAGGGCTTCCTAAAGAAAAACATCCATTTCATTTTGCTGGGCATATATAAAAAATGTCAAGTTGTACTTTGGCTCAAGTAAAATGTTTACAGTTTTTCTTTTGTTTTTATATACATCAAGATTTTTTGTTTGTTATTTTTGTGGGAATAAAAAATTTAGTTATTTTCTGATGATTTAAGTTGGTTTTATGTTTAATTTTAACTTTTAGTCGCTATTAAGCGATCCTCGTATTGACTTCGTTTAAGATCCCTAACACAGCATATGTGGACGTTTGCTTATTAGAAATATAGATTAAAATTCGAATGGCCTTTGTAGATATTGTAATTATTTTAATAAATTTTTAAAATCATTTACGAAACATTAATTCTCAAAACTTTATGGAAGAACAAAAAATACCCAAAATCGGATTGTTCAAAGCGCTAAAAATAATAAAACAATTTTTTGTGGTGTTAATAGCACATTTATACAAATTTCATTTATAGGTTTATATTGCTGCTAAATTAAAAAATGTGTTTTTTTAGCTTAAAAAGTAAGCGTCTACATATGAGGACAAGGGCATAAAGAGATTAATGAAATTCGTGTATACCACATAGGGAAAAATAATCTTGTATATTAAATTTACGTTAAAACAAATTGTACTAAATTTGCCAGTGAAATTTATTATAGTGAAAAATAATATTTTTTTTTATGGACTATAACATATATTTTTCATGTGAAACCCAAACAATTTTCTATCCTTAAGATAAAAAATAGTGCTGCCATACTGTGAACTGTATGATCATAAAGAAGTCGATAATATTTTATGCTATCAAACGCAACTTTGTTTTACTGTTTTTGTTTCCTGCCCAAATTCAGCATTTCTTATATATGTTACAGCATATGGCCTTGCTATGAAAGGAGCTTAAACCATTTGAAAGTGTCCCAGAGTCTACTTTTAAAGCAAATTTTGCTATATCTGCTTATTTATGTGTGGAGATAAGAAAAAGTAGGATTTATAATCACTCATTGTCTTTTTAACCTGATCTAATATTGCAAAATTTGCCAATATAAAGCGTTAAATACTTCATATTTCCAAAATTTATTTAGTGTATGTTATGGGAAATATACACAGAGAAAACATATTCGTTGTGACAACAAAATTTCTTGCCAACCGCAAAAAGTTTATAAAAAAAAGTGAAGTTTATATTTTTTAGTTGATATTTTTAATACGAAAATTATTTTTGAATCTGGTTTGAGATCATAGAATTTTTTTTTTTTTTTCAAATGAAAAATTTTCTTATTTTTACTTAGTAATCATGGAGAATACACAGAAAAAGTTGTTAGACCCAAGCTAAATGGAATACAATTTCTGGTCCGCTACGACCTTTATCAACAAAAAAAATAAATTTTTTTCTGTGATCTCGAACCAGACTAAATATACATTTTCATACATATAAGTTTATAAAAATATATAAACTTAGCTAATTTTGCAATTATAAAACCACATTCGGGATTCGCCTACCAAAGTTTATTAGATCACAATCCCAATGCGTCAAATTTTTCTTAAAGTGATGTACTGAGTAATTGATTTAATTATAATTTTTATCTCTGTGTAGTTATTTTATATAGTTCCTTTAGAGTCAGTTATATTATAGAGTCTTTTTACAAAGAACTCTTAAACAAATACAAGATAAACGATTGTCTATATTGATGTATACTTGACACTTCTTTTTTAATTCTATAATTTTTGTGTGTATATTTACTTCTGTAGATCTTAATTTACTGCTCTATAACTTTTAATCGCATCTTTTTACATGCTTGTACCTATTGTAAATAAATATTCACGTGCATCCTAGTAGGTGGTCTTAAAATTTCTTTAAAATGTTGACATCGTCTAATCAAAATTGAATAATTTTTTAATAATCTACAGATAAAATCATGTTTTATTATAAAGTGCTAATAGCAGACACGTGAAACCTCTTTAGCAATGAAAGACAACACAACAAAAACTAACATATCCTTGTCGATCAAATAACCACCCTTATATAAATCCTTGCGTTTTACCCCACTTAGGCTGCAGCTAATTTCGCATGAAGTGTTACTAATAACACTATTCTACAAAATAACTAAAATTTTTCTGCACACTAAGTGCGGGGCAATGCTGTTCTTATGCATTTTCATCAGGTTCAACTTGAAAATTAGGTTTTGAATTAATTATAAGTATGACGGAGGCAATTTCACTGTTTCGCCTATATCCCGTATTAAGAATAACGAATCGGTATACATAAAGATAAAGGCAATCAAATATGAAACAAACCTCCTGAATATTGTTATTTAAACAGTTCAAGTACCACATGGCGTATAGTAAACACGTTAATTAATACTTTAATATATTACTAATACGCCGTGTGGTACTTGTAATTGTGAAATTCTTCTTCAAAATTGGTTATAACTCCATAATTAAGCTATGGATTTTCTTACACTCAGCAATAAAAGTTAGTAGAAAAAATTTGTAAACGGTTTTCAATCCCACTCTACTATTTTTGTACTGATTTTTAGTAAAAAATTATTATTTAGCAAATCTTTTTGCTATTTACATTTTACAAATTACAGAATTTTTACAGAATATTTACAAATTTTTGTTGCTAATTTCAGAAATCATTTTACAAATTTTTGAAAACCGATTTGCTAAAATTAGCAATAAATTTTACTAATTTTAAAAAAGTGGATATTGAAGGAAATGTTATTTCTAATTAAAACTTACACCTACAAACTTAAATTTCCTTAAATTGTTACATATATTTAAAAAGGGATCGGAAGTGAAGATACCGACTCATGTCTTAAAAGATGACATCCACTTAAAATAGCACTAAAAAGAGTTTTTAGTTCTAAAAATCCGCCCTAAAAACAATTAAAATTTAACCTTAAAAGTAAAAAAAAAAAAATTGACCAAAATATTTTTCAAAACAGAAATACCAAATTAAAACAAAATGATTAATTCGTTTTTTAAAAAATATAATCAGAATTTTTGATGCTCGATAAGAAAAATAAATTCAAAGCTTTTTACTAATATTAATTATATTTAGTAATTTTTTTTGCTGATTTTAGCAAACAGATTTTAAATTTCACTTTACAAAAAGTCTACTAAAATTTAGTAGCGGCTACTAATTTTTCTACTAATTTCATTGTACTACACGTCAGCAGACATGTGTTGCTAAGATTAGCAAAAAATACCGCTGGGCTCAAATTAGCAGAATTTCCCGTAATAACAGGAAAATTTTCAGTTCCCATCACAGACTTTTTTTTGGTGAGTGTAACATGCACATTAATTTCTTCGTTGGAATATGGACAACACAAAGAAAAATATCATAAGTAAATCAATTATTTAATCATATTTGAATTAACGTCTCATTTTTTTAAGAACATTTTTAAATTAAGTATGAATCTTATTAAAGTAAATAAGATTCTATATAATTTTAAAACCAAATAAAAATATATTTGATTTAAAAATTAAGCAAACTTGATCTCAAAGCTGCTTTTATTTGATTTAATGTAATTTATATTTGATTTTAAAATATTTTTATATGCACTTAGAAAAGTTTGTAAGTTAAAATAACTGAAAATATCATTTAAAAGAAATGATATTTCATTTAAAAACCGGTGTACTTAATTTTCATTTAAATTAAATGCCATTTGTTATATATTTTTTAATGTTGATTAATCAACTGACACATCCGTAAGAAACAAATGATATAATCAGTTAAAATAAATGTCAAAATTTTACCTACCAATCCTTAAAAAATAAATGTTTTTTTCATTTATTTAAAATTATTTCCGTTTTTGTATTTTTTGTTTTTTTTAATATACTCGTACAATACAAAATGTATGTATGCATATGAAGCTATAAACACTTTTTTTGTTAATGTGTTTGTGTATGTCTATGTGTGTTTATGAAGTTCTTTTAATTTGTATTGAACAATTTTTTATATATACAACCAATCTAAATAAAAAAACAAATTGAAATTTTTTGAATATTTTTTTTGAAAGAGACAGCAAACCAAATTTAAATTTTTAATAACTGTAACGGACACAAATAAACCACAAATTTCCGTTTTGTGGGTCAATTTTTATAAAATTTCAAACAAATGAAAAAAATAAATGAAACTGAAAAAAATCGGTAAATGATAGTAAATTATTTCGAATAAATTATAAAAAAGTTAATATAGATATTTCTTCGAAAAATAAATGTATGTTCCTTTATTTTTAAATGAAACGGAAAACTTTTTTATTTAACTACAAACAGTTAACTACATAATATTCTGAGTGTGTGTATGAACTAAAAATAAGGAGCTTTTTCACATTTTTATTTTTAAAAAAACTTTAAAAAATTCGTTTGACATAAATGGTTATTAAAGAATTAAAAAGCAAACTAATAAATAAAAAACGTGGCTTAATGAAATTTTCGTATTTAACAGGATAGAATACACAAACAAAAATATTTCCATTCACAGCAAAAAATGCCTGTAAGCTAGTGTAATCTATCCGCAGTACTGAAAAAAAGAAAATCTTAAAACATATTGTATGCCAAGTGTTGCATCTTTCAAAAAAATACAACATTTTTTATTACCAACATGTTATAACAAGAGGGTTGGATTAGAATGGTTAAATCTTATTGACTTCTAGTCCTGAGGGTCAATTCTCGTTCTGTGATAATGTGAAGTGAAAAAAAACTTTTCATTTTCGTTTTCATAAGCACTTTTCACTCGAACTTTTCACAAATACATAAATTGCGATTCTCGTATGTATTATGAAAAAAATGTTTCATTCGCACTGTACCCATGAAAATTGTTTAACTTTGTTATCCAAAATTTAAAGCAAATGTCAAAACAGAGAAAAACGTAAACAAAAGTGAATAAAGTTCGTAAAATTTATTTTTAATAATTATATAAAAATATCTGGATTAATTGTATTATTGGATATTACTCAAAGAATTCCGGATGAACAAAGGTAAGACAATGATGTTACAAGCATTTCATTGCAGAAAATAATTAAATAATTTATAGGAATTTTTTGAGAGTGCTGAGACGCATACTTCGTGCTGACCACAATCCATTCGAGATGACAACCGACAAGCACTTCATGGATTTATATCGACTTACTTTAAGTGAATTATATTTGGTGCGCGTATGAAGTCTAATATTACTTAAAGAAAAAAAATTTCATAAAGAATATAAATAAACTATAAATAAATATGCCATACTTTTGCCATTTTTCACTGTCCTTTTGGGTCCCACTAAAACTGTTAAGGCTCGCCGCTAATTCGTTACACTTTTCGTCTCTAAATTTGGCACCATCTGCAGTTACAAATTTGTAAATATGGGATTAATAGAAGTGTGATTATGGTTATTAAGCTACTTACTTATCGTTTGCAATGTCCACATGCTTTTCTTAATAATTAATTAAATACTCCTTTTGGCTTTCGCTGGCACGCTTTCCTCTTACAATCTTCTCCATGTTTATTTCACTTATAAATAGTCTGTGTAAACAATATTTTCATATGAAAATATTTTGACAGTTGTTTGCACTGTTACACAAAACAAGAATCGCCAGTGCTGTGCAATCGTGAAAAAATCTTGTTTCGTTCCACTTTTTTTTCATATGAAAACGTTTTGATGTTTCTTTACATTTTTTCACAGAACGCGAATCAAAAGTACTATGAAAACGTGAAAAAACTTTTCATTTCACCGTTTCACAGAACGAGAATTGACCCTCTGATTTGTTTGTCCCTTTTGTATAAGAAGTATAAGTGTTTGTGCAATATTTTGGGATTAACATTCGGTTGTTATTGAACACAAAAGGGTGTGTTATTGTTTCATTATAATTTGTTTGGAATTTATGACAACAAGGACGTTTGTAATGAGGTTTATGAAAATTTTTCGTGGTGGTTAGGGTGATATCGACACAATGCAGTTGTTTGATACATAACATACAAGTGATATAGAACATTTTATAATTTATTTTAATAGTGGGTACTCGGTTTGTCAGCACAACTTTAAATATTAAATACTATTTGGCATGAATTTTCTTAAAACTGAATTCGATTTTCTTTTATATTGAATAAATTGCGTTTTAAACATTTCTAGAGAATTCATGTTTTGGAGATCATTCCATCGAAATCCCTTTTTAAGGAATTCAATGAATTTATCTCATTTGGTTTTATAAGTCATTGAATTTAATCATTAGGAACTCATTCGATTTTTTACTTATCCGTTTTATAACTTGAGACGATTCCATATTTTTTAATTTAAACGAGCAATTTGGAAATGACATTGGATTTTAAAAAAATTTAAAAATTAACAATTCATTTTTTACAGTAAATTTACAAAGTTCTTACAAAAATATGAAGAAAACAACAAAAAGCAATCAAAAAGCAGTTAAAAATAATTAATTTGTAAAAACAAAAATAATTAATTCGTAAAAAATCACCAAAATGAAAAAAAATCGCTAAAATTTAAATAAATTGCCAGATTAAAACAATCGTTCAAAAAAAAAAAAAAAATCAACACCAAAGTCAAAAATCGTTCAAATTGACAAATCGCCTCAATATAAAACCTGCCAAAATAAAAACAATACAAAATTTATAAAAAATCCCCAAAAACATCAAAGCCGAAAAATCTACAAATTTAAAAAAAAAATAAATTAAAAAAGTCGCTCAACTTCAAAAATAAATTGATAAAGTTACAAATAATCGGCAAATCGAAAAAAAAATCTTCAAAATACATATAAACGCCATCTAGATGTAGTTAGTTGTTTTAGTTTGCGAGATACGAACGACTTCAATTAATCGATTTTTGTATTTATTTTTTTTATAAATGACTCACGTGGCACAAAATCGTTTTCTGTTTCATTTATCTGTATCTTGACAGAAGATATTTTAAATAAAAGGTCCTTTGTCTTTACGATGTATATCTTTCGAGAAAAGCCAGTCATTAATATTGAAATTTGTTTTGCCCTTTTAGCTTTCGTCGATTTTACTAGATTTTAGCAATATTTGAAATTTTGGCAATTTATTATAATATTGTGGGTTATTTTAATTTTATCGATTTCTTTTTATATTGTATTTTATTTTAAATTTTTATTTTTTTTTTTTTAATTTAAGCAACTTTTTTAAATTTTATCAATTTTTTAAATTTTTTGGCTCTTTTTTAGTTTTTGCGAATTATGAAGATTCTTTCAATTTTAGACTTTTTTTTAATTTTGGCGGTTTTTTAAGTTTGGTGATTTTTAACTTTTTTTCGAATTATTACGATTTTTAAATTTTTGGAGGATTTTTAATTTTGGCGATTATTCCCAATTTTAGCGTTATTTTTTTTATTTTGGAGATTTTTTTAATTATAGTAGGTTTTTCAAATTTTATCGATTTCTTAAATTTTATAAATTTTGTTAAATCTATGCGATTTTGTCGGTTTTGGTGATTTTCTTTTAATTTTTATTTTATTTAAAAATGTTAGTTTTCTTGTATATGTAACAAAATCCAAGCTGTCCTTTAAATAAAACTAATAAAATAGTTATTTATTTTCCAAATTGTGAAATAAAGAAAATAGAATATCATTCCCAAATTACTTAATCGAATGAAATAAAATCGACTGAACAATAAGTCAATTGAAATCCCAAATTTGTAAATGGATTGGGAAAAAATCGATTTTCTAACGAATTATTTTTTAATTAAATGGTCTCAAGCCCAACTTTGAATTCATTCCATTCTTTAAATTGTAGTTTGAGAATTCAATAATTCTATTGCAAATCAGAATTGTAAATCGAATTAAGGATTTTATTCTTTAAAAGCTTTCATAGTAAGTGCTTAAAATATGCTATTGTTTAAACTAGTATATAACTGTTGTCGTAATTGAACAATAAAGAGTCAAACATAAGTAAATATAGATAGTTTGAACATTGTATTCGTGACATAACCGAATATTTTCCGAATAGTTTTAAATAAAATTCATACAAAAAAACGTACTTTGAAAGTTATTGGAAGTTATTGTGGACGTTAACATTTTTAGCTTTAAAACAATTCTTTAGCGGTTTTAAAGAAAATCATAATAAAGAAGTAGATAAAAACAGTTTTTCCAACGATTATCCTTTAACTGAAAAATTTGGCCGAATAGTGATATTATTTGATATTCATCGAAATGGCAAAACCCTCATGAATGTACCGCATAGTTATCAATTATTCGGAAGGTCTCTACATGTAAGGCAAAAGAAAATTATGGGGTTGGTTAGATAATTTAAAATAATTTTAAATATAAGGCTTGCGAAACTTTGCCAATTTTTCTGGAAAAAACAATGATTCTTTAGATGATTATTAAAATTGCTGATTTTCTGAATAATATTAATTAAAATAACCATTATTCGTTACTCATTAACATTAAATCACTACAAAATTAACTTTATGCCATTTTATAAGCGCGTTAAACCATGAAATTGTAACTTTTATACGTAATGATATCGTATTCATTTAAATCACTTTAGTCTACATAAAATTACCAACAAATTTGTTTGCTAACTTAACTAACTGCTACTGACTTTGAACACTTGTTTAACATAATATTGTCGATAACCCAAACAAACCCTTCTGTATAGTAAATGTGCATCCCTCCTCTGCTTCATTCTCGATTAGTTTAAAATTGCATAGTTATTACCGCACAGAGAAATTAATTATAATTTAACGCTTTGTTAGCATTGCCAGTGATTTTTCTAGTTTCAGCATTTGCAAATTGAGGGGTGGTTGATGACAAACAGGTGAAGAAATTCCCATTGTACGATTTTTTTTGTTACATTCAATTAAGTTTTTTGTTTGTGGTTTTAAAAAGAGATTTGTTTTGCTAAAAAAGTGGTCATAACAAGTGTTTAGATGTCAAAATAAAAAATATACAGAAGATTATCAGGTGGATTTTGGATAAGTTGCGGTAATTATAGAGACTATTTAAACCAGATTCATATTCTTTTATACAATTAACCCTCTAATACTCTATTTGTTTGTGTTTTTAAATGGTAGTAAATTTCGAAATTAAAAATTGTACTCTATATTTACATTTGCTAAAAACAATGTTGACGTCAAAATAAGTTTAAAAAAACCAATTTTTAATCAAATTATTTTGCACATTAGTTTATTGTTTTCTTAATTTAATACAATACTTCTTAAACGTAAAAACTATTTTGACAACGAAATTAACTAAATTCTAGATATTTTTTAGTTCTTGTATTATTAATTTTTAGTTAGCTTAACAAAACTTGTATCAGTTTCAAGTTCAATTCAATTCCTTGTAATAACTAAAATCATGAACTTGTTAAGAGTAAAAAATGGCCTTAACACTAATCATTATTAGTTTTCATCATTTTTATTTAATTGTCTCTATTATTAGTTATTTTTTAATGAGTGGCTTAAAATTTCAATATATATTTCCCACTACTGAAAAGCTTTTGGTATATTTTACCACCTCTTTGCATCTCCTTTAGCTGTGTTTAGTTTTTGTTCACAAATTTCTTACTGATGTGTTACCAATAAGGTTTTATAAAATTGTGACAGTTCGGTTTTGTTTACATAATGCTAATGCAAAGAAAGAAATAGCAATTAAAATCTCCATATATTTAGTATTGCGATTTTTAGCATATGTATGTCGGTCTCTTTTTGAACTTTTGTGTTTTTCTGAAGTTTTGACATTTTATTTTACTCATTTTCTGTCCGCCATATTGCCACAATCAGCTGATTCTTATCTTTAGGGCGTTTAACTGTAATCTGTAGTATTATTTGGTCCATTCGTTTACTTTTCTCAGTCAAGTAAGAATTACTCAATAACAAACTTACAGAGAGCAAGGCAAATTTACTCTCAAAGAGAGAATTTTCTAAAAAAAAATACGCGAACGGAAAATTTGAAATAATTTACAAGATTGTTAAACAGCTAATTGTAACTGGTCGACATAGAAAAAAATGTATTATTGATGTAAAATATTAAAAATATATATTTTAGAATGTTTTCTTATCTTTTCCATAATTCGTTTTAGAAAAGTGATTGCCTTGTAAAATATTTTTATTTGTTTTTCAACCGTATATCTTTTTGCTTGAAAATTCTTGCTGGCAATAATATGTCCAGTAAAAATTTGCAAAATCTCAACATCGACCTGTCTCCCTTTTTTCTTTCGTTTGTGTAACGAAACGTTTGTGTAAACGAACACCAACCAGTAACAATTTGTACAAATTATTCAATAAACGAATGGATCTATTATTCCCTACGGAAAAAACGCTGAAAATATGTAGCAGATTTAATTTTCTAAATATATTTATTGAAAATGACAATTTACCTGCAAAAATCGATAATTAATTTTGCTACCAAAACTTACACGCCGATTTGAATTAAATTCGGATAAGCGACAGAGAATACAAATCTAAGATTTTATATTCCATATCTGATGTTTAGGGAATAAAAGGTGGGTCAAAATATAAGACCTTTTTTATTTTTTAATTATTTTATCATTTCGTCTAAATAAAGAACGCTAGTAACTAGTCTATCGAGGAACTTAATTTTTTAGAATACATTTGCAGTATGTTTAATATAAAAAATATTGAACAATCATTTTTGTAGGCAATTTATATATATATATATATTTTTTTTCAATTTAAATGTTTAAAATGTCCCAATTCTCAATTTCTCAGAATTTTATGTATATCAGACTTTATCTTTTGACGGGTACATAATTTTTATGTGTCGGCTGTGAGAGGAACCATGCTCAAAATAATAGTAATTTTTCATCCGAAGAAAATTTTGCAAAATTACCGAACGTCCTTTTAAAACTTAATAAAATGGAGACAAAATTAGAAGAGTGTATATAAAGTACATTCGTTTTTCCACACTTACAATATTTTTTCCTTTAAATCTACTGAACATGAACATTAAAACAATCGATAATTAGTCAAATATCGGTCTTGGAGCTTTTCGCTTAAAGAAATTATATAATGTGATTAACTTTTAATTGATAATACACTAACTGACAAAATCGGTAGAAATAATAGCTGTTTTCTTTATTTTAACACTTAATATTAGTTACCAACTATTTGTTTTTAAGCAAAACTCTTAACTGAATATATTTTAATTAATACAGAGAGTCCGTAATTCCAAATGTCTGATATAAGATGTTTAAAAATATATTTCTTTATAATTAAACTATAAATTCTATTGAAAATAAATTTACAGATTTACGTGGTTGGCAGTAATTTTTTTTTATGTGGGAGCGTAAGTAAAAATCACTCACGCGCCCTTCTCTACATTGTATAGTATAAAAAAGGAATAAAATAAATTTATATCAAATAATGTCAGATTTTTTTTTAACAAAATTTATACCATTTGTTTCATATTAAAATTATTCGCATATCGAATTATTTATATTTTTTGTTAATATTTCGATGATTTATCATATTGTATAACAGTTAAACGCCCTAAATCTGTATAAATACCTACAGAATATCAAAATTTTGCACCCTCTTTATGTCAAATCAAATAAGCACAAGAATGTATTTACAGTTTAATTGAATAACAACCCCTTTTATCCAAGACCTTAAAATATTTTCAGTCTTACTAATCTTGTCACCTAATATGACAAATTAATTGAAAATTTTTTGCAAAATCTACAAAAATTTATCAAAAAATTGTTATAATTTTAATATTTTTGTTGTTTAGTTTTGTGTTGTATGTGCACAGATGTTTTGTAATGTTATGTCTGCAATTACATGCTGCAGAGATGGAAAAGTTAAAATAATTGTACTTTTTTAAAGTATGTATTTGAATCAGATATGTACCTGCCAGAGAACTGCAAGTGCTGATTGCAAAACGTTCATACGCAATCAACACAAGAATATATATGTGTTTGCGTTCAAACGTTGAATATACTCCAATACACATATTTGTTGATGATTTTAAATCAATCAAACGACGTGCAAATTGTTGTCACTGACTTATAATCATCGGTCGTTTTTATACCATTGATTTTATTCTGTTCGTTTGAGTCAACAATAATTATTTTGATGTAGAATAAATCAGAAAAAGCAATATATAAAGCGTATGTGTGTATTCATAATTAAAACAAAATAGTTTCTTATCTATAAAAAGGGGGTAGTTTTGTAGAAACACATTTCATAAATTAGGGTGGGTCTAAAATCCGTTTTTTTAGAATTTTTATTAGTAATACCAAAAATATTGTTCTTTGTGAAATTTTTTTTTTTTTTTAATTTAGGTCGATATCTCATGCTCTCCCAATCCGGTTAAAGTTAAATATTGCCTAATTTTCCAATCAAAATAGATGAAAAAAAAAATTAGACAATATTTAAATTTTTTCGTATTAGGCAAGCCTGAGTATCGACCTAAATTTTTTTTCCAAAAAAATATTTTTATTTCACAAAGAAGAATATTTTTAGTATTGTATTACTAACAAAAATTCTAAAAAAGCGGATTTAAGTCCCACCCTAATGTACATTCATGAAATGTGTTTCTATTTTGTTTTGATTATGATTACACTCATACGCGTTGTTTGTTGTTTTTTCTGATTTATTCTACGCTGACTTTTTGTTGAGTGATTACATTTGCATAAAACTTAGTCGACAGATGATCCACACTGATCCCAATTACGCGTTCAGTAACATGATGCTGATTTTATTATACAGTGAATTTTGTTGAATTATTAAATGTGAACAAGAATTTTTGTGTATGATTAAATCAAGAAAAAAGTAGATTTTACAGTTCTCTGGTACTTGCATCATAGTTGATTATTTTGAACATTTTGTCGCAATTTAATTATTATTTCCTTATTTCACAATATCTTTTACTACTGCTTTTTCATAAAAAAATTTCCCATTAAAGGTTTTTGTTGCTAAAGTAAATTGAAATAAAAAATTAAGAATGCCTTATTTCTTAAAAAATTAAAAAAAACACTATCTCCAAGAAAATATTAATATTAGAATCATTTAACTGCAACTTAAATTAAACAAATTTAAAATATGTTATTTCAGTTAATTTTTGCAGATAATTGTGCAATAAAACCCTTAATGAACCCATTAATATATTTGAATTTCTTTAAAAATTAAGAATATGTTTTAACTTACAAAAGTTTTTATAAATCTTTCTGTACAGTATAATGGGACCGAACAATCAAATTCACGTATATCTATAGAGGTATATAAAGAATTGTTGCAAGTGTGTTGTGACTCACGAACGGTCAAACCGAATTCAAATTAGGGTTTGTTCGTATGGTCGTGTAGATGGTTTATCTAAAGTTTGCACGAAATCGGTCGACGCGTTCGTGAGTTATGACTTTTTATGTCAACATGTGATTTTGTCCATATAAAAAAACAACAACAAATACGTAGGTGGAAGCACCAACAAATTTATTTATTCATACACCACATAATCAAACAAAAAATATTGTATACACTATAATACAGAATTGATTTACTTTTTTTCATTATTTCCAATAAAAAATAAATAAAAAAACCAATGAATTTGATTCAATGTTAATATTCATGCATAGCGAAGCACGCCGGGATCCTCTAGTTTTATATATTTTTTTTTTTTTTGAATAATAAAAACACGCGTTAAATCAAAATTTTTCTAACGTATTCGTTAATCCAGTCTTTATTTGTTATCTATTAGAAAAGCTTAAAAAAGTTTCGTAGTCTAAGAGTTGATAATTTTGATAATGAAGTAAAAAATGCTATATCCCATCCCTGGCACGCAATGTAGGTATGTATATGTATGGTGTATGTTTAACAAAAACTCACCATTATACATCATACAAGTTGTTGAACTTTTGGTATGATGGCGTTGCCAGTTTTTTTTTTAGATCGTATGCCCTATTATCGATTTGTCATTCCCAAAATACTCAAATTTTTTTTTTTTTTCAAATAGTCAAAAATTCTCTAAATTAATTTTCTGTAAAAAAAATTCCTATTACCTACTTAAATTAATTTGAAATATAACATGTTTACTAAAGTATAATTTAATGTATTTCAAAAGTAAAATCTTCTGTTTATCAGCTTTAAAATTTGTGATTTAAAAGATTTCACCATTTCAGCAAATGAATAGAAATTTTGACAACAAATTAAAATTTTTGTTAATTATGTATTAAATCTTAGAAGAGCTTCGAACCAAAGACATTTGGGTAAAACACAAAATTTGAACCAAAACAATTTTTAATTTGAACCCACACCAAACACTAATTTGTAAATCTAAAAAGTATTCAGTATTGCTGTTAATAAGAAGAGGAATGTACAAATATTAAAAAATTATTATTTATAAAAATAAGAATTAAAAATAAAAAATTAAAATCCCCCTTAAATTTGTTATCATCCCTAACAATCCCACATCCCGGAACGGAAATTTATGTCCCCATTCATATAGAAATAAATCCCAATTTGGAGATAAATACCCTTAACTGATAACATTGTTAATACTCAACTTGTTACAACTTGTTCCATGGCAGTGGTATGTTTGAAGGGAACCTCTATAGAAACGTGTTTTATTCTAAACAAGAGTGTATGTGGGAATTAAGAGAATTTAATGTTGACACACTTATAACTGCCTCCGTGGCGCAATTGGCTAGCGCGTTCGGCTGTTAACCGAAAGGTTGGTGGTTCGAGCCCACCCGGGGGCGGATATATTTTTTTTAATTTAATAATTTTATTTTTTTTTTATTAAATGAAAACAAAAAATTTTAAATTTACATGATACATTTTATTAAATTTTGTATATACATATTGACACATTTTTTTTATAAAATATCCTACTATGTGCGTTAAAAGAAACTGTACACGTTGGGTTTTATGTTTTCAATTTTTATTTATTATTTTCTGTATTATTTTATGAACATTTTATTTAAAAAAAAAATATATATATTTTCTCATTTTGTAAAAAAAATCAAAATAAAAGTCTTTTATTAACAAAAACTATACAACAAAAACCAAAAATACTTTATATCTACAGTGTCAAAAGAAATTGTACAGTAGAAATGACAAAATAATTAAGTAAGTTTTTTGCTCGCAGTCTTGACGGAATCAATTCCATTATGTTTCTAGTTGCTCCCGAAAATATTTCATGACTCTTGACAACTTTTGGAACAACTTGACATTATGTATATTAAACTTTCACATTATGTATATTAATTTTTCACATTTGGAAATTATATTATATAAATCCAGTTTTTATACAGAAAGTTTCCGATATGCTGCCGAAAAGAAAAGTACGAAAATACCATCTCTTTTGGGCCCTAGATCTACGAACCATCAGGGTTGTTTTTGGATTTCCTCTTTTTTTTATCACATATCCAAAATTCATTAAAATCAGGTTATTTAGGTTGGGGTTGAATTATTTTAATGTTCACTCATGAGAACTATACCCAAAATTTGGACGAAAGTTGTCATTTACGTTTACAAAAGAATGAAATGTAAAACCCTTTTTATGTTGGTTTAAAGCAATAAGGACTTAATTAATACACTTTTCATACTATTCGATTAATCGTTCATTTAATTATTCGGGTTTTTCTAAATAGAATAAAATTTTAAAATTAATTAATTTATTTATATATTTTTAATTTTATCAGGCTCAAGATCATAATTTTTTAATGATACTAACGACTAGTAAACACTAATTTTTTTAATTTTAATAAAAAAAATTTGTGTTTACTATTCGTTAGTATCATTAAAAAATTATGATCTTGAGCCTGATAAAAAAAAATATAAAATTAAAACAGATAGATCAAATAATATTCAAAAATTTACATTAATTAATGTATCTAGAATTATTTACTATTTGTTGTTTTATCTAAATCGGAATGAACCTCACCGCAACACCTTATATTGAAACGCATCAAATGTGGCTCTTAAAAGTGTAATCTACGTCTCTAAATGTTAAAATAAATTACCAAAGTTGTTTATTTTCTGTGCAGCGTGTTTTCAAAATTCAGAAAGTTTTGCTACATTATCCCACTACAAAAGTGATTTTTGAAAAAATAAGTACCTTTTGCATGAAATAGTATTTAAAAATAAAGAAATTTTTGTAAGAAAAATAATTTTTATAAAAAAAGTATTTTAAAAGAGGGATGTTTTTGTTATTAAAGTTCTTTTTTAAATAGGTAGTTTATTTTTGAAAATGTACTAAAAAGAATTGTTTAATAGGACCGTTTTTTCTAATACAAAAAAACTACAATAAGTTGAATTTTCGTATGAAAATGTCACGGTCTTTTTCGGGTATTAAAACGGTGTTTTTACACCGAAGCTTCAAATAGGTTAAATCCTTGCAGAAATAGTCTAGACATTAATTCGACCAAAAAGAATAGATATTTGTGCAGGTCGTGGAACAAAAAAAAAAAAAAGACAGTAGAATTCAAAAACTATTGAAAATATCACAGTATTTTTTGGCGTTTTTACACCGAAGCTCCAAAGTGGTTTTAACTTTGCAGAAATAGTCTGCACATAAATTCGACCAATGCCGTGAAAAATACTGTGGAATTCAAAACGTCCCACGCTTTCCATATATTTAAAACTGCATTTTAAAAAAGTAAAAAAGGCTAAATTCGGCTGTGCCGAATCTTTGAATACACTCCACCAATATCCTAAAAAGATGTTCTCTACTGTTTTTGATACAAATAATACAAAAAAACGTTTGAAATAAAATTATGAAGGTGAAAAAATTTTTTGAGGTGAAAAACTTTTTTAGACGTGAAAAGAACTTTTTTGGTGGAAAAAAAATTTAGAGGTGAAAAAAATTTTTTGAGGAGAAAAAATTTTTTGTGGTGAAAAAAAAATTTTATTGGTGAAAAAATGTTTGAGGTGAATACAAAATATTTACTGCTAAGCGACTGTTGAAAAAATATGAGAAAATATATTATGTATCAGTCGCTGCTATGAAATTGTACTAAATATGTATTTTCAATTTAAAGGCACCTTTACATTTTCACTAGTTTTTTTAACCATGGACTGCATAAAAAACACATTTTAAAGCATAGTTTTTGGCAAATACTCAATTTTGCTATTGGCTAATTGGGACTAGCTCTGCAGCAGAATATGCCTAATGGAGAGAAAGCAGTTTCTGATGCGCCAAGTATTGATAAATAGTTGCAACGAATGTTCTTTCTTTGTATGGAAAATTTAGAGGTACCTTCACATTTTCACTCAAAACTTTTTAACCGCTGGACCGATTTTGCTCATTTTCAATACTAAACTGCTCGGGATAATGCCCAATAGTCTGGGTAAAAATAGGCTTGCGTCTTCGCGTCGTGGTCGCCATTTCAACAGATAGACAGACATCGCTAAATCGACTTAAACGTGCATAAGAATCACGAATATATATACTTTATGTGGTCTCAGTATTTCGACATGTTACAAACGGAATGACAAACTGATATATACCCTCACCATATATGGTGGAGAGCATAAAAACGTCGAATCTTACGGCTTTCGAAATACCATATTCTAATGCATATTATGAATGCTTTTGTGTTGTATGAACCTTAATAAAATCATTAAAAACATATTTTTGAAACATTTCTTTTATCGTACAAAATTATTCGTTATTCGAAATTTGGGCATTTTATTTTATTCAAACAATTATTTTGACAAACTTTTTTGATTAATCTAAAATGAGCTTAAACAAATTTAAGCTTATACAAACCTTAAGCTCAAAAAATAAATTTGTTATTAACTATTTACAATTTGCTGAAAGATCCATACATTTTAACAAAATTTAGAACTTTTACCGAACATCTAACGAACAAGTTTGGAGTATCCGATTCTTAAAAATAATAACAAAATTTTACATAAATCACGTTAAGTCCTTTAGTTTAAAAATATTTTAAAGTGAATTAAATGTATTGTTTTAAATACTGTAAAAAACTTATAAAAAGTATTAAAAATTAATATCCATTAAAAAAAATTTTTTTTTTAGCGATCATGCCATTTTTGGAGCTGTTTAAACTAGCTAATATTTTTACCTTAGCCATATTCAATAAAAAACTTAAAAAATAATACAAATAATGGTGTTAAAAGTACAAAGTTGATTGTTGGGCAAATGAAACTATATATGCTCATACACGACACCATATATCACGATATCTGAGATTTTCACCTGTGGATTTAATTTTTTTTTTTTTAGTCTACTGATTGCATACAGCCTAAATGGGTTTGATTGGTTTATTGAATAATAATAAATAAAACTAAATAAATAAAATAAAACAAAACAAAAAAAATGCATTTTTAAACACTTTATGTGTATATTTAGTAAATTAGAAAATTACACATTATGTATACACCAACCTGCACCTTATACGTATACCTTCATCCTTTAAACATACAGAATGACTTTACCCAATCACAGAACGAATTTACCAATTTATGATAGGAGTACAGTTTTCAATTACAAGCAGTGTAAATTTCAGCAGAAATTAACAGAATATTATTATACAATTTTGATAAGATTGTTGAAAAAAAACTAAATAAATTAGTTTAGAAATAAAAATTTGTTATCATTGCAATTTTTTGATAAGATTTACAATTTACAGGTAGTGAGAATAGAAAACTTAACCGATTAAAAATAATTTTTAGTGCTCTATAATGTGCCATAATTTCGATATATAAAATCAATAATTTATTGAATTTTGATTACAGTTTATTTACACACATTTAGTTTAACATCAGCTAATAAATAATGGCTGCACAAATACCCGATTGGTTAACTGCTGACCTATTTGTTAGTGTGTTAAAGAAAAATATTGAAAATTTTAAGGAAATTAAAAATTTCTCAGCAAAACCAGCTTTTGGAGCTGGAGAAAACTATTTGTCTATTTTATGGTCAATCGAAATTAAAGCTACTTTAAAAAGTAAGTTCTCTGTATTACCATTAGTGTGAAAAAAACCCTTTGTTTAAATACAGCCATGTCATGGAAGTTGAGTACATCACAACAACAACTTGTGAGGATGCTTTTTGACTGACATTTTATTTTGGGTATAATTTCAAAAAAAAAAAAAAAACTATAAGTAAATTTTTTTCATCAGGATAGCTTTGCTTTGCAAATTTATATGTTGTCAGAATTTGAGAAAATTTTCATTAAAACGAAATTTTTCTTGGCGAATATTTAAATCAAGTCTTTTGTTAGCAAGAATATTTTTTTTTTAATTCGTGTGAATTTTTCTGCCAGCAATAACGAAAACCCAATTGTTTTCTTTATTGGGAAAATTATTGGCCGTATTGTGTTAATTAATTGGTAAGATTTTTTTTTGTATTTTGCAAAAATTTAAATGTGTGGTTTTTCAATTTGTATCTATTTTGTTTGTAGGAATTATTTTTCTTGGATGTTGTCTATGTTATGAAATATAAAGTTTGGTGGATTGTTTGAAGATTATTGCATCGATTCTGCACCTCGTATAAGACTATCGTCAACGTGATAGCAGCCAACACCACTATATATGATCAATTTCTTCACATTCGAATAATGGCCAGTCAAGTTACTAAAGTTTTTTTTACACCATTGATATATTAGTACATGAATCTACCCTTTGTATACACAATACAGGTTGGTTGAAAAGTTCCTGCGCTCACCAAGAGATGGCACTGCTAGCTCCAAACTTTTTTTTTAAGTTGGTATAACTGTCCTGAGAACACATGCAAAGTTGCAAGTCATTCTGTCAATTCTTTCTTTGTTTACAAGCCATTTGAAGTAGACGTGTCATTGATTTTTTTAATATGGGAAAAATTGAATATCGTGCAGTCATTAGATTCTTTGTTTTAAAGGGTTAAACCCTTTAAAGCAAAGAAAATTTATGAAAAATTGTTAGAAGTGTATAAGGAGTCCTCACCTTCAAAATGCACCGTTGAATTTTGGGCTGGTGAATTTAAACGTGGTCGTACCAGCCTTAAAGACGATCCACGCGAAGGACGACCAAAAACTGCAACCACAGCAGAAATCATTGAGCAGGTACATAATATGGTTAGTGAAGATCCAAGTTTGACTAAGCGTGAAATTGCTAATGACATAGGCATCTCAGACGAACGAGTGCTCCATACTTTACATGAAGAATTACGTATGAAAAAACTGTTTGGAAAGTTAGTGCCGCACACATTAACAATTCAACAAAAACTGGATCGAAAACAAATTTCTCAGCGTAATTTGGAGCGTTTTAAGCCGAATAAAACCGATTTCTTTCGTCGTTTTATAACTATGGATGAGACTTGGATCTACCACCATGATCCTAAATTGAAACCAGAACGTTTACAGTGGAATGAAGCTGGTTGTTCAGCTCCAAAGCAGGTGAAGTCACAAAGATCAGCAAAGAAGGTTATGGCATCTGTTTTTTGGGATGCAAAAGGAATTTTGTTGATTGATTATCTTCAGAAAGGTAAAACAATCAACTCTGAATATTATTGCAGCCTTTTGGATCAGCTGTATAAAAAAATTCGTGAAAAAAATAAAGAAGAAAAAAATCATTTTTCATCAAGACAATGCACCTGCTCACAAAAGTGTTTTGTTGATGGCTAAATTCAAAGAATTAAAGTATATAAGATTTGGCTCCCAGTGACTACTATCTCTTCAGAAATCTTACAACAATTCCTTCGTGGAAAGCATTTTTCGTCGAATGAAGAGGCCATAGCAGCCGTAGACGGTTATTTTGCAGAGCTTCCGGAAAACCATTATAAGGATGGGATAAAATTATTGGAAGATCATTGGAACAAGTAATACACTTGAGCTTCTAGGAGATTATATTGAATAAAAAAATATATTTCGTAACAAATACAGTATTCTTTCATTTCGAGCGCAGGAACTTTTTAACCAACCTGTACTAGGCCGGATAGTTTTTTTTTAACAACATTTTATTGTTACACTTTTGTCAGCATGGTGGGTGGGCCAAGGACGTGTGTAGCAAATTACACCCATCGCTACATACTGATCATCAGCACTTCTTCCTCTAAATTTTTCTTCTTCTTCTTATCTTTTTCTGTATGAATAGATAGATCATTTGTATATCTAGCTTCCTAAATATAAAATTTATTGTACCTGATTCACCGAAATTTTTACAAATAATAGGTAGCTCCGTTCCCAAGGTATTAGACCTCGATTGGAGAATCGTTACAAACTCGTTACCAATTTTATGAATGTAGGTGTTGAAATAATTACTTGTTTGTAAGAAGAATACCTCTAAATACTTACCTCTAATGACGTGACAGTGCTAAAATAGTGTATTATTTAAAAAATAATAAAAAAATATGTACTCACTAAAAACAGATTTGTTAGCAGATAAAGAAATGGAATTGGAAATGAAATCTTTAGAATTATACAATGATATTAAAACATTTTATTAGTCAAAAGTTAACACAAACAGCTTAATATTTGTTGAATAGTAAATTGAAACCTTCCAAACTTCAATTGGAACTTCTAAATGTGGATTTTGTGAATTTTGAATAAATATGTTCTCAATTTTAAATAATATATTCATAAAATATTATTTTACTTGGTGTTTTCTGAATTTTAAATAGAATTATCTGAACATCGATTGATGTTGTCTGAATAAAAAATTTAAATTTATTTTTTCATTTCTTTCTTTGAATATCATGCAATGTCTTTTGAATTTCAAAAATAATTCCTATATTTGCTTTTATATTTATACCACACGCTACTGAAAGGTCAGGGTATTGTGAGTTGGTGCAGATATTTTTGTAGCTACAAAAAATATCGGACTTGGGCCCACCTTATACATTTAAACCCGATTAAGATGAACTCCGAGGGAACAAAAGAATTAATTTGTTATTAGAAAGTTTCTTATTAACCGGGGTAAAATTAGTTTTGCAAATTTTAATTATCCACAAAATATTCAAAAATAGTTAAATTTTTATAGTATTTTTTATAGTATTTTCCAAATAAACTGCTGGCAAAACATTTAAATTTAAATATTAGTTTTGCATTAACCGATAATTCGGCTTATGAGTTTAACTGTTGGCTTAAATTTTTTTAACGTCAAAAAATATTGACTGTAAACCGTGACGACATTTGTTGTTGTTATTAATCTCTTATTTTTTAACTTTAAAATAATGAATGTTGTCCTAATTTTCTCTGCAGATGGTTCTACAAAAACTTTAAAATACATGCTAAAAGTACCACCAGAGTCTCCACAAGCTGTCGCTATTATCAATTTGATGAGCTCCTTTAAACGTGAAATGATTTCGTATTATGATCTCTTACCGGCATTTGAAAAAATGTATAAAAAAGTGGGAAAACACATAAAAATTGGACCAAAAGCCTATAAATTTGACAAAGATTTAGGCATAGATGTTATTCTCATGGATGATTTACGTATTGATGGTTACAAAACTATGAATCGTTTAGAAGGTCTAGATATGGAACATGTAAAAGGAGCATTGCAAAAATTAGCACAATTTCATGCAGCATCAGCTACTTATATAGCTGAACAAGGATTACTTCCTGAGTTACTAATGCAACCCATATTAAATGAACAAATTATAAATACATTATCTCAATCACAAAAGTCGCAAGAAGAAAAACTATTAGCTAATTTAGCATTATACAAAGCAGAGCATATGAAGGATAAAATTGTAAGGTTTAAGATTTTATATACATACAATAGATTAGGAAGAAAAAAATGTGTCAAAAATTATTTTGTTTTTAGATTAAATATCAATCCCATTATATAGAGCAACTTCGGGAGAGCAATAGCCTTTCTATTAAAAAACCTGAGGGCTTTTATGTTTTTAGCCATGGTGATTGTTGGTCCAATAATATTATGTTCCAACATGATAATGAGGGTCATATTATAAATACTTTATTTGTAGACTTTCAAGTTGGTCGTTATACAACACCCGCTTTAGATTTACAATATCTTTTATTGGGCTGTCCTAGTTTGGAGATTAAAATTAAATATTTTGATTATTTTGTACAATACTATCATCAACAGTTGGTGGAAAATTTAAAATGTTTAAATTATTCCAAAGTTATACCAACATTGAGAGAGGTTCACAAATGGTTATTTGAAACAAGTTTTATGGGTGAGTGTGAAAAATTAGATTTTTTATTGAGTTTTTTATTTTTCATATAAATTATAACCAATCGATTGTTGTTCTAATTTATTTCATCCTGTTTTAAGCCTACACTTCGATATTAAAAGCTCTTCCAGTTTTTCTTTTGGATCCAAACTCTACTAAAGATATTTCTATGGACAATATGATGGCTGATAGTTCAAGCGGTAGTGATATGCAACGTGCAATGTATACAAATGAACGTTATGCAAAACATATGAAACAAATTTTACCCTGGATGGAAAATCGTGGTTATTTTGAATAGAGTTAATTTAAAATATTAAAAAATAAAATATAGATTAGAATTAAGTGGTCTTAATTTATTGATGCATTTTCAAAACTGATAATAAGGAAATAGATAGTTACATTACATATGTTATCAATAATGATAACGGTAAAATTAATTAAAGTGTTTTTAATATAAAGGTCTCACAAAAAATAATAAAACTTCTGGCCTTCAGATGGGGGCTTAAAAATGCGAACAAAATTCTTGAATATTATCTTAAATTTAGAGAAGTGGAATTAAAGTGACAGAAAACTCGGGTTTACCCTTGATAATTTTAATTTGTATTATACCGAACGACATTTTTATTCTCATTACATGGTGCTTTTTCTACAAGGTGCTTTTTCTACAAGGTGGCCCAAAGTGAAATCACCATTTCGGAAGATGCTATAACTTTTGGAAATGACGGCATTCGTCAGTTTTATTTAAACAACTGTAAAGTAATCAGATACAGAATACACTTCTATACTCCTCCAAAACGCGGTCTACTATTAATACTACTGAATTTTTTGGAATGGACGATTTTCTGTCCAAATTATTAATAATAACCCAGCAAAAAAAAAGTAGCAAAAGAAGAGAAAAAGAAGCAGTGATTTTGATTCCGGTGTTGTGAAAATTTGGATCGGAACCAATGATTTTTCCATATGGGTGTTATAGGGTGGAAGTTTTATTTTATGATCCTTTTTCATTACATCTAAAACCCTTCTTATGGTTTAGTGAAAAATGAGATCTTTTGACGATTCCAAATAAATTTTGGATTTGTAATTTATATTTTAACAGAACATCAGTAATTAGTAATTAATACTACTGACTATTTTGTAATGGACGATTTTCTGTCCAAATTAATAATGACCCAGCCAAAAAAAAGTAGCAAAAGAAGAGAAAAAAGCAGTGATTTTGATTCCAGTGTTCTGAAAATTTGGATCGGAACCAATGATTTTTATGATCCTTTTTCATTACATCTAAAGCCCTTCTTACACTCAGAAAAAAAGTTAGTAGAAAAATTTGTAAACGGTTTGCAATCGCACTCTACTATTTTTGTACTGATTTTTAGTAAAAAATTATTATTTAGCAAATCTTTTTGCTATTTACATTTTACAAATTACAGAATTTTTACAGAATATTTACAAATTTTTGTTGCTAATTTCAGAAATCGTTTTACAAATTTTTGAAAACCGATTTGCTAAAATTAGCAAAAAATATTACTAATTTTAAAAAAGTGGATATTGATGGAAATGTTATTTCTAATTGAAACTTACACCTACAAACTTAAATTTCCTTAAAATGTTACATATATTAAAAAAGGGATCGGAAGTGAAGAAACCGACTCATGTCTAAAAAGAGGACATCAATTTAAAAAAGTACTAAAAAGGTTTTTTTAGTTCTTAAAATCAGCCCTAAAAACAATTAAAATTTAACCTTAAAAGTAAAAAAAAAAATACCAAAATATTTTTCAAAACAGAAATTACCAAATTAAACAAAATGATTAATTCGTTTTTTAAAAAATATAATAAAAATTTTTGATGCTCGATAAGAAAAATTAATTCAAAGCTTTTTACTAATATTAATAATATTTAGTAATTTTTTTTGCTGATTTTAGCAAACAGATTTTTAATTCCACTTTGCAAAAAGTCTACTAAAATTTAGTAGCGGCTACTAATTTTTCTACTAATTTCATTGTACTGCACGTCAGCAGACATGTGTTGCAAAGATTAGCAAAAAAATACCGCTGGGCTCAAATTAGCAGAATTTCCCGTAACAACAGCAAAATTTTCAGTTGCCATTACAGACTTTTTTTGGTGAGTGTAGTAAAATATAAGATCTTTTGATGTTCCCAAATAAATTTTGGATTTGTTATTTAGATTTTAACAGGACATCAGTAATCGGAAGGCTATCAACAGCGTTGGCACTACACTGTGTTGAAAACAGACATGTAGCTGATCTCAACAATATAAAGATTTTAGACAAGGAAAGAAGATATAATAAACCATACACTTTAGAGAGCCTGAGAATCAACAAAAATCGAAAAATGCAATAAATAAGAAAGAGGACAAAGATAACATAAACTCAAACTATACAATTGTATTATAAGTTTAGTTTAAGATAACAACTGTGATACTTATTTTAGGAATAATTCTGTGATATATAAAAAATTTTTTTTGCCTTTGCATATTTATTTTTCTACATTTGTTTAATATTATTTATGTTTTATGTTATACTTTGAAAAACAAGACAAGAAAAGGAAAATATATTGTGAAATGTGAAACTTGACCAAAGATTATTGTAAGTACGATTATTCCAAATTGTTGTTAATTTATGTTCATCTTTATATTTATTCTTATGGTTACCAGATTAATAAAAATATCCCTGAAGATGTTGGGAATCTCCAACGAAACGTCGGATAAATAATAAAATAAATAATCTTTTATTTACTTTATAAATAAACATGACCTTGAAAGCCCACTTTAGAGAACTCTAATAAGAACACTAATATTAAAGAAAAAGGTCGATATATAAAAAAATAAATAGGTTCTTAGCCTCATTTTCACAATTACTCTATTCAAAAAAAGTCATTACCACCTTTCAAGTCTCTATTATCCCAGCAAAAAAAAAAAAAAAGTAGCAAAGGAAGAGAAGCAGGAAGCAGTGATTTTGATTCCGGTGTTATGAAATTATAACCGGACATTCACTTATCGGGTCTTATTTATTAAATTACTTTATATGAAATTCTTGCAATTTAAATACTCTAGACTTTTTGCTTTATGATTTTTTGAAGTCACTGGAGGACATTTTGTTTCAACAGGATGGCGCACCTGCTCAATAATGGACATTTTGAAGGTTGCGTTTTGGTGACTTTTGTCCAGCAAGAAATCGGATTTAACCGCTCCAAACTATGTTATTTTCAGTTTTGGAAGTTACAGGTCTACGTGAACAAGCCACAGACTCTGCACAGAGAAAATAGATTCATTGTGGCAACTACCGATATATTTGTTTGTGACGACAGAAATTTGGTTATTACAACAGAATTTAGGATGGAATATTATATTTCAATTGACAGAAGAATAAATTTAATTGCGATAACAAAAACCATTCAGTTGGAAAGAAATTCGGTTGTCACAGTGAATATGTTTTCTGTGTGTGAAAAACTCAAACATAATAACCGACAAGAGTGTGAGAACTTATTGTCCAGAATTCTATGCAGAACGATAGAAAATGTAGTAAAAAGCACTTAAATCATCATCAACAATGGTGGCACCCGCTTGACTCATATAATCTTCAAATAAACAGAAAAAAAATTATTATGTCGTTTAAGTTTAAAGATATATAAAAACACATCGGATAAACATTTTTGGGCAACTCCGTATTACATTTAACGGGTGGTCCAAATACTGTTATCTTTTTTAATCATATGTTATTTTGATACTGATAGATATTTTCTTTTCGAAATATTGATTATCAGTCAGTAACATACCTCCACGGACAAAAATGATTCGCTTTACGCTTGAACAACGTTTGAAAATATTGCAAACTTATTGTCAAATCTACTGTGCCTTTGCTTACAAGAAGTTTTGGCCGAAATAAATCACCCACCGAGCGTGGTGTACGCAAGTTTGTGCAAAGATTCATCAGACTGGCTTGATAGTGGATAACACTCATGGTTTCGGTTGTTGTATGTTGCGAACCAATTACAATGTGGCTGCTATGGCCGAAAGTGTGTAACTGAATCCAAGAATACCGACTCGCATTCGATCTCAACATTTCGACATTTTTCGCACCAGCGTGATGAGAATTTGCATAAAGATTTCAGAAATTCTTATGGCGTCAACTAAGAATTTTATGGTCACGGCTAAGAGGCATCGAGGCAGCGAGGCTAAACTTGAAGCTAAAAATTTTGCATTTTATACATCCTGAGTTTTATACCGACCTTGGTAAGACTATCCATAATACATCTAAATAAATGTTTTTGGAATTAAAATTGCACACGAAACCGTCGTTTATTTAAAATTACTCTCTGGGCTGCAATTGACCCCTTTAAAGTTTTTCTTGTGTGGATGCTATGCAAATAATCTAGAAACAAGCCACATCCTTACGACTAATATCGTCCGAGCCATTCGTGAGATACAACCGAAAACTGCCAACAAAGTTTTGGAAAATTGGACTCACATGATAAACAACTGCGAAGCCAGCTGCCAGTAGCCATATCAAAAAAATTAATTTAATTTTTTAATAATTTGATTTAATTTTTATCAAGATACATGTATTTGGGTCACCCTTTATTTATATGTAAAAAATTTCATGCAGGTGCACACCTCGATACCTAATGAAGTTTAATAATATTTACGTTTCAAAACTATAGCAAAAAAAAGCTCTGTGTAAGACCGAGGGTTAATTGTATCTGTTAAATACTGTTACTGTCTTTTATATATCTTTTGCAAATATTGTTTCAAAAATGCAACATTTATGAGCAATCCGACCTTTTAACAAAAAGATAATCTTAAAGGCTTCAACTTCTACTTATCAGTTCTAAAAATGAAAAAAATTTAAATATCATATAGTATCTCTTGGGACTTTGAAGTGTAAAGATATCATTACCATTCTTAAAGAATACTGTAAAAATGGTGAATAATAGTGATAGTATCGAAGAAATTGTTAAAAATTCCGGTTTCAAAGATATACCTGAATGGTTAAATGAAAATTTATTTCAACAATTTTTAGAAAATGATTTTACAAATTTTCATCAAATTACAAAATTTACCGTTCAACCTGCTGTTCAGACTGGGGAAAATTTTATGACCGTCATGCTTAGAGTAACTATCGAAGTTAAATTAAAAGATTCTACAACAACATCTACATCGTATATGATTAAAATTAAACCAACACCTGAAAAATTGCGAAAAGTTATTAAGGAATCAAAAATATTTCTTAAAGAATACACTACCTACACAAAGTATGTACCAGCTTTTGAGGAATATTATCAAAAAGCCGATCGACACATCAAATTTACGCCCATTTTATTGGAACCGACTAAAACAATTATTGATGATGATCTCATTATATTAGAAGATTTACGTCCTAAAGGCTTTAAAAATTTCAATAGACATTTAGGCTTGGATTTATTACATACTAAAGCGGTATTACAGAAATTATCTCAATTTCATGCTGCTTCTGCTCAGTATTTTATCAAACACGGTCCATATCCAACAATGTATGACTACACTTTGACTACAGGAAAAGAATCGAATGATGGTTATCGTAGGAAAATTAATAAAATGTTTAGAGATAATTTAAATTTATATGGAGATTTTAAATATTTGAAAGAAAAATTAGTAAGTATGATGCTAATGGAATAAGTATTACAGTTGAGAAAATATGCTCATTTCATGAAAATATGACCATCCCCGAAAATGCGTGTGAAATGTGTGTGAAATGGCAGCGGTTTGAAAATTTTCGGATTGGAGGTCGGAGGGTTGTAGTGTAAAATTGCTAACTTCTGAACCAGTAGTCGGATTTTTTTGTTTTCGGGCTTGTTGGAAAGGTCTTTGGGAGATCATTCAGAATCAGTAAAAAATAACATCACAGATTCATTTCCAAAAACAAAAATAAAAATGTTTGCATTTCAGTCAAATGGTCATAACTTTGGAATGGTAAGACCTCTGGTCATCGTTTAGGACATTTTAGAAAGGTAAGAGGTACTATTTCTAAGAGAAAAAAATACATAAGTTACCTGCCATCTGGCTGAGCAAATTGAGGTTATGTGCACGTTCTCATGTCTTTTTTCCAATTTTATTTTAAAGCTCTGTATCTCGGCGATTTCGTTTTTTTACATTTTTTTACTGATTCTGAATGGTCTCCCAAAGACCTTTCGAAGAAAAAAATCCGACCACTGGTTCAGATATTAGCAATTTTACATTACTAGCCCCCGACCACCAATCCGAAAATTTTTAAATCGCTGCCATTTCGCAAACTTGCATTTTCGGGGATGGTCATAGTGGACCTTTTTTCATGAAATGAGCCAAGGAATACGCTGGTGAAATTCTGCGGGTCCTGACTGAATTACCCTGTATATGTTTTAATATAAAAACTTAAGAACGATGTCTATAGAAAATATTATGAGTACCCCGTCAAACTTCTGACATTAATTAATAGAATTCGTGGGAATTTTGGCATAAAAAATTACTTTTGGCAGTCAACAAAACCTTTATTAAATATCAGATGATTTGCATAGAAAAAATTTAATAACCTTATACTGCGTTTATACTAGTGTAATCTAGTAAAAAGTTGACTAACTGCTTAATTTCAGAGCAATAATTAGCAGCTAATCCTTTTTTTTACTAAATTTACTTTGCACAGTATATTGACTTTTAGATCTCTTAATAAACTTCTTCTTATTTATTTACATTTCAGAAAATCTATGACGAAAGTAAACCAAAAAACAATATTGTTTTAAATTTAAGTGACTTTAATGTTCTTAATCATGGTGATTGTTGGACCAATAATATAATGTTTCAGTATGATCAAGATGGCAAGTTGAATGAAACCTATTTTATTGATTTACAGATGTGTCGTTTTGGTTCACCGTCACAAGATCTGCTATATTTTCTGTTATCATCCACAAATTTAGAAGTGAAAATAAAACATTTTGATTATTTCATTTATTATTATCATCAATGTCTAACAGAACATTTACATTTATTGAGATATGAAGGAACAATTCCAAAATTAAGAGATATTCACAGGGACTTATTGAAATATGATTACTGGGGTAAGTAATCCACTGTAGAACTATAAAGGACCTAAGTGTTTATAATTATTTACCTTATATACTTTATAGCTTATCAAACCGTCATCATGGTTATGCCAATTATACTCTGTGAATCTCGCGATGATGCTAATGTTGATAATCTCATAAGTGATAAGAGTGATGATTTGCAAAAAGCCATGTATTCTAATGACCTGTATGTTAAAAATATGCACATTTTATTACCTTGGTTAAATAATCGCGGAACATTTGATGTTTAATGTTAACTCTTGTGATTTGATGTTTTCATATATTAATTTGACTATAATGATACGAATTGATTTTAAATCGATTTACTGTAAAGAAAAGCTTTGTTTATGTAGTTAAAAATATAAATTAATTTGAAATGCAACAAACTTGAAGTGTTAATTAATATCTCAGCTAGTAAGTGGTAACGAAAATGTGTCAAAATTAGGTTAAAAAATTATCACTAAAAATTTAAATTTTTTTATCAAAAATATAATAAATCAAAAAAAAAGGTACATAACTTAAATGATTAAAAATAATTTTAAAGAATATAAATCATACTGCACTCTCTGCAAAACATTGTGTTAATATCAGGGAAATAGGAAATTGTTATAAGTATAGGAAACTGTAGGATGATGTTTTCCTATTGTATATTTTTAAGATGAAATAATTTTTAATTTTCTTTTTAAATATTTATTTGTTCTTTTTGGTTTTTTTTATATTAATTTTAAAACATTATATCGGTCAAATGAGCGCAGCCATTGTTGATGATCATTTGGCCTATTCCATTGTTCTGGAAAGACCTTCTGGCGATAAGAGTACCAGAACTCAGATATTCTCTTTAAGAGCTTCCAAAATCTCTGGCTTATTCCCATAGACATGTAACTTCAAAAACGCCGTAAAAAAAACCGGGAGCCATTAAAAATCGCCAAAACGAGATATTATGCGGTCCAGAAACGCACCTTTAAAAATTTTCATGGTAAAACGAGCTGTATGTGCAGTTCAGCTGTCCTGTTGAAACCGTATGTCCCCCCGTTGCAAAAAAAAAACTCGCTGAACTGATTGTTCTATAACGCACACCAGTCGCAATAACTGTGTTACCTTTGGCGTCTTAGGAAAAAAGCCCGATGACATATTTGACTTTTAGTGGAAGTAATAGCCCTTCGTGGCTTCTTAGTGCCCCAGAAGCGCAAATTTTGATTCTTTACGTATCGCTTTAGATGAAAATAGGCCTAGTAGTACATGATAAAATTAAATGGAAAATTCGAACTTTCCGTCTTTGACGTTTATAAGAGTTTGAGCGAAGTTTATATCGTATCTATCTAGTTCGTGAACTTGCATTCCGTATTTGTTTCCTTCAGAAATATTAAAACAAAAGTGTCGTCGGTTGCAAAAGTTATATAATCATCAGAAAAGTTATATAATCTTCCGAAAAACTTCCTAAAAAGTAATACAATTTGGATCACCTTGTTTCAGGAAAAACATCAGCGGAGAGTTTATTCCACATACAGGTGGTTTGGCTAATGAACAAATTTTTCTAGTAATGTGTTGGGTGGTTTACTGTACAATCGACTATAAACGGATGAGATATACTGTACAAGAGTGTGTTCTGAATAAAAGCACGGGCCCCAGATTTCACTTATCTCAGCAAAACACTTCCCATTGTAATATCGGTAGAACAGTGCTACACAACACACATTTCGGCGATGCTCCAATAAATAACTATAGCTGGAAAACCTATTGTCATTCATGAACACCAACGCCCTCATTTACATACGGTCCAGAAGATCAAATATAGATTTTGAAACCCCCATACATACATGGAAGTTGGTATAAATAGTAAGGAGATCAGAAGTTTTGTTGTCCTCAACGAATTTGATTCCGAAATGCTAGATTTTCTATTGAGAAGTAAGTTCACTACAAAATTTGAATTTGGTTTAATGCAATTTTATTTATAAGGTAAGTGTTCGCTACTGGGAATTTTAATGATATATAAATTCTTAATTTAGATTATTTATATTCCAGAAGGTCTATTTCATTTATTCTGTATAACGATTTTGTACACTTGCTAAAATTTTTAGCTACAATTTAATCTGCATATCATGCTTGGTGTTTTAAATAAATATTTTGAACATCATTTTATTTTATAATATAGATAAGATTATTTTATTTTTACCAACATATTTCAACATAATAAATTTGAATAAAGTCGTCAATCAATTTGATTGCTTTTATAAAGAAAATTAAGAGAATAAAGATGACGGTTGAATAACAAACATTTATCTGTACACATTTATAATCAAAATTTACAATTAAAATTTCTGCCGTTAAACATCGTATTCAGTATAATTAAATCTGTAAGTCAATTTGGTAACACATTATAGGAAAAAATATTTGTAACTCGAAACATTACATTTTGAACTATGCTTAATACATTTTATAGAAAATTTCTACCATTCAAGGTGCTTTATTTTGGTTCAGTTGATGCAAAAATTAAAGCTAATCGACCATAAGCTACTTCAACAAAATTTAGTCTATTAAAGAACATCCGAATGATGAAAAAAGTCATCTTCTCAGACGAAGTCGCCGAGGCCGCAAAGATTACCAGATTTAATGATTTTGGACTATTTTTTGTGGGACCATCTCAAAGATAGAGTTTATGCATCAGACACAATTCAAGCCTTGAAATACAACATTGTCCCAATTATGCCGAAATGTCATCCATAATTTCACTAAAAGGATGAACATTTGTAAGCATGTATGTGGGGACATTTTCCTTAAAACTATTTAATATATTTTAAAAAATTCTGCAAACATAAAAATAAAAGAAAATGTATCGTGTATGTTTTCTAAAACAATGTGTGTTATTGTTTTTCCCGAAAAAATAATTTTCAGTCGCTGTTGTACTCCAATATTCAAATATTATAATGGAAAATTCCATATTAACCACTTATTAAACATTACACGGACTTACTATAATTCTGTATTAAAGGCGCATTATTTTTTTGGTTGCCAATACAATGTAATGCTCAGCCCCATTACCAGGATTTTGCTGGGATCGTGATTCGTGTTTATGCCATTACATCTCAAAAATACAATGTAACCCTCTGAGGCGAAAAGGGTTTGAGAACTGCAAAGTGGAGGGTATATAGCATTTGCGTTTGCCCATTACTGTTTGTTATCATGTTCAGAAATTAATTTGCTGGTCATGCACGCTATGTGTTTAAAACTATATTTAGACTGAACACAAACTACTTAGCTTTTGGCATTTGTATCTCTAACATACACTTTACAATATAATGGTAAATATTATTACCGACATTTTTGTAGTTGTACCCTACACAGTGCATTAAGTTGAACAATATTTTTGCACAAAATATGGCACAAATGTTTTCTTTTATTAAACACAGTTAATTTTTTTCTCAATACTAAAAGTTGCACAAGAATATTGCGTGGTGTATGGGTACTTTAGAACACGAGTAAATATTAAAATTGTTCAACTACTAGGTTGCTCTTCTTCAGTCTAAATCTTTACATAGTATAAAGAAGCATAATTAGGATTTTTTCATTCGCATTAAAATTTCATTTCTTTAGGCTAATGCCAAAAATATTCATTACTATTTAATGCTTATAAAATTTTTTGGCATTTGTGTCCCAAGAAGAACGCAATTTTTAAATTTTAAATAAAACACAGATATTTAAAAAAAAAATCGTGAAACTTTATTATATCGTAAAGTAGACAGAATGAGGTTATGTATCGAACAATATATCGTGCAGATGGCCGCCGCGGCTTTGCTGGCATGCACGCGATCTTTTAATGAAATTTTCAATTACCGTTTTGCATGAATGCTGCGGTATTTCATTAATGCAGCGTCCAATTTCCTCTTTTAAGGCTTGAGTCGTCGTCGGCTTATTCGCGTAAACCATTGACTTCAAAAAACCCCAAAGAATAAAATCTAATGGTGTTAAATCGCACGATCTAGGCGGCCAATTCTGATCTCCAAAACGCGAAATAACACGACCGGGAAATGACTGATGCAGCAATTGAATTGTTTCTCTGGCTGTATGACATGTGGCGCCGTCTTGTTGGAACCACATGCCCTCCACATTCATTTCTTCAATTCTAGGCAAGAAAAAACTGGTTATCATTTCACGATACCGAACACCATTGACTGTTTGCGCTTGACCTGCCTCATTTTCATAAAAAAAAGGTCCAATGATTCCTCCAGCCCAAAAACCACACCACACAGTGACACGTTGAGGATGCATTTGCTTCTCGTGAATCACTCGAGGATTTTCCTCACCCCAAATGCGAAAATTCTGCCTATTGACGAAGCCATCAAGATGAAAATGGGCCTCGTCACTGAAGATGATTTTATCGGCAAAATCAGTATTTTCATGTTGTCTCTCCAATACCCAATTAACGAACTCCCTTCGCTGTCCATGGTCAGCTGGCTTCAGTTCCTGAGTCAATTGAACTTTGTATGCATGAAGATGCAAATCTTTCGTCAAAATTCACTGCAAAGTGGATTTGGAGACACCAATTTGCTGAGCTCGGTGTCGAATTGAGGTGGATGGAGTTTGAGCGACATCATCACGTATAGCTGCGACATTTTCGGTCGATCGTTGTTGTCGAGCGGTCGATCGTTCGGTCGAGCGTTGTTATCTTTACATCACTAACAGACCCAGTTTCGGCAAATTTATCCATTAATCTCTTTACAGTTGACTCTTTTGGAGCATTATTGTGACCCCAAATTGATCGCAATTTGCGAACTGTAGCCGCAAAACTTTCACCATTTTGGTAAAACAATTTCACAATGAGAATGCGTTGTTCATTCGTGTAGCACTCCATTTTTACTAACCTCGTACCTTCTACTAGCAAACAATAACAATTGTTCAAATGTCAAACAATGACACTTCGAATGTTGCCAGATTTAAAAATTGCGTTCTTCTTGGGACACCCTAGGACACCCTAGGATGCTTGAACTGCCGTTAAATCGAGATACTGGTCATTTTAAAAATGGCCTGTACCTCAAAAACTAAGCAAAATATGAACCAGACACACTGTGACATATATTATTTGACCAATTTATCTGATAATTCAAAATACCTCACTCCAATTAAACAAATTGGATTCCCATTTCTATTGCGTTCGCATTACTCAGTTTTTCTATTTCACTCATTCCCTGGCTCATTTTGTTCTACTTCACCTGGTTACAAAACCAAAGTGGAATGATAATTATGATAACAGTCGATACGTATATGCAATTTAAAACCTCATTTTTTAAAATAAAAATTTTTAAAATGAGATTTTAAGCATTTTCCATAAGGGATTTCATAAATTCATCTCCATTTTAATGAGTTTAAAAAGCTAACGTGTAGCAATTATTTGTTTTAAATTGATTCATTTTTAATTTGAAGGGGTTAGGTGGTTTTGAAAATTCGTATTCGTCACAGGCAAGAGGATGCTGTATATATTTCCGTTGCAGCAGGGTCCTTTTAAAATGGTGCCGGAATCGATGATTGTATATAAGTTTGGAAAAAAATATTAATACTTCAATCGCGTTTTACTCGAAGTTTAATTTTTGAAGCCGGTAGCCATGAGTTCTCAAAAAGGAAAATAGGGACTTTTTCGCCAAAAATTATTTTTTTTTAAATTTAGATGAACCAATCATGAGTTATCCTATTTACGTGTTTGACAATGTGTTTGATATCAATGCAATGCTCAATTAATTTGCCCATGATAGAAAGTAAATACAACTGAAATCATTAAATTCAGTTTTACTTTCCACAGTGTTTATATTATAATAAACAAAAATAATTTGAAAAGATATTGTCGAGGTGTTTTTTTTTTGCGTTAAAAAACTTTTTTGGGTGCGAACAAAGTTTTTGTGATGTGGTAAAAAATGTTTGAGGTCAATATAAGATATTACTCATCTCAGAGTTAAAAATTTTTTGACAAAAAATCGAATTTTATTAAAAATCTTGTAATCTGTTATATTGAAAATAATAAATACTTTGATCGGAGAGAGAAAAGAAGTTTATTCATCTATTATTCGACCAAAAACTGAATTTTATGAAAAATCTTTTAACTGATATTCCTCGAAAAGTAAGCCTCGTAGAGTGAAAAGTATTTTAATATGAAATCATCTATTTTTCGAACAAAAATTTAATTTTATACGAAATTTTATGAAAAATCGATTTATCTCGAAAACTAAGCTTGGGAGAACGGAAAGGAGTTTAATATGAAATCATCTATTTTTCGAACAAAAATCAATTTTGTTTTTATAAAATTTTTAAATCGACTTATCCCGATAACTAAGCCTCAGAGAAATTTAGATCGGCTTATGCGTTATATATGTTTCTGTTTTAATTCGTTGTGTTCCAAATGAAGTGATAAACTGATATGTACACCAATCACATATGTGTAGGGTATAATAAAAACAATTGTCATTAAACAAATACTCAAATTAAAAACTCTCAATTCGTTGTACACACTCAACAAATTTTATTACACTTATTACACATGAAGGTAAATTAAAATATAAAAAATGTATAATAACCCTCCAAAAAATGTATTAGAATTATTGAAATATATATAAAACGATTTAATATACTATTTTAAACAAATTAATATTTATTAACTCATGTCAGCGATAATATTTTCTCCATAAAAATGATTAATATAATTTTATTTTCAATCAATTGAAAAATAAACAAATCACGTTTTATGTATTCCATATCAATTATCAAGCCTAATTACAAACTGACAATTATCTTACACATAAAGAAAAATATAGAGTGCAACACCCAAAATATTTATAAATCGCATTTCAATTTGGTAGTGCTAACCGAATTGATTTGTTGTCGATACCAAACTACACTTTTCAATTCGGTTGTCACTTTAATTTTCTATGTGTACTATCGCAAGCGCTTAAAGTTCTCTAACAGATCAACTTGAAACAATGCCAATTAAATAATTTAGAGGCATTATCAGTAAATAATTTACTATTTATTTAGTTTTTTAAATTTTTGACGTAACATCGAAATTAGTTTTTATTATTACGCCGTTTCCATTTTCTTTTTTTTTTTAGTTAGTTTTTTGTCAAGTAAAGGAAAGATATTAAAGTGGATTTTAAAACAACAAATTATAAAATTTAAAAAAACGCAATTGAAAAGTTATAAAATAAATGCATTGAGAATTTGTTAAGTACCCAAAAGTTTGTTTCGTAAATAAATTTTTATTATTTTTTTTTTTTAATATCAAAAATATCAGAACACAAAATATCTAATTTCTTCTTTGCAACAAAAATGTTCGTTTCAATATTGTTAAAATTATATAGAAAAAGTTTTTGGCAATCTTAAGTTATTGACTTAAATCAACTCTGTGATATATTTGAAGAGATATATTTCAAAACTTTTCAATTAAAAATAAATTCATATAAACCCATCAAAATTATTTGAATTTATCTTGGGTTTGTCATAATTCTTCAGATGCTATTTTTAATAAAGAACAGGCAACTTGTCCCTTCCACGGTGTACAATTCTATATCGAATTACAAACAGTGTAGATAAGCTTCTAATTTTGAAAACTCTATAGTTATAATTTTATAAGAAAAAGACAACAAAAAAGTAATAGTATCTGTCCAGACATTAAACCGAAAAGTACTATTAACGCAAAAACTAAAAAAATTTCAATATGGTGAACAATTATGATACTATAGAAGAAAATATTGAAAATACGGGGGTTAAAGATTTGCCCGAATGGTTAAATGAAAATCTATTTAAACAGTTTTTAAAAAATGATTTTCCCAATTTTCATAGAATTACAAAATTCATTGCTAAGCCTGCAGTTCAAACTGGTGAAAATTACATGACCGTAATGCTGAGAGCGACAATTGAATTGCAATTAAAAGATTCAACGAAAAAATCTACATCATATATGATTAAAATACAACCAACACCTGAGAAAATGCAAGAAATGGTTACAGAATGGAAAGTATTTATAAAAGAACACACTACATACACAAAGTATATACCAGCTTTTGAAGAATATTATCGAAAGGCAGGCAGAAATATTGGCCTGGCACCGCGTATATTAGAACCTACTGAGTCAAATATTAGTGATGATCTTATAATATTGGAAGATTTACGTCTTAAAGGTTTTAAAAACTTTAATAGACAATTAGGTTTGGATGTGTTGCATACCAAGGCAGTTTTACAAAAGTTGGCACAATTTCATGCTGCTTCGGCAAAATATTTTATCGAACATGGCCCATATCCAGCAATGTATGATCAATGTTTGTCAACGGAAGTAAATTTATTTAAGTCGCATCGCATGAAAATCAGTGAAATATTAAGGGACCATTTAGATTTATATGGAAATTATAAATATTTAGAAGAAAAATTGGTAAGTGTTTAATTCGGCTTATAATTAAGGTATCTCTATTAGCTGCACTCCAATGTTGATTTAAAAATGTTAAAGAAGAGTAAAGAAAGAAAAACTCTTAAAGTCTCACTTACAATATATTTTTTGTTACCAACTGTATTTTATTTAAAAATTAATCCGTAGAGTTTGCTTTTAAATGAAGAATCAATTTAAATTCATTGAAATATATTTTTTAAATATTTGAATCAGTCTTTGAAAAAAACAAACTATAAAAAATATGGACTTTCAGTAAAACTTGATACTTTTAGTTAAATATTATATTCCTTATTGAGCCAAAGATCCTTTATTTATAAAAAATTAAATTATAAATCTTTATTTATCCCAATATTTCGTCACCACATTGGGTGACTTCTTCAGGGGAAATTGTCTTTTTTTATAATTAATAATGTGGTGACGAAATATTGGAATAAATAAAGATTTATAATTAATTTTTTATAAATAAAGGATCTTTGGCTCAATAGGGAATATAATATAAATAGAGAAGATCGAAGAAAACTAAAATAATTATTTTTAGTTAAATCTAAAATTTTATGTTGTCTGTTTCTAAAAATATAAATTCAAATAATTCCTTTTTTTATTACAAAATTATTTCAAGAAAAATTACAAGTTAATTTTTCACATATACATACAAACATAGAAAAGGAAAATATGAGCGTATGTGTGTGTATTATGTTTTATAATTACATAAAAATAAAAAAATGTCAATTTGAAAAACAAACCAAAAAAATCTTTATTTTTTTCTAACGTTTTGTCAGTTAAAACTTGATGGTTATTTGAAACGTCTTTGGATTGTTTTACTACTTTTGTAGTCCTCTTTTTTGATTATATTTTCATTAATATGTATTTTAGATAGTCTTTAACGAATTAATATTGTGAGTGCTCAAACATTTTAACTTTTTTCAAGTCTAATTGGTAATTCTCTTCTTCAATTTTAGAAAATCTATGCCGAAACTCAACCAGATCCATTTTATTTAAAATCAGATTGGAAATCTAATGAGTTCAATGTTCTCAACCATGGTGATTGTTGGTCTAATAATATAATGTTTAAATATGACCAAGATGGCAAACTGATGGAAACTTACTTAATAGATTTTCAAATGAATCGTTTTGGTACACCAGCTCAAGATTTGATCTACTTTATATTATCCTCCACAAATATAGAAGTGAAATTAAAACATTTTGATTATTTCATCTATTATTATCATCAACAATTAATCGAATATTTGAAATTGTTAAAATATGATGGTAAAATACCAAAATTAAGAGATATTTATATTGATTTGTTAAAACATGATTATTGGGGTACGTATCAAGATTGAGAGTGGAAAATATCTATAAATAATAATTGTACTTTGATTTTTTTTTCTATAAATATTTCATTAATTTATTTATAGCTTATACAACAATTAGTATCTTACTGCCAATTATACTCTGTGAATCCCGTGATGATGCTAATATTGATAATTTACTTAATGAGAATAATGATGATTTTAAAAGATCAATGTATGGTAATAGTTTATATGCTACACATATGAATATATTATTGCCTTGGCTAAATAATCGTGGAACATTTGATTAAAAAGTTTTATTTAAATACATATTTGTGTACTTAAAATATATTGTTATATGTAAATTATTTGTCAGATTTTCAACCCAATTATCTACTAGTGATGAACCAGCACTAATTTTTAAAACGTATTTCGAACGATGGTTAGTTTCAAAATGTTATATTTTTTTTTCAAGTACTATACCATAGCTGACCATACCATCCCATCAAAAACATGGTAATGACATATCATTACTTTTTACATTACTTTCTAATGAGTACTCCTTATATTAAGCATTATTTTCAAACTAAATAGTAATAAGTTACCTGTAATGTCTTACTTTTTATATTATTTTAGTATAAATAATAATGAGTCATTGTCAATAGTTTAAATAACTTTATTTATCAATTTGTATTTTATAAATTTATGAATTAAAAGAGTTTAATAAAACAAATTAGCTTGTAAATGAGTTACGAAATTTCTTTATATGCAATTTTTCTAAATTGTAAAGAGATAGAAAATTTTGGAGAAAAAATCTATAAAAATCAAGTAAAAAATTACCTGAATTTCAATGCGAATAAAAATATTTAAAACTGAGCAAAAACTTTCGCTTTTTGACCTTTGACGACCCATGGGATACATATGACCCAAATTGTATCGGTATCCTGTAAAAAATGAAGTGAACCAAATCCAAATATCTCGATGTTTCTAAAAATTAAAGGAATGGACTATGTCCTACCAAAATTTTGATCCCCTGTGTTGTCCAATAAGATTCGAGAAAATGTGTTCCAAAATTTATGCAAAAATATATATTTTGTATAAATTTGTGGTGATCCTATTGGCTCTGATACCATATTGATCCAAATGGTTAGTATTGTGTGAAAGCAACAACTATCCTCTGTCGATATAAGCCACATTTAAGAAAATCGATTAAAAATGGGCCAAATATGACAAAAACTAAAAATTCGACATTTATCAACCATTGGCCGTTAAAGGGTTAATTTATATATTTAAAAAAGCAGATTAGAATTTGGTATTCAAAACACTTCATCGCATTACCTTGTCGCTTACTCAAAGTTAAATAAAAAATAATTTGTTACTTAATTTCTTACGTAAAATTAAATAATAATTGGTTATTAGTAACCAATTATTCTTTATTTTTTCGTAAGCTTGCACGTAAGCATCTCATATAAAAAAGTTAGAATTATATTATAAAGGGTAATAGGTGAAAACCTTGGAGTTGAGATTACTAGGCTCATTATTTGGTAAGGTCTATTTTTGCTGGGATTAACTGAGCACACATTTTAAAATCGTTAGAGCAGCTTTCGGAATTTTCGTTAAAACCTCCATTTAAACAGTTTTGTTTAAATGAATTGAACTATTAAATTTTAATAATTATCAAACGAAAAAAGGTTATTTAGTTATTTTTGAGCATACCCTGGTGAAAATGGTCATATGCTTGGATCCGTAATTTAAGGGCCGTATATGTATGAGTACTATTTCTATATGCCCGTATCAAAAAAAAAAAAAAACAATATATATTTTTCAACAAAAAATATTATTTTCTTATGAAATTTTTAATGTTAATAATATGCTTCCATTTATATGTTGCTGATGAATTTAGACATTTTGAAAAAATTAAGGAATTTTTAACGAACATAAAATATTTTACTTCAAGTTTGAAATTATCGAAGAATATATTATTTTTTTAAAAATAATTCATAAATCATTTAATTTAAAACCATTTTAAAGTATATTAATTAATTAAAAAACTTATAAAAAATATTAAAAAATTAAGATTATAAAAAAAAACATTTTTTATTCAGCGATCGTGCCGTTTTTTAAATCGTTTAAGTTTGACAGTTTTTTTCAGAGGGTTCTAGTTGTATCGTAGGTACTCTGTTGTACCCATCCTCTTTTTGGGCCACATTCCATAGAAAAATTTAAAAATAAAAATAATGGTCACCAATAACGGCTCTTTTTGCTTCGACAGTTAAACACTCATATTTCGCCATTTGGCGCTCTCGGCCTTGCAATTTTAAAGTTTTTTTTTTAGTTACTTGTTACTCCGCTGGAGGCGTAGGATAAAAATAACTGAAAATTACTAAACACCAATTTTCGCTTAAGAATTAAACTGGATCCTAATTCGGTAGAATTAAGACTGGCTTGACGGATATTGTCTTTAAGAGCTGCAAGAGTCTGAGGCTTGTTGACATAAACCCGCGACTTCAAAAAGCCCCACAAAAAGAAGCCTGGAGCGGTCAAATCAGGCGATCTTGCTGGCCAGTGCAAATCGCCAAAACGGGAGATTAGGCGCCCGGGAAATGCATCCTTCAGCATATCGGTTGTGGCACGTGCAGTGTGTGGCGTTGCACCGTCCTGTTGGAACCACATGTTTTCCAACCCCAATTCATCAAGTTGCGGTAAAAAGAACTCGTTTATCATTGCTCTGTAGCGCTCACCATTCACAGTAACCGTTTGGCCCGCGACATCTTCGAAAAAAAAGGTCCGATGACTCCTCCAGCGAAAACAGCACACCATACAGTGACTTTGAGCAGGTGTGATGGCTCTTCGTGGGTTACACGCGGATTTTCAGTGCCCCAGAAGCGTAAATTTTGCTTATTTACGTACCCGCTAAGATGGAAATGGGCCTCATCACTCTTGATTATTTTTGATGAAAAATCATCTTCATTATTGCTCAAATAAATAGTCACCAATATTCCGCGTTCTGGAGCAGTGTAGCGTAACATTGTTTATTAACGTGTATTTCGCATGTGTTTACTACACAAATGTCAAAACAGAACTGACATTAGGGGCCAATCGCAAAATTTATAGCATTTTCTGATAGGAGGATTACTTTTGCGCCACCTTGTATATATATGACGATATATGAATATTATATAGGAAGTCAAAAAAAAAAAGTTTGAGCTCATGAGCTTCACAACCTTATTAATATGCGATTATGGGAAAAAATATGGTCTGGCCAAGAAATTTTGAAAAAAGTTATATTTAGAAAAACGAAAAGAAAAGTTTCGCGTTAAAAGCGGGAAGCTCGATTTTGCGTAGTTTCTTGGGCAAACCTTCATCGTAGATTATGATTTTGTTAAGCGCTTGGTCGAAAAAAAATTTACCCACTCTAATCTGCAATTTTTCGGCCCAATTTCGATCTTACTAAATCCCCAAATATAAGTCCAGCTACACTTAAAATAGTTTGTAAGTTAAAGTAACAGAACATGTCACTTAATATTTCATTTAAAAACTGGTCAACTTACTTTTAAATCAATTGACACATCCGTATGAAACAAATGTCTAATCAGTTGAAATAAATGCTAAAATTTTACCTACCAATTCATTTAAAAATATATTATTTAATCATTTATTTAAAATTGTTTCCGTGTTTGCATATTTTGTTTGCTTCTTGATCTACAAAATGTATGTTTGTGGGAATGTGTTTGTGTATGTATGGGCGTTTATGAAGTTCTTGTAATTTGATTTGGTATAATTTTGTATATAAGCAAACAATTTAAATAAAAAACAAATTGGAATTTTTTGAATATTTATTTTTGAAACAGAGTATTAATAACTGTAACGGAAACAAAAAAAACACAAATTTCTGTTTTCTGGGTAGGTTTTTATTAAATTTCAAACAAGTGAAAAAAATAAATGAAACTGAAAAAAATCGGTAAGTGATACTAAATCATTTCAAACAAATGTATATAACAGTTAATATAGATATTCCTTTAAAAAATAAATGTATGTTCCTTTATTTTTAAATGGAACTAAACTACATAACACTCTGAGTATAGTTATTAGAGCAGATATTACAGAATATAATTGAATATGATTAAATACTACGCCAGATCAACTTTTTTACTTGGGTTTCCATACATTCTATATATATATATACATATTAATAAATGCTCATACATGGAACCACATATGCGTATACATGGAACCACATATGCCCATACATGAAATCATGTGTATTCACATATTATCATATATTATCATTTTTACATGGGTTATCAATTTTTCTTCACTTTTTTCCTAATGCTAAAAGTAATGATAACATATAATTAAATGAAATTATATATAATCAGATAAGTACAGGAACAATATAGTCTCACAAATTTAGTCATAACATGTTTCCCAATATATAATTATACATAAGTTTTAAAGATATAATTTTATATGACACAATTACACGAGTATTGCAGTCTATTTTGACGATATTTTCTCATAAATTTAACAATATTTGTTTTTTGTTTTACTGCTTTAAAAACTTAGTGGGATGTATCATAAATGTCATAATATTTGTATTCTGAATAATTTGTGTACTACACCAGAAAGAGCAACAAAAAGAGAGTAAAAGAGAATGCAATATTGATATAAAAAAAAACTGATAGAACCATTATTGCCATATGGACTGAACAATCTTTTTGTATAGATTTTCGGGTTTTTTAATAAGTTTATAGAATATGTTCCTCAAAAAATAAAATTTTTCACACGATAATGAAAACACCAATTAGAATATAGAACACATTTAATTAATGCATCTGAAGAGTTATAAATTAAATATTAAATCGAAACAACAAGTTTACATTATTGTGTATCGTCAAAACGGTACAAATTTGATAGCCTGGGTTTTTCAGGTGTTTGCTAAAATATGCTATGATTTTTCAAAACTGAAAATATTAGGATTCCGCAATTTGTTGTTACCTAATTTTTATGGTAGGTATTCACAGTTTAACGTATTATCTATATAAAACAGTAGTATGATTTTTTGATGCTATAACCATAGAAAACAGTAAAATTTCAAACAGAATTTAATAAATAAATAAATAAATAAATAAATAAATAACTAACTAAATAAATAAATAAATAAATAAATAAATAAATAAATAAATAAATAAATAAATAAATAAATAAAATAAATTAAAATAAAATAAAATAAAAATAAATAAATATGGCAACCCTTCTCTATTCCCTTTAGAAAGAAAGCATTACATTAATTGGTAGGAAGAATTACCTGAGTGTTTCTTCTCTTTAAAAAAATATCATTTATAATAGAGCTTTTCAATGCCCTTTCACTCTGAACCTTTAAGGTCCATGCATAGTTATAGAGTACTAAACTCTGCAGAGTACATATTATTGCTTTCTCATTTGCACTTACATATTTTGTGTACCATGCCATCTCTATTTCAGTACACTCCACTCTGAATTATTCTAGAAATGAGATTGAACCCTTACAGTTGGTTTTTCAAATTTAATTTATTTAGTTATTTGGATTTAATTTATTTAATTTTTTGGATTAAAATTGATACAATTTAAAATGGCATTTTTTAGTTTTGACATGTTGCTTTAAAACAAAAAAATATTTTTGTAAAAATAAGTTTATGGCAGCACTGCATGAAATTATAGATGAGAGAATTATTCGACTATATAATTGTCAAAATAGAAAATAAAAACGATAACATATAAATTTTGAATATGGCTTATCTATATGAAGATATTGTTGTTGCTATTTATAACAAATAATAAAGCAATATAGTAAATGCGTTAAAATGCATAAAAACAAATTAAAAACAAAAATTAGTTGTTAACTATTTTGTATTTAGTAGAGAGCATAAAGTGGACCGTGAAGGGTGTTTTCAGAGAAATTGAAATAATTATTTAGGTTTTTTTTTTTTTTATAAATAAACACTAATATAAAAAAATACTTATGGGTCTACGTAATTCCAAAAATAAAAAAAGCTATGATATAGCACCAGTAGTATCAGATAAAGAAATTGGTTATAAAAAGGCACCAAGGCCATTGCCTGACGTAGGGTTACCCGATGTCACTGTAACTGCAGAAGAAAATACGGAACAATCCGAAAGTACAATCGTATCAGACATACCAGAAGTTCAACGAATACAAACTACCTCACTTGAAGTGGAATCATTAGAAATCGAACCAGTCGCTGAAGTTCAGCATATAAAAACTACCTCTATTGTAGTGGAAGAACCTCAAGATCCCCGTATACCATCATGGGTTAATGAGTCCAATTTTCAAATATTTCTTAAGCAATCTAATCCTAATATTAATGAAATTGTTAACTTTAAAGCTTATCCAGCCATGGCGGCTGGTGAAAATTATTCCACTTTAATGTTAAGAGTTAAAATTATGGCTAAACTTAAAGATAGTTCTTTAAAAGAATTCTCTTTTATGTTAAAAGTTGCTCACGATAATAAGGATATGAAAGAAATGATGCAAGTTTTGAATTTCTTTAGAACGGAAAATGCTGCCTACACCGACGTTATTCCCGCTTTGGAAAATATGTATCATCAAGCTGGTGTTGATATCAAATTTGCTGCCAAGTCTCATCAACTGCCTACTGACGAATATAATATTGATTATGTTCTATTGGACGATTTAAGCTTAGGTGGCTTCAAAAATGCTAACCGTTTGGAATGTTTAAATATGGAACATACTTTAATGGTATTGCGTAAATTGGCTGAATTTCATGCTGCTTCAGCTTGTTATGCTGCTCAAAATGGCCCTTATTCGGAGATATTTTCACCCGATATGGATAATGAAATTGGTCGGAGTATGATGAAACAAATTTTTATGGGTTTTAAGAAACCATTTTTAAATAATCTGAAAACCTATGATAATGGTGATAGATATTATGATGCAATGGTGAGTTTATATGCACAGATCAAGATTAAGACCTTAATCTTGTTTAAACAAGATTATGTCTGTAATGTAATTCCTATATCTTATTTACTTTTTTACTAAATACTTCTTATGATTCAGGCAAGTTCTGGAATTAGTTCGAATTCAAATCCGCGTGAAATTGAAATTTCACTGTATTTCAAAGTTTTATTTGATTCGATTTCAACTTTAATACATTTAATGATCACTGTACAATAACAATTTATTTAAATTTTTAACGAAACTAAAAGAAATTGAGAAAAAAAATTATTTAATTTCTACTTTCACCTAAAAGTGAAATCCAGAACATGCCCGAATTTCTATATATTACCCAAACCATATTCCACATCTTGTTTTGTATATCTCTAAATTTTGTGAAAAAGACGGCAGTGGAGAGTTTATGACACTCACTGGATTGTGGTATAGGTTCGACCGAAAATAAGGAATCGAAAGTGTCTAAAAAATAGAAAATACACTTAAGTCCAAATATAAGCTTCTGTTCTCTCTCCTGTGGTAGTTCTATCCACCAGATAAGTGTTGTACCCAAGTTTGGCAACCAATAACTTTTTAATACCGTTATCCATTTCAAATGCCTTTCAAATTAATAACTTATACCGAAACTCTTGATTTAAAGTTATATCGGAATTCTATGACCATTCTCCTTAATACCAGTATCGTACCGGTATTGAATCGGTTTTTAACCCTTTTAGCAAAAGTATAAATTTGTTGCTAAATAATGTCTTAAATTGTAAATTAATTTAACTTTATCGATTTTTGTTAATAAAAATTCTTTTTTTAACTTGACGCACGGTTATTAGTTTTTAAACTGAGCTGGCAACATTGTTTTTTTTTTCAACAATATATATTTTTTTATATAAACGCAATTTTTAATTATACCGCTATGTTATAGTATTAAAGTTTTGGTAACGATAATACCGATAAGTAAGAAATACCGCAAGCAATACGGAAACAATTAAAAGATAGACACCAAACCCGTTATTCTTTCCGGTTGCCAACCTTGGTTCTAACCAATCTTTGCCTAACAGCCACAAATGTAGCTTTGTAGGGATGTGTCATCCACTTTGCAGGACCTACAAATAACTGAGTCTGCGCGATCCAATCGGAATAAGAGTGTCCTCAAAATTTAATATACGGGTAATATATATACGTACACTCACTAAAAAAAGTATGTAATGGCAACTGAAAATTTTGCTATTATTACGGGAAATTTTGCTAATTTGAGCCCAACGGTAATGCTTATCTTAGCATATCCTGTCTGCTGACGTTTAGTACAATAAAATTAGTAGACAAATTAGTAGTCGCTACTAAATTTTAGTAAACTTTTTGTAAAGTAGAATTTAAAATCTGTTTGCTAAAATCAGCAAAAAAAATTACTAAATATTATTAATATTTGTACAAAATTTAAAATTAATTTTTTTATCGATCAATGTAACAATCGAAATCTATATGAGCATACATGATAATGCATGGGCTTGTATATGATCATACATAGGCATACATGGTCATATACGTCCATACATGGTTCTATATAAAGGGTGTCCCAAGAAGAACTCAATTTTTAAATTTTAAATAAAACACAGATATTTAAAAAAAAATCGTGAAACTTTATTATATCGTATAGTAGACAGAATGAGGTTATGTGTGGAACAATATATCGTGCAGATGGCCGCCGCGGCTTTGCTGTCATGCACGCGATCTTTTAATGAAATTTTCAATGACCGTTTTGCATGAGTGCTGCGGTATTTCATTAATGCAGCGTCCAATTTCCTCTTTTAAGGCTTGAGTCGTCGTCGGCTTATTCGCGTAAACCATCGACTTCAAAAAACCCCAAAGAAAAAAATCTAATGGTGTTAAATCGCACGATCTAGGCGGCCAATTCTGATCTCCAAAACGCGAAATAACACGACCGGGAAATGACTGATGCAGCAATTGAATTGTTTCTCTGGCTGTATGACATGTGGCGCCGTCTTGTTGGAATCACATGCCCTCCACATTCATTTCTTCAATTCTAGGCAAGAAAAACTGGTTATCATTTCACGATACCGAACACCATTGACTGTTTGCGCTTGACCTGCCTCATTTTCATAAAAAAAAGGTCCAATGATTCCTCCAGCCCAAAAACCACACCACACAGTGACACGTTGAGGATGCATTTGCTTCTCGTGAATCACTCGAGGATTTTCCTCACCCCAAATGCGACAATTCTGCCTATTGACGAAGCCATCAAGATGAAAATGGGCCTCGTCACTGAAGATGATTTTATCGGCAAAATTAGCATTTTCATGTTGTCTCTCCAATACTCAATTAACGAACTCCCTTCGCTGTCCATGGTCAGCTGGCTTCAGTTCCTGAGTCAATTGAACTTTGTATGCATGAAGATGCAAATCAAAATTTGCTGCAAAGTGGATTTGGAGACACCAATTTGCTGAGCTCGGTGTCGAATTGAGGTGGATGGAGTTTGAGCGACATCATCACGTACAGCTGCGACATTTTCGGTCGATCGACCTGGTCGATGGCGCGTTGTTGTCTTTACATCACTAACAGACCCAGTTTCGGCAAATTTATCCATTAATCTCTTTACAGTTGACTCTTTTGGAGCATTATTGTGACCCCAAATTGATCACAATTTGCGAACTGTAGCCGCAAAACTTTCACCATTTTGGTAAAGCAATTTCACAATGAGAATGCGTTGTTCATTCGTGTAGCGCTCCATTTTTACTAACCTCTTACCTTCTACTAGCAAACAATAACAATTGTTCAAATGTCAAACAATGACACTTCGAATGTTGATGGTCATGTATGACCATACATGACCTCATATATGGCCATATATCTTGGGATCTGAAGTTTGAGGGTATATGGACGTATATGATCATATATGAGCATACATAAATAATATATTAACATGAATGATAATATACGACCATATATCCTCAAATTTCGGATCCGAAGATATATGGTCATATATGAGATCATGTTTGGACGTATATGACCATGTATGCCCATGTATGATCATATACAAGCCCATATATAATCATGTATCTTTATATATATAATTCTCCTGTACGTGTGTTAGTGACTGCACTCCTCCTTAACGGCTGGGCCGATTTCGATGAAATTTGTTGTGTCTGTTTTATTTGATCCCTGAATGGTTTAGATTCACAATTGACCTATATGGGTACAATGGGCGTGGCACCTCCCATACGAAGTAAAAATGTATTTTTGTATATCTGGAGTACTGTTACAGTGGGAGTCTTCAAACTTTGTGTGAGCTTTTTTTATAATAATACTCATAATCTCCCAAAAAAATGAGTGCCATCCAAGCAATGGGCGTGGCACCTCCCATACGAAGAAAACATTCATTATTGCATATCTGGGGTACTATTAAAGTGGGAGTCTTCAAACTTTGTGTGAGCTTCTTTGATAATAATATTCATAATCTTCCAAAAAATATGGGGGATCCAAGCAATGGGCGTGGCACCTCCCATACGAAGTACAAATTTATTATTGCATATCTGGGGTACTATTATTGTGAGAATATTCAAACTTTGTGCGAGCTACCTAGATAATAATGTAATCCTATTCCTAGGCAGAACAACGTTTGCCGGGTCAGCTAGTGTTTGTATATATTTCGATTTTTACAAGGGGATCATCAACATTTTTTTATTTTATTTATTTTATTCAAAAAATATTTTATACAAAATTACAAAAAAAACAAAGGTTTACAAATCTTAAAAATTGTTAAAACATAATGAATTTATCATTTTCTTTTAATTTGTTAATTTCTGTTTTGAAAAATATTTTAGTAATGTTTTTTTTTTACTTATAAGGTAAAATTTTAATTGTTTTTAGGGCTGATTTTTAGAACTAAAAAAACTTTTTAGTGCTGTTTTAAGTGGATGTCCTATTTTTAGGCATGAGTCGGTATATTCACTTCCGATCCCTTTTTTTTTATTCTATGAAAGGGATTCTTCAATATTAATAAATTTAATTCATTCTATCACTGCCATTTTCTGTGCCTGAAATTTGTTATTACTATATGGTTGGTGAAAGTATTTTCCAACTGATAGGTCTCATTTATAGAAACTAAACAAAGTTAATTAATTATTTTTTCAAACCATTTACATAGAAGTAAATGCCCGGATTGTCACTCAAAATAGTGCCTTGAAACCAGGAGTCTGCCCTGGATTCATGTACTTCGCCTTGCGTTTAAGATCTCTATGATATTCTAACACAATTAAATATGCTGATGTTGTGTGCCGGTAGGTGAAGAAATTCTTCACAAATATACCCAATTTTGAGATCACTTTAAATTCTGAGATGACCGAAATGCAGCGACAGTTCGATCTTAGATTTTATTTTTCTATTACTTATTCAATGATATGCGTTCCCTTTCCAAAGAACGCATATCATTAATTAGTAAAAAGAATTTCCTGAGTGTTGCTTCCTTGAAAAAAAGGAATGCTATGTTGTGTCCTTAGGTAACACTAGGTTTGAAAATATGAAAAGGTTCACCGCAAAGTAGGTTTCCTGTAGACTTCATAAATAATTCACAATCTGTAAAAAACATCGACATTAATTGCGTTTGGAATTTTATATTGCATTTAGAATCTAATCGTTCATATAAAAGATTAGATTCTAAATTTTATTTATATTCTCATACAATCAGAATATTATGTAGTTAATAAAAAAGTTTTCAGTTAAAAATAAAGGAACATATATTTATTTTTCAAAATGATTTAATGTCATTTACTAATATTTTTCATTTTCACAAAACGGAAATTTGTGGTGTCAAAAAAAAAAAAAATATTCAAAAAATTCTAATTTGTTTTTTTATTTAAATTATTCAAATTACAAGAGATTCATAAACACATACACAAATGGTCATTCACACAAAATGTGTCTATGGAGTATACATTTTGTAGATTAAAAAATAAAAAAAGTCGATAACAATTACTTTTTACGGAATTACCAATACAATTTAAAATTTAACTGAGTAATCATTTGTTTTTTACTAATATGTTAATTGTCTTAACAACATTTAAAAATAAAGAACAAAAAGCATTTCATTTAAATGAAAAGTAAGTAGACCGGTTTTTAAATTAAATGGATTTTCTGTTATTTTAACTTACAAACTATTTTAAGTGTATATCAGAGAACTGCAAAATCAACTTTTTTCTTGATTTTATCATACGCAAAAATTCTTGGTCACTTTTAATAATTCAACAAAATTCACTATAGAATAAAATCAGCATTATGTTACTAAACACTGTTAAGTGATTACATTTGCATAAAACATAAACGACAGATGATTCACACTGATTCCAATTACGCGTTCAGTAACATGATGCTGATTTTATTCTACAGTGAATTTTGTTGAATTATTAAAAGTGAACAAGAATTTTTGTGTATGATTAAATCAAGAAAAAAGTTGATTTTGCAGTTCTCTGGTGTATATATATATTTTTTTCCCCTTTCAGAATAATTTTTTCGATAATATTGTTGAAGAATTTATTTCTGCTCGTAAGGCACTTTCTGGATACTTTAATGTTCTCAATCACGGTGATTCATGGTCAAATAATATTCTTTTCAAATACGCTGATGATGGCAATTTGGAAGAAGCTCTCTTTGTTGATTTCCAAAATACAAACTGGGGTACACCTGCACAGGATTTATTCTATTTCATAATATCTTCGGTACAAATTGATATCAAACTATCACAATATGAATATTTTATACGCTACTATCATCAACATCTAACAGAAAACTTAAATTTATTAAAATATCCCCTGGAAATTCCAAATCTTAAAGATTTTCATATGCAAATGATAGATTTCGGTTCATGGGCTACAATTACATCATTCTTAACTCTGGGTGCTGCTTTACTGGATCCAACAGAAAATGCGAAATTTGAAAATATCTTTGGTGAATCCCAGGAGAGTATCGATTTTAAAAATGCTATGTACTCAAATGAACGTTACCGTAAATATATTAATGAAATATTACCTTGGTTACACAATCGTGGTTTTATGGAGATACACTGTTTGTAAGTATGACATTACATATGTATGTTTGCCAAAAGATTAGAAAAATTCCTAGTTTTTGAAAATTTTATCACAATTTAATTTTTATATTTAAAATTAAAAACAATTTATTTTTATTTACTAAAAACTAATTCAGTGATTTAAATAATAAAACGTTGTCTGCTGATAAGTCAGTAGTAGAACCTGTTGAGGAAAAATTATCTACCACTTATCCTGAATGGGTTAATGAATCGCTTTTTATTGATGTGATTCATGCTGAATTTGAAAATTATCAAAAAATACTAAAGTTTGCCGTAAGCCCCGCAACAAGTGCTGGTGATAACTACTCATCGATAATGTGGAAAGTCGATATCGATATTGAACTAACAGGTACAATTTTTTTAATCATTCATATCTACATATTTACCATTATTATGACTTGTATAGATTTTATCAATTCTTTAATTTTTGCCTGCACGATAAGTGCGCAGTTTTGGGTGGTTAATACTTACCAGTTTATATGCATTAAAAAAACTGACCTCTAAAATACCTGAATATGTAGTAATTTTTTAACGGTTAAAAACAACTTAGAAATTCTGTTATGTTGTAATATAAAAATAACTGATTTTTATTATAACAATTTTTGAAACAATGTACACTCAGAAAAATAGTTAGTAAAAAAATGTGTAAACGGTTTTCTATTCGACTTTACTAATTTTGTACTGATTTTTAGTAAAAAGATTATTATTTAGTAATTTTTTTTGCTATTTATATTTTACAAATTATAGAACTTTTATAAATTATTTACAAAATTTTGTTTCTAACTTCAGAAATAATTTAACAAATTTTTGAAAACCGATTTGCTAAAATTAGAAAAAAATTTACTAATTTTAAAAACGTGAATATTGAAGGAAATATTATTTCTTATAATTAAAACTTATAATTACAAACTTAAGTTGCCTTAAAATACTGAAAAAAGGGATCGGAAGTGAAAATATTTTTCAAAACCGACTCATGCCCCAAAATAGGACATCCACTCCAAATTGCACTAAAAACTTTTTAGTTCTAAGATTCAGCGCTTAAAAAATTATAATTTGACCTTATAAAAAAAAAATTAATTAAAATAATATTCAAAACGAAAACTAACAAATTAAAACAAAATGATAAATTCCTTTAAGTTTTTACTAATTTTTAAGCCTTTGATTTTTTTTAATTTTGTCTAAAATTTAAAAAAAAAATAAATAAAATAAAAGAAATGTTGCTCGATAAAAAAATATAAATTTTTATATTCGAATTCGTAAGGCAATTTCATAAGGAATAAGTAGCTTTAAAGTGTAACAAGTGTGTCTAAGAATATATAAGTTAATATGTGCGTTTTAACAATATTTTTTTTATAAATTCAAATTTTGCTATATTTAACCATTTAATCAGTTTACAGTAATTTACTAAAATTTAGTAGCGCTTACTAATTTATTATACTAGTTTGGTTGTACTAATATTAATAATATTTAGTAAATTTTTCTGCTGATTTTAGCAAACCGATTTTAAATTTCACTTTACAAAAAGTTTACTAAAATTTAGTAGCGGCTAGTAACTTTTCTTTTAATTTCATTAATCTACACGTCAGCAGACATGTGTTGCTTAGATTAGCAAAAAGTATCGCTGGGCTTAAATTAGCAAAATTTCCCGTAATAATAGCAAAACTTTCAGTTACAATTACAAACTTTTTTTGGTGAGTGTACTTAGGATTTTGGATGGGGATGGGGACAATATAAATTTTTATAAAAGTTTTTCTGATGGTTCAAAGTTTGGAATTCAATTGAATTCAATTTAATTTTGAGCGCTCCGTAGGCTAGTTGGCAGCGCGCTAGCTTATCAGTGCGGGGGTCGTGGATTCGATTCCCACCAGAGGCTCCGGTCTGCTTTCGCTACAACAAGCCGATGACCTTTGTTGATAGTGCTCGGTAAGGTTATTAATATATAATTTGTAATTATATGATTAATATAAAATATAAATAAATAAATAATTCAAGTAATTTTTTAATAATAATAAAATATGAATAACTAAAATCTGTCGTAATAGATGAAGAAACATTTTAAGTAAACAAAGATGTGCAAAAGATCGCCCTAGCTTTTGGCATTTTACGATAAAAGTATTTTAAAAATAAATGGAAGCAGATTTACAATAAATTAACAAAAAAAAAAAAAACAAACTCAGTTTGATTTCTATTTAATTTAATGGAGTTTCTGCTTGAATTTAAAATTGTTTTTTTTTAGTGTGTGGAATACGAAATTATAATTAAAAATTTATTTTTGTGTTTATGAAAAAAATACAATGAATATATTAATTCAGAGAGTTTCAACATGTTATTCGTTTTCAGGGAAAAAACCTTAGAGATTTTACATCGCAATTGTTTAATAACAATTATTACAAGGTGTTGTAATAAGTACCACCCTATTAGAAGGCGCTGACATTTTGACATTTTTTTGACACTCGTGGAATTTATAGTGAATAATAACAACGGAGTGGATGATTTTTCATCAAAATTTATCATAAGCGACGGGCCTCTCTTCTGAGGGCCGAAAGATCCACGCATAATTCATGAAGAACCGTTACACCCTATCAAAGCAAACGTGTGGACCGCTATAGAGACATGTTAACTGAGTTTTTCTTACCGATAGTTGACGATCTGTACTTGGAGGATATGTGGTTCATTAATGCCTTAATGTCAAAACAACAACAATTTTGATAAACAAACCAATTTTCGTTTAATTTATCAAAATTTTTTATTGTTTTGACATTAATATCGTATTTTTATGCATAGATTATTATAAGTGAAGACGTCAATTTAATTATCTTTGTCATTTTTAATTTTTTTTCCGAATGTATTGTAGTTTGACCATTTTTTCTAAGTCCATCTATTCACATGTAACACCATTAAAAAAATCAAATAAAAAACCATAAGTACTGTAGTGCTATTTACTAAAAAAAATTTTAAATCTATAAATCTTTCCAGATAAAAATACTCACAATATTTCTTATATGCTAAAAATTCCACCACTTGGTGAACAATCCAAGGATATTATTAAAATGTTGAGATCATTTGAAAAAGAAATTACCGCCTATTATGAAATCATTCCACAATTGGAAAAACTATTAAAGGAACAAGCTGGAATTGAAGTCGTTTTTGGACCAAAAAGTTATAGACTTACTAAGGAAACTGGATGTGAAACAGTTATTTTGGAAAATCTACAAATGAAAGGGTTTAAAAACTGTGATCGTTTGCAAGGCTTAGACATGCAACATACAAAAGCTGTTTTAAAAAAATTAGCTCAATTTCATGCTGCTTCAGCATATTACTTTGCAACTAATGGAAAATTTCCCAAAGTCTTTGAACATTCAATGTTTAACGAAGAATCACGAGAATATTATGATAAATTTAGTGATTCTTATTTAAAATTATTAATGGAATGTGTTGGACAATATGAAGGCAATGAAGAATATATTGATAATGTGGTAGGTAGTGCAGAAGTTTTCATATACTATTTTCAATCTATCTATATTGAATTGTATTTTAAAATTGTTATAATTTTTAGTGTGATTTTTCGAAAAATGCTATAACTCTCTTGATTAAGGCAAATCAAATTGATTGGAATAAATTTAATGTTTTAAATCATGGTGATTGTTGGACCAACAATGTCATGTTCCAATATGATGATAAGGGAGTTCTATGCAACACCTACTTTGTTGATTTTCAATTGACCAAATATGGTTCACCTGCATACGATTTATACTATTTTCTATTATCTTCACCAAAATTGGAATTAAAAATAGAGGAATTTGATTATTTCCTTAGATATTATCATGAACATTTAAAAGCTAATTTAGAATTATTAAAATATCCTAATGAAATTCCAACTCTTAAGGAATTACACATGGAATTATTGGATAATGGAACTTTGGGTAATTTTTATTTCAAATTATTAGCTTCGTATTTTAATATTAATTAGTTGTTGTTTTCAGCTCTAAATACCGTTACAGGTGTTATGTCTGCTGTACTTTTGGATCCCACTGATAATGCCAACTTAGAAACGATGATGAGTAATGATAACGATGGCATTGATTTAAAAAAACAAATGTATTTAAACAAGCGTTATCGTGCTCATGCTGAAACTATATATCCTTGGTTAAATAGACGTGGACTTTTGGATTTTAAGTGAGATAAAGGTTTATTAATTTTTTGGTAGATAATAAAATTGTAGAAGGATTAAAATTTTACAAAATATAAATATAAATTATTGGGGGAAAATTCTAAATTTTTGTTGTTATTTTGTTTTTAGTTTTGTTATTACTAATATATAAAGATTTTACGAATATCCGAAAAATTTTTAATCATAACCAATTGGATATTATATACATAAACTTAGTTATCTCTTACACAAGATACAGCGAAAAATTATAATTGAAAATATTGCCCAATCATGAACTTTCAACATGGACTTATATTGTAGATTTAAAAAAATTATTAGAACAATCATTTGAAATTAACGGTTTCATAAACTTTGTTTAATAAATACTTTAAAAACTAAAGTTAAAAGCAAAAACTGTAATAATAGAGGATAAACATAGAATTGTTAAATTTCGTTGATGTTAGTCTAACTGTGTGTTGTTTCGGGTTTTCCAATTCGTTTTCAACACTCAATATAAGTAAACAATCATATATGGCATGAGGATGGACTTGATTAATTAAGTTGCCTATGACATTACCTATTTCACGCACTAACATACATACATATATCATGCAATTTAGCTATGATTTCTGCTGTTGTTGCAGTTTTTGGTCGTCGAGTTCGCGGTTCATCTTTAATCTTTGTGCGACCACGTTTAAATTCAGGAACCCAATTGCTTACAGTTACATATAAAGAAGCACCTTTACCTAAAACATTCAACACATCAATATGAATATCTTGTCCCAATAAACCTTTCTTATGTAAATAATTAATGACACCATGAATTTCTAATTTTTCTATTATAAAAAAATTACTGAATCTTTTTTGAAAAGCTGTTACTAAACGAATAAGTTGCCAGATCCAAATGAAATTTAATTTGTTTTTTATTTTATTTTTTTTTCTAGATAGTTATTTAGTGGTGATTTGTAAAAGAAAAGTTTTCATGATTTTCAAGAAACTTGCATAATTTGTATGTTGGAATTAATGAAATCAAGCCATACAATTAATGAAAATTGCATTAGATTAATGATCCCTCTTATTAAAATTTATTTAATGAATCATGTTTCATTAATTCAATCAAACCGATTTTGGGTTTATTTAAATAAAAAAATTCATTGTATTAATAAACAAATTCATTAATACTATGCACAAAATTCTATTAGTTTAAATATTTTTACAGAAAATGTTTAGATTGGTGTAAGCGATATTAAATGTAATTTTTTTTTAAAATCAGGCGAATGCCACTCTAAAATTTTTTAAACATATAAAAGATCATATATGTAGATGGTAATAAATTGCGAACTATTAACTGATGTTATATTCAGAACTTCAGTTATCTAGTAAGATAAAAGAAGTCAAATTACTTAGAAAAGATATATATTTTTATCTTTCTGTATAAATAAAAGGGAAAGGGAGTTACACTGGGCGACAAAATTTGATAAAGGTAAGACCCCGAGACTAAATAAAACTTTCCTAAAGGTTTGTGGTTAAGCCACATCTATTTTTCGAGATATTTTTATATAAAGTTTAACAACGTAAGTTAAGTCATCTAAAAGTTCAACTTGTTGCCTTCAAAGTAAAGGTTTAACCTTTCCAATGCCGTATTACTTCTTTGAAAAATCGTCCGCGAAATTTCATTGATATTGGTGTATGATTTAAAATGCGGGATTCACTGCAGATGGTGTATCTTTTACACATGGTTTGTGTCTAATCACTTATATAGCATTTTAGAGGGTATACATCTGTCATTTATTTTCACTTAGTCCTTGAACCGGTTTTGTGCCAAAAACAGTATCACTTGCGGGAAATTTGATTTACTTTTTTAATTTCAAAAATAGTGCAGCTGAAGCACATCAATTGCTCGCCGAATCTTATCCAGAATATGTTACATCGATTTTAATGTGAGATGTTATGTGATGGTGAAATTCTGGGGTCAGATTCAGAGCAATATAAGCCTTTAGAAAATCATACTGTAATAACAGGATTAAACAATTTGTTGGTATGTATTATCTTTAGATACAGTACAATTAGTAACGCATTTTAATACACCCAATGACATAAGTCATAAGTCCGATTAAAAAAGTTTATGGGAAAAAAATATATTTAGTGTCATATCGATAGTTAAGGTTCTGTAAATTATGACCATCGAAATGATCTTTTATAGGTTTAAAAACTTTTAGACTGATGCACAGAAAAAACAGATTCATCGTGACAACCGAATTTCTAGCCAAGCGAATAATTTGGTTGAAGCCATCGATATATGTTTGTGGCAACCAAAGTTCGGTTAATACAACGGAATTTTGATTGAAACCAAATATTTCCATTGAATCAGAAATACCTTTGGTTGCGACATCCGGTTGCTGCATCAAACTATTCTGTTGGCAGGAAATTCGATTGTTACAATGAATCGTTTTCTCTGCCTATTCAGCTTATTTTTCGAAAAATTACATTTTGACTTTAGTATATTTAAACCTCACATCAATGTTTTTTTTTTAAGAATATTTGTTGGTCCAACTAGAGTTATATTGTCACAGTCACAATATTGTTGTCTCAACTTATTTTTTGTTGTAGCAACCGAAACATAACCATTTGAATGCTAGTTTTCTTTGTGTATAGATCGAACGTGAATATTAGGTAAAAGACAAGGCATTGCGATAAGAGTGACAAAAGATAAGAAAATCTTTTTGTATGCAGCTTATTTAATTAAAAAATATAATAAATATGAAATAAAGTGAAGCCTTCCCATAACGGACAGCGATATCTACAGGAAATTTGTTGGTTCGTGCTAAATGGAGGTAAAGAAATCTGTATTATAACTGTAATATTTGTTAAACAAAATCCTAAATAAACAGGAGGACGCGTACATAGCAAAAAAAAAATTGACGTAGTCAATTTTTATATTTCTCTAAAAAAAATATTTCTTTTCAAAATAAATTAAATTAACAAATATGTGGATGTAACATTGGCTTTATGAGTATGAATGTAAAACAGGTTGGTACAACTAAACATTAGTTTTTACAAACAAATTTGGTTAATACAATTGAATTTTAGTTGCAATTACGAAAATATTTAGAAATCACATTTCAATATGTTTGTAATAAATAAATTTTTTGGTTGTAGCAACTAAAATATAATTACAATTTAGTTGACACTTCATTTTACTGAGTAAAGTTGTCTGCTAGTAATGAAAGCGAAAAATACTCTGTGGGCGTTGTGATGTAATGGTTAGCGCGTTGGACTGTTACACAGAGGTTCGATTTCTTGCGACGACAACATTAATTTAGAAAAAATAATATGTGTGATTTTTCTCTTCCTTATACATATCGCAACGTCCTCTTTCGGTACTTTAATAGCACTTAACCCCACCGAAGTAAAATAACAAAACAGGGCTATTAACTAAAAAGCTTCAATAATTTACGCCAACTCCCTATCAGATGACGAGCAACAACTGCTCTAAGATTTATTATTTTTGAAGTCTTTCATATTTTACCCACTTTAATTTCTACTCTATTCCCTTTCTAAATAAAGCAGCACATTACGAGTGTTGCTTCTCTTAAAAAAACCCTTTAAACACAAGCGATGGTCAAATTTGAAACCCTTGACCCAGTCTTTGTTAAAACCAGATGACGACTGCAGTTATTTTTTAATGTCTTATATCCTCCTCTTCAATTTATGTAAGAAAAATCCATATTTATTATATAAATGAAAATGTCCGCTATTTGGAGTATTCGTTATTGGGAGGTTTCACGTTAAATCATAGGCGGTTGTAATGCACTAAGTCTAAAAACTAAATAATAGTGTTATTAGTCTTGATTTTAGTGATTGTGTTTTTATTATCACTTCATTGTCCAACAAAATAATTTTCGACGGTGGTGGCTTGCCGGTTTTAGCTGCAATGTTTGTTCAATTTGCGGCTCCTTGTACTAGCAATTTATTTATTATTTAATAATTCTCAAGGAACTTTTACAGTCAAGATTTGAAGTTGTTTATAATAGTATTCCAGTTGTGTGATTTTCCAGCAAAAAACAATTCATTTATATGTTAAAGGAAATTTAAAACTTTTCCTAAAATACATTTTAAGGAAAAATCATTTTTTATTAAAAAACATTTTAACATATGCCATAGAACAAAACAAAATAATGCTAATTAAAAATTCCCATTTATGCAGTATATATTTATATTGTATTACAAAATGCACATAAACAAGCATTTAATATTAACTTTTTTCACTTTCAATGTTATCTCTTTTCACTTTTCAGTAAGGAACTGAAAGCGATTCGTTAAAGTTTATTTTTGAGGTCTTATCGAGTTAAATAAATAAAAAAATTGTTTTTTATTTTTTTTTTTAACATATTAATCATGGGTCTGCATAATTCCAAAAATAAAAAAAGCTATGACATAGCACCAGTTGTATCAGATAAAGAAATTGGTTACAAAAATACATCAACACCATTACCCGATGATGTTGTGAAATCAGAAGAAAATACAGAGAAAACTGAAGATATTAAAAATTCGGGAACTATACCAGCAGATGATGTTCAACAAATACAAACAACCGCAATTATAGTGGAATCTTTGAAAACTAATGAAATACAACAAGAAGATGAAGTTCAATACATACCGACTGCCTCACTTGCTGTGGAATCAACGGAAACTAATGAGGCGATACAAGAAATTGAAGTTCAACAAGGACCTTTTACTTCAAGTTTTGTGAAATCATTTGAAACTGATGATGCTATACTAGAAATACCAACTGCATCTCTTTTAGTGGAATCAAAGGTAGATAATGAAGTTCAACAAACACCGACAACATCACTTGTTGTGGAATCAACGGAAACTAATGAAGCGATACAAGAAACTGAAGTTCAACAAGGACCATCTACCTCAAATTTTGTCAAATCATTGGAAACTAATGACGCTGTGCGAGAAATTCCGATTATCTCACATGTTGTGGAGTCAACGGAAACTCAAGAAATAAAACAAGAACTTGAATCAAGAGTAGATAATGAAGTTCAGCAAATATCGACTACAGTACTTGTTATAGAACCAACTGAACCTAATAAAGCAAAACAAGATGTTGAAGTTCAACAAATACCGACTACCTCAACTTTTGTCGAATCATTTGAAACTAATGAAGCTTTACGAGAAATACCTACTACCTCACTTATAGTGGAATCCCCGGTAGATGTAGAAGTTCAGCAAATACCGATTACCTCAGTTGTAGAAAACGAAGTTCAGCAAATATCGACTGCCTCACTTATTGTGAAATCAACAGAAACTGATGAAGCAAAACAAGATGTCGAAGTTCAACAAATGCCGAATATCTTACTCGAAGATGATGAAGATTTACGAGAAGCTGAAGTTCAACAAGAACCGGCAACCTTACTTTTAGTGGAATCAGAATCGTACGATGAAGAGGTTCAACAAGAATCAGCTACCTCACTTGTGGTAGCATCATCGGTGGATAATGATGCTAAACAAGAAATTGATATCCAACGGATACAAACTACCTCACTTATAGTTGAATCTAATGAAACTAAAAAAGATGTTGAAGTTTAAAAGTCACAAACTACTTCACCAGAAGAGTGACCTTTAAAAATTATTGATAATTAGAACAACAATAAAGTTTAACAAAAACGAACTGTATACCTGTTTTTTGTGTTAGGAAAAATGTTTTAGATGTTTAGACTTTTTCATTTATTATTATTAAATAATTTGAAAAGCATTCCAGATAATAGAGTTTATTGACGAAATCATTTGATAGTTAAGGAATTTTTCTGTTATGAGTTATCTCATTTTCTGTTGTCAAAACTAGACAGTTACGTGATCACAACCAAACCATTTGATTGGCAACTGATTCGGCTGTAAGCTGCTGTCTTTGGTTTAAAAACAGATTACGGGGTCACTCCTAGATTAGCTTATGGCCCTAAATTATTTTGTTATATTACATTATATTTTTTTCTATTAAGAAAATAGTTTTAGATCTCGAGATATTTTTTTTATTTCCGAGTATTAAATAATTCGAAAAAAAAATCACAAAATGGGAACGTGATGACAAACGATTTTTGTTTTCTATCAAATAATTCGGTATCACCTAATTGCCTGCAAGTCAAGTACCCATCCATATTCCAGGCGAATATCTTCTCCACTTATATTTGTGCGTCGGAGTGTCTGAGCAGGATCTGAAGGACACACTTATTTCGGACATTCAAGCGGCATTCAGTGAATAAGTGTCCTGTTACGTCTCATCCAGATTTGCCATTGACTGCATTGAGTCTCTTAATGGACAGTGGATCCAAAAGACTACTCCTGGGCACGTGGGAAACGAATATTCTGACCAGTTGGACAATTCCGGGGACCGTCGTCACTTCGTTGGCCCTGCCTTTCTGTGGTGTGGAGGAAATCCTAGTCCGATGAGTGCTGCCTGCGACAGTCGAAGAAATTTTTCGCTCCATTTAGTGGAAACTTCAGGAGACTTCTTTTGCCGGGAGTTTTACTGGAATCTGTAATCTTAGATACCATTCATGGACTAGGGGCTTATCTGGTACGGACACTTGTCGGTTCTGTAAAATCGGGGCACGAAATTTCAATTCCTTGGCGGATATACGCTTTCTTTTCTTGATTATCTGTGCATAATTGGGTGATTGTCATCGTTAGAAGACTCAATATATATGGAAAAATGAGGTAGAACAAAGGAACTGTTTTTGGTCGTGGTGCACTGAACCTTTTTAATCTAGTTTTTCACAGCTTACAAGTGTATTCTTGAAAATATGAAGTGTCCATGTTTTGTAACAGAGTTACCACTATATTCAAAAACATGATACTTTGTAAATTGGAATTTCCGGACAACATATTTGCACATGTTTGATACTCATGATGCTTATGTTTTGCTAACAAGGTAGAAAAATGCGGAAACTCTTTATCTAAAACATAGACACTGTAGATATAAGGTTAACTAAATAATAAATATTAATTTGCAATTAAAATGGCTACTCGATCATTTCAGAGGTAAAAAGGCGCTTTTAAAAGAATCTGAAGTCAAAACAGCAATATATCCACAATAAAAGATTGGTAGTGAAAGTGTTAAAGTCTTATCAAATATTAAAAAATTTAAAAAATATATACACTTTAAATGCGTACAAAGAGACAATTTTTGGATTTAATAAAACTATACAAATTACTGGGAAACCAATCTACATACTTATATTTTCATCAGAAAAAGGTAATGCGGCATCGATAAGCGTTAAAAAAAATAAATTAAAATTATCATCATTATTTAAAAAAGTGTTAATAGCAACAATTTCATTACAATTAGTATCCACAAAATGCTCAATTAATTTTCCCACTCAACTAATATGTCCCATAAGCATTGTATAATTTAATAAAAACATAAATTAGTTCGTAATAAATATTTTTTTAATTGTTCATTTAATTGAGTAATGTCGTCCACATGTCTACACTTTTAAATAACAAATTTAAATTGCAATATTGTACTCTATATCTTGTATATCTTCTACGTTGTATAAATGGCAACAAGTCATTACAGCTTATGTCTAAACAACCGATAAAAAAAGTTAAATTCAGCCATATGATATCATTCATAATCATTTTGATTATATTCCGGAAAGCGGTGTAATAATATAGTGAAAAGAGTGGCTGTCGTTCTTTATAAAATGCTTTATTTATTACTTCCAAAGTATATCTTCCCGAGTAAAAAAGATATAATTGTATTATATTATCACATATATTTACATATGTCAGCATGCATTACCATGAATAATTATATATTACATTATTTTTTTTTAATTTTTTGTCTTATATAAGCATATCTGGTTCTATATTAATCATAACAAAATTGTATATTATATTAACTACCCATGTAAAAATCGAAATATATATGAACATACATGATCATACATGGGCTTGTATATGATCATACATGGGCATTCATGGTCACATACGTCCATACATGATCTCATATATGACCATATATCTTCGGATCCGGAATTTGAGGGTATATGGTGATATATGTGCATATATTATCATACATGCTCATATATTATTCATGTATGCTCGTATATGATCGTATACGTCCATATACCCTCAAATTTCAGATCCGAAGATATATGATATGAGATCATGTATGGTCATATATTGAACAATGTATGGACGTATATGACCATGTATGCCCATGTATGATCATATACAGGACCATGTATGCTCATGTATATTTCGATTTTTACATGGGTAGCTATAAAATTGTATATACTACTATACATATATAATTATATATGGCTTACACGGGACTGTATATATTTATATATGGCTTATACAAAACTATTTATAATTATATATGATATTTTATATTTGAGATATCATAATATAATATTTTTTTAATATACGAGGGTGGATTAATAAGTCCGTGACTTTTTGAATGAAACACATTTTTTTTGCAAAAAAAAAAAATATTTTTCAACATAATCTCCTTTTAGTTCAATACACTTAGTCCAACGTTTCTCCAATTTTTGTATCCCTTTCAAAAAAATAGGATTTTTCGAGGTCCATAAAAGAGGTATTTGTTCGATCAATAATTTCATCGTTGGAGCTAAATCTCTTTCCACCGAGCCATTTCTTTAGGTTTAGAAATAGGAAATTGTCACTGGGGGCTAAATCCGTAGAATATGGCGGATGAGGTACCAATTCGTAGGACAATTCATGGAATTTTGCCATTGAGACTACACACGTGTGCACCCGTGCAGTATCTTAATAAAAAATTACTTTTTTCTTGGCCATATGGGGTCGTTTTTTATTTAAATCCTCGTTAAATCGGTCCACTAAGTTGGCATAATATTCGCCGTTTATTGTTTTTCCCTTTTGAAGGTAATCGATGTGTATTATCCCGCGTGCATCCCAGAAAACCGTTGCCATCACCTTATTGGCCGACAAACCTTGGCCTTCTTCATTGTTTAGACTGATGCGTGGTATTAAATTTGAGATGTTGTTATATATAGTTGCATATCTAGAGTATTTTTGATATCATATAAAATATATTTATAATTAGAATCCCAGCCAGGGAGATAAATTCTTTTTAGTGCTATTAATTTTGCTGATCTTTACAATTTTTTCTATCTAATAAAAAAAAAAAATTGGTGTTTACTATTCGTTAGTATCATTAAATAAATTATGATCTTGAGCCTGATAAAATTAAAAATATCTCTATTTATTTTTTGTATATTCGTCTCTATTCTGGAATCCCATTACGTCAAAAATAAAACGAATTCAAATATTTTGGTGTTCATGAATTCACTTTCACTAGTTTTTTTACTAATTGAATGTGCCAGATAGTTAGTAGGCGAATTTAATTAGTATATGTTTTTTTGTTATTAAACATATCGTATATAAATACCCAGCAAAAAAAAATGGTAGTATGACTATAACTTCTTTCATTGCTTCCTAAACTTCAGTTGACATTCTTCTATGAATTTTTGGTGTTATTCTAAGGCACTTCCAAAAGCATTCATGTGTTCATATTTCAAATGCAGTGATATGGATATAAACCCGATGCATATCTTAAAAAAATTACTAAAGCATAAGTTATAGTATATCGTATATTTTTTTTTAATCTAAAGCATTTAATCAAATTGAGAAAATAGTTCTGATGAACTTTTTTATTTTTTTTTAAATCATTTTTTATATTTTAGTTTGAAATTTCATGTGGGTTAGAATTTATGCAGTTTTGCAATTTTTATAAAAGTTTTGAAATATCTAGAAAAACAGATTTTTTTTAACCTTTAATTGAAACTAGCTGGCCTGCCATTTGCATTTTTCAGCCTCAAATATTTATGACGACGCAATCTCTGCATTTTTGCATTATGTTTATTATTTAACACCACCAATTCCAGTTTTAATTCAGAATTTATCAAAATAATTTTAAAATTGTGTAAAAATTATTTAAAATTGACTAAAAATGTTTTAAAATTGTGCAAAAATTATTTAAAATTGTTCAGAAATATTTTAAAATTGTCTAAAAATGTTTCCAAATTGTACAACCAGTTTTTGAATTATCCAAAAATATTTTAAAATTTGTCTAAAGATTAATTAAAATTTTCAATAATGCTTTTTCACTAATGCAGAATTATTTATTTGTTTTAATAAAGAGTATTTGTATATCAGTGCATAAATTTCGCTTCTTTAAACTTACTTTTCTGCATTCATATGAATTAAATTTTCATCAAAGCTTAAATATTACAATGTATATGAAAATTTTCCACTCATGCATCAGAATATCTCTAATCATTGCATTATCATTGCTTCCTTAGAGTAAAGTATGAGTAAAGCTAGTAGCTACATTTGAATACTTCCATTCTATGACACGCTAATGTTTAATTCATCGATGAAACCATTAGAAAAGAAGTGATGCCTTTGCCATAGTAGTGATGCTTTTATTGCTTCTTTGGCAGCTTCATTTTTGCTGGGTATAGATAATATTATAAAGAGTCATATATTATTATATGTAATCAAATAAGTACAGGACCAATTTAGTCTCATTAATTCAGCCATGATACTATGTAGAATTTTTCCCCATTTTTCCCAAATTTCCGAATATATAATTGTATATAAATCACCAAGATATATGTAATTATATATAACGCAATTATACGAAAAATTTAGTCTTATACAGTCAGCCACACACTGCTAAGTGCATAACTCACTACAACTCTGGCAGACTGAGTTCAAATCGTGGAGAAGGTATTATTTGTCAGAATTTTAATATTTTTTTTAATTTAAAAATTTTTTTATACGTTTTTAATAAACTGGAATGGAAATATGTATTATATTGTGGGATCTAATCTGATACATTTCGATCTGATATTTTTCGTAAAAATTTGGATCTTACTTAATCCCAAAATATATTGCTTGATCTAATTTGATCTGCCATTTTTTCGGATCAACTTAGATATTAAGGAATTTAAAATTGAATATGATTTAATATTGAGCAAGATAAATTTTTTTACTCGGCTTATTATATTTTTACAGCATTTTTAACAGTAATTCTGATCAAAGAGTTATTGATTTTAAAGTGATTTTAAGAAATAATTTGAATAACGATTATTTTCAAATAAATGATTGCGCGTTCTAATTTTGGTGAGACTATTTCTTTTTATTTTTTTAATATTCCTAAGGACTTTGCTTAAATTCCATATTTTTTTTTTTTTAATTTTTAAAAATAAATTGTTAATTGCTTTAATGAACTTCTAAAAATATATTGAATTGCATTGCACCTTTTGCACTTGTTTAATTAGTACTTTTATAGAATAGAATAAGACACAATACCTCGCAATAGCATACATCGCAAAGAATATTTCATCCATAAAGGATGATACATAATTTCAACATTTGGGACTACTCCCCTTCAATGACATTTTAGTGTTAAAATAATTAGAGTTTCTTTTCCACTTTTTTCAAAGCTTTGACGTTACAGAACAAAACGCTTTTTTGGAAAGTGATTTATCTCTCTTTTAACTTGCATTTCTAAAATATAAATTAACTTAAGGCTATTTATTTATTTTTTTTATGATTTTCAATGTAAGTTGAAACGGCTTTTCTAGTCCAACTATCTGGTAAATTCATCGAGTTAATGTTTTATATTTGGTTCCTAAAAATAAGTTATAACTGAAAAACGTGTTTTTATTAAATAATTATAAAGATGGATATTATAAGCTTTGATTGAAGAGAAAATTTTTTTAAAAAGCTACGTTCTTTTTAATAATGGAAAGAAAATAAAATGCTCCTTTATTAATATATTTCACTGTGTAACAAATTAATATTACGTATACGTCTGTTAAAATTATACCAAACTATGCTGACGATACTATCCCGCTTGGTGGGCTGGTGCCCAATGATTTTTCTTTTCTCTTTTTAGAAATGTATTAAATCCAAACATGCTCAACATCTTGAAGAGGATATTTATAGAACACAAAATAATTTTTTTTAAAAATATTCTAATTTTTGAATAGTATTTTTGCAATCCTAAAAACACGTGTAAAGTAAAAATGCACGTGTGAAGTAAATATGAACAATTTGGAGGCATCAAGGGTAATCAGTATTGCCACACAATATCGGTATGAACAATTCAACCACTGTCCTAAATAAAGAGAAAAAACAATAATGACTTGCTTCACACAAGTATGCTTACACTCTAGATTACAAATTATCAAATATATAATTACCCAAGTTAAAAAAATTATTGGGTCTTAATATAGATTAAAAAAATATATCAAAAATTTAAAACATTATTTTATATTTGAAATAATGATAAAAGAGTAGTTAGTAAGTCATTATTATATAATTTAAAACAATGATGCTACGTCATTGCCATTTCTACACTGGGATCTTTTGTTTTTTTTTTTTTTTTTGCAGATAATGAGTATTGAATTCCAGGTCCGCAAAATTTAATGAAAGTAATAAACATTTAGCGTTTTGTTATGCTTCAAATGCACCTCTGTGACTTAGCCAAGGTAGAATTACTTCCAAATGTTGCAAGACACGATCATTACAAAATAACATCTCTTTGAATTCTCCGCCTTCATCAGAATCTCCAATAAAATTCTCAAGATTAGCCATATCGGTGGGATCGCATAAAACACCAACCAAAGTGGTAATTGAAGTTAAAACACCTTAAAAATAGAAATTTTTTATTTAAATAATTTCGGAATTAAAAATCTACGGCTGTAGGCAAAATCACCCAAAGAGAAATGGACCAAAAGTTTAAATTAAAAATCGCCTAATTGAAAAATCAGCAAAATATATAAAAAAAATGGTACAAAAAACATAACACGGAAAACAAACCAAAAACAGGGAATAACCCGAATATAAAAATCTAAAAAACGAATATTTACCAAAAATAATTAGAATGTGATGCAAATCCTCAAAACCTTCCCCTTAATATAGTTTCCATATTTCAAACAAAAATTGAGAAAATCAGGCAATTCTTCTTATATCATTTTTGGGTGATTTTTCATAAGTATTTACGCAATAAAAGCAAACAAGATGCAAAAAAAAATCAATAATTTTTCATATAAAATTGCCCCCAAATTTGTAAGAAAAAAATTTTGGCCGATTTTTCATTTTTGGTTTTGTGCTATTTTTCTAACTACATTAAAAATTATTAAAATTAAAAATTATTTCATAAACGAACGAAATTTTAGTGAAATTCGTTCAATTAGTGCAGAGTCTCAAAAGTATTTTTTTCGCAAAAAAAAAATGAATGAGCACTCGAAATTAATTTTTATACATTTTTAAAAAAATGCACGACTTATTAATCCGCCTTCGAATATGAAAATGTTTTTCTTTGCCGAAAACGGCTCTTTCTGAGCGCTCTTTTATGACTCATAAAATACTCATAAATATTAAAATTTTTTGAACTTTACAAACTATTTACAACTCATTTATAATTAATTTTTAAGTCATTTGTAAATATTGAAAAACTTTTCTAAAATTTCCAAATGGGCTCTTAAATAAGAATCAATTATGCTTTGTTGGTTTGACCCCGAAAATGCAGCGCTCAGAAAATTGTAAAAAAGGCACCAAAATCAAAATATATTTATATAAAAAGAAACGTGTTTTTTAATTTCTTCTTTTTTATTTAAATTGATTGGGTGTCCCAAGAAGAACGCAATTCTTAAATCTGGCAACATTCGAAGTGTCATTGTTTGACATTTGAACAATTGTTATTGTTTGCTAGTAGAAGGTACGAGGTTAGTAAAAATGGAGCGCTACACGAATGAACAACGCATTCTCATTGTGAAATTGTTTTACCAAAATGGTGAAAGTTTTGCGGCTACAGTTCGCAAATTGCGATTAAAGAGATTAATGGATAAATTTGCCGAAACTGGGTCTGTTAGTGATGAAAAAGACAACAACGCGCCATCGACCAGGTCGATCGACCGAAAATGTCGCAGCTGTACGTGATGATGTCGCTCAAACTCCATCCACCTCAATTCGACACCGAGCTCAGCAAATTGGTGTCTCCAAATCCACTTTGCAGCGAATTTTGACGAACGATTTGCATCTTCATGCATACAAAGTTCAATTGACTCAGGAACTGAAGCCAGCTGACCATGGACAGTGAAGGGAGTTCGTTAATTGGGTATTGGAGAGACAACATGAAAATGCTGATTTTGCCGATAAAATCATCTTCAGTGACGAGGCCCATTTTCATCTTGATGGCTTCGTCAATAGGCAGAATTGTCGCATTTGGGGTGAGGAAAATCCTCGAGTGATTCACGAGAAGCAAATGCATCCTCAACGTGTCACTGTGTGGTGTGGTTTTTGGGCTGGAGGAGGTCTAGCGCAAACAGTCAATGGTGTTCGGTATCGTGAAATGATAACCAGTTTCTTCTTGCCTAGAATTGAAGAAATGAATGTGGAGGGCATGTGGTTCCAACAAGACGGCGACACATGTCATACAGCCAGAGAAACAATTCAATTACTGCATCAGTCATTTCCCGGTCGTGTTATTTCGCGTTTTGGAGATCAGAATTGGCTGCCTAGATCGTGCGATTTAACACCATTAGATTTTTTTCTTTGGGATTTTTTGAAGTCGATGGTTTACGCGAATAAGCCGACAAGCCTTAAAAGAGGAAATTGGACGCTGCATTAATGAAATACCGCAGCATTCATGCAAAACGGTCATTGAAAATTTCATTAAAAGATCGCGTGCATGCCAGCAAAGCCGCGGCGGCCATCTGCACGATATATTGTTCCATACATAACCTCATTCTGTCTACTTTACGATATAATAAAGTTTCACGATTTTTTTTTAAATATCTGTGTTTTATTTAAAATTTAAAAATTGCGTTCTTCTTGGGACACCCTTTATATGTCCACATCAAATTGGATCAGATGGTGGGACAGATCTGCCAAAACATGATCAGATTTAATTATATCTTAAATTTATCCCTAATTTTAAGATCTAATTATATCTTGCACTATTAGAGCTAATGGATTTGGTCAGATGTGAAATTTTGAACACGGTTTTAACAAAACATTAAAACAGTACGTTTTGTTCTAGGACTCCTCATCTATGTCCTTTTAGATTTATGATCCCAAGATAATCAGTCTTTTTAATTTTTAAATTTTTCATTAACTATATATTCAACTATTAGTTTAAAATTAGCTTATGTTTTTTTTTATATGAAAAATTAATTAATATTATTCATTTATTACAATATTTCCTCGGAAAAAGCCAACCAATGTGGTGACAAAATATTGGAATAAATAAATTATTATAATTAATTTTTTATATAAACAAGATTTTTTACTCATTTTAAGTTGATATATAAATCAAGAAGATCGAAGAAAACTAACAAAAAATTATATATATATATTTATAACTTTAAGAAAATTTTCCTTGTTCTTGTTAGGAAAAGTTTCATTAGTTAACCAAAAAAAATCGTTAATTATTAATTAAATTGTCTCTGTGTATAGTCGTAAATTGATATTTCATATGATTCTTAAGTCGTTAAGTTAAACATGACAAATGCTTAACTTAATTTGTACAATAAATACCATTTACCAGTTATCAACTTATGACGATCAAAATTCTCTTACCCCATATATTGTATTTCAGTAAATACGATTGTAAATCTTTAAGAGATGGCAACGGTTTAGAATATTTCAATAGAGTTAAATGTTCAATTAAATTGTCATGATAATATTTAATCATATAATCAAATTTTGCTATTTTAATATCCAACTGTGCTGATGATATTATGAAAAATAGTAAATCTTGAGCTGGTGTACCATAATGTGGTACTTGTAAATCTAATAAATAAGTTTCTAGTAATCTTCCTTCTTGATCATATTTAAACATCATATTTGTTAGCCAACAGTCACCATGATTTAAGACATTAAATTCATTGGAATCCAAAACATTTCGTTTATAAAATACCTCTGTAAAGTGGTCACTTAAATATTCTAATTGTTGATAATATTCTTGATGACCTTTCACTTTTTGTATTGTGGGTAATAAATTTTTAAATGATTTATCAAACATACTCTTGCAAAAATCTTTAGCATCTTCATGAATATAACCCTTAAGATAAAGAGATTTAAACATGCCATTTTGTTCAACTCTTACTGCTGAGGCAGCATGCCATTGGGCTAATTTCTTTAAAACGCCCTTACAATGTTCCATATCTAAACCATTTTGTCTTTTAACACTTTTAAAGCCATATTTCGAAAGATCTTCCAATAAAATATAGTCCTCTTGTATGGGCAGTTCATATCCCTTAGCACAAAAATTGATTGCTAAACCAACATCTGCATACAGTTGTTCAAGAGCTGGTACTATTTCAAGAAACATACCAGATTCCTTACGAAATAAATCCAATTTATTCACTAGTTCCCGCTGAAAGGCATTATTTACTGGTATTTTTAACATAAAAGTTTGGATGTGCGTTGTACCGTTTTGTAGCAACACCTCTATTTGCACTCTTAAGATAATTGTAGCATAATTTTCACCGGGTGCTATTGCTGGATATGCCTTAAAGTCGATTATATCTTTATAATCTTTAACAGTTTTTCGTAAAACGTTTTCAAATAGTTTCGCCTCTATCCAGGTTGGTACATTATTGCCGCTACTCATTTTTTATTGTTTAATTATATGTTAATTTAGCAATTTAATAAATTTTTTTTGTATGCGCGTATACCTCTTCTTTAAAAATATTGAAATAGAACTAAATTTAAGTATTTTTTTGATAATCAGATATTGAAAATTTTCTCAAATAATTCTCTTAGTATATAAATATGCATACAAACTATAAATTACTCTTTTAGCCCCATCAACACAACGTTCAGTTAGCTAATAACTGGGATTTTAACTGAAACATTTTTTGTTGTTAACCATATACAAATTTTAAGTTAACTGTTGGTTAAATTTTAACAGGACATTGTATTATCGGGCATTAGTATTAAAACAGAATAACAACGTGTCGTATATTTTCATACAGCGATCGGTGCAGTTCTGAAATGGAATTAATTTTATTTTCACTGCGTTTTTTCTTCTTCTCTCATGTTTTTGGTTTTCATTCTCTCAACAGTGTTGCTGCAATTTTGGCAACTTTTTTTTTTAAACAAACAAACAAAAAACTTACAATGAGTAACAATAACATAGAAATCTGCGCTTTCCGTGTACACAAATATAGTATTTATGGTCAACTTCAAAGTTTTTATTAAAGAAGAAATTTTTTTTATTCTTATGAAAGATTTAAATGTAAAAAACCAAAATATTTCGTTGTTAGGATGCGCAGAGGATACTGGAGGGGAAAGTTTTTCTATGGTAGTATAAACATGACAGGTATTGCAGTCATCGTTGTACGTCGTTATTCTCGTTTTTATTCTGTGTCATCACTTGCTCTTTTTCTCACACATTCAAATATTGTTTGTAAATGTGTAGAATGTATGTACAACAAATTCTCATGAGTTACATTCACTGACAACAAACGTTAAATAGTAAGAGATCTATTCAATCTATGATGAAAATATATTTCAATTTTTATACATATTGTAAGCTAAAATTCAAATGGGCGTAACTAACAACAAAATTTGAATTTATTTTTCTTATAATATAGTTTGGGACCTGCAGTAAAATCTGAAAATTTTAGCAATTTGCTCTACTAAATATTAGTATAATAAAAGCATTATAGTGGAAAGAAATTCTTATTTTAAGAGGAGCAACTCTCAGGAAATTCTTACTACTAAATAATGTGTTGTTTTTTTTTTGAAAGTAGATGGAGGGGAGTTAAAAGGTGGAGCGCTTCAAAAATGGCGACACTGTAATTCAATGCAGACCAAACAATATCCTGAGGGACGAACAACAAAACTCATATAGGTAAGCATACATGGATTCTATAAACGACATGTGGAATGTAATTGGGAAAACTGTTTTTCGTTTGAATATTTTTTTTGTGAAGCTGAGTCACTTGTATTAGAGAACTGCAACTGCTGATTGCAAAACGTTCATACGCAATCAACACAAGAATAAATATTTGTTTGCGTTCAAACGCTGAATATACTCCAACACACATATTTGTTGATGATTTTAAATCAATCAAACGACGTGCAAATTGTTGTCACTGACTTATAATCATCGGTCGTTTTCATACCATTGATTTTATTCTGTTCGTTTAAGCCAACACTAATTATTTTGATGTAAAATAAATCAGAAAAACAACAAGCAACGCGTATGTGTGTATTCATAATTAAAACAAAATAGTTTCTTATCTATAAAAAGGGGGTGGTTTGTAAAAACACATTTAATAAATGTTATAATGTACATTAGGGTGGGTCTAAAATCCGTTTTTTTAGAATTTTTATTAGTAATACCAAAAATATTGTTCTTTGTGAAATTTTTTTTTTTAAATTTAGGTCGACATCTCAGGCTCGCCCAATCCGGTTAAAGTTAAATATTGCATAATTTTCCAATCAAAATGGATGAAAAAAAATTTAGACAATATTTGAATTTTTCCGGATTAGACAAGCCTGAGATATCGACCTAAATTTTTTTCCAAAAAAATATTTTTATTTCACAAAGAAGAATATTTTTGGTATTGTATTACTAATAAAAATTCTAAAAAAGTGGATTTAAGTCCCACCCTAATGTACACTTATCACTTATGAAATGTGTTTCTATTTTGTTTTAATTATAAATACACACATACGCGTTGTTTGTTGTTTTTTCTGATTTATTCAACGCTAACTTTTTGTTGAGTGATTACATTTGCATAAAACATAATCGACAGATGATTCAAACTGATCTGAATAACGCGTTCAGTAACATGATGCTGATTTTATTCTACAGTGAATTTTATTGAGTTATTAAATGTGAACAAGAATTTTTGTGTATGATAAAATCAATAAAAAAAGTTGATTTTGCAGTTCTCTGACTTGTTGCAATCAGTAATTAAGAAAGATATTTGCATCCAATCTTAATTTGTTCATTCATAAATTCACTCATTAGTTCCTTCATAAAATTTAATACATAAAAACATAAATAGTTAAAGAATCTGAATATATAAACTATTGCAACACAGAGATTTTTTTTCAGTGCAATAGAAATTTTTTTCTAAAATATTAGTTGAGCCAATTAAAAGTTTGTTTAAAATCACATTTATTTAAAATAAATCGTTAATTAGTTATTTTAAATTAATATTTTTTTGTTAATTAATATTATTGTAAATTTGTATCTATCTTTTTTTATTTTTTATTTCAATTGCATAAATTTTGCATTAACACTCAAAAGCTCCTCTATAACATAACCAGGGTAAAACAGCTTCCAAATGCTTAACAAAACGATCATTGAAATATAAAATCTCTTTAAATTTCTGGCTATCCTCCGAATCACCAACAAAATTGTCAATACTTGCTGTATTGGTTGGATCACATAAAACACCAGCCATTACAGTGACAGTCGTTAGAGCACCTGTAAAAAAATATTGAATATATATAATAATAAATGATAAGTAGATAAAAAAATATTAAATTATTAAATTAGTAAATATTGTTTAACTCTTCAGTCTCGTTTGGGTCAAAATGACCTAATTTTATAATTCATAGTTAAAAATTTATACTAAAACAGGGTGATTTGTTTTGCCAATATTGGCTCTATTTTATTGCTTCAAAAGTAAACTATTATTTGTTCCTGAAAGCCATTTATTTTGTACTATTTTTACTTAAAAGTGTTATAGTTTAATATACAGGGTCCGCCAAATAACTTATTTTTTTGAAAATACTATAAAAAAATAACTACTGAATATTTTCTCAAATTTCTTTTTTATTTGAAAATACAATCCTTCCGGTTAATAATGGAAAAATTTCATTCAAATGGCTGCCTCGGCTGGCCATGCAGTAGCCTACACGATCGGTCCAATTTTTAAGCACATTATCGATTGTGTGCAGCTGTATTTCACCAATGGCTTCACGAATATTGTCCTTTAAAGCGTCAATTGTCTCTGGCTTGACGGCGTAACACTTATCCTTGACGGCACCCCACAAATAATAGTCCAACGGTGTCAAATCGCAGCTCCGAGGTGGCCAAACGACATCAGCTCTGCGGCTGATAATGCGATCTTTGAAAACAGGGCGCAAAACATCGAATGTAGCTTCGGCTGTGTGGCACGTATCGCCGTCCTGTTGAAACCAAATTGTTGCCAATATCCTCCTCTTCAATTTTTGTGAACAAAAATTCGTTCAACATGGCCCGATAACGATCCGCATTGACTGTAACGGCCAGCCGAGGCAGCCATTTGAATGAAATTATTTTTCATTATTAACCGGAAGGATTGTACTTTCAAATAAAAAAAGATATTTGAGAAAATATTCAGTAGTTTTTTTATAGCATTTTAAAAAAAAAAAGTTATTTGGCGGACCCTATATATGTATATGAAAGAAAATATAGATAAGAAATAAATTAAAGTATGATTTTTAGTGATTTAAAAATATTAAGTGGGGTTAAGTTAGTTTTGTATACATATCCATGTAAAAATCGAAATATATAATAATATACATGATCATATAATGGCAGGTATGTAATCATACGCGTCCATGCATTGTTCAATACATAACCATACATAATCTCATACATGACCCGAAATTTGAGGGCATATGGCTATACATGGTCATATATGAGCATAAATAATATATGAGCATATATGATCATAAATGAAAATATATGAAAATATACAGGGTATCTTAATTTAGATCCGAATGTATTTGAGACCTTATATTGAACTATATGATCATCTATATCCATGTCTGTTCGTGTATGTTCATATATCGATTTTCACATAGGTATTGTTTTGCCTTAATCGAATCAAAGCCAATTGCATGGTTATACTTGTTTTCAATATAAAGATAAATAAAAAATAAATAATAGTATAATTTCTTGTACTTTGAACTTAATTTGATATTTGTGGGCAAACATTTTGTAATTATTATTATGTAAACTAGTAGTACATAGTAAAGTTTCTTACCCCATATACCATATTTTATTAAAGCTGCATGTATATCACGAAGTTTAGGCAGTGACTTTGTATACTTCAATAATTTTAAATGTTTAATTAAATTATCATAATAATATTTAATCATGTAATCAAATTTGTTAACTTTTATATCCAAATGAGCAGATGAGATAATAAAGTATAGTAAATCTTGGGCTGGAGTACCATAACGTGGCATTTGTAAATCTACCAAATAAGTTTCCAATAGTCTTCCTTCTTTATCATATTTAAACATAATATTATTAGACCAACAATCTCCATGATTAAGAACATTAAATTCATTTAAATCCAAAGATGCTTGTGTAAAAAGTTTATCTGTAAAGTTGCTACTTAAATTTTCTAGCTGTTGATAATATTCTTGGTGATTATGGAGTTTTTTTACAGTTTTTAATAGATGTGGCATTGAAGTATCAAACATTGATTTACACAAATCTTTTCCATCTTCATTGAGCACACCACTTAGGAAAGATTTTTCAAACATTCCATTTTGTTCAACTCTTACCGCTGAAGCAGCATGGAATTGGGCAATTTTTTTTAAAACACCTTTACAATGTTCCATATCTAAACAATTTTGTCTTTTTGCATTTTTGAATCCGCTTTTAGAAAGATCTTCTAATAGGATATATTCCTTATCTTGAACCGGCAACTTGTAAGCATTAGCACCAAAATGTACTTCTAAACCGGCATTGGCATATAATTTTTCAAATTCTGGTTTTATTTTATTATACATTCCCGATTCTGTGGTAAACATATCCCACTTAGACATTTCACTACGGTATAATTCAGTATCGTGGGCAACTTTTAACATAAAACTTTCGGTTTGGGTTGTTTGATTTTTGAGTAATATTTCTAGTTGGACTTTTAACATAACGGTAGCATAATTTTCACCCGGTGCTAATGCAGGAAATACTTTAAAATCCTGTATTTCTTGAAAATCTTGAATGGTTTCGTGTAATACAGTTTCAAATAGTTTTGGTTTAATCCAAGTGGGTATGTTGCTATTTGCCATTTTATATATTTTAGTCGAGTGCAAAAGAAATTTAATAAATAAGAACTTTTTAAATGTTTTCAGTTAAGTCTCTTCTTGACTACTAAAAACAAGTATTTAACAAACTACATGTCTCGAAATAAAAATGTTTTAGAATTTCGATTAGTTGTTTTAATAAGTACACTATAATAAAAAAGTTAGTTAATTCAGCAAAAAATGTTGCTGAGTCAGCAAAATTTTAGTCGAAAGGGTGCTCGCAAGAAAAGTTGTGCTAACAATTAGACGATTGCTAAAATCCTTGCTTAAATCAATACAAATTTTTACTGAATATTATTTGACTGAAAAGAACTCGAAAAATTTGCAGAAAAATTATATTTTATAGTAAATTTATTTACTGAAAATATAGATTTAGATTTTGTTATTTTGTTATTTTTTTGTGCGATTCTGAAAATAATTTACAAATCTTTGTAATATACAAAAATATCCAGTCTTCCGCATTTTCGACAAGATTTAATTGAAAATCTATAAAAATAATTATAAACGAAATAGAAACAAAATAATCTCAATTACTTACATACATGCTGCATATTTGTTTTACTTTCGCTTAATTTCATAAGGGATTACTATTTATAAATATTTTGTTTATAATATTGTTTCAATCGTCTTGATTTATATTTTTGTTTTAAAAAAGTTTATAACTTTTTTTAATTATTTTAATATATTTATCCCAATATTTCGTCATATTAGGATAAATAAATAATTATAATTTTTGTTCAAAAAACGTTTAGCGGATTTAAAATATGTTGTTTATAATAAAATCGTAAAGAAATCGAAGTTAACACAATATTATATTACTCTATATTCACATTTTTATACCCTCCACCATATATGGTGAGGGTATATATCAGTTTGTCATTCCGTTTGTAACATGTCGAAATATAGGTTTAAGACCCCATAAAGTATATATATTCGTGATCCTTATGCAATTTAAGTCGATTTAGCGATGTCCGTCTGTCTGTCCGTCTGTCTGTCCGTCTGTCTGTCTGTCTGTCTGTTGAAATGGCGATCACGACGCGAAGTCGCAAGCGGGGGTGCCTATTTTTACCCAGATTATTGAACATCCTCCCGAGCAGTTTGGTATTTAAAATGAGCAAAATCGGTTAAGCGGTTCAAGAGTTATGAGTGAAAATGTGAAGGTACCTCTAAATTTTCCATACAAATTTGTACAATTTTTCTGTATCTATTTTTTTCTGTTAAGTAAGTAAAAATGTTATTAAGTCTTCTTATTGTTCGATTACATTTATTGTCTTACATACATACATACTATGAGAATAATAACAATCTTAGAGCTATATGTGTGTTACTCTGATAACTAAGTTAACGTAAAAATGAACAATGTTAAAGTCGCTAACAGAGCAGACCGCTGTAAATAACATTGCTAAAACTAAATAAATAACATTACTAAAACTAAATAACAAAAGTTCGTTACATAAATTGACAAAACATATTCATATTACAGTTCATTCAAAATTTAGTATATACGTATATCATCTTCAGCCCCTATGGTGGAGGGTATTCAAAGATGCGGCACAGCCGAATTTAGCCCTTTTTTACTTGTTTTGATACACACATTATTACCGTCCTTTTTTTATTCATGTATGGCTGATAGATATAAAAATCTTCCACGGTTGTTTTTTATGTCTTTAAAGAGTTGTATTTTTAGCGATTTTTTCTGCATTATATTTGACAAGCTGCGATATGTCCCTCTTGCATATCTGATAGTTACCCACACTATAAATTATGAAAGCAAAAAATTAAAAGAAAGTTAGTTTAATTCTGAGAATAGTTTTTGCTGAAATCACAAATTCAGCAAACAAAAAAAAATTGCTGAAAACTAGTATACTTAATATACAGCCCCTTTTACTAATTTTTCTATTAACTTAATTTTTTGAGTGTACTCTTAAATGTTTCGTCTCTTCAGTGTTGATAAAATTTTGAATTGTATTTAAATAATTTAAATAAAAAAGCTGCTTATCATTGAACAACTATTTTATTACAATTATTAATATTAAGAGTAAAACAAATAATTTTGCACAAAGCTTTTGATTTACGGTGGAAATATAGAAATTTTTTGAATTTTGTATATTTTGTATTTATAATAGTTTGTAATCTTTTTAAACAAACATGATAATAATTAATTGAGTAAACTAATTAATTAAAATTTGCGTTGGCATAACAATTATATCAATGGTAATGACTTCCAATTACCATTTTTTTAAATTAATAACACTAACTCCATGGACCTGATATCATTGATTAATCACAATGTATTTAAATTCTATATATAAAAAATATATATGGAAAATTCTGAATTTCTGAAGTTGGGTGAAATGTGAGGAAAAATTGAAATCCAAACCGCGCCAAAGATACTTTGATACAAATTTTACTTAAAATTTGGTCAAAATTTCTAAATTATAAAAAAATTTTTCTATTGAAATATAAAAATTGCAAAATTTCCTCTTAAATTTTACTTTTAGTTAGGAAATGTTTTCTTTCTTTTAACAAAATTTTTATTTTATTTAAGATTATTACATAATTTTATTTACTAAAAACTAGGACTTTTTTAGTGAGTGTAAACACTGTGTAAGTATTTTCCACTTTCGGAGGACTTCCCTTTGTGAGGATACTGCTTTTAAAAACACTTTTGCTAAAAAATTTTTCTTATTAAATTGAATTATACTTAACTCATGTATTAATAATATAAATTAAATTTTATTAGCAAAAATGTAAACAAATTAAAAAAATGTACTGCAAGATATCCTGAAATGCAATAAATTGTGACAAAGTCAGATCCTTTTCGTAGTTAGTTAACGGTTCTGCTTGAGAGAACTACAAAAAGGGACGCCCTACGTGACACACGGCATTAATGGCTAAGGAACACTGGGGTCCTATGTCTTCTTAAATTAACTAATTTAAGGAAATTGTTGCAAAAATTCAAAAATTCGCAGTAACATTTCTTGACATTATTAAAAATGGAAAAAAGTCATAAGTTTATTTTATGACATTTTTAAGTTAAATTTTAATTGGCATATAAAAATATTAACTCTTTTTATTATTAACAGAAAAAAAAATAGTTTTAATGCCTTCGATAAATAAAAAGTTTAATAAGCGCAACGTCAATTTAAGGAAAGCCATTATGACGTTATATATAAAATTTGCTTGCGATATTTTGCATTATAGTCAGCGAACAAAATTATTACATAAAAGGGCAAATTCGAAATTTTTTACCTTTTGCTAACAAAACTTTAACATATATTTTAAGCTACTTTAAGTTCAATATTTAAGATCATACATGATCACGAACCAAAAATTACAATCATGCTCAATAATTTGTTTTAATGGATACTTTAAGTTGTTTCCCGAAATAATATTTTTTTTTCTTTAAAATTAGGGAAATTAATTAGTTTGTTTTTAATTTATTACATTTTTCACATAAAAACTAAGTTTTTCCTCGATGTAGGAAAGATTTACTTAAATTTTTTTATTTTAAAAATTTTTAGCAAAAAAATCCTAGATATAGTTTATTATTTCCCAAAAGTTAGAGAACTTTTACTTGAAAAAAAAATAATATGTATATTATTCAAATTTTTAAAATTTTTGTGAACTAAGTTGCATAAAAAATTTCCCTAAAAATATTTCATCAGTTTTTAAAACCAAATAAATTTTTATTATTACATAAGAAAAAGTTAATTACTTTTTGTTTTGAAATGCCGTAACTTATTTTTAAAAAGCAATTATTAAACATTTTAAAGTGGTAGACTTGAAAGCTGAATTTAGGAATGACTTTTTAAAATTGAGTTAATTTTACTGGTCGAGAAAAAAATGAACATACGTTAAGTTCAAGTACTTTCTCATTTAAAATTTAGTTAATTTTACTACTTGTTTTGAACTAAATTTTTTTTTGTTTTTGGAATAAACTTTATTTTATTTTAGCATGCAAATTTCTTAAAACTAAGATGTTTTTCTTAAAAATTTATCAATTTTTGTTTAGTATACTTGGTTGTTTTTTCCTAAAATCAAGTCTGAGTCTATAAACGATTTCGTTTTAACCTAAACATATTAAATTTTATTTTCTTTAAGAAAATGTTTCTTAGCTTTAATAATATTTGATTTAAGGAAAACTTTTAAACTATTTTAAAGGAAATTTTGGATAAATTTTAAGTTCATGTCTTTTCTTTTTTTTAAGTGTAAGATAAAATTTATAAATTTAACTTAAATTATGAAATGAAAATATTTCACTTTCTTCCATTTTCTATTATTTATCCGTTCAATTCCATTTCATTCCCCATGTTTATTATTGCAATTACACTCATTCACCGTTCCATTCGTTAAACTAAAGTTTCCAATTTCGCCGATTAAAGTCCCGCTCTTAAAAAAAAATATTGATGATATTTTTCAATAAAATGTTGAAGAAGTTATGGAATATGTTTCATTATCTACGATCTCGGTCCAAAATTTAGATGGCGGCAGTAGTTTGAAAAAAGTACTTTGTAGATTGCGGGCAACCTTATAAAACATATTTTTAAGTTTAGTGTTTTTTTTTTCAGCCATCAAAAATAAACGATCGTAGTGTATTTTTTTTTTAAAATGGGTCAAAATCAATAAATTTAAGTCCGAATTTCTTCATCACACAAAACCTTGTTAATATGGTGTATTAAAATAGGATAGATGCTTGAATATATTCTTACACAGAAAAAACAGTATATAATAAATACCTAATAAAATGGAAAAAAATTAATAAGATATCTCTATGGTTATTTTTCAAGAAGTAAATCTTATTATATTAATAAGGAAAGCTTTTCGAAAAAATCAAGAAGAAACCTTAGGGTTTTTATAAGGTATTCTTCTTGATTTTTTTAAAAAGGTTTTCTTTTTGATTTTATTAAGCTATCTTATTGATTTTTTAAAAAGGGTTTCTTTTAGATTTTATTATGCTATCTTCTTGATTTTTCCAAAAAGGTTTTCTTCTTGATTTTATTAGGCTATCTTATTGGTTTTGTCAACAAGGGGTTCTTCTAGATTTAATTGACCTATCTCATTGATTTTTTAAAAAAGGTTTCCTTCTTGATTTTATTAAGCTATCTAATTGATTTTTTTAAAAAGGTTTTCTTCTAGATTTTATTAGGATATCTTGTTGATTTAAAAGAAAATAATACTTTTTGATTTTATTTGATTATTTTATTAATTTTTTATATATATATTTACATAGGAATAATAATAAAAATAAAAAGTAATAATAATATAATAATAAAAATTAATAATAATATAGAGAAATAATATAATAATAAAAAGTAAATACTATTACTAATAGTTTTTTACTCGAACAACTTTAAGTCCATTGTTAAGTAAGTAAAAATGGATAGGCGGTCTGAATCGATTAAGTTGATCACGGCATATGTTAAATAGTAAATTCTGAAACAATACTTAAGTGAAAATTTATTTTTTCATAAAAATTCCAAAGGTGAAAAGAATGTGACACGTTTCATCGCACAGTTCCCATGACTTAAAAATAAGCAAAACATCGATATCTTTAATTAAACTTTTTTGGTCCTTCATTATTTGCATGGAAGTGAAATAATACATATAAACTTCATAAAATAGCAGGGTTGGCAGGCAAAACCGCTAAAGTACCGTTATCGGTTCAATACCCTTTCAAATGACTATCGTTACCCCTAAAATACCGTTACCAAAATAACTAAAAAAATCGTTATCCTTAAAATACAGTTACCGAAATAATAGAAAATAGCGTTATCCTTAAAATACCGTTACTGAAATAATAAAAAAAATCGTTATCCTTAAAATACAGTTACCGATATAATAGAAAATAGCGTTATCCTTAAAATACCATTATCGAAATAATAGAAAATATCGTTTTAATTAAAATACTGTTACCGAAATAATAGAAAATAGCGTTATCTTTAAAATACCGTTACCTAAATAATAGAAAATATCGTTACCCTTAAAATAACGTTACCGAAATACTAGGAAATAGCGTTTTTTAATAAAAATAATGATTTATATTACTTACATTGTACATACACACTTATTTGCTCACGTATTAATTTAGATGCACTTTTTATAATTATATTCTTTTATTTGAGTTAAATTTTATTTTTATTTAAGGACAAATAACACTCTTCACTTCCCACTTGTTCACTTTCAACTAAAAGTTTAATTTTAATATGTCAAGTTCAAAGAACTAAGAAGTACAGTTATGAGCGGTGACACGTGTACACGTGTATATGAAATAACAAGCAAGCTAATATAATCTAGAAAATATCCTTATTAAAAAAATTAAGAAGATGATCATATCATAGGAACCTAATGAAATCAATAAGGAATACCTTTTTGAAAAAATCAAGAAGAATACCTAATGAAACTTAATGTAGTCAAGAAGATTTCCTTATTACTAAAATCAAGAAGATGATTTACACATGATCATGTACGAACCAAATGAAATCAATAAGGGAAACCTTTTTGAAAATATCAATTACGTAGCCTAATAAAATCAATAAGAAATCCATTTTTTATACAATTCAGAAGAAAACGTAATAGAATCAAGAAGTTTTTCTCTATGGATTGTTTTCTGGGTGCCGAAGATAACGGAAATTGAGTGAAAAAAATTTTTTTTCATCTTAATTTTATGTGTTTTCCTTCTTGATAAAATTAAAAAGATTTACCACATGAAAATAATAAGCAATCTCTTCGGAAAAATCTTCTGTTCTTTCTGCTGGGATACCCCGTAGCCTAAAAACGTTTCATAGAGAAAATCTTCTTGATTTTATTAGGCAGTTTTTGCTCTGTGTAAATAAATAGTTTTGCCAACCATGGGATCCACTCAGAGAAAACCGTGCGAAATGTCAAAAATAGCAAAAACTTTTGTTAAGTAAGCTATTTTGCGTTAATTTTAGTAAGTTTTTGACATACATTTTGTATTTTAATGCATGTATTGTGAGTGCATAGTCAAGACTAATTATAATGACAAATGTTAATGAAATTTGTTTATCATCATTGAACTTGTAGTTATAAATTTGAATCAAATATTTCAATGGATCTCTCAAATATATTTAAAGCCACTACTTAAAATTTATAAAACAAAAAGCTTTTTTCTGTTTTATTATTTTTACGAGTATCTTTATCAAAATAAAAAAAAAACTGATGTATGGTGGAGGGTGTAACAAACAGTTCGTATCTATTTATGAAACTAATAAAAAAATAAACTATTAACGTAGTTTAAAACAATTGAGGCGATACTTACATTTAGTTATCAAAAGTAAACTGAATTGAAAACAGTTAACGTAACTACAAATAAAATACAAACATTAAGTAATACTTTACAATAGTTATTCCCTAAATCACAATGACAGAAAATAATGTTCCAACTTGGATTGAATCTAAACTATTTGAAGATGTGTTGCGTGTAACAGTGGGCGACTTTCAGGAAATTCAAGAATTTAAAGCTTTTCCAGCTTTAGCACAGGGTGAAAATTATGCTACAGTTATGTTAAAAATACAACTAGAAGTTCTTTTTAAAAATGGTACAAAGCAATCACAAAGTTTTATGCTAAAAGTCGCTCATGACAATGAAATGTATCGTAATGAAATATCTAAATGGGATATGTTTACCACAGAATCAGCAATGTATCGTCATATTGTACCAGAATTTGAAAGACTATATGCTGATGTTGGTTTAAAAGTAAAATTTGGTGCGAATTCATATGAGCTGCCGGTGCAACAGGAATATATTCTTTTGGAAGATCTATCGCGAAAAGGTTTTAAAAATTCACCACGACAAAATTGTTTAGATATTGATCACTGTAAGAGCGTTTTGAAAAAAATAGCTCAGTGGCATGCTGCTTCTGTTGTTAGAATGGAAAAATGTGGACCATATGAAAAACAATATACCAAAGGTATATTTATTGAAGGTGGCCATAATCTATGCAGGCAAATGTTGGAGAGTGCTTTAAAACATTTGCTTAATTCTATTAAAAAATTACAAAATCATCAAGAATACTACAGGCAATTGGAGAGCTTAAGAGACAAGTTAACCGATTTTTTCTATGAACAATGTTCATTAGATCCCAATGAATTTAATGTTTTAAATCATGGTGATTGTTGGTCAAATAATATAATGTTTCAATATGATAAAGAGGGCAAATTACTGGAGACCTATTTGGTAGACTTACAAATACCAAATTATGGTAATCCTGGTCAAGATTTATTATATTTTATTATATCATCTGCACAATTGGATATTAAAATTGATAAATTTGATTATATGATCAGTTATTACTACAAACATTTAATTGATCACTTAACCATATTGAAATATACAAAACCATTACCAAAACTTCGGGATATACAAATTGGTACCATTAAATCGGGTGTTTGGGGTAAGAATTTGTTTTTATTAGTATTTTTTTTTTGAAAACTTTTAAATATTTTTTATTTATTTATTTTTTCAATTATTAAATTCAAGGTTTATTTGCTGCTTTTATTACAATGCCTGCGGTTTTGTGTGATACCACCGACAAGGCCACATCTGAAAATTTAGTAGGTGATTCAGAGGAAGGTGACAAGTTTAAACAAATAATGTTTTCCAATGATCGTATTGCTAAACATTTGGAAATTGTTTTACCATGGTTGTGTTACAGAGGTGCACTTGAACAACTTTGAATGTATTTTTAACGCCATAAACACTAATTGCATTAATATAAAAAAATGTGATAAAAATTAAACTATACTTTAAATTCAATCAAGTAAATAATCCCCTGTACTGATTTGGCTTATTTACAATTCTTAACCAGGTAGAAATTATGGGTGGTAATAAAAAAGCTCTTCCAAACTACAAGTAAAAGAATAAAAGACAAAATCAACAAATCGGATCAACAAGTTAAAAAGGTGGATACTTAATTTAAGCCAAATGGCTACTATTTGTGGTAAAGGAGTGGTCCGATCATAAGTGCAATTAGAAACTTCATAAAAGCACAACAAGTCATGTCCTATTTCTGGATGTAAGTCAGTGGTGAAGACTATTTTCACTTCCGATTCCTTTTGTTCAACCTAACATTTGTTCGAAATCAGAAATAAGGGGGTGCGATAGGGGCGCGTCGCGTCTTATTATTGCGGTCACTTGAACTTCTTCCACTTATGAATTTCGCGAAGGAAGAGCACTTAAACGACGCGTATTAAAGAGATGATTATGAAAAAAATGAAGAAAATACTTTACGAGATACTTCTAGCTGGATACCAGCGATCGACTTAAAAAAAATTTGTCTTTTTAAGTAAAAATCTATCGAATTTTAGGACTCAAACGTTTGGGAATATTGAGCATATAATAGAAAAAATATTTTTACAACCCGACTAAGGTTCACAAGCGCATTATTAAGCTCAAAATAGAAAAAAAAATAAAAGTTGATTACAAAAAAAATAATGAAAGTTTTTCAAATTAATTTTTATTTTTTGCAGTTGTGGGTAAAAACTACGGTTTTGAAATTTTACAAATATTTTTTCTAGATTTCTAAATTTCAAAGCCCAATTTTGATCAAAAATTTGAGGAAACAAATTTTGACCTCACAGACCCCAGCTCCAAAATAGAAAATTAAAAATGTTGACACTTCAGCGAATCTTTTTGATGTTTTCCCTATAATCAACTCTTAAATTCAAAAAGTTGGGGACACACCAATGCTCATCTTTAAAATTATGATATTCAATTAAATGTCATGAGTTGTTCTGAGTTGTAACAGAGAATTTATGAATATTGTTTTGAAATGAGACTAAATAAATCTCTTAAAATAAAAAGAAAGCTCTTCAATTAAAAAGCGTAAAGCAAAAAAAGCTTTCAAACAGTTATGATATTTAATAATTTGTATGACTTACAAAACTTTTAAAAATTGTTTACTTGTTTTTGTATCTTTTTAAAAAGTCTTATAATCTAATAATAATAATTTACTTTTAAAAGTATTTTGAAAAACCTTTCTGCATTTCGATCACTAATTAAAAAAAGTATATGTAAAAATATCAAACCTGTACTTAAGAAATCATTAAAGTACCATAATACTTAAATGTCTTATGTGGTACAAATGTACCAAGTTTATCATCGCTGCTTTTATGTACAAATATTAAATCATACATTGGACTAATGAATAGAGTGGACTAATTGATTAATGATTTTATTACAATATCAATGCATATCAATTAAAATGAAATTAATTTCATTGCCGTTTTTTTAATTATTTGTTTAGGATTTTTATTTTACAGACTTTTGGTCATAATTTTAAATTTCATTACCATTAATAATGCAACATTAATAATACTAAAAAAATACAAATAGAAAATTACCACTTAGGTTAAGTGTACGCCCAGAATAACAACGTGTCGTATAAACATTGTCGCAGTGAGAGAAAATAGGCTCAAAATAACGATGTATGGCAGTGACTGCAAATTCTGTAATGCTTTGTGCATTAGAGATCATTTCTCCTCAGTATCTCATTCCTTTACTAACAAAATACTATTTTTTGGTTTTTACATTTAAAGCTTATAAAAAATATTAAAGGGACATAATGTTTATACATATTATATTCATTCGACATTATGATTTTTGTTTGCAAACAATTTTAAAATGCGGCTACTCTGCTGTGAGAATGAAAAACAAAAACTGAGACTAAGAAAAAAATTACTTAAAAATAAAATAGATTCTATCTCAAAACTCAACGCTCGACTTGTTTTAATTGTCAATTTGTATGCAAAAATGCGGCACGTTGTTATATTGTTTTTTACATTATGCTCATTTTAAAAAATTTTACACCTCGAAATTTCTAACTTTCTCTTATTCTAATTAGCAAGCCAAAATAAAACATTGCAGTTTAAATTTCCATTCCATCCTAGTTCTCAGCACTGTACCGTAGAAAGAAATGAACCAAGTAAATTGGAATTTTAAACACCGGGAACGAAATAAAATAGAACAGGGTTATGTTAATTCGTAAAAAAATTAGTCACCCTGTAGTAATTTCATAAAAAATTCTGTAATTCCACAAGATACCTTCCATACCGGAGTGCATTAATGATTAAATAATTAAGTCTCCCAGATTCAGAAATACTGCAGATATAAAAGCGCGACATTTGGTTATATAGCCTTTCTCCACTAAGCTACATCTTACATCTTTCATCAATTTCCAAAGATGTTAACATCTTTCCATAAGAATTATACAGGCTAAAAATTTTACATATTTTTACATCTGCAAAAGATGATCCTTTCTCATTTTGTTCCATCTTACATCTTTCGTTATTTTAAGTGTCATTACTAAAAAAATGACAAAAAAAATCGATTTTCTTTGTGCCATCACTAGCATACTGACATTGCAGAAAATAAACAGAAAAAGGAAAATGAGCGGTAGATGTAAGAATTTCACACTTTTGTCTTCTTCAACATCATCTTCTTCCAGAATGGCCTTTAATATTTCAATGTACTACATTAAGATTCGGGTTTGTTCTTGCAAAGCAACAACTACTCCAATGATTAATGCTTTCTCTAAATCCATTTTTAATTTTTAACAAAAATTATACGTCTTTTTCATTTATTTTTTGGACAGCTGAATAAATATCAGATGAAAGATGTTGCCAATGTAAACACTTGTTTCACATTTTCAACATCTTCCATGCGTTTCACAAAGATGTTGTTCAGTGTAAAAAGCCTATTTACAAGATAGGGCCCATGTCACACAGCCAACGCAGCCATCGATATTTTACGCACTGTTTTTGAAAATCGAATATTCAGTCGAAATGGTAATGTAAATTGGCCACCTCTGGGCTATGATTTAAACCCTTTGGATTATTTTCTGGGGGATCGATTAAGGATGAATGTTACGCAAACCATCCAGAGACAATTGAAGCGTTGAAACATGAAATCGCAGTTGCCATTGAAGAGATTCGAGCCGAAAATGTACTGACAAATTGGGTTAATCGGATGAGGTACTGCCGAGCCAGTCGTGGTAGTCATATGAATGATATTGTGTTCCATTCTTAAATACCAAAGTTCAAACTTTCCAATAAACCCAGAAATTTTAAAAAATAATCAGTACTTTTTTTATAGCCGATTCAAATTTTAAATGGCGCACCCTGTTAAATACAACACCATTCAAAACTCTGCCTACTTTTATTGCATTTTAGGAAAAGAAGAGAGTAAAAAAATGCTTTTATTTCTGCATTGCTTCTAAAATAATGTATATTTTTGCAAAGTTTTTTTAATTGAAAACTAAGCAATACAGGGCAAAGCAGATAACACTTTTGATCCTTTAGATTGTTTGCACGATCAGAAATAGGCCACTCTCCAATATTAAAAATTTCGTTCCTCGTTCAATTCCATTTCGTTCCTTTTACTTGGAGTTCTAATCCCACTCGTTCACCATTACATTCCATATCATATCCCATGTAAAGCGTTTCAATTCGGTTAATTCCCCTTTTAGGTTTATATTGTTCTGATTTGGAAAAAGGTTTCACTGCTTCTCTGACTAAATATGCATGTTCGTTTTTGTTTATCAGGAATGAAATCAATTTAATTAGATTTTTATCCCCCAGGGTAATTTAATTTCAGTTCTTATTTTTATTTTCTAATTATTTTAAGAGTAATGAAATGCTTTCCATTTGCATTGATTTTATCTATTGATTATGAAATTTAATAGTAATTGAAAACTCCTAAGTATGTAATTAATCAACTTCTCATATCTACAAAATAACTTTGTATACCCTACCTGACTTTTGTCTTGATATTTGTATTAACCAAAATTATCGGACATAAAGCCACCTTATAGTATTCCGATCGACTTAACAGTTTTTGAATCGATTAAGTGATTTTCATACATCTGTCCATGCATTCTTGTTAGGCCTCTGAAGATCACAAATAAACCAATAATTTTATGATACTTGGTACACTTCCTTATGTTAACCTAAGGTCGAACTCTATTGACGCCCAAAAAAGTCCTAAATAAATGCAATTTAGAAAATACAAAATATTTTAACGAAATTCAGGACCCTGATGAATATTAGCTCAAAAAGAAACCATGTTGATTATAGCTAACATCTGTCCACGTTTAGACCTAGTCTCCATTTATCCTAATAAACACGGCTCTAATCAAAAAAAGTAAAAATTTGGAAAACAAAATTGTATCTTACCGATCATACATACTTTCAGGGTATCATACAGTTGGTTTTGTGTTATTTGTTTATTTGCCATTTACATACACGCATATGCATGTGTTGGTCACAAATAAAAAACACGATTTTAACTTCGAAAGTGAATTCTGCTCGTTTCTGTTAGTTTAGCTAAATTCGTTGATAGAGTTTCGTTAAAAGAAGTTAAATACATATTAAGAAAATATAAATTTCCGTTTTTATAATTATGGCCAGTGAACAGAGTACCTCATCATTAGCATCCGCTATACCATCATGGATTCAGGCATCATTATTTAAGCCTGTGCTTAAAGAAATTGTTGATGGCTATAAACAAACTAAAGATTTTAAAGTAAGTCTTGCTTTAAATGCTGGTGAAAATTATGCCACTGTAATGCTACGAGTAGAAGCAGACGTAGAATTAAGTGGTAATTAAAAACATGTAATTAAAACCTATTTATTCTACAAATGCAACCACGAAGCGACTTTCATATGAACTCTTTATATTAAAAGTAAAAGTTTTTTAACCTAAATATTAAATTCTGCTTTCGATTCCTTTACAAATCTGAATAATATCAGCTGTCAATAATATTTTTGTATAAAGGGTGGTCCAACGATAATGCACGATGTTAATTTTAAATAAAATTTTTGCAATATTTTTTATTATGATAGAAGGATCTATGACAATTATGCGTGAGACAAAATCTCTGCCAAATGATCTCCACGGCTTCGGTGGCATACCTCTATCCGATGGTCAATTTATTTAATGACTCTGAGAGATAATTGAGGTTCAATGTCGTTAATGTTCCGAATTATCTCATTCTTTAGCTCTTGAATTATTCTTGGCTTATTGGCGTTCACCTTTACTTTAAAATATCCCCAAAGAAAGAATTCCAACGGTGTCAAATCACACGATCGTGGCGGCCAATATCACGGCCATCGCGAAAAAGAGCCATTGTTGCGTTGGCTGTGTGACAAGTGCCACCATTTGGTTGGAACCACATATCGTCCAGTTCCATATCCTCAATTTCTGGCCACAAGAAGTCCGTTATCATCTCACGATAGCGAACACCGACGACGAGTCGAGGTTGACGACTCAGCTGTCATCAACCTGCAATGTTTTACCGACTGTAGACACATTTGGTCGATTATGCTGATCAAAAAAATCACGAAGTGCACGGAATGCGCTTTAATTTGAGCGTCAATTTTCGCAAAAGGCTTCAACAATCTTTACGCGTTGTCCAATTGTGTACCTCTCTATGGTTTAATTTGTCAAACAGTGAAATAAAGAAATGTCAAATAAAGTTGGGAAAAAAAACTTGACGTTATGGTGTGACTCACAATTAACATCGTGCATTATGGTTGGACTACCCCTTATATCCCACAATACAATTTTTTAATATCAAGTAAAAGTTTTTGCTTATATTGATTACTGAACTAATATTTCTAAAGCTGAATAAACTAAAAATAAACATTTTAAATAAATGCTCTATATATGTGTGGCATTAGTCAATATCGGCGCTGCGCCGGTGCACCCAGAGAAAAGATTGGTTGCAATTCGATCAAAACCATTAACATATATTTGTAATGATTTTATTTCATTTGGAATAACCTATAATACATTATTATACCAAAAAAATGGCATTGGGAATTAAAAAAAAAAGGAAAGAGAACCAAAAAATAATATTATTATCCAATTATTGGTATTTCCAATCAACTTTACCAATAAAATTCTTTTGGAAATTTTGTACAGTAGGAGCAACCAATTATTTAGTAAATGTTCTGGAAAATTAGTACAATCTATCAAATTTATTAATAAATAAATTGTCGATATTCAAAAGTGGTAACTACAAATATGGTTATCCTGATCATTAAATTAGGATTTCAGTTAAACCAACCGAATTCTGGATTGTATTGATTACAGAAGCCCCTAACGATTGGTATTTGTAAACGAATCTTCTGCTTAATTAATTTTCCTAAAAAAAATTATTTTAATTCGAAATTAGTCATCAAAATTTATAAGTGTTTGTGGGCTAGTGGGTAGTGAGCTAGCCTGGTACTCCTAATCTCCGATTTAAAATCCCGGTTAAGGCAAAAGTTAAAAAAAAAACATTTTTTTTTAGTTAAAATATTTAAATGTTCAAATAACAAATATTTCAAAGAAAATTAAATTAAATTAAATTGTGTTGCAGTAAATAAAAGTGTGAATTATGAATCTGGATGCCTAGGTTCGATACCGTAAAAATGTAAAAATTAAATTTTGTGGAACATAATAATATTTATATGGAATAAAAATATTAAATTTGGCAACTGAATATTGGCTTTCACAACTAAAAATATAATTTAATATTAGGATATTTGTCGTAACTGACAGAATTCGATTGGCAACAAATTCGGTAGCAACAACTGATACTGTTTTCTGGGTGTGCCCAAATTTTTTTCATTTATATTCCGTGCGGAATAGCTTCAATGTTTTAAATTTTTTATGCAGTTTAATGCCTCAGGTGTCTGGCATAGTGATGCATAGACAAAGCTAAGAGATGTTTACTTTGTTATACTAATAAAAGCTTTTAACTTCTAACATAATAAAATTGCTTTATGTACTACAAAGAGAACTTTAGTTGAAACAGCAATAAAATAGAGAAATAAAATTTAATAAAATAATGCAATACAATTTTCTGTAGTTTTGGATACATTAATTAATCGAATTTTAACCCTAGAAAGCACAATTCAAAACACCTAGAGTTGTTTTGATAATAACGAAAATACAATATGGTATGGTTACACTCTAAAAAATGTTTGTAAATGTACTACAATAAAATGGGTAAAGTTTTATGTAATATTACGAAAATTTGGTTAATATAAACAAAAAATGCCTAAAAATGTTTTGTACACACTTTCATACACAATAATACACACAAAAAGTATTTTTAGGCATAATGTGCCTAAAATTTGTATTTTTTTTTAATTAAAATTTTACACACAAATTTTGTAAATATACTAACTTAGAATGGTAACAAATATTTTGACATTGGGAAATATTAAAAAAATAAAAAAAGTAAAAACGAATAAATACAAATTTCAAATACATTCAACCAAATTGTATCAACATATTTTCAAGACATCAATATCCAATTGTGTGTAAGAAAGGACAAATTAAAGTGCATCCTTTTTTAAAACGGAGAAGAGGATACAAATCGTGTGGCCCACTACAATTTAAATTGAAGATGACCACCACTGCACATGCCCATTCTAAAGCTGCGCCAAATCATTTTAATATTGCTAACTGTATTCTGTATTAAATGTTATTTATAACTTATTATTATTAAATCATATATGTTTGTACACAGAAAAAAATATCACAAAATTCTATCCAATTAAAAATATTTGTTAAAATTCAAATTCGGTTTCTAACAATTTTTTTGTAAATTGTTATTTTTCATATAAAAATTCTTTGAAAATAAAAATTTAAGTTACAAAAAAATAACAAAAAGTTTTTTGTATTTACAAATTCCGTTGTTGGTGCCCTTTCAAAAAAATATTTTTTTGTATTTACAAAAATATTCTATGAAAGATGTTCAATATTACAAACAGAATTTTGTAATTTTATTCTGTGTAATAAAAATAAATATATTTTCTTATAAAAAACGTGTTTTTGTACGGTTTTATTTAAAGCATTGCGTTGGTAAATATACGCATTTTTATATATAATTACGCATATAAAAATGCATTTTTAGGCATTAAATGCGTATAATTACTCTTCAAATAGGTTTTTTACGCACAATTTTAGTAAATTTTCGAATTACTTTTAAAATTTCATTTAATTTTTACGCACTTTCAATGCAAAATTACCCATTATGTGTGTACCAACTTACGCATAATGTGTGTACTTTTTTTCGTTTACGCACACAGAGTAAATTTACCCAATTTATAGTAGGAGTACAGTTTCCTACTATAAGTTGGGTTCTGAGAAGCTTTTTTCAATTTTTTTCTCTATTTGTGGTAAAATTATACTTAAAGTTTATGATAATACATATGTTATGATCACATTATGTAGCAAGGTTTGGATCAGGCAATTCTTCAAATAAAATTTTAAAATGTTTTAACTACGATATTTTCAAATAGCGAAAAACGTTTTTTTTTTTTTAATAATTTTAGTTAATTTGCCTTGTTTAATCGCTTTTAACTATTTAGTTTTAAGCCTAAAATCCTGTTTAAATTTCGAAGACAGTTGAGCATCTCTAGATGTCAATTTCGTAATTAAAACTATTTTTTTACTTTTTCTGTGTATATGCTTCTTTTAGATGGCTCTCCTAAGACGATTCCCTTAATGTTAAAGACCTCTCATGATAATGACATCTTTCGTGAAATGATTAAAAATCATAATTTTTTTGAGGTGGAAGCAATTATGTATCATAAAGTAGTATCAGAATTAGAACAAATGTATAAAGATGTTGATGTTGAAGTGAAATTTAGTGCAAAACCATATGAACTAACCACCGATGAACCATACATGTTATTAGAAGATTTAAGACCACGTGGATTTAAAAATGAAAATTGTTTAAAAGGTTTAGCTATGAATCATACTAAAACTGTATTAACGAAAATAGCACAATGGCATGCTGCTTCAGCTGTACGATTTGCTACAAAAGGTTCATATACAAATGAAATTTCCAAAGGCTTTTTTAAAAAAACAAGCTTGGGATATGATGCAAAACATGTTTAATAGTGTAGTTAACATTTTTCTTAAATGTGCTCAAACATATAAAGGAAGCGAGTTATATTATGAACGATTGTGTGAAATAAAAGACAAAATAGTAGATGAATTATTCAAAGCCGCCAAAGTGGATAAAAATGAGTTTTATGTTTTAAATCATGGTGATTGTTGGTCCAATAATATTATGTTTCAACACGATGTTCTTGGAAAAATTAAAAAAACTTATTTAGTAGACTATCAAATACCTCGATATGGCATTGTAGTTACCTCGATAATGGCATTGTAGTTACTTAATCACAATTAATTATTGTAATAAAACAAGTTGTGTTTATTATTTTCACATAAAATAATTAATTTACTACTCTAAAAATTATTTAAAATATATATATATATATTTGAAACCAAAACAATAAAAAACGATATAATTTTTGACGATAATAGTCGTGAAATTGTAGTGCCTCTACTTTCACATATCATAACTGAAGCATTAGATGACAAAATCCGAGACGTATGATGAATATAAATTCCTTTATATAAATATTACGTATACGCCAAAGATTCCAATTAAAGGAATAGTATTTTTTCTGATGATCGTGATGAAATATTTAAATAAGAATTTCAGTAAAGAATGTTAAGACTTTTTATACAATTATAATGTCGCAGTGGTGTTTAGCATCTTAAAGCTTAATGAGTTATCCAGTATTTGTCTTTAAAATTTAGTCAAATCGCATTTCCAAGCGAAACACATTGGCTCAAGAATTAAATACGTTGGCCAAAAACTACTCGTACATATTGTGCATCATATGTGATGCATGTCATTTTTACTAGATTATGTACGTGGACGTACGGTATAAAAAAATTGTTTATTTGGGGACAGTTAAAGGGTTAAAGCTCAATGAATTATCCAGTTTTTGTCTTTAAAATTTAGTGAAATCGCGAAATACGTTGGACAAAAATTAAATTTTTTGTTGTCACCAATTTTCAAAGTTTAAACCCAATTTAATAGTAAATATATGAAAACTAAGGTAGATAAAAAAATTAGGTCAAAATATTATTTATTATGGGCATGTAATGTTGTTAAACATAAATTTTTTATATTTTTAAAAAAAAAATGGGATTTTTTTTATATTTAATCAGAAAGAAATTATAATTCCTCTCAAACTATCATAGATAATGGGATGCACTCTCACCTTGATAGTTTGCTAGGATTGTTTTGTATCAAAAAGTGGTATGTGCGACCTCTACACCATTTTTATTTTTGAGTGTTTTGAAATATTTTTTAAACTACGATATTTTTGTCAAATTTTATTTTTAGAGTAAAAGAAATTTTGAAGATTAAAATGATCGAGATAGTTAAACAACCCAGTCGGACAAGAAAGTGTCTCCTTTAATGCCTAATAAGTTTTTATACTCTTTTTTATAACACTTTTTTTTTTAATTGTAATGAAAGTACTCAAAATTTATGCTTCAAATAACCCCTTATCCACCTATTTATATGACTTTAATATACATGCAGCCCTATAAGTATGCAATGGTATATTTAATTTAGTGTTTCCAATTCGGTCAATCAATTAACCGATTCCTTGATTAATCGCCTCTATTACGGTTATTGTCGAAACAAATAACTTAAAACTCAAATAGTTATTTGAACTAAATAATCAACTGAAATATGTCGATTAACCGGTTAAATTTTTTATATGAATTTTTCTGTTATTTTTCTTAAAACTTCCTAATTTTCTCAACTTTAGCAGGAAAATCGGAGAAAAAAGATCTACTAAAATACGATCAAATTCTTTTCAAATCGACTGCATCAAAGCAAATGTTATATAGGCATTAGGAAATATGATAGATAATTTTTATTTTTGTTTCAATTTCTTTAAAAGAAAAAATTTATATAATATAAATAATAATATTAATTTAAAAAATAAATTTTAACTTAAAAAAATTAAAAAAGTGCTCTTTCAACCTCCGTATGCATGAAGTTTAAGAAAAGCTATAGCCTCTAAGCAGAGCTTTAACAAAAAACCTATTAAAATATATATTTTTCTCCTTAGGAATGAAACATGTCACTAGGTATATTCCTAACAAGCACTATGACGCTACTTACGTTATTAAATAATAATATAAAATAGCTTAATATTCGAAAACTGTATTTTCTAAAACAAAAACAGTGTCAATTAAAATTCTATGAAAAAAGTTATAAAAACTAAAAAATAACATGGAATTTTGTTTATATTTTGATTTATCATCTAATTCTGATGAAGAAAGAACTTCAGTAGAATTAAGTTGTAAAGTAAAAAATATTTTAATACAGAAAAATTGGTGAGGACTTGTCAGGAATATGCCTGATTTTTATATATTTTCTAATATTTTATTTATTTATTTATTTATTTATTTATTTATTTTATTTATTAATCATATAATTACAAATTATATGTTAATACCCTAACCGAGCACTAGCAACAAAGGCCTTTGGCTCGTTGTAGCGAAAACAGACCAGAGCCTCTGGTGGGAATTGAACCCACGACCCCCGCACTGATAAGCTAGCACGCTACCAATTAGCCTACCGGGGCGCTCATATTTTCTAATAGATAACCTCTTTAACTCTAAGGTTTAAACCAGGTAATGAAAGAGTCAGGGAACAGTGTCAGTTCTATCTAACTTTGTGAATTACGAAAAAACTATTCATACCATATTTTTAAGAATTTTTTATTGTTTTTTTTTTTTTTTTTTTTGAGCGCCCCGCTAGGCTCATCAGATTCCTCTGATAATCCAAGATCATAAGGCATGACCCTTTAAAAAATCTCAGCATGCTCTGAATTGTCCTAAACAAACACTTTAGAAACCAATGCAATAGACTTAACTTGATATTTAAACAAAAAGCAGCTCTTTGTTTTCTTATTGATGGAAAAAACACATTTATTTTGCATTAAACGATTAATCGCCAATTTTACCGATTAATAGACACGAATAACTGATTAATCAATTTTCTTAATTTTTCAAATAATGAACTAACGGATTAACCGGCAGGTTCGAATTATTGGAAACACTAATTTAATTTGTGTAATGTAATTAACATGACTTCTAAGTTTTTTTTTATATTATTTTTACCCTGTTTAGCACTATTTAAATGTTTAGCCCTTTAATATACTACTTAGCCTATTGAACAGTTTTGGAAAAATCGGTAGATAATACTGATACACAGTGGCGGGCCCAGGGGGCACCGTACATAATCTCGTACCGTACATAATCTCGTACCGTACATAATTATATCCAATTTATAGATTTAATAAGAAATTAAAAACACCTTTATTTTTATGTTATCAATTTTTAATTTGCTGCCTATGAAAACGGTTTAAGTGACTACAAAAAACAATAAAATTCATAATTCCAATTTTATTAATTTTTTCTCATTCTATGGTTGGCTTTTGATTTTTAACTAATCGAAATATTGGTATTTAAAATATTACAAAGAACAAAAGCTAAAAAATTAATTATATGTTTGTTAGTAAAGGTAGAGCAGGTCAAAAAAATTATTGTTATATTTCGCGTTCTGGCAACCCCAAATGTTCACATTGTATTTGTATAAATTAAGGAAATAGTAGGGATAACCAGCAAAACCACACATTACCAAATAATGGGTAAAGTAATCGGCCATAGGGGCCGATGAATTACTTTACACCTTACTTCATTGATGAATTTTATAGGCGATGAGCCTCAAAGTAATGTATATACCTATTACTTTAGAGGTGATAATGTAAGGGGTTACTTATATGGTTACGAGAATGGAAAAAGTAATGTGTCTTAAAATAGTTTTTTAAAAAAGAGGAATTTTTATTAAAAAAAAAATATTACAAATATTTTATTTAAATTATTTGTAATTAAAAATAATGTGGTCAAGATGGGATTCGAACCAGGGAAATTTGGTTGCCAGCCAAGAACTCTACCCACTGAGCTATCGACGTATAAAGTATGGGTACGTTCGTAAATGCAGTAGTTGCGCATCACTGCAGCATAATAAAAGTAAAACGTTCAAAAAAGCATCACTTGGCAGCACTGATTCACGTCAAACGTTTTTTTATGCAAACAATTGACAGTGCTGGCGCAAATTTTTGCAACTATGGCATCATTAAAGTGTCTGATGCAATGGTGCAAAATTAGCCTTCCTTTTTCGTTTTAATTGATTTTTAATAATCATCTTTCTATAAATTTTTATTATAAGTTAACAAAAAGTTGTCAATGTTATTGCGGTGAACATAATTATATCTTTTGCAAAACGTTCTAAAAAGCAAACTGTGCAGTTGTTGAGCAGTAGCAAAGCATCTGCAACAGATGATCACGCATCAGCAACAAAAATTGGCATAACTGCCGCAGTTATGCACAAATTTTCTGCATTTACGAACGTACCCTATTTGATTGCTTTAAACTTAAATGAATGGGTGTGCTTCGTTTTTTCGCTAGTGTTTGCTTACAAAAAAACACAAAGTAATGTATCTTAAAATAGATTTTCAGAAATATTTCAATTATTACTTTTCATTTATAAATCATATTTTACGTAATCAATAATGAGTAACTTATTAATTTATGCTTGCAAATAATGAAAAAGGTAACGAGCTATAATTACAAGGTAACGCATGAGAATATCGCACCCATTACCAAAGTTTTTCTGGGATAGTAATTTTCTTTACAAGCAGTTATAGATATAAAAATAAAATTCGAAAAAAACATACCTATTATTTCTGTATACTGTATTCATTAGTTGATTTCAAAAGTTATTAATTTCACTTCAGATGCTATCAATTTAATTTTACATGTATAAATTTAATTTCATTTATTATTATATTAAATTCTAAAATTAAATACTTAATATCTCAAAAAAAAATAAATAGTTTAGTTGGTACTTTCTGAAATTAAATGGGAAATGGTGTAGTTACTTAGCTCCTTCCTCATTATCAGTTTTGTAACGACTTTAAACTCATTATATGTAGCCACTCTTTCAGTACCTATTTATAATGCGTTATTTGCACACCTTATGTAACGTATTATTATGCCCTTTATAAGCAACCAGTTATTAAGTACCTTCAAGTTACCTGTTTTTATTATATGAATTACAACTAGTTATTTTTGCGTTACCTAGTTGCAGGTAAGCAGCTACCTTCAATGACATCCATATGCTAAAATAATGAGCTTAGCAGGCAAATTTAGCAAGGTCTTTTTTTGCTGGGATATTTATAAAATTCTACACAAACTCTTAAAATATAAAGATTAATTTAATTATAAAAATTAAATCTTATGACTTTGAAGAATAGAATAAACCCACAGTTTTAAAAATGGTTACAGAAACAATAGTTAAAATAGATTTCCTCATAATGGTTTATTTTGAAATTTATAATTTAACTAATAATAAAAAACATTAACTATTGCCTATGAAACCCGCTTCTAAAAGCTTTGTTTTGACTTTAAAAATAGCTTTCATTTAAAATTGTCAAAACAAATAGAACTTTTACTATTATCAATCCACTACATATATTTATACTCGTAAAATTCAAATATACTAAAATAATAGATTTCTAGGTATTCATATGGCCTAACAAATTTTTGTATACCCTACATTTTTTTTTTAATTGTATTTAATTATATATACATAAATTTTTTTTAATTGAATTTTAGAAATAATTTTTAAGGAAAATAAAAATACTTTAGGTAATAAGTTTTTTTTCTTTAGGAATCCAGAAGTCTGTATAAATATATATTTTTTTTCTTGCGGGCTCAATCAATTTTGTTTTGCCCTACAGTGCTCTTATCAAATTTACCGATGTAACAAAACAATCATAGAATTACATTTTATTTTAATGTGTGGCAAATTATTAAGAAAAATTAAGTTACCGCCCATACTGAATAGTTTTAATGCAATAATAAACATACAAAAACTAGAAATTCCTATAATATCACTACTTTTAAGTTTCAAATAGAATTAAGATCGTTCAGTTTTAGTTGAACTTAGTGTGAGAACGTTTCAATAATAGTTATAAATTGTTTTCATAACAATACGTAAAAAAAAGCTATCGTGATTTTATTTAATTATGGCCAGTGATCAAAGTGCCTCAACAGTGGCTGCTGCTGTACCATCATGGGTAGAGGCATCATTATTTGAACAGGTGCTTCAAGAAATTGTAAATGAATATAAACAAATTAAAGATTTTAAGGCGTATCCTGCCTTAAATGCTGGTGAAAATTATGCCACTGTAATGCTGCGACTAGAGCCGGAAGTTGAATTGAAGGGTATGTGGGAATTGTTTTAAAACTTATTAAATAATCGTGCATTGTATTACATTTGTTGTTGACAACGAACTTAAAATGTAATTATTAACTCTGTTTGATTACATTTCTAAACAGTAAGAACAAAATTAACAAAAAAAAAAGAGTTATACTGAATAATCTAAATAATAAGATTTTATTTTAATCGAATATTGTTTGCCTACAAGAACAAAAATGATTAATTTCATTTCAGATGGCTCTTCAAAAACAATACCATTAATGTTAAAAACAGCTCATGATAGTAAAATGTTTCGGGAAATGACAAAAATTCGAGATGTCTTTGAAATTGAGGCCACCATGTATAGTGAAGTTGTGCCAGAATTGGAGCAACTATATAAAATAGCTGGCGTTGAAGTAAAATTTGGTGCAAAATCTTTTGAGCTATCTACCGATAAATCCTATATAAGCAACCAGTTATTAAGTACCTTCAAGCAACCGGTTTTTATTATATGAATTACAACTAGTTATTTTTGCGTTACCTATAACTAGTTATTTTAACCATACCATTAACTAGTGATTTTACTCACTCATAAGGTTATAGGTAACTAGCTACCTCTAATGACATCCCTATGTTAAAATAATAAGCTAAGCAGGCAAATTTAAACCAGTTATTACTCGTTCTAAACCCCATTATTTAGCAAGGTCTTTTTTTGCTGGGATATTTATAAAATTCTACACAAACTCTTAAAATATAAAAATTAATTTAATTATAAAAATTAAATCTTATGACTTTGAAGAATAGAATAAACCCACAGTTTTAAAAATGGTTACAGAAACAATAGTTAAAATAGATTTCCTCATAATGGTTTATTGTGAAATTTATAATTTAACTAATAATAAAAAACATTAACTATTGCCTATGAAACCCGCTTCTAAAAGCTTTGTTTTGCCTTTAAAAATAGCTTTTATTTAAAATTGTCAAAACAAATAGAACTTTTACTATTATCAATCCACTACATATATTTATACTCGTAAAATTCAAATATACTAAAATAATAGATTTCTAGGTATTCATATGGCCTAACAAATTTTTGTATACCCTACATTTTTTTTTTAATTGTATTTAATTATATATACATAAATTTTTTTTAATTGAATTTTAGAAATAATTTTTAAGGAAAATGAAAATACTTTAGGTAATAAGTTTTTTTTCTTTAGGAATCCAGAAGTCTGTATAAATATATATTTTTTTTTGCGGGCGCAAACAGTTTTTGTTTTGCCCTACAGTGCTCTTATCAAATTTACCGATGTAACAAAATAATCATAGAATTACATTTTATTACAATGTGTGGCAAATTATTAAGAAAAATTAAGTTACCGCCCATACTGAATAGTTTTAATGCAATAATAAACATACAAAAACTAGAAATTCCTATAATATCACTACTTTTAAGTTTCAAATAGAATTAAGATTGTTCAGTTTTAGTTGAACTTAGTGTGAGAACGTTTCAATAATAGTTATAAATTGTTTTCATAACAATACGTAAAAAAAGCTATCGTGATTTTATTTAATTATGGCCAGTGATCAAAGTGCCTCAACAGTGGCTGCTGCAGTACCATCATGGGTAGAGGCATCATTATTTGAACAGGTGCTTCAAGAAATTGTAGATGAATATAAACAAATTAAAGATTTTAAGGCGTATCCTGCCTTAAATTCTGGTGAAAATTATGTCACTGTAATGCTGCGACTAGAGGCGGAAGTTGAATTGAAGGGTATGTGGGAATTGTTTTAAAATGTATTAAATGATCGTGCATTGTATTATATTTGTTGTTGACAATGAACTTAAAATGTAATTATTAACTCTGTTTGATTACATTTCTAAACAGTAGAAACAAAATTAACAAAAAAAAGTTATACTGAATAATCTAAATTCTAACATTTTATTTTAATCGAATATTGTTTGCCTACAAGAACAAAAATTATTAATTTCATTTCAGATGGCTCTTCAAAAACAATACCCTTAATGTTAAAAACAGCTCATGATAGTGAAATGTTTCGGGAAATGACAAAAATTCGAGATGTCTTTGAAATTGAGGCCACCATGTATAGTGAAGTTGTGCCAGAATTGGAGCAACTATATAAAATAGCTGGCGTTGAAGTAAAATTTGGTGCAAAATCTTATGAGCTATCTACCGATAAATCCTATATACTATTAGAAGATTTAAAACCAAAAGGCTTCAAAAATCTCAATCGTTTAGAGGGTTTAGATATGGAACATACCCAGGCAGTATTAACAAAACTGGCACAATGGCATGCCGCATCAGCTGTACGAGTTGCTAATAAAGGTCCCTATAAACCTATAATATATGAAAGTTTCTTTAAAGAAGAATGTCGTGAAATGATGAAAGCCATGTTTGATGGCTTGGGCAACATATTCTTAAAGTGTGTAACATCTTATGATGGTCATGAGCTGTATTATGATCGTTTGTTAGAAAAGAAAGATGATCGTTTAGATGAAATGTTTGAAGCTAATAAAATAGATGCCAATGAATTTAATGTTTTAAATCATGGTGATTGTTGGTCGAATAATGTTATGTTTAAACATGATGCATTCGGTCAAATAAAAGAAACATATTTAGTGGATTACCAAATACCTAGATGGGGTTCTCCAGCACAAGATTTGTATTATTTTCTATTGTCGTCAACAAATTATGATTTAAAATTGAAGCAATTTGATTATTTCATTAAATTCTATCACAATCAATTGATTGAAAATTTAACACTATTAAATTATTCCAAAAAGATGCCAAAATTAAAGGATATTCATATAATGTTGCATAAACATAATTCTTGGGGTAAGTTATTACACTTTAAAATATACACTCTAATAAAAAGTTTGCCTGCAGTAAAATTGATAATGTCAGCAAAATGGTGTAAATTATTAGTTAACTGGAAAAAAACTCAAGAAATTGTACATAAATTCAGTTAATTTATTTGCTGAAAATTGAGACATTGTTTGTTTTTGTGTGATTCTACGTCCTTTTGTCTTATCTATGTATGAAAAATAGAAACAAAAATCGTCCACGGTTTTATTTTTTATGTTGTATTTTTACTCTTTGTTTTTGTCTCCTGTTTATCTGATTGTTGTCCTCACTATAAATATGTTGATCAGCATAATTTTGTTAGCAAAAGAAATTAAAAAAATGCATACACTCAAAAAAAAAACAATACAATACATTAATTTTGCAAAAGGTTTTGTATTCCACTTTAAATTTTATGTACTAAATTTAAGTGCATTAAATAATCTTTCTATTTTTAATTTAAAGATTACAAATTTTTTTTTACTACACAGAAAAAACAAGTTCATTGTAAAAACCGAATTCCTTGCCAACTGAATAATTTGGTTGAGGTTATCAAATACAACATGTCACAATAGAAATATTTTGCTCTAACCGAAATACTGCCGTATCAACCGTATATTTTGTTGTATTAATGTAATTTCTGTTGCCACAAACAAATATATCGGTGGCCCCAAACCAAATCATTCGGTTAACAAAAAATTAATCTGTTTTCTCTGTGTACACCCAGAAAATAGAATAGTGCTAACAACTCAAATTTTTGCCAATCAAACCTTTCAGTTGCAGTAACCGAATTTTGTAGTTATGACTACCGAATTTTTGTTGAGGCAACCAAAATTCTATTGTGACTGTCAAATTACTCATGTCTCAATTGGATTTATATTGTCACAAACGAAAACTTCAGTTGTCAACACGAATCTTTTTACTCTGTGTAATTTTCTTATGCCAATTTTAGTAAAATAATTTAGTAACTTTTAAAATCGAGTTGCTTAAATAAGCAATAAGTTAAAAACTTTTAAAATCTAAAATAGAAATAAAAATTTCAAAGGATATCAAAAGATTTTGTATTCTAAAAAGTTAGTACAGTAATTATTTAGTACAAATTTATCTGATTTAGGCAAATCGATTTCCATTAAAATTTTACTAAGTTTTACAAAAGTTTGCTAAATTTATGCACAACTTCTGCATTACTAAAAATTTATTATTTTTACAAAATCTATTCGCTAAATTTAGTAAAAATCTTTAGTAATTTTTATTGGGATGAGAATTAAAATAAAAAGAAAAAGTCAATGGATATTAAGAATGAACTAATTATTATGTAAACAATTTTTTTTATTTAAATTTTTTATAAAATTTTAATAAATTTTAGTAGCCAAATATTAAATTTTTTAAGAAAAGTAATTCCAGACCACAAAATAATATATTAAAATAATTTACTAATTTTTTAAAATAAATAAAAGTGTTTACTAATTTTTTAATTTTAAAATTTTTAAAATCTAAAATATAAAGATAAAACCAAAGATATTATAAATTAATTTGAGTTTTAAAATTGTTATACTACCCACAACATATTTTTACATTAACTAATTGTAGTTTATATAAAAAGTTTTCCGAACATTTATTTAAATAGTTAAAATAAATCATATTTTTCAGTTTTAAGCCTTGATTTATACTTAAATTATATTTTAATTCAATCGTATATGTATTCCGGCAAAACGGACACTGGAATTCAAGTCGAACACAACAGTGAGAATACACTTTAATTTATGCCTTGAATCATACTTTCAAACAACATAATAATATCACCTTAAGCTTAAACAAAGCCATAAAAACACGGTAGTGATTGGTTTTGGTACAATTTATTAATATTCGCATACTCTTTACAAACAATTTTTAATTTTAGTTTTGTATATTTTATCTTGTTTTTTGATGTTTTTTTTCTTCACTTATCCTTTTTTTATTTAGAAGCGTAAAAGTTTGTAGAATAAGAAAAAAAGATAATGTAAGGACAGATCATAGCTCCTGAAAAAGTCAGGGAAGAAATTTAGATTTTATAAAAATCCCCACAGGAAAATTTGTAAATTTGAACAAATGTTTTAATTTTATTTTCAATACATTAAACGAAAAACATGAAAAAAAACTATTTTTATTTGCATGAACTTGATTTTGACTGTAAAAAACACTTAAAATAAAGCACAATACAAGCAATATTTTAAGCACTATAATTATTAGCTTTTTAATGTTTATTGGGTAGTTCTTTAAATGAAAAGTTAATAGACCAGTTTTTTAGGGATTTTTTCATTTCTTTTAAAATATATTTTTATTTAATTTAAACTACAAATTATTTTGAGTGTATTAAAAATGAATTTAAATTGATTTAGTATAAAAAATTATGTGATATTAACAAATCAATTTTAAATAAGAACTTACAATTTTTATAAGGTTTACTCAATATGTGTACCGCTTTTACATTTCTAAAAATTACCGACTCGTTTTGGTAAAAAGACTAAACTTTTATGTAACAGATATTTCTGTAAATTAGTTTTGAATAAACTATTTATAATATTATATTTCTAAAAATTGTGTTTTTAGCATTGTCTACTGTGAGTGGTGTTATGGCAGCCGTTCTTCTAGATCCCAATGATAATGCTAGTTTGGATAACTTTGTAGGTGATACTGATGCTGGAACTCAATTTAAAATGCAAATTTATTTAAATCCACGTTATCGTAAACATATGGAAGTGATTTTACCTTGGTTATATAATCGTGGTGCTTTATAGATAATTTTATATTATGCAGTTACTCGTATTATAATGTGATAATGTTTGATATTGTATTCTAAAGTATTATTATAATTGTTGTTACTACAAAATATGCAATAAACTTGATTAAAAAAATACAAATTTTCAGATATAAAATAAAGTATTGAAACTGTCATATTAATAAGTATGCGGAACCACTTTAGTATAATTTATGTATGAGACTTTCTATACCAACTGTTCATCTAATACATAAGTATATCATATCAATACTAAACTAAAAATTTGAAATTCTATAAAAAAATATGCATTAAAATCATATATTCGTGGAATATAATGAGGAATTTTGATAGACATCCCAGCAAAATAAGAGCTGAGGAAGAAGTAGTTAAGCACTACATCTACTGAGCCCGAAGTTACACTCACAATATTATTTCGTTAAAAATAATCTAAAATACATATTAAATTAATCGAAAATACAATCAAAAAGAGGACTACTGATTTTTCATTATATTCAGCCCATTTTGTTGTTTATTTTCAATCATTGTTTAATAATTGACAAAAGTAGTAAAAACAATAGAAAGTCGTTTAAAATAACCATAAATTTTTAACTGACAAAAAGTAGAAAAAAACGATTTTCGGGTTTGTTTTTCAAATTGAAATTTTTTTCTATTTGTATGATATTTTACAAAACACAACACACACAGATGTATATATTTTTTTATTTTCTTGTGTGTATCTATATTTGAATTATTTCTTGTAATTTTTATTGAAATAATTTTGTATATATACAAACTATTTTGGTAAAAAAACAAAAAAGAATTATATCAATTTCAATTTTTTAAAACAGAAAACATAAAATTTTACATTTAACAGAAAATATCAACTCCTACTGAATGTCTGTAAATTTTTATAGTTTGTTTTTTTAATGACTGATTCAAATAGTTAAAAAATATATTTCTATGAATTTCAATTGATTCTTCTTTTAAAAACAAACTTTACGTATTACTTTTTTAATAAACTACAGGCGGTAACGAAAAATATATTGTGAGTGTATGAAAATTTCGTTGAATCATTAATGATTTTAACATTGGCGTGTCATTGGGAGGAAGTAGTTTGTTTCGGTGCTATGAAAAATCAATGATCAGATGGACTTTTTCATTAGTTTACGTAAATTATTAAATATAGGGACTACAAATATAGGGAGTGGCCTTGTTTTAAAGTTAAAAATTAGATTTTGAACACGCCAAGAATTATTATTCCGACCAGGCCAAAGTGGAAATCACTGGTATGCAAATTATGTTTTCAATAAGGCATTAAATGACTGCAGGAATTAACCATTTATGGACCATCTAAATAATTGTTTTTTTTACTATAACTATAAATTATTCAGTATAATTTCTTTGACTTTTTTGATATAATATTTATTTAATATAATATTGATCTAAAGAATATTAATTACCTAGAACTTATAATTATAAATTGTTATAACTTAAAATTAAAATTAAAAAATTTACATGCTTTTCAATGGAATTGTTACAAAAATTTTTATTCTTATGACTTCATAAGTAGGGGTTAATATCAACATTTTGGAAGTTGTTTAGAATGACTTCTTACAATTTGAAAAATTTGCACTATTAATTCTTCGGATGTTCTGAAAAAGAGATTAGTAAAAAATAACATCCATTTTATTTTGCTGGGATAATGCCTGTGTCCAGTGGCGTGCCAAGGATTGTGTTTCGGGCAGACCCTCCTCCTCTTAAAATATATTTTCTAAATTTGTGTTTTTGAAAGCAGGCATTTAAAACAAAATTTACAGCTTTTAAATTCATAAACAATTTTTATTTTAAACTTATTTATTACATTGACTGAGGTCTTATGTATACGTTTAATAATAAGTACATTTTGATAGGTTTTGTGTTGTAAAGCTTCTCTTCCCCGCAAAACTTTGGTAATAGGTGCGATATTCTCATGCGTTACCTTGTAATGATAGCTCGTTACCTTTTTCATTATTTGCAAGCATAGAGTAATAAGTTAGTGATTACTTATTACGTAATGTATAATTTATAAATGTAAAGTAATAATTGAAATATTTTTGAAAATCTATTTTTAGATACATTACTTTGTATTATTTTGTAAGCAAAAGGGTAATGTATGTTTATTTTGATAACACCATCGAAAAAAAGAAGCGCAACAATTCATTTAAGTTTAAAGCAATCAAATACTATACGCGTCGATAGTTCAGTGGGTAGAGTTCTTGGCTGGCAACCAAATTTCCCTGATTCGATTCCCATCTTGACCACATTATTTTTAATTGCAAATATTTTTAATAAAATATTTGTAATAATTTTTTTTAATCAAAATTCCTTTTTAAATAAATAAAATAGATTTTTCTATTTTTAGACACATTACTTTTTCAATTCTCGTAACCATCCAAGTAACCCCTTACATCATCGCCTGTAAAATTCATCAATGAATTAAGGTGTAAAGTAATCCATCGGCCGTTATGGCTATGCATTACTTTACCCATTATTTGGTAATGTGGGATTTTGCTGGGTACGCTTTTAGATAATCTTTATAAAAACCTATTATCCTACAAAATTATTTTGACAAAACGTCAAATATAAATTCTTTACCACATTATCGTGACAAGTAACTTTATTGTTTAAAAGGAGCACATTCGGATGTTATTGAATCCATGCAATATAAATGCTGTACATAAGCAACATTGCTTTGCATATTTTGTGGTTATTTTCCATTTCATCATTTCTTATTTTTTCATCATATTTGTTCAATATATTTTTAGTGTTAATTTTCATTATGAAATATTGCCTTAAAAATTGAAGTTAATTACATCTTAAGATTGGGGTCATATTTCTTGGCGTCATTTTTCACAATGCCACCGTCAACTGCATCGAATTTTTAAAAACAAAAATAGCACAGATATCATGGGAACGTGGAATAGCCACCTGCAAATTTTTAGTCAAATTGAAAGACCATTTCAAAAACGTAATGTAAACACCAAATTATTATTTTTGAATTTTATTTGTAATTTTTTGAATTTTAAATTGTCTTCTATTATTTCGGATTTTTTTTAATTTCAATTGTCATTTTTGGGCAATTTTGTCTATTTTTTATACACAAGCTTTATTTTTATATCTCTATATACACATCTATTACTACATGTTTTCATATATGGACTTCAACAGAACACAAAATATAGCAATTATATTGTATGCCCTTCTCTACATTTAGTAACAAAAACATAATTTATTTATTAGCTTTTGTTGTTTTTAATATTTTATCAAATTATAAAACAAAAATTTGAAATATTTTTATGACAATTATTTTTGTTTACAAATGTAAAAGAGAAAAGCCAAGAATTGCCAAGACTTGGCAGCATTTTTTTAAATTCTAACTTTTTAACTTCTATAACTACTTTGAAAGCTTATATAAGTTGTTAAATAAATATTCTCAATTTTAAATGCATATGTTTTGATATAAAAATAAACTCATAATACTGAAATGTTAGGGATTCCAGACTTAATGTGGTATTTGAATCTCAGATTTTTAATTAAAAAAATTAATACAATTGGAAACACGAATTTTTTTTATTTTAAAAGAAAATATACAAATTTAATAATTCCACTTAGGGCCTGTGCGAGGTAGCTCAATAAATTCTAAACTAAATTCAAATTGACAAAAGATTTTTAAATTTCTTTGACAAAATCTTTGAACAATTTTTAAAATTTCAAAGAAATTTAGATATCTGAAATAAGTTTCAATTTTATTTAGCCAACTCACACCAACACAAAATGCAACATTTAAAAACAATAAAATACATATATTTTTTTCTAACGTTTTTATTATTTTGCTGTTTTGCTGATTTTTGATGAGAGCAGATAAGGATTTTAGACGTGTAAATCAACCTTTATCTACCTTTTACAGCTTTTTTAGAAAACGTTAAATTAAATAAGCAAGTCAATGGATACGTTTTTGAAAACTTAAGTGTATTTTTGGTTGTTTTTACCCAAATAATATTACGAGCGAGGAAATAGTTAATAATAAGAGATTTCATCGAAAGAAGTGGCTAAATAAAATTGTTTACATATAACGACGTTCGGTAGTTGCGAGGAAATTTTTCATTTCTGAACAAATTTCCAAAATGTAGCAAAAATGGACAAAAAGTAGCAAAAATAAATATTTGTTAAAATCCAGAACAGCAGAAAAATTAAAAAAAGGGAAAAATAGGTGTCCGCTGCAGTATTTTTCCATTACAGTATACTTTTTTATATGAGTTTTCCAAAATTTTTTAAATTTGTACAATAGCAAAAAAGCAACATAAAAAGGTACCAGTAAAAAGTACTCTAAAACCCCTTTCCAACAATACCAAAACTAAAAATTGAAAATATACCAATTTTTTAACCCGCGTTTTGGCCCAAAAGCCGAGACAGATCGATCTTGAGATTGTTTTGGGAAAAATATTATTTGAATAATTTTTGTATGTAATATGCAATAAAAATTTTAATATTTCTTCTTTGTAAGTTATTATTCACCATACGAAGTGTGGTGCTTATTAATTAACAGACAAGACAAAAAAATCAAAATTAAAGTATTTAAAAAAAGTATTGAATAAAATACAAAAGTGGGGAAAACACTTTAAAACCAGTAACAAATCTAGGATTGATCCTTTCGGGATGATGGATCTTTTTACCGAGATAAGTTTTGGTCTAACTTTTTGCATATCAAGGCTAAAAAACGAAATCCTGAAATCGTCCTTTTATCCTGGGACATATAGTCTCAATAAGCGTATTTCGTGGGACATAAATACCAAAATGTGTTCTAATGGGCAAAACTTTTCATCGATGTTGTTAAACACAATATCAGCGTATGCGCGCTGACATGTACCGTTGTGTGACACATTGTCCCAGTGCTCCCGAATGGATTAAGGCAGCATATATGAAAATAGCTATTTAAATATCAAAAATCTTAAAAAAAATGTGACTTTAGAACTCAAAACTGGAAAATCGAAAAAAAAAGTAAAAAAGAAAATTTATCTTTTCTATTGGTTACACTACATACAAGACATGGATTTTGCACACTCGTTAAGTATTTTTGCCATTCGAATCCGAATTGAATCGCCTTTCAGAGTTGACACTTTCTTTTTTTAACCCCTGAGCCAAGGAAAAATACTGAACTTGATAATATTATTGGGAAGTACCTCAAAATCTTTTATAAACTTGAATCACACATTAAATTATCTTTTATTGCAGGTTAATCACATCAAGAAATGTTCTAGAGTGTAAACACCGGTAGGATCTAAGAACCGACACTTTTTATTTTCCATAAAGTTCTAAAATTTATTTCAGTAAATTAATCTACACCCAGAAAAAAAGTTAGTAGAAAAATTTGCAAACGGTTTTCAATTCCACTTTACTATTTTTGTACTGATTTTTAGTAAAAAAATTTTTATTTAGCAAATCTTTTTACTATTTACATTTTACAAATTACAGAATTTTTACAGAATATCTACAAATTTTCGTTGCTAATTTCAGAAATCATTTTACAAATTTTCGAAAACCGATTTGCTAAAATTAGCAAAAAAAATTACTAATTTTAAAAAAGTCGATATTGAAGGAAATGTTATTTCTAATAATTTAAACTTATACATACAAACTTAAATTGCCCTAAAATCTTACATAGGACTAAAAAAAGGATCGGAAGGGAAGATACCGACTCATGTCTAAAAAGAGGACATCCACTTAAAATAGCACTAAAAAGGGTTTTTAGTTCTAAAAATCAGCCCTAAAAACAATTAAATTTAACCTTAAAAGTAAAAAAAAAAATTTACTAAAATATTTTTCAAAACAGAAATTACCAAATTAAAACAAAATTATAAATTCGTTTAAGTTTTAACAATTTTTAAGATTTTTAAGCCTTTGATTTTTTTTTTCATTTTGTATAAAACATCTTTTAAAAAATATAATCAAAATTTTTGATGCTCGATAAAAAAAATAAATCTAAAACTTTGTACTAATATTAATAGTATTTAGTATTTTTTTTTGCTGATTTTAGCAAACAGATTTTAAATTCCACTTTACAAAAAGTCTACTAAAATTTAGTAGCGGCTACTAATTTTTCTACTAATTTCATTGTACTACACGTCAGCAGACATGTGTTGCTAAGATTAGCAAAAAATACCGCTGGGCTCAAATTAGCAGAATTTCCCGTAATAACAGCAAAATTTTCAGTTGCCATTACAGACTTTTTTTGGTGAGTGAAGGGGTCAAAATTACAAATCCATTCAGTTAATTCAAAAGTATGCCAATAATTTGAATTACATTTTTTTTCAAACAGTTTCAATATGATGAAACTTTTCCCCTGAATGCGTATCTTAAAATTCTGGTTTCTAGCCGAAGTCTTTAGGGCAGGACTTTGAGGGCATGAGTTTTTTAATTCTTATTATGTCAGATTTCTGGCGAAATTTCCAAAATAAATCCTATATATAAAATTTTAGGTTTCATGATATTGCGGTTTGGGCAGACGTTTGGATTGGGCTGAATTACTTTATAAATATAATTTCCCTCTTACCTAAGATTGTTTACGATTTATACACGTTAAACCGAATATTAAAAAAAGCTAATGTTTATAATATTTGCGAAAATTTGTAGGAATAACATGAAGAAGTTACGTTGAAAGTTATGTGTAAGTTTTCGACTAAAACAAAAGCCAGTGTACTTTCATTTATTTAATGAGTTAATGGATATAGTCAACCCATTAACGTCCAAATAAAATCTGAGAGAGGAAATTCACTAAAAATATAATTATCTGATAGGGAAAGATGTCAAATAGCATAGAGAAAGATGTCAAATAGCATAGAGTAAAATCGAAATTAAGAAAAAAAATTATTAAAGATAACCATGTAAATTTTCCGGGACGAAAAAGTTATAAACAGCTCTCTTAGACAAACCGTTTCGAAATTCGGTGTTTAAAAATTTGAGTCAATAGGTTTTATTACTGTTTGAATAAATAATGAACACTTATTATACATATGTTAACATTTTTATAACAAATTTCAAAAATCAAAATTTTACCTTTATGAAAATGTTTGCCAAAATTTAATATTATTCAAAAGCAGTCGAAAGATGTGAATTTAAACAAAAACTTTTAATTGTTAAATTTAGTTGGCTTTTGGAAAATCATTTTACTTAAATTATAGGAGAAATAGTGTCAGAAAAAATCGAAGATTAAGGTAAACCCATAATGGTACAGCGGGCGTTAGTAGGTAATTCGAATACGCAGCTTATTATAATGGTAATTGTGGCCTAGCATGCCAACTATATGTGACCTTCTCCGAGAAAAGGGACCTAGTGTGTCAAAAAAAGGGTTTGGACTTAAGAGTGGATTCTGGTACCTAAAATGGTGTAGAATAAGATGAAATGAGTTAAATTTCCGATAAAAATTTATTTATTAATCATATAATTACAAATTATATGTTAATACCCTAACCGAGCACTAGCAACAAAGGCCTTCGGCTCGTTGTAGCGAAAATAGACCAGAGCCTCTGGTACGCTACCAACTAGCCTACCGGGGCGCTGAAAAAAATATTTTAAATAAAAAAAAAATTTTATTTACCCCATAAAAACGTACAAAACGAACGAGAGCGAACAGATAGCTGAGAACGAACAGAGCAGCAACAATAGCAAAGGTATTGTCACACTAAAAGTGAGAAAAAATACGTCACCACATAGGCATGACGTCACCAAAGTCGGCACCCAATCATTACTAACCATACCAAATCGCATCTCTCAACTGAAGGTGTGTTCACAGTGATAACGCGTTATGAAACTTTAAATACGTTTTTCTCAAAACTTAATTTTCACACACTAGGTCTCTTTTCTCGGAAAAGGTCACATATCGAACCCTACACCAAGGGCAATTGAAATCGGGAAGATGCCTGAGTCTTACTTTATGGTCAGGCTAAATAACATTTAAGACCGATTTAGATAGAATCTTTCTATAGGAGGTAGATGTAAATTGTTATGGATCCATTCTAAGCAACTTTAATAGGGTTCGTTCTTGGGCCAATAGAAACTTATTTACCGAATTTCAGCAAAATATCTTTATATTTGCGACCTGTAGTTAAATAACAAAGTTAACTTACATACGGACGGACTGAAATCCTAAAATCGAAGTGATTCTGAATCGATTGCTGCCCTACGCTATTTTTTCTCTAAACATAATCTAAAATATGTGTATATTAAATTAAATGCAAATACAATTTTCATAATATTTATACAATACCATTTTGTTGTTTATTTTTAATCACATATATTTTTTTTTAATAATCGGCAAAAGTAGTAAAACAATCAAAAGCTGTTTAAAATTGTTATTATCTATAACGAGCTAACAACCTCCTTATATTTACAAAAACAAAGTAAAATAACTATTTTAGCTAAACTAATACATGTATTTGGTTCAGACAAAAGATCTCATATTTTCTAAGGTTGTATGTACTGAGAACGTTTAAAGAAACTACACACATTGTTCTTTTATATTTTCAAGTTTATTGTACTTATTTTCTTTATCATTGAACCCAAAATTTTAAGTATTTTGAAAAATATTTTATATTTTTCTCATTAAAAATATATAATAAATAATAAAAATCTTAAAGCCAATTTACACAGTGACTTTTTTGCATGCAATTATTGTCTGCAATTATTTTTGTTGCCGAACGGGGTGGGTAGAGAAGCAAGCGGGGTAACCAAATAAGGCCGGTTTTGGTTTTTCGTACATTTTTTTTTTGTTTTTTCTCTTTCGCACATATTTGAACAAAGAGAAAATAGAATCATTGGGACAACCAAATTACTTGTCAACTAAATGGTTCGGTTGCAGCCACCGATATATTTGTTTGTGGCGACAGAATTTTGGTTATTACAACAGAATTTCCGTTTGAACACTATATTTCAATTGGCCCAGAAATAAATTTGATTGCGATAAAAAAAATTTTGTTGCTGCAACCAAACCATTCAGTTGGCATGGAATTCGTTTGTTACAATGGATGTGTTTTCTCTGTGCATTCTTCTTTTGTTGCTTCATTCACATTTGGTTTTAGAAAGAAAGAAGAGAAAATGTGGAGCAAACAAATAATATAAATAGACGTTACTTTCTAAGCAACTTCAAAAGAGGAATTAAGAAAAAAGCATGCTATCAATTTCATCGTGTAAATTAGCTCTTGCAATAACAAATAATATTAGTAAAAAAAAGTACTTCATATTTTCAGCGTCGAAAGATATTGAACAGTAAGAAAAACAAAATAATTTATAATTTTAGAAGTATTGTTAAGAATTTAGGAATTTGTTTTTTTATTTTGCGATAGACCAACACTCAGGTGATGCCCCTACTAATGGCGTGCATTGCGTTGCAATTATGAAAATAGGTTATGGGAAGGAGAAAAGTGGGAGTAGGCTTGTGGATATTTGACTTTTATTTTGCTATATTGTAGAGACAAGAAAAGACCTATGTGGAAATTTAATTCCACATACGACTTATAAATGAATTTTTCCTGTAATGCTTGTGCGATTACTGGACAGTCCACTACAAACGATGTGCTCTACTTGAAATAATAAAGTATTTCGAAAATAAAGCCGGGATTTAGGGATTAGTTCCCCTTTTTCGGCAAAACAACTCGCAGGCTAGTATCGCTAACACAATGATACATAACTCACATTCCGACGTCTCCGCAATGAGTCAATAGGGAATAAGTGCACAGATTTCAAATGCTCCAAAATAGAGTTTAAAGCTTTTTCCCATGCTTATTCCAACGGAAATCACACTGATTTTTTATACCCAGAGAACATCAAGAGTATTCAATTTCCCGATATTAACATCATTCACATTTACTGATGACGTTGAAGACTCCACAACACTATTGGTCAATATACAACACAAAGTTTTACATGCATCAATATCATGCCACACATGATTGAACGCCTTGGAAATATCCAGAGCAGCCGCTTTAGTTTCATCAAACCAAATGTGAATTGGGCTCTAGATGATAATCAAGATGGTAATGAATTATATGCTCCTTCGCCTTCGAATGAGCAGAGCACATTGTAATTGAGCGGCAGCGTTATTCTTTTTTATTTACGTTTAATAGGGGTTGAGATCGATGACTGGAGGGTATAATCCAGCTGTTTGGGTGTAAGGTAAAGCAGCCATTGCTTTATTTATTTATTTTTGCAGTGTGCTTGATGTAATTATCTCATTGAAAGATCCATGTTTGATCTCAGCCCAACCATACATTTTATTTGTGGCATCCAAATAATTTGTTTGTTGCAACTAAAATTTTTAGTTGACAAGAAATTCGGGTATCAAGATGAATCAGTTTTCCCTGTGTTGCCGAAAAATCAATAAATTTTTCAGATCTCTTTAGATTTAAACAGATCTGGCACCAGATCTGATCAAATCTGTCACATTTAATCATATATCTTTTTAAATGACATGTTTTTACAAGGGTTTTCCAATGGCACCCAAGTTTTTTTAAACAAAAACCTTTAAATTGTCAATACTTTTAAATTTGTCCCTATACCTACATTTTGTGAATATTTTTTTTTTCCCTATACCTAATTCTAGACCATGATTAAATCATGATTCTAGATCATGATTACATCAAGTCAATTAATAATTACACAGTACAACATATAATGGCTTATTGAAATATACACAGACTTTTCAGTATGGACTCCTATATTCGGACTGGCGAGTTTTGTAACCAATTCTTATATGGTGTAAAAATTTGTTGAACAATTTTCATTAACATTTTATCTCAAAAAAAAATATTTTTTCCTGGATATATTTTGGAAAAGTTTAGAAAAAAAATATATTTTTCACTTTATTCAGCAAAATTTTTAGGAAATCCCAATTTTTCACTAACAATATATGGCAAAATTGTAGCCACGGTAAAGCTGAATAACTTTGTATCTTAAAAATGGTTGAACCTATACTGTCCTTGTACTTTTTTACTGTTCCACAGTGTAACTATAATTAGTTAAGTATTAACAAGAATGTAAAAATAAAACAAATCAATAAAAAGAACAGTATTTTTTTACCATTAAAAATCCTTACGCTAAGAATATAAAAATTTTATTTGTTTTTGTTGCCAGATGTTTTTATTGTAATATTTTGCTCTTTTTATATATAAAGTTATAGAAGATAAATATTTACATAATAAAAAAACATAAACTGTGTAACGTGCCGTTACGAATCTACTCACCCTCATACCTAATATTACCACTTTTACCCATACCCAATATCTAACTTATAGCAACACCTTATATAATTCTCATTAAGTTGGGAAAATTATTTGCATATAGTGTGAAAGTTAATGGCTGTAAGGGGAGCTAGAACCGAGGAACGAATCGGGTAATACTTCGACTCGGGAACGGGATATTTCCTGATATCTCTACCGATTCCTGCCTCCCCACATGAGAACCGCTGTTTATTCTCGTGTAGTTAGTCGTATTATTTCACTACGAGAACCGTTGCTTATTCTCGTTATTAGCTAGTCGTATTATTTCAACACGAGAACCGTTGTTTATTCGTATTATTTTAATACGAGAACCGTTGCTTATCCTCGTTATTAACTAGTCGTAGTATTTAAATACGAGAACCGTCGTTTATTCTTGTTACTAGCTAGTTGTATTATTTAAACACGAGAACCGTCATTTATTCTTGTTACTAGCTAGACTAGAGTATTCAAAAACCGAAACCGAAACCGGTTTTTTTAAAATTCTATTTTTCGAAAAAAACCGAAACCGGTTTTTTCAAAAGGCCGGTTTTTTGAATACTCTAAGCTAGACATATTATTTGAACATGAGAACCGCCGTTTATTCTCGCCGTTAGCCAGTCGTATTATTTGAACACGAGAACCGCTGTTTACTCTCGTTTTTAGTTCGTCATATTATTTGAACACGAGAACCGTTGTTTATTCTCGTTATTATCTAGTCGGACTATTTCAACACGAGAACCGATGTTTATCATCAGCACAAACTCATTACACCCTCACACTGGTGAAGGGTGTTAAATTTTAAATAAATCTCCACTTACTTTAGCACATAATTAAAAATAAAAGAAATTTAATTTCTCAAATTAATGAAATCTTTGAAAAGTAATAAGTTAGATAGTAGTAAGTTAAGAAATAAGTTAGATACGAGTAAAACTGATATAAGAAATAAGTTAGATAGAAGTAAGATTGTACGTTAGTAAGCAATTAAATTTTAAGTTAACGCTCTTCAAACAAGTAGCTAAAATAAAGAGCTTTGACGATTTGTAGAACAGTCTTAAATAAACATCGAACGCAAAGAGAACTTTTAAATTAAGCAAACTAAATAATGGCCGATGAAACAACTGTTCCCATACCAAAATGGATAGAAGCGAAATTATTTGAACCAGTTTTACAAAAAGCCCTAAAGGGGTTTAAAAACATCAAAGAATTTAGTGTAAAACCAGGAACGGCTGCTGGTGAAAATTACGCTACTGTTATGTTAAAAGTTAAAATAAATGTGGAATTGGAAGGTTAGATCAAATTCAAAAAAAAAAAAATTAGTAAAAGAAAAAATATTTGTGTATTTTTTTTTTCTGTAGATTCATCAAGCCAAACTATAAGTTTTATGTTAAAAATTCAACATGACAATGAAATGATACGTGAAATGATGAAAGTGCATGATATGTTTGATGTTGAAAAAGGCATGTACGATGATATAATACCTGAATTTGAAAAATTATACTCAAATGCTGGTGTTGAATTGAAATTTGGTGCACATTCATATGAATTGTCTACAAGTGAAAAATATATTTTATTAGAAGACTTAAGTCTAAATGGTTTCAAAAATGCCAATCGTTTGGAGGGTCTTGATATGGAACATACAAAATGCTCTTTAAAAAAAATGGCCCAATGGCATGCTGCCTCTGCCGTTCTTGTTACCATTAATGGTCCATATCATGAAAAATATTTAGATGGTTATATAAAGGAAGAAAGCAAAGACCAAATGTTACCTATGTTCGAGAGTATGGCACAAAATTTCATAAAATGTGCTCAAAATTATAGCAATTATAGCGAATATGCTGAGGATATTGTAAGTGAATAATAATTATTAGTTTTATTGTTACCCATCGAAAAATTTAATATAAATTTTCTTTTAGGCCTGTGCTTCTAAAAATATAATAAATGAAACTTTCAAAGCTATACAAGCCGATCCTAGTGAATTTAACGTTTTAAATCATGGTGATTTTTGGTGCAATAATGTTATGTTTCAATATGATGATTTGGGTGATATTAAAGAAACCTATTTGGTGGATTATCAAATACCCTGTTATGGTTCACCCGCCCAAGATTTATTTTACTTTATATTATCGTCAACAAAATATGAAATCAAATTAAAGCAATTCGATTATTTTATTAAATTTTATCACGATAATTTAGTGGAAAATCTAAAATTATTGAAATATTCCAAGAACATACCAACGTTAAGAGATATTCATACCATGTTATATAAATATGGTATTTGGGGCTATTCAACAGCTACCGGTGTAATGGGTGCTGTTCTATTGGATCCAACAAATTGTGCTAATATAGAAAATTTTATTAGTGAATCAGATGCTGGGGATGCATTTAAAATTTTAATGTATTCCAATGATCGTTATCGTAAACATATGGAAGCTATACTACCGTGGTTACGAAATCGTGGTGCTTTGTCTTATTAATGATATTCTAGTAAATTTAAATTATTTTTTTTTTTGTTAAATTATAACAAATTTATTAATTGTTTATCAGTTATTTTTTTATTTAGGATGGAGGAGATTTAATAAACGTTTTTAAATGATATTAAAACCAAAAACACTGTACAACACTATAAATGATTTCGATTACAGATAAATGTATTGAGTTAGTAACTGATGTGTATGCAGAGAAATTTAATGTCTGATTATTTTTATTTTTTTTTATCAATATTGTACACTTAAAATATTTCAACAGTAACTATCTGTAGATCATTTTAAAAGATATCCGTTCATTTGTTTTTAAAGGCTTAAATATTTTAAATACAAAGAAACATATTTTTCTAACTTTTTTTAACACTCATTTAAAGATAAATTACTCGTATATATAAATACAGGTAGGCTAGTTGGTAGCGTGCTAGCTTATCAGTGCGGGGGTCGTGGGTTCGATTCCCACCAGAGGCTCTGGTCTGATTTCGCTACAACGAGCCGATGGCCTTTGTTGCTAGTGCTCGGTTAGGGTGTTAGGATATAATTTGTAATTATATGATTAACATAAATAAAATAAAATTAAAATAAATAAATAAATACAGATATTCTGTTACCATTTATATTAAAAATTTTGCTGTTATATTTGTCTTCTGTTAAACCATAACTAAAAAAAATACATAATTTAGAAAATACATAATTTAGAAAATTATTTTTTCTTACAAATGCTATAAATTGTGTAAAACCCAGTTTTTTATAAAATATATAAAAAAAATTAAAAACAATTATTTTTTGTAAAATCTATTACACGACACCCATATATCACGGTCTGCCCTAACTCCTAAAGCTAGAAACCTGAAATTTATAATATGCTTTTCTTGGAGTATGTGTTAATTCATCGATGAAGTCTCCCCCTTAATAGCCTGTTGTACGAACCATTTTAGCTAGGAAGTTGAAATTTAATTTGCAGGCTCCATCTTCAGTGTAGATAACAGTTAAGACGTAATTTTTAGAAAATCCAATGGGGAGGGGCAGAAAAGAGAAAAATTCCAACCATTGCCAAAATCGCAATCCAGTGTAGACATTTACCTAGGTCGGATTTAGACAGAAAGCTGAAATTGTAAATATGTGTTAACTGGAGTATGTGCTAACTCAATAATCAGTTACATTTTAGAATTTTAGCCAGTAATATGGTAAAAATAGGGGTTCAAATGGAAAAATCTGAAATTTAAAATATGTGTTTCCTGGAGTAAACACTAGACAAAGGATACGAAATGGAATGAGACGGGGTACGAGTGTAATTAAAACACTTGCCAAGGGGATAAAAATGGATGAAATGACATGAGGAAATGCAATGAGGAACGGGTGAAATCGATACACTTGATAGGGTTAAAAAATAAAATGGAATGGGGAACGAGTGTAATTGAAACATTAGACAAGGGAATTAAATGGAATGGGAAGGAGTGGAAATGAATCATTAGACAAGGAGAACGAAATGGGATGGAAAGGGGAACAAGTGATATTAAAACAGTTAACACTGGGCACGTCCCCTTAAATAACCTTTAAACAAGAAACTAAAAACTTTAATTTTAAACATCCACTTCAAAAGGTGAAACAAATTTATTTAAATAGTAAAATCTTTAGAAAATATAATAATAGTTTCTTCTCAACATATTTTGATATTTAAAACTACTGATAACGATGTATCGGGCTTTTAGGCTAGTATACATATATATACATATATTTGCAAAAAGAAAATTAACCTTTTAAAAAACAAAAACAGTTATTTTTAATCTAACGTTTGAAAACGATTTATTACACAAATGTTTATACTAAATGAAAATTGCTAATTTAAAGTGTATGTTAATTAAACTACCCAGGTGAAAATTATCATATATTATCATGCCATATAAAAAAGTAAGTAAAAAAAATATTAAAATACAAGGCAAAAACGAAACTAAATATAACAACTCCAAAACGTAGGGTTTACTGTCTTTTTATTTCTGAAATACAATGGACTATTTCTGAAATACAATTGACTATTCTGAAACACAATTGACAATTTCTGAAATACAATTGACTATTCTGAAATACAATTGACTATTCTGAAATACATTTGACTATTTCTGAAGTTCAATTGACTATTCTGTAATACAAGTGACTATTTCTGAAATACAATAGACTATTTCTGAAATATAATTGACTATTCTGAAATACAGTAGACTATTTCTGAAATACAATTGACAATTTCTGAAATACAATTCGCTATTTCTGAAATACAATTGACTATTCTGAAACACAATTGACAATTTCTGAAATACAATTGACTATTCTGAAATACAATTCACTATTCTGATATACAATTGACTATTTCTGAAGTTCAATTGACTATTCTGTAATACAAGTGACTATTTCTGAAATACAATAGACAATTTCTGAAATACAATTGACTATTTTGAAATACAATTAACTATTTCTGAAATACAATTGACTATTCTGATATACAATTGACTATTCTGAAATACAATTGACTATTTCTGAAGTACAATTGACTGTTCTGCAGTTCAAGTGACTATTTCTGAAATACAATTGACTATTCTAAAATATTCTGAAATTCAATTGACTATTCTGAAATAAAATTGACTATTCTGAAATACAATTGACTATTTCTAAAGTACAATTGACTATTCTAAAATACAAGTGACTATTTCTGAAACACAATTGATTATTTCTGAAATACAATTGACTATTCTGAAATTGAATTGACGATTCTGAAATACAATTGACTATTCTGAAATACAATTGACTATTTCTGAAATACAATTGACTATTTCTGAAGTACAATTGTAAAAGGTGTAGTTATTAATACTTTCTTCGTTTGCAATCAAATCAAAAACAAAATGTTGTTCAGAAAATAAAACGACATTAAAATCTGTCACAATAATATTAGGTATGGGTATTGGTGTACTTTAACTCGAATTAAACACATCCCAGTGTAGAATTAATATTGTGTCATTTTGACGAACTTACTGTGTAATATTTCAATAGTAATATTTCAATATTCCCTATATATGCTCATATATAAAAAAAAACTTTCTTTTAAAATGCATACATTGTCTTTATTGAGTTTCACATTCTGTGACTTATAAGTTAGCAAACCTAAAATCTGACCTTCTAAGCATATATGAGTTTTTTCAAGCTCTTGTTTATTTATTGAACTCATGTTTACAAATCTTAAAACTACACTCTATTAAATTTTTATTTAAATTTACTATCATAATGGTAGGTAACTTATTGTCTAGCTTTATATCCATAAAATTATTTAAACTTATTGTCTAGCTTTATATCCATAAAATTATTTAAAGTGTGTAAATTTAAATGTCTGGGAATTTTGATTTTAATACTGTATATGTGTCTAAATTGCATATTTATGTGCTTAGCAAAACACAAATTCATTAGAATAGATGCATTTAAATGCTTAGAAATACATTAATATTATTTTCATTTGCGATTTTGATAAAAAACGCGTTTAAAAAACACCACATATTTGCTTGTACGTTTAATTTATAACTACATAATTTATAATACATATATAATCGACTTATAAGAAAAACACTGAATCTGCTGTCCAGCAAAAACAGACATTACCAAGTAATTAAGGGAATAAGTAGCACACAAATGGATATTTACTCGCTGAATTACTTTTGTTAGTGATGTCCCAAAATTCATGGGTGGTGATTACTCTTCGCTTACAAAAAAAAAGTGAGAAAAATTAATTAACAGTAGAGGTACTCATAGTGAAGAAATAAGAGATTACATACAATAATAAAGTAAGTAGTTATTCTTTATAAAACAATAGGGTACCTTAATCAAGTAAAATTTTCTTACTTAAAGAAATCGACAAGAATAATTTGTATATAAATTATAAAAAAATATTTAAAATATCTACCTTTTAAACTCAAGAGTTTAAGTCAATATTTCTCAAAGGCTTTAATATATTGAATTTTTAAAAAAAAATAAATTTACAGAAGATAATTTTTTATTTTGTTGTAGTTTTTCAAAACTTATAGATATAATCGTATAAAAAACAACTAACAGTAAATCATATAAGTACTTTTTTCACCCATTATCAGTAGGACAATATTTTGTTGTTTAAAGTAATGAAAAAAGTAACTACCTATAATTATATAGTAATCGACACAGTAATATTTAAATATTCGCTACATATTTTAAAATGGTTCTTTAAAGTGTAGCCTTTTGGAAAATCGTGAATGGTGTTATTTTTGGAAATTTGTTGTTTTGGCCGTCTTTAATAAACGCTTCGGAATCTTCAAGAAAAACTATTATTAGATTCTCATTATTTCTTCTAAGAATAACGTTAAACACTCTTACCACTAACTTAAAATTTACAAGTTTAAATCCGATAAATAAAATGTCATTGCACTCAATAATGTGTATTAGCGAAATTGGACTAATTTTATAGCTCTTTTCAATTACATTTGTATCTATATATATTTTTTTAATAACAAATAATTTCTTGATAAACTCTTGTTAAACACAAACTATTTTAGAATGAGACACAAATGTGTAAAATTAAAACAAAATACAAATTTGCTCTTAATTATTTTAATTTTACTATAGCTTTGTATACAAACGTGTGCTAAATAATTTTGTGTTTAATTTAAAGCACTATTCATATTCTAGAGTCTAAAACTTAATATTAAGTCCAGCCAGTGCCAGACAAAAGTTCCATTTGATCATAAATTTAAATTTGTGAAAATGTATGTTATCATCTGTATATTCTTCCTTCATATAGTTGACAGGTATCCAGTGTCCCTCCTTCTTAAGCGGCGGTGCACATCATTATTCAATAGATTCCATGCTAGAGCATTGGATTAAGCTTCCAGTTTCCTCATGTAGTTCTTCATATGTCTAATGAATTCGTTACTACCCAGCAAAACTTTGGTAATGGGTGCGATATTATCATGCGTTACCTTGTAATGATAGCTCGTTACTCATTATTGATTACGTAATATATGATTTATAAATGTAAAGTAAAAATTGAAATATTTTTGAAAATATACTTTAAGATACATTACTTTGTGTTTTTTTTTTTGTAAGCAAAAGGGTAATGTATGTTTGTTTTAATGACACTAGTGAAAAAACGAAGAGCAATAATTCATTTAAGTTTAAAGCAATCAAATACTTTATGCGTCGATAGCTCAGTGGGTAGAGTTCTTGGCTGGAAACCAGATTTCCCTGGATCGGTTCACAACATGACCACATTATTTTCAATAACGTTTAAAATATTTGTAATAGTTTTTTTTAATAAAAATTCCTCCTTTTTAAAAATCTATTTTAATACACATTACTTTTTTCATTCTCGAAACCATATAAGTTACTCCTTACGTTATCACCTCTAAAGTAATGGGTACATACATTACTTTGAGGCTCATCGCCTGTAAAATTCATCAGTAAAGTAAGGTGTAAAGTAATCCATGAGCCCCTATAGCTACACATTATTTGGTAATGTGTGGTTTTGCTGGGTAACTAAGGGTACATTGAGATCTTCGTTATAGTCCCATGGTATTATTTTAACTCGCACGTTCATTCAGCTTAATGACATTAATCAAAATCTTCAAATGCGTTTAAAACCACAAATAGAGTTTTGTACATCTAAAACTTCATTTTAACAATATTTGTATTTTATTTTCATTTAGGTTTATAATTAAAATTAGGGGAAAATAATAATCTAATATTTATTTTTAATTATTTTATTTATTTCTTTTGTATGTATTTATTTGATTTTTAATTATAATAAATATGAAACATCATAGTCTGAAAGGAATTTGTGTTATCCATAGACTAAATAAAATGAAATAATCCTCAGGTCTTGTTTTACCTTCTCTGAATTTGTTTAATGTTAGACAATGAGGCAGTACCCTAAAGATGAATTCCATAGCACCATATACATTTTATGATCGAGTTTAACAGTAAAAGTTTACAATCCCAAGCAAATTTAGAGTTTCTACCGATTAGCCAAGTGAGTTGAATAGTTTTTAACTCTATCTGGGTAACCCCACAAAACCACACATTACCCATAGGGGCCGATGGATTACTTTACACCTTACTTCATTGATGAATTTTATAGGCGATGAGCCCTTTAAGTAATGTATATGCCCATTACTTTAGAGGTAATAACTTATATGGTTAAGAGAGTGTACAAAGTAATGTGTCTAAAAATAGATTTTTTAACAAGAGGAATTTTTATTAAAAAAAAATTATTACAAATATTTTATTTAAATTATTTGTAATTAAAAATAATGTGGTCAAGATGGGAATCGAACCAGGGAAATCTGGTTGCCAGCCAAGAACTCTACCCACTGAGCTATCGACGCATATAGTATTTGATTGCTTTAAACTTAAATGAATTATTGCGCTTCGATTTTCGCTAGTGTCATCAAAACAAACATACATTACTCTTTTGCTTACAAAAAAACACAAAGTAATGTATCTAAAAATAGATTTTCAAAAATATTTCAATTATTACTTTACATTTATAAAGCATTTTTTACGTAATCAATAATGATAACTTATAACTTTATGCTTGCAAATAATGAAAAAGGTAACGAGCTATCATTACAAGGTAACGCATGAGAATATCGCACCCATTACCAAAGTTTTGCTGGGAAGTTTTACTTTTACATGACCTTTTTATGTAAGACGACGGTGAAGATAGAAACCAAGGTATTTCATATTTATGTGAGTTCAAAATAAAAACATATGTATTCATATACGCATTAATCAATTTTTAGATTTTTCTAAGTAAATTATATATAAACAAATAAAATTTTAAAATTAAAAATAGGATCATATATGTTCATATATTACTTCATAATTAATTTAAATTTAAAGGTTCTTTACATATAAACAAATGTATTAAAAAAAAATATTATTTTTCTATTAAGAAATTTAATTATTCAGATTGAAAATGTATTAAATAAATGAAATAAAACCCCTGATTTTTTTGACTTTATTTTTTAAATGATCTGACAGTTTTTGTAACATTTACTATTTTTTACCAAAATCATATGGCAGTACTAGGTGTAGGGTATAATTGACTTTATATTTTGTATATTAGGGATACCTAAAGGTATAATTGATACAATAATACGTATACCAGGAAAAAAGACAGCCAAATAATGGGTTTTAAAACGAGCAGTACACGGGTGAAGTTTGAAGGGTAACCTCATTATTTTAACACAGGGATGTAACTAGAGGTAGCTAGTTGCCTCCAAGCTTACGAATAGGGAGTAAAATAATTAGTTTATTGTAAGGTTAAAATAACTAGTTATAGGTAAGGCAATAATAACTGGTTGCAATTTATACAATAAAAACAAATGTTGTTAACAACTAAAACAAAATTAAATAACAAAATCAAAAACAGATTTTAAATGCCAAATAAGTAGTTAAAACACATTACTAGTAACTCATTATTTTCATCTTGAAAGTAATGCAGTATGCAAGAAGTTGGCATGGAAAATAAGTAGCTGTTAAACACATTATTAGTAACGCATTATTTTCACTTTAGGTCATTATTTGTTATGCAAAAATCAATGACCTGCTATAACTAATTTTTTTCTGGAAAAGAAATACATTTTCCAAAATTATATAAAAAAAAATTTTGCGCAAATTGATATACCTTATTTTACATTTCTGAAATCTGATCAAGATTTTTTATACCCTTTTAGTAATTTTTGAATATGCTTCACTGTTTAAAAGTTATTATTAAAATATAAAATTGATTCATTAAAAAGACATCACATGCTTTCTTTTCCCACCTGGGTAAAATACTTGAAATTGGCTTATAACGCAACTAATTAAATAAATTCACATGCAATTTATAATGGTGATTTTTGTTTTTTTGCTTATCATACTTAAAGCATATGCTGATAAAACAGTTTGTCAAGACCGACCATAATGCACCATACATGTGACTAATTGCGAATTCCACCAAACGTAATGAAACAAGGCATTGAAGCTGATGCTATTTTAAATGCAAATCACACCAGTTTAAAAATGGTCAGTAAACAAACTTTAGGACAATTTTAAACAAAATGTTTTTTATAGTTTGCTGTCTTGATATATTCGGTAAGTTATCGGGAGTTACAAATATAAGCATAAACTATAGATTACCTCGGATTTGACTTGCGTACAGTTGACATAATAAAAGTTATCAATCAACACAAACTTTTAATGTTATGAAGATATAATAAACATATTCATAATTATGAATTCACATACATATAAGACAAAGAATGCATTCATTATATTATATGGATGGGAAATTATTATACGTTATCACGAATTGAATTTACAGACATAAAAAATGCCAAACAAATTTTGCAAAATAAATTATTATTATTAGAACCTGTTAACTTTGCTCTAAATACTCAGAACTTAACAATAGTTATAAATGTCAATTTTGTATGCAATTAACAAAGTGTTCAGTAAAATATAATTACACCGCATGACATCGAAAAAATTAAAAAGGTTTTGACTATAAATTTTACACACTTCATGAAGAGCTTCGCTTGATATAGCGTTCCTTAGTATTTATGAAACATAAAACGCCAAAATTAAATTTTTATTTATTTAGGTTAAGACTTAAAAATTGAGAATTTCATACTTTTCATAAAAACTTATGGTCACTTGTTTAATTTTTTTATATAAATAATCCTATCATACATATGCTCACTTTTGAGGAATAAAATGTTTCCTTGGGAAATTCGAAATTTTTTTAATAGCAAACCCTAAGTTTCATTAAAAAGGATTTGTGATTTCTTAATTACAGGGAGATTACTAAATTACATCCATTACATGTAATTGAAGTAATTAAATTCACTTGCATTATATTTAAGTACACAAAAGTATTCATTATTTCCCATGTGTGCTATTAAAAAAATATTTTTTGTTTTAAATAAATTACACAAGTGAATAATTTCAAAATGTAATTGAAATCGTCTAGGTATGATATTATCATATTAATAGATCCCCTTCGATGTAAACGAAATTTGAATATGTGATGGGAGAAAGAAGAATAAGATACACATGCATATAACAACATAAACGTTGTGATTAAGAAGTAAAATCAAAAATTAGTCGGTGTTTGTGCATTATGAAGATATTTCTAAAATTTACGAAATTTAAAACTTTTAATTTCAAAACAAATCTGTCTATAAGAAATATGCTTAACAAAAAATTGGGTCATTTGGGCCGGTAAAATATATGTCTCTCTTATTTAGTCCCCCTACCACATATTCGAATTTGATTAAGACGAAGGAAACCCACCATATATGGTAGGGTATATATCAGTTTGTCTTTCCATTTCTAACATGTAAAAATATAGCTTTATACCCCATAAAGTATATATCGTATTCTTGATCCATATGTGTTTCCAATTATGTTGAAATTGGTAACACGATGCCAAGATGTAAGCGGGATGCTCATTTTAACCTGGATTTATTGACATTCTTCAGTTTGGTATTGAAAATGAACAAAATCGCTACGTCTATATTTTTTTTAAAAAAAAAGTTGCTGTATTTTAGTACAATTTCATAGTAGCGTATGGATAATGAAATATTTTCCAATATTTTTTTACCAGTAGCATAAATATAAATAATATTTTATATTTACCTCAATTTTTTCATCAGCTTAAAAACATTTTTTTATCACTATAATTTTTCACCACAAACATTTTTTTCCGCCTCAAAAAAAAGTTTTTTACCTGTTAGATATTTTCACCTCCATAACTTCATTTATATAAACTTTTAAATTATTTTTAACTGTGGGGTATAGAAGTGATAAAATTTGTATTATATTACTTTTTGTCGTACTAAAAGTACTTTCTGACTGGTTAGGTACCTTGAAAAGTACTTCTTTGACTGGTTAGGTACTATTTACAAATGGTAATCTTTTTTATTAATTTTTTATTTTTAAGATAAAATAACAGAAATTACCATTTAATAGAAATTATATTTCATTTAAAACCCATTCTACTTACTTTTAATTTAAATCAAATGGTTTTGTTATTCATTTTTAAATGTTGTTTAAACAACTGACACACCAGTAAAAATTAAACGATTAATCAGTTAAAAGTAAAAGTCAAAACTCTGCCTAGCAATTCCGTTTAAAATGACTGATTATCATTTATTTGAAATTGTTTCCGTTTTTTGTTTTTATGTTTATTTTTTAATCTACAAAATGTATGTATGTATATCTACATATGACACATTTTGTGTGAATATATGTATGTGTGTTTATAAAGTAATTGTAAAAAACAAATTGGAATTTTTTTATTTTTTTTTTATTTTGAGACAGCAAAAATATTTGAAATAATTGTAACGGAAACAAATAAACCCCAAATTTCAGTTTTGTGGGTAAATTTTTTAAATTTCAAACAAATAAAATAAATAAATAAAACTGAAAAAATCGGTAAATGATAGTAAATCATTTTGAACAAATGTATAAAAAAGTTAAAATAAATATTTCTTTAAAAAATAAATGTATGTTCCTTTATTTTTAAATGAAACAGAAAACTGTTTTATTAAACTACAAACAGTAAACTACATAATATTTTGAGTGTATGACACATTTTTTGTGACATAATATTTGCAAAAGCAAGTTTTTTGAGGTGATAAAGTTTTAGCCCATCTCAGGAATTTAGCAGATGAAAACAAGACACAGTTGGTTAAAAATATCTGAATAATTATAGATTTTTATGTTTAATTTTAGTGTATTTTATTTAAAATAAAAAGTGGGTAAGGCTAGGGTAAATTTTTTTTTTTTTTTTTTGCTTTTCCTTAAAGATATCAATTTCATATTTCACGAAAAATATAAGTCAAGTTTCATTAATATATACACTAAAAAAAGTTTCTAAGTTAAAATAACTGAAAATATCATTTAAAAGAAATGATACTTCATTTAAAAACCGGTCTACTTAATTTTCATTTAAATTAAATGCCATTTGTTTTTTATTTTTAAATGTTAATTAATCAACTGACACATCCGTAAGAAACGCATGATATTATCAGTTAAAATAAATGTCAAAAGTTTACCTACCAATCCTTAAAAAATAAATGTTTTTTTCATTTATTTAAAATTATTTCCGTTTTTGTATTTTTTGTTTTTTTTTTTTTAATGTACTCATACAATACAAAACGTATGTATGCATATGAAGCTATAAACACATTTTGTATGAATGTGTTTGTAAATGTATGTGTGTTTATGAAGTTCTTGTAATTTGTATTGACAAATTTTGTATATATACAACCAATTTAAATAAAAAAACAAATTGAAATTTTTTGAATTTTTTTTTTTTTGAAACAGACAGCAAACAAAATTTAAATTTGTAATAACTGTTACGGACACAAATAAACAACAAGTTTCCGTTTTGTGGGTAAGTTTTTACTTAAATTCAAACAAATGAAAAAAATAAATGAAACTAAAAAAAAATGCTAAAATGTATAAAAAAGTTAATATAGACATTTCTTTGAAAAATAAATGTATGTTCCTTTATTTTTAAATGGAACGGAAAACTTTTTTATTAAACTACAAACAGTTAACTACATAATATTCTGGGTGTATTAAAACTAACAAAATATTTCGATATATTTTCCGTAAAAGCCCAAAATATAACAAAAAATCTTATTATTGTTGCTAAAATTAAAGTAGGGATATGTGCAATATTTCTCAGTTATATTTTCGTTGATGTACTTAAAAATTATTGGTCGGTAACAAAAAAAAAAAAGTATTTTTCAAATTTTCATACTTTTCTTTATTCAATCCTAATCGAAACTCTTAAAATTTACTATCAATTTTCTTGGACACCTCTAGAAATTCTCTTAACTGATTGCATTTATTTAAATATCTGGAAAACAATTGTGTGAATATCGGGATCTATAAATTAAAACGCCAACACCATGACACTGATAAGAAATTATTAACGTTTTTGTTTTCTAAAGAAAACTGGTTTTGTTGTTTTGTAACTATAAAAATAAAAAACATTGTTAAATACTGCAAAAACCAATTTTTAAAAAATATCTTTAATCACTGATATAACGTCTAGGCTGCAATATTAATTTATTCCGACAACTTACGTTCATAAAAACATATAAAGTACTATTTATCAGTTTAAAGTAGAAATCACATATTTAAAAACTTTTATTCTATAGTTTGGCTTTAAAATTTCATTGTTAAAAGCAATACTTTCTGTAACGAAATAAAAAAGCAAAACGCGGAAGTTAAAACTGAACAATAATATACTAATATCGTTAAAATAGCAAAATAAGTGAACAAATTTAATTATCGGTTAGTGCCTTATGAAATTTTATTATTACAAAAATATATTTTAATAACTAATTAAAAACAATTATTTTAAACATAATTTTTATCAAAATACTACAATCAATAGAATGCTTTATCAGTGTCAATGCACTTGTAGCTTTATCAGAATAAACTGTTTTTATTTAACTACAATAGTTATTGTTGAATTACTTGTACAATTTTAACAATAGTTTATTGTTTGTTGTCAAAACTTCTATTAATAATCTTAATTCGTTAGGTTTTTAAAAGGAAAAACATAAGGAAAAATCAATATATAGAAGAAGAAACTTGGGAATTTGTTGACTTTTTATAAAATCACCACTTATTTTAACTCCGCCTATTTTGTGTCTCATATTAGCGCCCTCTATTTGTGAAGTGAAAATATTAATATTAATGTTTGTTAAAATTTAAGTAAACCACCCTGTTTGTAATTTTCACCACTGCCACAGGACTAATCTTAAAAATTACCCTTTTGAAAATTACGTATGTACTTATGTATCGGTACTTTTCTGATGTTTCTAATTTTATGTATTAATTAAACGGGGAAAAATATAGAGCACAAAGTACGATTCTTATACCCTCCACCATATATGGTGAGGGTATATATCAGTTTGTCATTCCGTTTGTTATATGTCGAAATATAGGTTTAAGACCCCATAAAGTATATATATTCGTGATCCTTATGCAATTTTAAGTCGATTTAGCGATGTCCGTCTGTCTGTCTGTCTGTCTGTCTGTCTGTCTGTTGAAATCACGATCACGACGCGAAGACGCAAGCGGGGGTGCCTATTTTTACCCAGATTATTGAACATCCTCCCGAGCAGTTTGGTATTTAAAATGAGCAAAATCGGTCAAGCGGTTCAAAAGTTGTGAGTGAAAATGTGAAGGTACCTCTAAATTTTCCATACAAATTTGTACAATTTTATGTATCTATTTTTTTTTCTGTTAAGTAAGTAAAAATGTTATTAAGTCTTCTTCTTGTTTCGATTACATTTATTGTCTTACATACTATGATAACTAAGTTAACGTAAAAATGAACAATGTCAAAGTCGCTAACAGAGCAGACCTCTGTAAATAACATTGCTAAAACTAAATAACAAAAGTTCGTACCATAAATTGACAAAACATATTCATATTACGTATATCATCTTCATCCCCTTTGTTGGAGGGTTTCAAAGATTCGGCACAGCCGAATTTAGCCTTTTTTACTTGTTTGACTTAAATTTTCCTTCAGTAAAGATTTTTTATTTGAAAATTTTAAACAAAATTCGTACTGAGTGCTGACTACACCGTCCGATAATTGTTTACACCCATGAACGAATCCAATATATTCTGAAAGGTGGGGTAAAAATAAAATACCCGTCTCTTCCCCTTTCTAAATCAGTTCATACACTCACCAAAAAAATCCTGTAATGGCAACTGAAATTTTGCTAATTTGAGCTTAGCGGTATTTTTGCTAATCTTAGCAACACTTGTCTACTGACGTGTAGTACAATGAAATTACTAGAAAAAATTTCTAGCTGCTACTAAATTTTAGTAAACTTTTTGTAAAGTGGAATTTAAAATCGGTTTGCTAAAGTCAGCAAAAAAATACTAAATATTTTTAATATTAAATGAAATTAGTATAAAAAATTACTAAGCGCTACTAAATTTTAGTAAATTCGTTGTAAGCTTCAATCTAAATAAAAACAACAAATTTTACTAAATATTAGTGCTGCTAAACATTGGTAAAATTCTGTACAACGTTTACTAAAATAAATTAGCTTTAATTAACATAAATATTTAATAAATCTTAGTGAAATAAGCTCAATGAATTGTAAAATATAGAAAAATTAAAAAAAATATAAAAAAATTAAAAGTGCACAAATTAACTCAATTATTTTTAGGTATACTTGTTACGCTTTAAAGCTGCTAATTTCTTTGGAAATTGTCTTACGAAAAACATTACAAATTTATTTTTGTTTTATCAAGCAACAGCATTTTTTTATTTAATTTTTTTAAAAAAATATTTAAGACAAAATTAAAAAAAAGTCAGTCTTAAAAGCAGTAAAAACATAAAAAAATTATCATTTTGTTTTATTATACTAATTTTTGTATAATAAAATATTTTCAGATTATTTTTTTTTTTTGATTTTAAGGTAAAATTTTAATTGTTTTAAGGGTTGATTTTTTATAATTAAAGAAAAAAAAACATTTTAGTGCTGTTTTAAGCGGATGTCTTATTTTTGGACATGAGTCGATTGTGAAAAGTATCTTTACTTCCGATCCCTTTTTTGAACCTATGTAACATTTTTAGCCAATTTAAGTTTGTAGGTATAAATTTTAATTATTATCTCCTTTTAAATCCACTTTTTTAAATTAGTAAACTTTTTAGCTAATTTTAGCAAATCGGTTTTCAAAAATGTTTAAAATTATTGCTGAAATTAGCAACATAAATTTGTAAACATAACAGAATATTTGTAAAATGTATATAGCAAAGAAATTTAATAAATAATAATTTTTTTACTAAAAATCTGTAAAAAAAAATAGTTAAGTGGTATTGAAAACCGTTTACAAATTTTTCTACTAACTTTCTGAGTGTTTAATCACTAAATTTTTAGAACTATTTTCGAATATCTTTAAGATGTTCTTAAAAATGCAAATTTTGATACCAATATAACCCATGTTTTGTGGTCCGAGTTGACCCACCCATATAACAGATTGGCCCTAAAATCAGATTTTATAGCCAGTCATTCTAAATTCGGTTGCCAGCACGAATCTCTTTGCAGTATGTGGAAAAACAGGTACTGAGAAATTCAAAATTTTTAGAAATTATTTTTGCACAGCAGTGATGTAATCCTAAAAATATGAAGTTTGAACAAATTTTTTTCTTATGGCTTAAAATTATCTGAAAACAAAAATATATATCAAAAATTACATTAAAGTTCCCAGCAAAACCACACATTACAAAATAATGGGTAAAGTAATGTATAGCCATAGGGGCCGATGAATTACTTTACACCTTACTTCATTGATGAATTTTATAGGCGATGAGCCTTAAAGTAATGTATATACCCATTACTTTAGAGGTGATAATGTAAGGGGTTACTTATATGGTTACGAGAATGGAAAAAGTAATGTGTCTAAAAATAGATTTTTAAAGAAGAGGAATTTTTATTAAAAAAATTATTACAAATATTTTATTTAAAATTTTTGTTATTAAAAATAATGTGGTCAATATGGAATCGAACCAGGAAAATCTGGTTGCCAGCCAAGAACTCTACCCACTGAGCTATCGACCATATAGTATTTGATTGCTTTAAACTTAAATGAATTGTTGCGCTTCGTTTTTTCGCTAGTGTTATCAAAACAAACATACATTACCCTTTTGCTTACAAAAAAACACAAAGTAATGTATCTTAAAATAGATTTACAAAAATATTTCAATTATTACTTTACATTTATAAATCATATATTACGTAATCAGTAATGAGTTACTTATTACTTTATGCTTGCAAATAATGAAAAAGGTAACGAGATATCATTACAAGGTAACGCATGAGAATATCGCACCCATTACCAATGTTTTGCTGGGTTGTTATAAGTAAAAGCTGTGGTAAGAAATGAAGAAACGTTGTTTTGAAAAAAAACTTTTTGAGTTTTTAATAAATAGTTCTTTTTAAAAGATCTCTCCAGTTTTTTGTAATTCTAAGACATTAGCGAAAATGTATTTAGATATAGTTTTTTAAAGTAAACTGAAAAACTTAAGGGAAAGAAACAGAATAAGCTTAAGTGACTTAAGCTAGGTATTGTTACAAAACAAAAATTTGTATTTCAAAACTTTTGTTTTATAACAAAACAAAGCTTGAGTCACTTATGTTTTAGTCTTTAAAATTTTTTATAATTAGTTGGTCCCGTAGAAAGTATCTTCTGTAGGTACTAGAACGTGAACGGACAAAAAACTGTTCTACAATAAAATTTTATGTTGACAATTTAGATATCAATGGGGGGAACAATGGAAGTTATAAAAAATTCCTTTTTGATTTTGGCAAGGAAGAACGTCAGGCATGTGATACGGAGTAGCACAACAACAACACCAAATTTTAATTAAGTTGTTGAAATTAAATATTTGTACAAAATTATTTTAAATTAAAACAAGTGAAAGTAAATGCATGTGAAGCACTGTGACACCAAATATTCACACTAACTATTACCTCTGTCTGGACCTGGCAACTGGAGTATTTTCACCACTTAGCCCCAGGTGCAATTAATCCTCTATGTTTTGTGAAAATGTGTGATCTCCGTTCACAATAGGTCCATTGTTTTATGGGTTGTCCTGTTGAAATTACATATTGTTCAAGTCCATCTAATTCAGACCATAAAAAGTTTGTTATCATGTCACTATAACATTCCACGTAACAGGCTTCATTATCGAAGAAGTACGGCCCGATTGACTCGTTGTGGGTTAATAGTTTTTTTGTAAATGACATGTGGAATTTTAGTACCCCAAATGTATCAGTTTAGATGAAACGGTGTCTCATCGCTTATGATACTGCTACACTCACCAAAAAAAGTCTGTAATGGGAACTGAAAATTTTGCTGTTATTACGGAACATTTTGCTAATTTGAGCCCAGCAGTATTTTTTGCTAATCTTAGCAACACATGTCTGCTGACGTGTAGTACAATGAAATTAGTAGAACAATTAGTAGCCGCTACAAAATTTTTGTAAACTTTTTGTAAAGCGGAATTTAAAACCGGTTTGCTAAAATCAGCAAAAAAAAAATACTAAGTATTGTGAATATTAGTACAAAATCTTAAATTTATTATTTTTATCAGAATTTTTTTATTGTATTTATTTTTTCAAAAAATATTTAATACAAAATTAAAAACAAAATCAAAGGCTTAAAAATCTTAAAAATTGTTAAAACATAAACGAATTAATCATTTTGTTTTTATTTGGTAATATCTGTTTTAAAAAATATTTTAGTCAATATTTTTTTACTTTTAAGGTCAAATTTTAATTGTTTTTAGGGCTGATTTTTAGAACTAAAAAATCTTTTTATTGCTATTTTAAGTGGATGTCCTATTTTCAGACATGAGTCGGTATATTCACTTCCGATCCCTTTTTTAATCTATGTAACATTTTAAGGCAATTTTAGTTTGTAGGTGTAAGTTTTAATTAGAAACAACTTTTCTTTCAATATCCTCTTTTTTAAAATTAGTATTTTTTTTTTTTTGCTAATTTTAGCAAATCGGTACTCAAAAATTTGTAAAATGATTTCTGAAATTAGCAACAAAAATTTGTAAATATTCTGTAAAAACTCTGTCATTTGTAAAATGTAAATAGCAAAAAGATTTGCTAAATAATATTTTTTTTACTAAAAATCAGTACAAAAATAGTAAAGTGGGATTGAAAACCGTTTACAAATTTTTGTACTAACTTTTTTTCTGAGTGTAATGGTTTTTAGGCTTCAGTGCCTGTGTCAATTGACGTGGACGAATTGATATTGTCACCATGTGGTGCACTTTTTGTTCTACAGCAGCAATACTTTCAACAGAATGACCTGTACATTAGACCGTACCTCAAAAAAAAGTTCACCGTACACCCTCAAATATAAAGTATTTTAACAAGAAAATTTCGAAAATGTTTTTTATTTTTTTTTTTTGGCCGAACGTAGGGGTCGCCCTTTTATATTTTTCGTTATATCTTCGCCATTTACCGTCCGATATTAAAGTGTTGTATATCAATGTTTTTTGTCTCGCGGAGACCGATGTTTTCCTCGAAGGAGCCATTAACCTCAAGTAACCCGTTCTAGTATTAACCCACCAGATCTCAGTTGCTACCACCTTAATGTACTACCCTAATATTTTAAAATGAAATCTCCTAAAAAGCAATAAACTTTTGCTAGGAAAGTATTCCAATTATTCAAGCGGAACTATTATTTTATTTTTTTTTAATTTTTTTTGTTGCCGAATGTAGGGCATTTTTAATTTTTTTGTCAGTGGGATCTTAAAGGGTTATATATCAGTGTTTTTGTCGCAAGGATACCAATTTGTTACATCAAAAATCATTGACCTTAAGCACCCTTTCATTCTACTTAAGGGGTAACACCTATGTAAAAAGCCTATATAAAAACTTCCTTTTTTATTTTCTATATTTACGGAGATGTGTTAACAAAGATTGGTTTTCACAAGATTTATGAAGGAGTACACAAAAATATTTGTTTTACACAAAGTTTTACAAAATGATAGTATATTTACAATAGAGGTCCACGGTACGCAGCATTACTTAATCAATTTTTGGTGGATTTCTCTGATATTTATAATGCATATGGAAAACTAAATTATCTATGGACACCGAGCAGTTTGTTCATGTAGAACATGAATCTTCTATGGCGGTCACCGATGAGCAACGAATGGGGCACATTTTTGCTAAACTTGACAGCCGCCAAAAATACAGCCAACTTGAATCACGTTAAAATATGATCGATTAAAATTTGTGTTATTTTATAAGTGATCCACGGCACTCAGCATAATTTAACCAATTTTAGGTGGATCGCTCTGAAACATACACTTTATATAGAAAACTAAATTATCTAGAGAAAAGCGTATGAGTTTTTGGGTATATTAATTTTTGACAAAACAGCGAAGCGTTAAAGTCAAAATATCTATTTTTTATACTCGTAAAGAAATAGCTCTAAGTCAAAAAGTATTTGACCTATCAAAAACTCCTACGCGCATCCATAGATAATTTAGTTTTCCATATGCATTATAAATTTCAGAGAAATCCACCAAAAATTTATTAAGTAATGCTGCGTGCCGTGGACCTCGGTTGTAAATATACTATCATTTTGTAAAACTTTTAGTAAAACAAATATTTTTTTGTACTGCTTCATAAATCTTGTGAAAACCAATCTTTGTTAACACATCTCCGTAAATATAGAAAATAAAAAAAGGAAGTTTTTATATAGGCTTTTTACATAGGTGTTACCCCTTAAGTAGAATAAAAGGGTGCTTAAGGTCAATGATTTTTGATGTAACAAATTGGTATCATTGCGACAAAAACACTGATAGATAACCCTTTAAGATCCCACTGTAAATACGGTAGATATGACAGAAAAATTAAAAATGCCCTACATTCGGCAACAAATAAAATAATAGTTCCGCTGGAATTATTGAAATACTTTCCTAGCAAAAGTTTATTGCTTTTTTGCGAGCTTTCATTTTAAAATATTAGGGTAGTACATTAAGGTGGTAGCAACTGAGATCTGGTGGGTTAATACTAGAACGGGTTACTTGAGGTCAATGGCTCCTTCGAGGAAAACATCGGTCTCCGCAAGACAAAAAACATTGATATACAACACTTTAAGATCCGACGGTAAATGGCGAAGATATAACGAAAAATATAAAATGGCGACCCCTACATTCGGCCAAAAAAAAAATAAAAAACATATTCGAAATTTTCTTGTTAAAATACTTTATATTTGAGGGTGTACGGTAAACTTTTTTTTTTTTGCCTATAAGTTGGTACGGTCTACTGTACATAGAGAAAAGACATTCATTGTGACAACTGAATTTCTTGCCAACTGTATGATTTGTTTGCAGTAACCGAATTATTTGGTTATCGCAACCAAATATATTTCTACGTCAATTAAAAAATTACGTTCCAAACGAAATTTTGTGGTATTTACCGATTTTTGTAGCCACAAACAAAAATATCGAGAATTCTTTTCTCTATGTACGAAGACGTATGAGTGGTGTCACATCCCTACGGGAACCAGGACACGTCTCGTGGAGGGTGCATTCTGATAGGAACCGTTCACGGGACCGGTTGTACTAGGAGGGGCTCAATTGCTGTATGTGACAAGTCACAAAATAGGTCTTAAGAAGATGTCACTCAACCAACCCCAAAGAACCTTCGAAAAAGAACATGTCATGACTTTTGAACCGGCCACGTGGTAGGTACTTTAAGAACCTTTTACCCTTCCCGTGATATGTATTTTTGGAACCAGTACAGTTTTCACCAACCAGTTTATTTTAAACTCCTATATATATTTATATATAAAAACATTGTTGCACTGTGTTTAATGGGAAATCATTTGATCAAGCACTTAATACGGACAGATAAGATTGCTTGAATATTATTTGAACTATATTTCGACAACATTATTTGCAAAATTCTAATGATATAAATAATAAAATACACCTTAATTATAAACATTTATCATATTTGATTTAATTACATTTATACAACTAATTGCAAAAAAAAAAAACTTTTCTAATTAGTCATTCAGAAACATGACAGCGTCCCAGAATGGAAATGCAATTGAAAATGAATTACCGCAATGGTTGGACAATATTACATTGGAGAAAGCTATCAAACAACAAATAGGCGACTACAAGAAAATTTTAGAAATTAAAACTGAAAATGCTACTGAAGCGGGTGAAAATTATTCTTCGCTAATGATGCGTATTAAAGCAAAAGTGGAAATGGAAGGTATGATTTCAATTATTCTAATAAATTTGACTACTAAATTAGTTTATGTTACTTTGAAAAGATGACAACACAAAAACGGCATCATTTGTTTTAAAAGCTCAGCATACCAATGATATGATGTCTAGCATTTTAAATATGTTAAGATTATTTCCCAAAGAAGAAGAAATCTATCATAAAATTATACCTAAATTTGAACATTTGTACAAAGAAGCTGGTAAATGTGTACAATTCGCACCTAAAGCTTATACATTTGATCGTGATATTGGTGTAGATTATGTTCTATTGGAAGATTTACAAATTAAACAATTTAAAAATGCCAATCGTTTGCAAGGTCTTGATATGGATCATGTTAAAGAGGTCTTAACTAAAATGGCAGAATTTCATGCAGCTTCTGCTTGTTATGTGGAACATTATGGCATTTTTAGTGACGACTTTACAGTGGGTATATTTTGTGAAAAGAATAAGTCACTGTTAAAGGAATTCAATGCTTCGGGTGCATTTTTAAGTCAATTAAAGAAATGGAAAAATTGCCAACAGTATTATGAGAAATTGGTAAGTGATTTATAATATTTATTAAAAATACATTTCTAGTATAATAATCAGCGAAATTACAATTTACTATGGAACGTCATGAGTTGTCATATGAATTTCAAATATTCAGCAAATTTGACTTGTTGAAATGCAAAAACAAAACTTTTTACATTATTTAAAATAAAACAAAAATAAATATTTTTTGCTAAAAACCAACTGATTTACCCTAAATTTTTCTAGCCATTATTCCATTTTTTTTTTTTATTTTTTGTTTGTTTAGGTCGACAGTGATAATTTTTTGGTTGATCGTTTATTGGAAGATCAAAAACTCAATTTACGTGAATTTAATGTATTAAATCATGGCGACTGTTGGTCTAACAATATAATGTTTCAATATGATGCATTTGGTAAAATAAAAAATACATTATTTGTTGATTTTCAAGTTGGTAAATATGGTTCACCAGCCAATGACCTCTACTACTTCATCTTATCATCGGCCAATAAAGATATCAAACTAACACAATTCGATTATATGATACGTTTCTATTATGATCGTTTAGTGAAAAATTTGAAATTATTGCACTATCACCGGCCATTGCCAAAATTGAAAAATATACATGTTGCATTATTGAACAATGGTTTAGCGGGTAAATTACATAATAATTTTAAAGTTAAAAATTATATATTTTTATAAATTTTTTAATGTTTCTATTTTTTGCAGCTTATTTGGTAGTTTCAAAAGTTCTGCCAGTTGTTATTTTAGAAAAAACTGATCAAGCTAATTTAGAAAACTATATTCAAGATTATTCTAAAATGAAAACGGCCATGTTTGGTAACCATAAATATGTTCAAGCTATGTCAGATATTTTACCATGGTTGGATAATCGCGGTTTGCTTGACTGGAAATAATAGTTTTTTTTATGTATTTACATACAATCACATTTATTGTTGTTCATTAAATTTTTTTTTTACTATTATTAAATTGACGTTTCTTCTTGATGTTAATGAATATTTTTAAATAAATAATAATGGATTACAATTAATTTTGATTTATTTTTAATTTTAGCCAGAATTTTTTTTGTTTAATTTTTTATTTTAGTGAATGATGTGTACTACTAGTACTCCATAATTATATCAATTTGTTTTTTAATAAAAAATCATTTGAATAACCTTGAAATACCGAATATAATAATATAATAACATTTTTGTTAGGGACAAAATATACACCACTTAAAAACTGTATGAAAAATTGATTGTGAGCTATTTTAAAAGCTAAATTCGAGGGCACATATTTTTTCTTTTAGCTCGATACAATTCATCCAGCGATTCTCCAACTTTTTTAAGCCCTTGGAAAAGTAAGATTTTGAAGCACCTAAAATAAGCCGAGCTGTTTCTTAAAAATTGGAAACAAAAAAAGTCACTGGGAGCCACATCGAACCGTAATTCGTATATTTTTGCTATAGAAACTAGACAAATGTGCACCCGAGCATTTTCTCCTTCGCTTAATTGACCCAATAATGATCAATAATATCCTTTATTTAGTGTTTTTTTTTTTTCCTTTTTTAAGTAATGAATGTAGATAATTCCAGATATACCATAAGATTTCGCTATCTTTACATTTTTCTGGGCGGATTCACCTGGAAATTTATTGCTTTAACTACTATTTTATTTCTGGTGTAAAGTGGTCACTTCTTGTTTCATCTAAAATCTCTAAACCAGCTACTGAAACAGCCTCACGATTACGTTTATTTTCTTCCGATAGCAAATAAAAACAGGCTTAAGTTAGGCTTTGCCGAATCTCCACCAATATCCTAAAAAATGTTCTCTACTGTTTTTGATACAAATAATGTAAAAAACTTTTGAAGTAAAATTCTGAAGGTGAAAAAAATTGTTTGAGGTGAAAAACGTTTTTGGATGCGAAACCAAATTTTTTGGTGGAAAAAAATTTTGAGGTAAAAAAATATTTTTTGAGGTAAAAATAATTTTTTGTGGTGAATAAATTTTTTGAGGTAAAAAAAATTTTTTGAGGTAAAAAATATTTGAGGTTAATACAAAATATTTATCATTTTTAAGCGATTGGTGAAAAAATATGAAAAAGTATATTATGTACCAGTCGGTACTATGAAATTGTACTAAAATACACCAATTTTTATTCATAACTTTTTAGCCGCTGGACCGATTTTGCACGTTTTTAATACTAAACTGCTCGGGACGATTTCCAATAATCTGGGTAAAAATAGGCACCCCAGCTTCACGTCGTGATCGCAATTTCAACAGACAGACATCGCTAAATCGACTTAAACGTGCGTAAGAATTACGAATATATATACTTTATGGGGTCTCAGACCTATATTTCGGCATGTTACAAACGGAATGACAAACTGATATATACCCTCACCATATGTGGTGGGGGTATAATAAGAAATGGTTTAATTATTCCAAAAAAAACTTTGAGCATGATTAATAGAGTTCGTTTTGAAAATATAATTTTTATAATATATGCTAATATTTTTTTTTAAATATATTTGTGTAAAAATATAATGGTGAAATTATTATTAAAGAATTTAAGCTATTTTATCTCCTACCGGGTGGCTGAAAACGGATGTTTTTCATCCTGTTTCCTACGGACTTAACATAACTGCAAGCGTTCTTTTACGCTTCCAGAGAGTATCAAAACGTCACGGAGAAACAAATTTAAAGTTTGTTTGTTTTAACACAAATAATGCAAAAGTATATAGAGCAGAGGAAAAAATGGTTCAAAAATGTTTTATTTATTGGATTTATTGAAAGTTTTAAAAAAATATTTAGAATCAAAACAGGATACTTTCTGCAAAATTTTTTTAATAAAAAATAATTTTTAAATAAAAAGTTTAGACTACAAAGTCCTTTAAAAATAAAATTTTTAAAGTTCTATAATTTTGAAACACGAGGTATTTGAAAAATGTTCCTCTCATGTATTAAAAAAAATTAATTTTTAATTTTTTTAAAAAATAAATTAAGTTCTCTGCTCGCACTTTCGAATTTTTGACATAGTGGAGACGTGAAAATGATACTCATGGGATAAATTTTTACTGGAAAATCGCAATTTTTAGCCTCTTAAAAGAAAGTCAAATTAAAATTTCTCACAAATATAAATGGCTTAGAAATCATGTTTAAATGGCCAACAAACTTTAAATAATGCATGTTTACCTAAGCTGGGGCCCAAATTTACTCTTTAACCTTAAAAAATTAACCCATTTTTCATTTTCCTACCGGTTTGTTCCAAAAAATATATACAAATTAAGTATTAAATTAATGGGGCAGAGTGGAATGCTCCATTATAGTAAATAGATCTTTGATATAAAATTATTAAATATTAGGTGTAATTGGAGATCAGTAGTGCAATTCCCCAAAGTTTTTACCGATTTCGCTAACTAACGATAATTGTCAGTTGAGTTATCGAAAAAGTTATTCTGAATTTTTTTAAAAATAATTGACAAGAGATACGACAATAGTTGTCTTTAAAATTTTATAATGTAGGAATCTCACTACAACAGTAGTGAACAGACCGACAAAATTCGGTAATTATTTTGTCCAAATTCGATAATTAACAACAAAATTCGATAAAAGTTATTCTCTTACTTTTTTCTACCGATACTTGTAGCTTAAAATCGTTAACTTAAATACCCATCTAAAAATCGAAATATATATGAGCATACATGATCATACATGGGCCTGTATATGATCATACATGGGCATACATGGTCATATACGTCCATACATTGTTCAATATATGACCATACATGATCTCATATATGATCATATATCTTCGGATCTGAAATTTGAGGGTATATGGACGTATATGATCATATACGAGCATACATGAATAATATATGAGCATGCATGATAATATATGCACATATATCACCATATACCCTCAAATTTCGGATCCGAAGATATATGGTCATATATGAGATCATGTATGGACATATATGATCATGTATGCCCATGTATAATGATATACAAGCCTATGTATGATCATGTATGTTCATATATATTTCGATTTTTACATGGGTATAGAAATTTTTTTGAACTTCAAGTTTAAGATTTTTGTCGTTATTTTATAAAATTTCAAAGCAAATAAATTTCAAATTAACAACTGTTACCCAGCAAAAATAAATGGAAGTGGAATTAATTTTTCATTGATTCTAAAGTATCGTTTAGTTCTGATTTTTCTCTTCTAAGGAAGTTCTTTTTCACAAAACACTTTTCAAATCTATGACGCTAGAAAAAGTAAAAAATTGATTGTAGTAAAAGTTGCAAGGATTTCTAATAGAGATAAATAAGGACCGATTGCTAAATTTCCCGCTAAAATTTAACGAACAGTAAAACTCAAACTTTGTATAGGAAACAACAACAAATGTGTCAGTTAAATTCCCAGGTAGAAGCTAACGGGAGATTGTGAAAATGAGGCTAAGGCTCGATTACTGATGTCCTGTAGAAATCTAAATTACAAATTCAAAATTTATTTGGAAAGAACCAAAGATTTAATTTTTCACTAAACCATAAGAAGGGCTTTAGATGCAATGAAAAAGGATCATAAAAGAAAACTTCCACCCTATGACACCCCTATGTAAAAATCATTGGTTCCGACCCAAATTTTCACAACACCGGAATCAAAATCACTGCTTCTTTTTCTCTTCTTTTGCTACATTTTTTTTTTGCTGGGTATACTTGTAGGTATCTCTCGTCAATAAATTTAAAAAATACACAATAATAATTATCATTAGTTAGATATCTTCTTTGCCTAAATTCATTGATATTATGAAGATTCGTTTATAAAATCACTACAAACTTTATAATTTTCTCAATATAAATATATTATATTAAATTATTTTATAACTTGTTTCAAGTAGATAGCGTCATTGAAATAATTATTATTAAGCCAACCAAAAAAAAATAAAAGCTCAAAAGCAGTTAAACAAAGCTGAAAAAATAATTCGTTAAATTTTATCGATTTCCAACTCAGAGTAGGAGAATCAAAAAGATTATAAAAAAATCGTTTTTTTAAACTTAAAATAATAATTAAAAATTTATATTTAAAACTAATTTAGGGAAATTAAAAACAAATTACCCAAATTCCGCTTTTATAAGAAAAAATAGAAAAAAGCTCTACTTTTGAAGAAAATGCCATAATAAGTTTAATTTTTAGGTAAAAAAGCACAAATAAGTCAATATATGCAAAATGCAAAACTAGCAAAATTTATTGCAGAAAAGTAAGCAAAAAAACTTAAAAAACACAAATTAAAATTATTATACTTCTAAGATCAGAACTTGTATCAAATTTAAATTGTTTTATCGTTTTAAATAAATAGCAGCTCTGGCTTAATTTTTTTTTTTACCTACTTATGATAATTATAAATAAATCAACATTATAAGTAAACAAGTGGGTGTAAAATAAATTTGGTCACGGGCCATTTTCGTAAATGTTAGGGTATTCAATGGATAAACTATTATTTGATTAATCAAATAATTGTTCGAGTTAATAAAAATAGAAAGATTCGAATATATATTTAAAATTTGTTGTTATACAGTTTTGTAAAAAGAAAAATAAACACAGATATTTTTCAACTGCCACAGTTTGTGTCTACTTCTTACACTAATACAAACAGCCGAATATGTAACACAGTATTATACCAGTTGCTTCCACATAACATCAGAATTCCGCAATAAAAAACTTTCTATTTTATTAAAAACTTTTGAAAAACATTTTTTGTTTTAACAGAAATTTTTCTGTTCTTCAAAGAAATTTAAAAATTTTTTTTCAGTTTGTTTTTAGCTTATAATGTATTTAAGTATTTTAAGTACTCAAAAAATGTATTGTTGGCTAACCTCCACCTACCTTTTCGGCAATTTGTTCTGCAAAATTCAAAATTAAAAACATATCGAAGTCTGGGCGTTGCATGTAGAAAATTTTAATTTAATAAAATATCTAATTAAAATGGAACATTCGAATAGAGTTATTTTAATTTAAATTTGCACAATGGAGACTCAAATTAAAATTAAATATTTGAATTTACTCGTAAAAAATTAAATATACAACAGCAGGGAGTACATTCACTCACCTTTTTTTAAGGGCTGTCGTTACTTAACCAACAACTTTATATAAGAAAACAATTAATTATTTTAAAACTTACATACATATTTTAGCTTTACTTTATATTAAAAATATATAAATTATCTTTAAGCTTTTTATTAATTTTTTTATGATTTTCAATGTAACGGAAAACAGCTTAATTACCCCACCTATGGGGTAAATTCGGTAAGTAGATATTCCACATCCCATGTAAAAATCGAAATAAATATGAACACATATGATCATAAATGAGCATGTATATAATCATCTATGGTCATATACGGTCATATATGGTTCAATATAAAACCATACATGAGCTTATATATGGCCATATATGAAGATAAATAAATAATATATGAGCATATATGAAAATAAATGACCAACTACAGACATATACCCTTTAAATTCGGGATCCGAAGATATATGGTCATATATGAGATCATGTATGCCCTTTGTACATATGATCATATACAATTCCATGTATGTTCATATATATTTTAATTTTTACATGCAATGTTATATATATATTTGTTTTATTGAAAACCATAAAAGACAAATTTGCTTTGTTTTTGCTGTTTCTTTGATTTTTTTCTTTCTTTTTTAAATTTTCCAATTTTAATCTTTGAAGTAACATTTTCTTTAAATTTTTGAGCTTTAAATTGTGCTTCTTTTTAATAAAAAAAATAAATGTTCTGCTGCTTTTTCCAACTTTTACCTTTCCTTCTTTTTTTTTGCTTTTTCAATAGTTTTTGCTTTATATACATTGAATTTGGATTTTTTGTCTTCTCTGGTAAACATATATTTGTATTAAATACTTATATAGACGGACATCACAAGTTTTAATTTAAATAAAAATTTTTCATAAAGGTTCTTTCTACTTTAATTGATCAAATAAAAATAAATGGTCCCTTATTTAAAATATATCACTATATAACAAATTAATATTACGTATACACTCAGAAAAAAAAGTTAGTAGAAAAATTTGTAAACGGTTTTCAATCCCACTTTACTATTTTTGTACTGATTTTTAGTAAAAAAATTATTATTTAGCAAATCTTTTTGCTATTTACGTTTTACAAATGACAGCATTTTTACAGAATATCTACAAATTTTCGTTGCAAGTTTCAGAAATCATTTTACAAATTTTTAAAAACCGATTTGCTAAAATTAGCAAAAAAAATTACTAATTTTAAAAAAGTCGATATTGAAGGAAATGTTATTTCTAATAATTTAAACTTATACATACAAACTTAAATTGCCCTAAAATGTTACATAGGATGTCTAAAAAGAGGACATCCACTTAAAATAGCACTAAAAAGGGTTTTTTAGTTCTAAAAATCAGCCCTAAAAACAATTAAATTTAACCTTTAAAGTAAAAAAAAAAATTGACTAAAATATTTTTCAAAACAGAAATAACCAAATTAAAACAAAATGATAAATTCGTTTATGTTTTAAGAATTTTAAAGATTTTTAAGCCTTTGCTTTTTTTCATTTTGTATAAAACATCTTTTAACAATATATAATCAAAATGTTTGATGCTCGATAAAAAAAAATAAATCTAAAACTTTGTACTAATATTAATAGTATTTAGTAATTTTTTTTTGCTGATTTTAGCAAACAGATTTTAAATTCCACTTTACAAAAAGTCTACTAAAATTTTGTAGCGGCTACTTATTTTTCTACTAATTTCATTGTACCAGCAGACCGCTGTGCTCAAATTAGCAGAATTTCCCATAATAACAGCAAAATTTTCAGTTGTCATTACAGACTTTTTTGGTGAGTGTAGATCCATTACAATTATACCAATTTATGCTCACTTTTTTTAAATTTTTTACACTTCTTAGAAATGTATTAAAAAATCATATGCTCACCTTGCAAGTTAAGATCAGCGTTTCAAAGTCTCAAAGGAGATTTTTTAACACTCGAAATATTTTAAACACAAAACTATTTTATCCCCGACCACGAGTGAAGAAGAACTGTAGAATTACTAGATATGAAAAAATATGATCAGTATCTGCAAAAATGATCAATTTAAACAATTTAATAACTCTGAAATAGCGCAAAAATCTGTAGTGACATTTGTGCCCCATACTGCACATTAAATTTTACTCACCCAAAAAAATGTCCTTCATGTTCTTAACTAAAACGGCGTACTAATTTTACGAAACATATCTTCTTTTATCTTCCTAAATAATACTTTTTTGCTGCACAAAAACAAATATGTATTCAAGCTTACAAGCAATTAAAAAATAAGTGGTTACCAACGCAAAGAATTTCTGTAATTAAAAAAGTAGTAGCACGTAAAATTGGCTGCTTATAAGAATGACTTCGTCTTACAAATCTAACTAGTTCTGATGTCGAATTAAAATTGTAAAATAATAAAGTTTCATTATACAACCACTTATTTGGTAATTAAAAATTTGTTGGGATTATTTGAATTATATTTTATCAGTGATTAAAATAAGTAATTGTTACATATTTCTAAATTTCAAATGTTTATTTTGCAAAATTAAAAACTACAATAATAAAGAAAAAGAACTATAAATTTTATTAATTGATATAACTCATATCAATTAATTTCAATGTCAATTTAATTATTACAATATGTTATCTATTCGTATGAGTTAAAATTATATGAGTTAATGTTTACACTACATGTGATTTTTATCTACAACTTTTTTAAAATTAATTGTTAATTATTTTTCATGCTTTTCATAATAAAAGGCTTTTTTAATTTTTTTTAGATTAGATTAGAAAGGCTCTATGCACCATAAACCAATCCTTTATGCAATCTCATTTTGCCCTAACAGGTACAGATTTCCAAATTTTTAAAGGATATTATGTATATCCTCAAAGGATGATATAGCCTAACGCATACGTGGAATATCGGTTTCGTTGTCTGAACATCAAATTCACAGGCCCCTAGTACCTTAATGGTACTTAAGATAACAGTGTCCAGTAAAAAATCGCGCTAAGGTCCTTAAGTCCTTCTGGTTCAGGAAAAAATTCTCTATGAGCGTCCACTAAAGTGATGAATCTCTTCATCTAACGGTGGACAATGGTTGCACTACAGCACTCAACGGACTTGAGTTTCCTCCGCAACCTAAGTTTTTCTCTGAACTGACACGAAGGCCCACAGTTGGCCGACCGGTCAGGCCGTTCATTGCCAACGTACCTCTCATGCCCATAAACCCAGCTTAGGATAGTGTGTGGCATCAACCCAGTCTATTGAGAGACTTAATGCAGTTCAGGACATGTATAGACGACACGTCATGGGACAACAATACCCAAGCTGTATGAAAGAACATGTATAAGTGCCAGCCTCGTGAGTCCCTTCTCAGACACACAAGACACAAACAAAGATGGCGAAGATCTCCGCCTGGAATATAGACGGGTACTTGACAATGGGAAAGGCACGTTGAAAATTTGGACCACACGCCCATCATTGTTGACCTGTTTCGAACTGTCAGTTAACCATACCTGGGACCCCAGTTTGGGTTCCCAAGATTTCCCGTCCATATACACCTGTAGAAAATTATTCCCATGTAATTCCTAGTAAAAATCTACCTCACACTTTATCCCTGTTCCTGACCAATAGCTCGTCAATGAACAACCCCACTATACTCATGTGGCTCTGCAGCTAAACTGTCTAAATGTACCCAGTTATTCCCACACAAGCTAAATGAAAAACCCTGATAAGCGCTTTATTTTTGGCTAACGTAGTTGACCATTGGTCCAAAGATGTTTTTGAAAGACCACTACACAATTTGAGCCCTTAAATTCTAAGTCCTACCAAAAAGTTCTGACAGGCAAATAATGTATTCAGAGTAACTCCAAGACCCCTAACAACGTCGTCAGCTCTACCAAATTGAGCTTCCAATGGCATAGCCATAGGATTTAAAGCCAAGACCGTTCAGTTCCTCAAACACCTTATCCAAACCCGCTGTCCAAAGCAAGGACGACGAAACACCCCGCTGTGCACAGTTTCTAGCGGCACTTATGGTCCTATATCAGCCACATATGTTCTGTCAAATTACCCAGGATGTTAACATCTCAACAGACTTTTTTATTATAACTGAAGACTTTGGCGCTATTTGACAACACATTTTTTTTAACATAAAAATAAAGCAAATTAGATATTTTTTGCTAGGCTAATATACATGAATTTCAACTTGGCAAGAGATTTCATCAGAATCCGAAGTTTTGGAAGAGCTAGAACTTCCTAAAAAGACAGACTCAAACAAATAACCTATAAAAAATATGTTTCCATCCATTTTTGTGTTCTTAGTTAACACACAAATGGTTAACTTATTTTCCCAACAAGCACTATGACACTGCTAAAACTTTAAGGCCAAAATGGTATATTTATAAAAAAATAGTTATTATTCTATAATCCATTTTTGTTTTTAAATGCATCGAAATTCTTTATTGTTATTTTTATTTATTTATAACGAGCCTTCAACTTCCGTTAATGTACAACATTCGCCAAATGTAGAACAACATGAATTTGATGAAGCTGTTTCATAAAAATGCAAATTGAGGATATGTTTCTTCATATTAATGAAACCTTTCATAAATATCATGAAAAATATTTAAGTAATATTAAGTACGACTTATGAATTACTTCTTCATATTTATCAAGAAGTTTCTTTAATATGATTATGTTTTTTTTTTAATTTTTGTGTCGACCCAGAATAACACCGTGGCGTATGTTATAACAATATTCGCTGTGACTGCAAAAACTAAAATGATTATTTTGGTGTAAAAAATACAGTAGAAATACTTTCCTACTTATTATATCTTTCACTTACTAAAAATATAATATTTTTTGGTTTTTACATTAAAATATTGTACAGAAAAAATTTACAAAATGCTGTTTGTAATATTAAACATAATTTTTGTAAATACAAATAACAAATTTTTCAAAAAGCCATCAACAATTGAATTCAAATATACAAAAAACTTTTTGGTAATTTTTTGTAATTACAATTTTTATCTTTAAAGAATTTTTATATTTATTTTTCCTATAAAATTCAATTTAAAAAAAATTTCAAACAAACAATTGTAAGAAATCAAATTTGAATTTAAACAAATATTTTTTAATTACTTAAAATTTTGTGATAATTTTTTCTTTGTATGAAAACAATGTTAATTATTTATTAACATATTATATATAATATTCATTAATTGTGGTTGTTTAAAAAAAAATTTTAAAATGCGGCAACTCAGTATAGAAAATGAGAAACAAAAACTGATAGAATTAGATAAATTGTTGTTAAAATACAAAAGATTCTATCTCACAACTGCAACACTTGACGTGTATTAATTGTCATTTTATATGAAAAATAACGGCACGTTTGTGTTTGTATATGCAACTTTTCAGAAAAGTTTTTAATTTTCACATCTTAAACAAAAAAGTTAAAATTTTTGTTAATAAAAAAATTATTACAAATATTTTGTATTATTTTTTATTGAGCTTAAGATCTTTTATTTATAAAATATTAATTATAAATATTTATTAATCCCAATATTTCGGCACCACATTGGGTGACTTCTTCAAAGGAAATTGCTTTTTATAATTAGTTATTTATTAAATAACTATTTGTTTATTATAAAATACAATTTCCCCTGAAGAAGTCACCCAATGTGGTGCCGAAATTTTGGGATAAATAAATATTTATAATTATTTTTTTATAAATAAAAGATCTTTAGTTCAATAAAAAATAGTACAAAAAATAAATAAGACGTAAGAAAACTAAAAGAATTTTATTACAAATATTTGTATAATAGCATGATTACGATGGGAATCCAACCCTGGATTTTCGGTCTCCACCCAAGAACTCTGACCCCTGTCGATGTATATAATATAGGGTCCGCCATCTAACGTTTTTTTTTTCAAATAGTGCTTATTTCGTGAATGGTAACACTTAGCTCATGTCTGATTTGTTAGATAATTAGTTTTATCCTTCCGCTGAACGAATATGGTTGTGTATACGCTTGAACTACGCTGGGAAATATTGCGACATTACTTTGAAAATCATGGTAATGTTGCAGAATGTCATCTTTTCAATGTCATCTTTTCAGATGAAGCTCATTTCGATCTTGGCGGGTATGTAAACAAGCAAAATTGTCGCATTTGGGGCACAGAAAACCCGCAAGCATACATTGAAAAGCCGATGCAACCAAAACGAGTCACTATTTGGTGCGGATTTTGGTCCAGAGGCATAATTGGGCCATTTTTCTTCGAAAATGAGCAAGGAGTGGCCGTTACAGTCAATGGCGATCGTTATCGGGCCATGTTGAACGAATTTTTGTTCACGAAAATTGAAGAGGAGGATACTGGCAACATTTGGTTTCTACGTGCCACACAGCCGAAGTTACACTCTATGTTTTGCGCCCTGTTTTTAAAGATCGCATTATCAGCCGCAGAGCTGATGTCGTTTGGCCATCTCGGAGCTGCAATTTGACAACGTTGGACTATCACTTGTGGGGTGCCGTCAAAGATAAGTGTTACGCTGACAAGCCACAGACAATTGACGCTTTAAAGGACAATATTCGTGAAGCCATTCGTGAAATACAGCTGCACACAATCGATAATGTGCTTAAAAATTGGACCGATCGTGTTGGCCAGCCGAGGCAGCCATTTGAATGAAATTATTTTCCATTATTAACCGAAAGAATTGTACTTTCAAATAAAAAAAGAAATTCGAGAAAATATTTAGTAGTTTTTTTTTATAGCATTTTCGAAAAAAAAAGTTATTTGGCGGACCCTATATTTGATTCGTTAAAAAGTTAATAAATTACAGCGCATCGTGTTTCCCGAAAACAACACAAAGTTATTCATATACAAATAGATTTTATTTATTACTTTACATTTACAAACTAGGCAGTACGTAGCGCCATTGATCGGTTACTGCATTACCAAAGTTTTGCTGGGTTGGTTAATTTTGTTGTTTTCTTATTTAAATTTAGGGTAAAGATGAAACATTGTCATTCTTCAAATTTCGGGCATAGTTCCTTGTGATGTTTACTACCAATTCATAACAAAACCTTGATTTTTTCACCTCAAAGTATAAAATATTAATAAAAAGTTATATTTTAATATTTTTTTAAATTTTTTGTGTAAATATGAAAGTTATAAACATAGATACAGTTAAATAAATAAATCAACAATGGCACTGAATAATGATGATATTTCGTTTAGTTTATTTCGTTGCAAAAATTTAAATTTTAATCTTTGTTACGTATGCTATTTTATCTAACTATTTATATTTATCTTAAGTATATGACTGTGTGTATTCTGTATGTGTATTATTGTATTAATGACTGAATATTTGTTTATATTAGTTTTTTCTAAGTTGTTTTATTGTCAGTGATGTCAAATCTTTGAAAACGCTGGATTTTTTAAAGTTAAAAAAAAATAAAAATATACATTTTCTTATTTAACAATGCGGAATTTTTATGCTACGTTTTTTCTAGACATGTTTTGGGTAGAACATATTGTTTTGGAATTTGGAAAAAAAAAAAGCTAAAAAGTCTTAAAAAGTTCATATAAATGTGCATTTGTTTAATCAAGAATACTGAATTCCATAGACATGTTTTGATAAAACATGTTGTTTTGGTAAAAAGAAAAAAATCCCAACTTAAATCCAAAAACTTTGCAACTACAAATTTTCAAAATTTGACTGTTTTCCATAAAATATTTCACTGTACACAACTCTAACCACTTCTGCATGATCAACTAAAATATGGCTTTCCCAAAAATTTTAGAATTTTGAGATGTGACTCTTTTGTATTTATGTGAAGATATGGAAAAAATTTAGAAAATACCGTTTTGGTTTAAAACTGGTTCATTGAAAATTGGCAAATTTTATTTAAAAAAAAAGTGATCTCAGAGATATAAATCGAATCTAGATCTTCTAAGACCAGAGTATTACTGCTTTCTCGTTATTTAAACGGAAACAGCTAAAGTAGCATTATGGCTACCTCAGATAGTTTTTAAACCGTACACCCCTATGTTGAGAGGTTATAATAAGTTTATGCTGATGTTTGTAACAACAAAAAATATAGTTATACCAATAAACTCAGAATTAATTGTTGTGTTGATTTAGCTATGTCTCTCCCTACGACCGACCGTCGGTCTGTCTATCCATGAATTCTTGTACGCAGGCTCAATTTAGAAAATATAAAGATATTTCAATGTTATTTGTTACACAAACTAATATTGACCCACAGAATAACAAGGAAAGTACCCCACCCTAAATACTCCCATTTCGATATGTGATAAATCTAAGAACAACCTGTCTCGCCTTTTCGGCCACCTTGGCGATCTAGGGGGAGATATTCGAACACTTTTGAGTACATTTTTAATCGGCTTGATGTCTGGAAAAGTTTTTTTTCTATAAAAAACTGCATTAAACTGTCAAATAAGGAAATATTATATGCATCTTGCCGATGGTTTGATGATAAAAAATGTAGAAAAATAGCTTTGCGAAAAATATTTCTAAAAGAAAGAAACAATTGTCCCTTTGAATTTATTAAAGAAGAAAAAGTTTGAATTTGACAACTGTGTCAGTATCCCAGAAAAAAAGAACTTACCATATAATGGGTTTTAGAACGAGCAGTAACTGGTTGAATTTTGCCTGATGAGCTCATTATTTTAACTCAAGAATGTCATTGGAGGTAGCTAGATTCCTACAAGCTTACAAGTAGGGAATAAAATAACAACTTAATGGTAAGACTCAAATAACTAGTCATAGGTAAGGCAATGATACCTAGTTACAATTCATATAATACGAGGGCGGAACAATAAGTCCGCAACTTTTCGAACTTCCCTCGTAGTTACATGAAATGCAACATTGCTCACATCAAGTACCACTGTGAAATTTTGAGCAAGTTCCATCATTTACTTTGCCTTTAACAGCTATTCAGAACATAAAACCTGGTGGCTTTTTTTAAAAAACGGAAAAAGTGAATTTCGAGTGTTCATTAAACATTATTTTTTGGGGAAAAAAAACCGTCAATCAAACCAAGGAAAAGCTTGATAAATAATATGGGGACTCTGAACTATCGATTTCAATGGTAAAAAAGTGGTTTACTGACTTTCGTTGTGGCCTTACAAGCACGGAAGATGCCGAACGTTCTGGACACACAGTTAAGGTCTCTACACTCAAAACAATTGAAAACATTCACGTTGGTCGATGGGAGATTGAATGTGCGTTAGATTTTGGAAGATATAGGCATCTCACATGGCTCAGTGGTTTCAATTTTGAACGATCACCTGGGTATGAGAAAGCTTTTCGCAAGATGGCTGCCGCGTTTGCTCAGAATCGACCACCAACAGAATCGTGTGACAGTTTAGTTTCCATATCAAAAATCCATGAAGTATACTACGAATTGCCGCCTCATTCGCCTTTTTCTCCGGATTTAGCCCCCAGTAACTATTTCCTATTTCCAAACCTAAAGAAATGGCTTGGTAGAAAGAGATTTAACTCCAACGATGAAATTATCGATCAAACAAATGCCTTCGAATGCCAAAAAATCCTATTTTGTGTATTGAGCTAAAAGGAGATTATGTTGGAAAATAAGTTTTTTTTAAAAAAAAAAACTTTGTTTCATTCAAAAAGTCACGGACTTATTGACCCACCCTCGTAAAAACTATTTTTTGTTTACATTAGAAAAAAAATTTATACATCAAAAATAAATTTAAGCTGCCAAATAGGTAGTTTAAACACATTACTAGTAACTTATAATTTTCAAGGAGCTGTATAACACATTATAAGTGACTCATTATTTTTAATTTAGAAGTAATGCAGTGGGCAGGAGAAGGTCATCATTGGTAATACAAATATCAGTGAGCTGCTACACTCACAATTAAATTAATCATAAATACAATCAAGAGCACTACTGATTTTTTATTCAGACTATTTTGTTGTTTATTTTTAATCATTGTTTAATAATCGACAAAAGTAGTTAAAGCATTCGAAAGTCGTTAAAAATAAACTTCAATTTTTAACTAACAAAACGTAGAAAAAAATGATTTTTGTGGTTTGTTTTTCAAATTTAATTTTTTTTATTTGAACGAAATTTTACAAAACACAACACACACAGATGTATATATTTTTATTTTCTATGTGTGTAACATATCTATATTTGAATAATTTCTTGTAATTTTTATTGAAATAATTTTGTATATAAACAAACTATGTTGGTAAAAAAAAAAACAAAAAGAAACAGAAAACATAAAACTATACATTTAACAGAAAATTTGAACTCCTTCTGAATGTCTGTACATTTTTATATGCAGTTCGTTTTTTGAATGACTGACTCAAATAGTTAAAAAATATATTTCTATGAATTTCAATTGATTTCTCATTTAAAAGCAAACTCTACGTATTACATTTTAAATAAACTACAGTCGGCAACGAAATATATATTGTGAGTGTATTACTAAATTTTTATATCAGCAAATTTAAAATCGCAAAAAATACCAAAAATAAAAATTTACCACACATAGAAAACAGATTCATTTTGATAGCCGAATTTTTTGCCAACTGCATGGTTCGGTTGTTGTCATCGATATTTTTGTTTTTGGCAACAGAAATTCGGTTAATGCAACAGAATTTCGGTGGGAAAATAATTTTTCCATTGACTCGGGAATACATCTTGTTGCGACAACCAAATAATTCAGTTGCTACAACCAAACCATTGGATTGGCAAAAAAATTCGATTTTCACGATGAATCTGTTTTCTGTGTGAATTAAAAAGCCCTCAAGCATCGATTTCCACTCCGATTTTGCTCTTGCCTTAGTACCATAAAAATTTGAAAAACGAAAAATATACATTTTTAAAGCCTTTTATATGACAACCCCTTATTGCCTTTGTGAAAATTAGTCCACTGTTGGATCAACAGAGTTCGCATAAAAATGTCACCTAGAATGTATTTTAATGCTAAAAATTCATAAGTAGCTCTTTGGTATTTAATAATTAATATCCGAAAAATAAATACATAGCCTAATTATTAGTCCATATATCTTTCCATCTATCAATCTATCTTTTAATCAGACTAGTATAGGGTATTCTGTAATCGGCAGGCCCGTCTATAAATTTTTTCTTGTTTATTTTGTAGTTATTTTTCTCATATCTCTACCGCAATTTTTCTAATAGTCCGCATCCACTGGAATTATTTCTCTCTACATCTTATTTTGATGAGTGTTTTTAAACCGTCAGTTACATTTTGTAGCTGTAATATTCATACACGCGACATTATTTTTTTTTTACTCACTATCCGGCATAGATTAGAATAACACGGTTATATTACTTTAATACTTATTTGTTTTGTTTTTTTTTTAATTTTTTTAATTTATAACAAGTGTTTGACTACAAATTAATTTTGTTTAGTGTAAAAATTAGAGGCTGATTTTGATGTGAGTCAATAAAATATAAGTTACAATAAAAAAATTGGCAAAATTAAAAATTATACATAGAAAAAATTTACAAAATTCTGTTTGTATTATTAAGCATCTTTTTGTAAAAACAAATAAAAAAAGCTTTTTAAATTGGCACCATCAATGGAATTTGTGAACACAATTTACTTGTTGTTATTTCTTTGTAACTTCCCTTTTTTAATTTAAAAAAAAAAATTAAAAATTGGTTGGAATTTGAAATTGAATTTAAGCAAATAAATATTTTTAAATACTTAAAATAATGTAGTACTAAAATGTTTTAATATTTAACACATTTTTTTGCTTAAACTCAGAAAAAAAGTTGAAAACTAGAAAAATATATTTTTTAAATTCAAATTCGAATTCTAAAATTTTTTTAAAAGTTTGTATGATTTTATTTTTTAAAACAAATAACTCGGAAAAAATAATAAGTTACAAAAGAGTAGCTTGTATTAACAAATTTTATTGCTGGTAACTATATAAATATTTTTTTGTTTGTATTTACAAAAAAGATGTGTACTGGTACCTGATAATTATACTTAAAAAAAAATAATCGTAAATACAAACATCTTTTTTATGAAATTTTTGTAATTTAATTCAAATAAAATTCATTTTTAACTAAGGGTATCTTTTTGTAATATTTTCAAATTACTATAGGTTTTGTTAATTCAAAAAATACATTGATGCTATGTTTTTGTTTTTATTTTTTTTTTTTTTTTATTTGTAAAAAAAAGATAATGTTTCAAAACAAACGAAATAACAAACGTGTAAAAAGTTTAAATTGGGCATGCCGACTATAGAACACTCTACATCAGTCTGGCTGATAATCAACCGTAGTGTTAATAGTGTAAATATATTAAAAAATAAATCATATAGAAATTTTGATTTTACTTGACGTCAAGTAGATTTTTGTTCAAAAGATCAATATGTGCAATAGGTCTTTGGCCGCCAAACTTAGAACAAAAGACATGAACTAAAATGTGTAAATATATTAAAAAATAAATCATATAGAAATTTTGATTTTACTTGACGTCAAGTAGATTTTTGTGCAAAAGATCCATATGTGCAATAGGTCTTTGGCCGCCTTTTGACATTTTGGCGCTTTCTGTGAAAGTAGAAAAGGAGGAGAAAAGGATTAATAATTGATGTAGAATAGTAAAGTATTATTTGAAATATTTAGGGTAGAAGGGGGATCCTTCGCATATTTTTTGTCAAAGTGCTGTCGTTACTAAACAAACAATATTTTTGTAAAAACTCTTTTTTATTTAAACCTCAGCTTTAGTTTGTATTTTTAAAATATTTATTATTTTTTGATTTTATATTTATTTTTTTAATGATTTTATAGTAATTCAGAACGTGTTAACTACCGCACCTATTGGGTAAATTAATCGAGTTTAAGAAAAATTTTTTTAAAAAAAGTTCGTTCCTTCTTAGCAAATTAATATTACGTATACCAATGTTGCCAATGTTATCAAAAGTGCCTAAATTTTAGAAAATAAAATAACTAAAATAAATCTAAAAAATTTGCGGAATATTTACCTTGATTTAATTTTTGAAACGATTTCTAATAAAAGTTTATTAGGTTTTAATATGAAAATTCTTAAAATATTTGAAATATAAAGAATAGAAAAAACGTTGATAAAATTATCATTCTGAACTAAATAATAGCTATTTAAGTTTGTTTTTATCAAGTTTTTGACTTTGAAATTCTATACAAATTTTAAATCGAAACTTGGAAAAAAAAACGAAAATACGTATTTTGTGGCTCAGTGTGAACGTGTCGCAAGAAAGATTAGAAATACGTGCACCATTTTCATATAAAAGTAATGACAAAAAGTAATCTTAATAGTAACTAATTACTACTAACAGATTTTGGTTATTTACATGTGGTATGCACTCAAAAAAAGATATAAACTAAAAACTAATACTAAATTTCCTTTAAAATAGTTATTTTTTTCCTCAATTTTAGTAAAATTTTTTTAAAACTTAGAACAATTTTCTTAAAAAGAATATAAATTCGTATGTTTGGATAAAAACGAAATAGTTTATATACTCAGAAATAGTTCATATCCTAAGTAATATTTCTTGATTTTATGTTTTAAGAAAAACATCTTAGTTTTAAGAAATTTGCATACTAAAATATAATAAAACTAAGTTTAGTTCAAGAAAAAAAAATTAGAAGATAATTTACTCCCATTTAGTTAAAAAAATGTGCTTAACTTAAAATGCGAAAGTACTTGCACTTAATATGTGTTCATTTTAACTAAATTTTAGAAATCCATTTCTAAATTTAGTTTTTTAGTCTACTACTTTCTAATTTTTAAGAATTGTTTTTAAAAATTAGTTCAGGAAATTAAAAACAAAAAGGAATAAAATTTTTCCTACATAATAATAAAAAATTATTTAGTTTTAGCAACTGATGAACCACTCCTAGGGACAATTTTTATGCAACTTAGTTCAGATAAATTTTAAAAATTTTAGTAAAATATTTTTTAAGTAAAAGTTTTCTAATTTTTGGGAATTTTGTGATTTTTTTTTCCTAAAAATTCTTCAGATAAATTAAAACAATACTAATTTTTGTAAATCGACAAAAAAAATTTAGTTTTTGTGGGAAAACTTTTAACTTATTTTCAATAATTTTTCAAAAAAAAAATAAATAAAAACACAATAGTGAATTTTCCTAATTTTAAAGAAACAAATATTATTTCAGGAAACAAATTAAAGTATCCATTAAAAAAATTATCTTGCATGATTGCAATATTTAGTTCGTGATCGTGCGTAAGCGTGAGTCAAAAATTTCTAACGTGTCCATCTTAACAGCCTTAAATATTGAACTTAAAATAGCTTAAAGTAATTTTTTTAAAATTATATTTGCAAAAAAGTAAAAAAGATTCGAATGCGTTTTTATGTAATAATTTTGTTTGCTGACAATACAAATTATTGCAAGCACATTTTATACATTACGTCATAATGGCATTCCTACAATTGACGTTGCGCCTATTAAACTTTATATTATTTATTTTTCACTTAATAATAAAAACAAGTCAATATTTTTATACGTCAATTAAATTGTAGATTTTTATTTCCATTTTATAAAAACGTAAAAAAAAATTTAAATATACAATTTTTTAAGATGTTATTATTCTACTGATATTAAAAAATTTTTTTCTAGTTTCAGAAGGGTAAATTGACATTTGTACTAACATTACTAAATAAAACTAAACTGTTAATTTAATAGATTTTTTTGCTATTTCTGAGCTCGCTATTATAATATTCAGTAAACAGATTTCGCTGGTTTCAGGAGTTTTTCTGAAGGGCATTTTAAATTAATTTTCAGCAGATTTAGCAGTAATTTTGTTCAAAAAATTTTCTACAACTGTATTAATAAAACTAAGCCCCCAAAGTGTTATGCAAAGTTATCTTGAATTTTAATTTAATAGCTTCTTGAAATATCTGTCTGTCTTAATAGCAGACACGGCACGAAAATGAACTAAAATGTAGTCAAGAATTTCCTTCAAAATAGTTTATAAATTGTCCTCAATTTAAGTAAAATTTTATTAAAACTTAGAAAAATTTTCTTAAAAAGAATAAAAATTTCTAAGTTTGAGGAAAAACGAAATAGTTTATATACTCAGAAATAGTTCATGTGTTTCCTAAGTAATATTTCTTAAATTTAAGAAAAAAACAAGTAAATTAAGTAAAAATGTACTAATTTTAAGAAAAAACATCTTAGTTTTAAGAAATTGGCATACTTAAATGTAATAAAATAAAATTTAGTTAAAAAAAAAATTTAGGACATAATTTACTTCCATATAGTTCAAAAAATGTGTCTAACTTAAATCGAGAAAGTACTTGAACTTAATGTGTGTTCATTTTTTGTTCGCGAGTAGTAAAATTAACTAAATTTTAGAAAGCCATTTCCAAATTAAGTTTTTAAGTATACCATTTTCTAATTTTAAAGAATTGTTTTCTAAAAACTAGTTCAGACAATTAAAAACAAAAAGTAATAAATTTTTTCCTATGTAATAATAAATATTTACTTGATTTTAGAAACTAATAAACTATATCTAAGGAAAATTTTCATACAACTTAGTTCAGATAAATTTTAAAAATTTTAATAGAATATTCTTTTTTTTAAGTAAAAGTTTTCTTGGTCTTAGAAACTGATGAACTATTTCTAAGGAAAATTTTCACACAACTTAGTTCAGATAAATTTATATAAAATATTCTTTTTTTCAAGTAAAAGTTTTTATAATTTTTGGGAAATAACAAACTTAGATACAGGATTTTTTTCTAAATATTTTCTCAGATAAATTAAAGAACTTGAGTTTTTCTTAAAATCAAGGAAACATTTCCTAACTAACAGTAAATTTTTAGATGATATATGAACTAATTAGGAGGAAATTTTACTGTTTTCTAATAAAAATTTACTTCACAGTAGTAACATTTTTCTAAAATTTGGAAATTTTTAACAAATTTTAAGTAAAATTTGTTTCTAAATTTCAAGGAAAATTTTATTAAATATTAGTAAAAACTGTCTTTGGCACTTTTCATTTCAATTTTTCCTCCAAATAAGTTAATTTTTCTTCATTCTAGTTCATTTTTTTTTTTTGAGTGTGGTTGATTAGTTTTAATCAATATGCCAGTAATAATCCCGAGCTGCGTATTCTTAAAAATTATGGAAACCTATCAAGTGATAGCGAAAATATAAGTAAAAATGTGATTACATCTCAAAATTTACTTCTATTTAAAGATTTTTTTATTTATAAGCTTTCAGAACGTTTTAGAAATTTAAATTAAGTAAATATATAACAAGTTTTAGAAACTAGTTTTATAAAAATTATTCATTTATTGCGGTTGCACAAAAACCGCATAATAAAACTATTAAAAGAATATATTAATGACTCAATAGTATAATTTATTGGCCTTTTATAATTAAATATTAAAAAAATTGATCTCCGTACATTATGCATCATGAAATCATTTTATTATTATTAATAATAAAAATTTAAAAACCTCAAAGATCACTTAAAATGTTAATGTTTCGGTTTGCTAAGCGACATATCTCTATCTAAAAAGGACCTCATAAATTATTTTAAAAAAAAAGTTCCATTCCATAAAAGAGAGAGCAAAAATTAACAAAATTTGTGCTTCCATAGAGTATACCTTAGTCGAGGCTCCTGAGGCACTTTAAATTTAACAAATTTTTCACCTGAATATTATTACAAATAAAACTGTACTTTTATTATATTTTTTTAATATGGATATTAAATTAAATAAATGAATAAATAAATAATCGAAAAAAGCGTTGAAATCAACAAATCTGATTCTAAGCAAAATAACAAGAATTAATTCTGTTAAATTACCCCGTTAAAATTTACAAAAATCCCACATTAGTGAAGAGATAGCTGAATGCGGAACCTAAATGCTACATGCAGTGAAATAAATTTCAAGTTCCATTCAAAGGAAAAAATTATAATGTTTAGTTTAAAATTTTTATTAATAACAAGTAAATAATATAGAAAAAGTTTCAATGTTTGGGAAGTTCGTATTAAAAATGCAAAAATAAAGGAAATTTTGTGTTCGCCTTTAGTGAGTTCGTATTAACGGATTTTGTTTATATGAAAATTGTAGCAATTCTTATTTAAGTTGATCTTATTAACCAAGAATTCATTGTCCTTAAACGAGTTTTACTGTATGTTAAGAAAAATCTCGATGGAAAAAGGGAGTAAAAGCCAAGATTTTGAAAACGCGGTTGTTTAGCAAATACTATATTTCAACTATAAATATACAATGTTATTAAGAAATTTTGTAAAAAATTCAACATGCAATTTGACCGCAAATTTTATAAAAGTACCACCTTTGGTCCGCTAAAATTACAAAATATATATGATTTAAAAATTTAAGCATAAACTTTTGAAATTGCAAATTTTTAGATCTTCTTTGTTACACTCAAAAAAACAGACATGAACTAAAATGTAATCAAAAATTTCCTTCAAAATAGTTTATAAATTGTCCTCAATTTAAGTAAAATTTTATTTAAACTTAAAAAAATTTTCTTAAAAAGAATAAAAATTCCTAAGTTTGAGGAAAAACGAAATAGTTTATATACTCAGAAATGGTTTATATTTTTCCTAAGTAATATTTCTTGATTTTAGGAAAAGAACAAGTCAATTAAATAAAAATTTATTAATTTTAAGAAAAAACATCTTAGTTTTAAGAAAATTGTATACTCAAATGTAATAAAGTTATGTTTAGTTAAAAAAAAATTAAGGACATAATTTACTACCATTTAGTTCAAAAAATTCGTCTAACTTAAATCTAGAAAGTACTTGAAATTAATGTGTGTTCATTTTTTGTTTGCGAGTAGTAAAATTAACTTAATTTTAGAAAGCCATTTCCAAATTCAGTTTTTTAGTATACCACTTTCTAATTTTGAAGAATTGTTTTCTAAAAATTATTTCAGCTATGTAATAATAAAAATTTACTTGATTGTAGAAACTGATGAACTATTTCTAAGGAAAATTTTCATACAACTTAGTTCAGATAAATTTTAAGAATTTTAATAAAATATTCTTTTTTCAAGTAAAAATTTTCTAATTTAAAAAAAAAAAATTATATAATTTTTTATAGGATTTTTTTTGCTGGAAAACGTTTAAATTATTTTTAATATTATATTCCAAAAAAACAAACCAGTTAGTTTTCCCAATTTTTAAGAAAAAATATTATTAAATAAAATAACCATTTAAAAAAATTATCGTGCAAGATTGTAATTTTTGGTTCGTGATCGTGCGAGAGTCAAAAATCTCTTAACAGTCTTAAATACTAAAAAAAAGTAGCTTAAAATATATTTAAAAATTATATTAGCAAAGGGTAAAAAATTTCGAACTTTTATGTAATAAATTTGTTTGTTGACTACAATACAAAATATCGCAGGCACATTTTATTTATTACGGCATAATGGCTTTCCTATTATTGACGTAGCGCTTATTAAACTTTATATTTATCGAACTTATTATTTAATAATAAAAAAGTTTAAATTTGTATATGTCAAATAAAGTTTAAGCTGAAAATCCCATAAAATAAACTTATGACTTTTCCATTTTCCAATAATAACAAAAAATGTAACTATGATATTTTGTATTTTTGCAACAATTTCCTTAAATTAGTTAATTTAAGAAGACAAAGGACCCCCCAGTGCTCCTTAGCCATAGATGCAGTGTGTCACGTAGGGCGTCCCTTTTTGTAGTTCTCTCAAGCAGAACCGTTAATTAACTACGAAGACGATCTGACTTTGTCACAATTTTTAACGTTTCAGGATATCCTGCAGTACATTTTTTTTAATTTGTTTACCTTTTTGGTAATGAAATTTAATTTATATTTTAAATACATGAATATAGTATAATTCAATTTAGTTTTAAGACAAAATTTTATAGCGAAAGCTTGTTAAGAGCAGTGTCCTCACAAAGCGGAAGTCCTACTCAATGAGTGTAAAGTACTTTAAAATATATGGTGAAATATATTACCTTTACCATAGGAACAGGATAAGGATGTTTTTCACTTAAAAGAAGTGCTATTTAAGTCCTAGTTTTAAGTAAAAAAAATTATCTAATGAACTTAAATATAATAAAATTTTTCTTAAAGCAAAGGAAACATTTCCTAACTAACAGTACAACTTTAGATGATGTATGAACTAATAAGGAGGAAATTTTACTGTTTTCTAATAAAAATTTACTTCTCAGTAGTAAAATTTTTCTATAATTTAGAAATTTTGACCAAATTTTAAGTAAAATTTGTTTCTTAATTTCAAGGAAAATTTTATGAAATATTGGTAAAAAGTGTCTGGCGTCGTTTTCATTTCAATTTTTCCTCTAAATAAGTTAATTTTTTTGAATTCTTGTTCATTTTTTTTTTTTGAGTGTAGATTTTTGTGGAAAAGTTTGTATGTTTGTGTAACTAAACTCGTGTTAAAGTTTCCCACATTTTTTATCTCCTGTAAAGACCTTAAATGGGTTGAATGCGAGATTCAAATGTGCGCACATCTTGATTAACCACATTTATAAAAACAATCAAAAGGCAGCAAGTACAATTAATTAATACTTCACGAACAAATTTATAATGTATAAAATAAACATAATATGTTTTGATTACTAATTACAAGCTACAGCAATTCAAATGCACATTGAATTATAATTAAAATACATTAAAGGAAAAGTTAGAGATGGGTGTATGAGCTTAATTAAAATTGATATTAACTATCTAAGCCTATAATTCAAAAGTCATGAGCGCCCCCACGCCTAGAAAACAAGCACGCCTTTTTAAGAATTCTAGAGAGTTTCACCGACAATGAATTTGGCGTTTATGGGGATTTTAGTATCCACAACTATTCCTGATTTTGTTATTTGAGCCATATAACTCCTGAGCGTCTTTACGATGAGTTGTTTGCCAAACATAGCCACCGCACATTATTAGTGCTGAAACACAACAATGTAAGGGGCCGCGTTGTAGTCTGCTATTCTCATGGGAACTACGGGGCAGTTTGTATATGGTCACAGAAGAGTCATAGGAAATGGAATTCGTAGCAGGAGAGTTATGGATGATTGGCAAGTCTTCACTATCACCACAGAACTTGTAATTTGTTCACGAATGATTCTAAGAGAATCATAATTTGTCGGGGTTGCGGTTTTCTGTCGAGAAGTTGGTGTCGAAAAGTCGTATAAACTTCGCCATTACTGGAACATTTTTCAGGGGGAAGTTCTGGCAGTCAAAATGGCTGATAACCTTGCTTATATTTGTAATGAGAAGCAACACTCAGGAAATTCTTCCTACTGCAACATTTTTAAGGTGGAATTTCTGGTAGCCAAAATGGCTGATAACCTTGCTAATTTTTGTAATGATAGGCAACACTCAGGAAATTCTTCCTACTTTGTGTTAATTTCCTCGGAAAGGGGATAGAAAAGAGATGCAAAGTGGTGAAATATGAAGGGTTTCAAATATCGCAACACTGCAATTCCGCGAGATAATAATTCTTAGAACAGTTGCCCGCCATCTGAGTTGGCGGAATTGTTGAAGCTTTTTAAGTTCATAGCCCTGTTTAGTTATTTTACATCACATGTATGACCCGATGTATTTTACATTAATTTCTATATTTATAGTCAAGCAGGTATTAGGGTGATCTCCACTAATCTGACATACATCGATTACCCAAGAGCGCAAGGAATCTTTCTTGTACCAAAAGGAGATAACACATCTATTGGGTTCGTGGACATCGGGGCATTGTGTGAAGGGCAGTGTCGAGGATTATGTGATAATCATACGATTTTCTGCTATCCTTAACCAGAAGCGATTATAGAATTTTGGTGATGATACTGACGGGTCACTCCTGAACTGCAGTTGCCAAGAGAACGCTAAAATTGGCGAGTGACATTTTTTTTGTGGGGTAATGGGGAACAGAGAGATGGTGGAGCATATTATTTGCCATTTACAGATAAGACTATTGCTTTTTGCTAAGAGAGTGTGGGTCACCCTGGGAGACGTAACATCCGTCTAATCTGTAATCCGGGTTATACTTTCTTATCTGGTAATGCTAGGGACCAAATTGGTCTATCTGAGGGCTCTGACCAGCCAGCTCAACTTTGGCAATTCGAATCATTGCCCCTTTTTACATCTACTTCATTCTCAGAACTTTACGACTTTTTAAAATCGGCTGAGAATCGTTCTGTTTTCATATACGAAAAGGCACATTGGTCCGAACTCGTCGAATTTGTTTCGTCATTTCAATTAGAAACTATGTTTCCTCAACGAAAATACTGATGCTTCTGTAAAAATGGTTGATTATGTTAACCTGATTGGAATGAAAAAGCTTGTTGGCAAAGCCAAAAAATTAATGTTGGTTTAACCAGACTTGCGAGAACGCAGTCAGATCCAGAGAGGGACTTGGCGTGGTAATATAAACGCTAATTATGAACTGCTACGTATAGTTAATTACCATCATGTTAATTATTTAGATTCCAGTTCAATTATAAGCGATTGACAGTATGACTTTCGGAGTCCTGTTTGCATTCTCTTCAGATCCTAGGATTCCGTCTATTCATCAGTTTATGGAAAGTAAAGTGATTGCTCTGGATATTTGCAAGGCATTCGATTGTATGTGCCACAGCGCACTGCTATTAAAATTTATTGCTTTTGGCGTAAATCTCTAGATATACTTCGTAATTTCTCAGAAATCCCACTGTACGTGTTTTAATAGATGGGATTTTTTTCAACGAGTTTTAGCTTAATTCAGGGGTACCTCAAGATTCGGTTCTCTCTGCTTTTCTTTTTCTTATCTTTATTTATGATCTTCTTGATCAAACTTTCAATCCAATCTACTCTTTCACTGATGACAGCAACATTTGTCACTCATTTTCTTTCGGTTAGTGCTTAGAAAGTGAGGTTTTTTTAATTTGGTAGTGCTTAAAATATAAGGCTTTTTCGATACGGAAAAGTGGTCAGAATCTGACAATTTTTCTATCGGCTTTGATAAACAAATAATCAGAAAATGCCATTGAAGGAGATTTTCATTTTTTTCCACAGATTCCAATAACTTTCTTTTATAAAAACATGCTGAGTTTTTATCCAACAGCAAAAACCTTTTAAGGACTTTCCTTAATAAAAACCCTCGAATTCTGAACATATTCCTATAAAAACCCTTAAGTTCTGAGATCGATCGTGTTACCTGTTGAACGTTCGTATTGCCTATAGATTCTGAGGATCGCCGTCTATAGAAAACCCTTCCATTTTGAAAACTTCTACCTTAATTTTTGAGTATTTGTTTCTATAGAAAAAAACTTTGACTCAGAATTTCGAAATTTTTCTATAGAAAAAAGTTCACTTAATCTGAGACTTTCCTAAATCTGAGGTTTCTTCTAAAATAAAGATTCCTCAGAATCTGATGTTGTCTACATAATATATTTATCTATAGAAAAGTGCTCATGATCATGTTTCCATAAGAAAATGTTCTCAAAATCGGAGGCTTGGTTTAGGCTTAAGAATTTATGCAACATTTTTTATTTATAAAATATTTTAAAAATGATTTAGTTCTCTTATTTTTTTAGGTATTTTTATGTTCATAATTTCTATAAAATTTTTATGCATTTTTGGTTTAAATACACATAATTTTTTGTAATTGACTTATATATTAAATGTGTAATTTTTTGAATTTAAGCACTCAGAGTAAATTTACACAATTTGGAGTAGCATTTCCTACCTGCGGGAAAAGGACCTATCCCCGGACACGTCACGTGACCAATTCACTGTGGTAGGAATAGTCACTGGACCGGTTTTTTATATGAAAAGGTCACTTTATCATGGGCTTATCTTAGGAGGGCACTGGTCTAAAATAACATGTCACGCAACTAACCTCAAAGAAGATATCACAAAACCAACGCAACCAATCTAACATATCACGTTGTAGGTATTATAGGAACCGGTCCTCTTTTCACCTATCTCGTGATATGTATTTTCGGCACCAGTCCAGTTTTCACCTATCACAAGACAAGTTCGGATTCCCAGCTAACCCCGTTTTTTCCGCAGGGCTTCTATAAGTTGGGTACATTTCAACTGATATTATTAGAATGTATAGTAAATTTTTAAATTTTAATTGTTAGTCCATATTTGTGACATGCGTTTTAAAGTTCATTAGAAATGATGGGTCGTAGTCGCGATTCATCAAGTTTTTCTTATTTTTTTGTACTACGTTATTTATATAAGTGTAAAATTATAATTTGTTATGTATTTTCTTCTATTTAGATTAAATTTTTAACAAAATGGCACCCAACAAAAATGATGTTCAAATTGTTAATCCTAACGAACATCTGAATATACCGAAATGGATAAATGAAGATTATTTTACAGGGATATTAGAAAAAGACGTACCCGATTATAAGATTATTACAAAATTTACACCAATTGCCGCTACAGCACCAGGTGAAAATTATACATCGATTATGGTACGTGTTGTTATCGATATTGAACTGAAAGGTAAGATATTTTTAAAAGAAATCAAGAATAAATATAAAGAAATGCTTACAACACCATATCCTTTCATTATTTTAGATGGTTCTCCCAAACAAGTTTCATACATTTTAAAAACTGCCCTGGATGCGGGTAGCCAAGGTGCCGCTTTTGTTAAATCTATGAATTTTTTCGAAAAAGAAAAACAAATGTACACCAATTATATACCTAAATTTCAACAGCTTTATAAAGAAGTTGGTGTTGATGTAAAACTGGGACCTAAGTGTCTACATTTTGATGAATCTCCCGAAGGAATCACTTTGGTAATGGAAGATTTAAAGCGTGAAGAATTTGGAAATACAAATCGCTTGAAGGGTTTCGATATGGAACACATGAAAGTTGTACTTAACAAATTGGCTGAATTTCATGCTGCTGCTGCAGTATACCAGACAATAAATGGCCCTTATGAAAGCATATTTAATGCAACTTTTTTCAACGAATCTAATCGTCCCCTCTTTGCTGCTTTGTATGAACCACGTGTAAAATTATTCAAAAAAGCTATGCTTGAGTGGGATTTGGAAGATGTAGAAAATTATATTGCAAAAACTCCTGCGCTAGATGAATACTTCGATGAAAATTTACGTTTAAATACAGCTAATCCAGATGAATTCAATGTTTTAAATCATGGTGATTGCTGGGTAAATAACATTATGTTTACTCATGATAAGGATGGCAAAGTGAAACAAACGTTATTTGTTGATTTTCAAATATGTAAATGGGGTTCGCCTGCTCAAGATTTATGGTATTTGTTTACAACTTCTGTTAATTTGGATATAAAGATTCAAGAATTTGATCATTTTATACAAATCTATCACAAACGATTGGTAGAATGCTTAGAACTATTAAAATATTCAAAGACCATACCCTCTTTAAAGGATCTTCATATATTAATGATAAAATATGGTTATTGGGGTAAGTGTTAAAACATTTATTTTTTATACCGGAATATTGAGAAAATATCTTTTGTTTTTAGGTGTTTTTACTGCTAACAGTATTTGCGCATCAGTTTTGTATCCCTCGGATAAAGATGCCAATATGGATAACATGATGAAACCTGGTCCCGAGGGAGATAAGTTCCGTTATAGGGTTTTTACCAATCCAATCTATATTAAGGCAATGAAACAGCTTTATCCATTTTTAAACAATAAGGGTATTTTTGATGTGACTCCAACCAAATATTAATATTTACTTATTTGATAAAACTTAAATTCCATTTAAATACTACTTTGAATGTATGTGTACGTACAAATGACATCAGGATTATAATTAAATATATGTGCAATAAATAACAATAAACTATTAATTTAAGCCCTCTCTGGGTAAGTGTTATGTATTTTTAAATTCTTAAATATTTAACTTTAATAAATTATATTTACTCAAAACACAATGTTGCAACATAATCACTGCTACTAAATTATGCTGGTTGTCACAATCAAGTTATTCCGTTGTAAATATATTTTAGCCAACAACATGGCCACTACCATAATTTTTACTGGTAATATTTTATTACTTTCCGATTGCTACTTTCCATTTTATAATATAGTTGACTTGAACGATACTGTAGTAACAAAAATTTTGGCTACGACGAAAATATAATAATTATGCAATGATAAAATAATGGCAGCAAATCTAGGAATAATTTAAAAATAAAATAAAATATGCAAAACTTTATAGAAATTAATTATTTTTAATTTTCAAAAGGAAATATTTTCTGTTTTCAAACATTGTCAACAAATTTAATTTAGGATTTCAAATAATTTTGTTTCAAAAGCATGTACTCTAAATTGAGTTGCCAACACATTTTAAATATGTATTAGTTAGACAAAAATAACCAACTAAAAATCTGATCGGTTGCTTTTCTAAATTCTAGTAAGTGCGATTTATTTTATAAATTTATTATATATTTATTTATTTTATTTAATCTTACGAATAAATTCTAAGACTAAATAATTAAAGGAGCTCTAGCTGCAGAGGCTATCTGCTCTTTATCAATTTAAAAGGGAAAAAAATACATTAAAATTTTTTGTCAGTTACTACATAATAGTTGTTTATATTGTAATCAGTAATTGTTGTTTTTAACTATAATAAGAATTGTTTTCAATATAAATAGAAATCCCATGGAAAAAACGAAATATATATGAGCATACATGATCATACATGGGCCTGTATATGATCATACATGGGCATACATGGTCATATACGTCCATACATTGCTCAATATATGACCATACATGATCTCATTAATGATCATATATCTTCGGATCTGAAATTTGAGGGTATATGAACGTATATGATCATATACGAGCATACATGAATAATATATAAGCATGTATGATAATATATGCACATATATCACCATATACCCTCAAATTTCGGATCCGAAGATATATGGTCATATATGAGATCATGTATGGACGTATATGACCATGTATGTCCATGTATGATCATATACAAGCCCATGTATGATCATGTATGTTCATATATATTTCGATTTTTACATGGGTAATTAAATTTTAAGTTTCATGAAGAAATTAAAAATTTTTTAGTAATTGAAAGAAAAAAAAATAGATTTTTTATTTTTTAAAATTATATAACTTTATTCGATCTTATTTTAATATTAATATTCAATTTTTTTAAGCTAAAGATCTTTTTTTATAAAATTTCTTTTTTTATTTTCAATATTTCGCTAACAATTTGTTAGCATCTTCAGGAAAACAATATTTTAATAATTATAAAAAAGTTGACAAACAAAAAAAAATATTTAACATTTAAATATAAAAAATATTTAACATTTAAATATAAATCGAATTTAAAAAAAAAATAAATTAACATTTAAACAAATAGAAGTGGTAATTTTATAAACAACATTTTCCTGCTAAAGCTCGTAAAAAAAATATTTTCATATTGGTTTAATACTTTGGTTTATGAAATTGAACATAATAAATGTTGTTTATAAAATAAAATAACATTATGAAATTAAATTATTATATGTAGTTATTAAAAACATATCTATACATTTAAGTTTCCTAATTTTTTACTAATTAAATATCTATAATTCTGAGCTAAATTTTCTTTGACAGCTTTAAAGTTCATTCTCTGTGTCAAAGGTGTATTAATGATTTCTAACATTTCTAACCTATAACGTTTTTTCTAATTATTTTCTGTTCTAAATATTGAAACATTTTCAAAGTTAGGATGGTGATTTAATATAGAACAATGAGATGACAATGCGGTTTTTTCCGAATTAATATTTCTATGTTTTTGGTTTGATTTATGTCCTGAAATCCTGGTCTTTAATTCATTCTTTGTCGTTCCTATATATACCTTACCACAATTTTCCTGATCATTATCCTGACAAGGTATCTTGGAAACTAAATTTGACATATCCCACTTATCAATTCTATCTTTTTTTTTTTTTTTTTATTAAATCTTCATTTACATAACCGAGCCATTAGGGCCTTATGTGGTTAATTAAAGCTACTATCTTAATAACAAACTTCTAGTTTTACTAAATAATTTCCCTAATGTATTAAAATTACGATAAGCTATTCCATATTTCCCTTTATCAAAGATGTTAGATCTCGCCAATCTCTCTGATAATCCAGGGATATATGTAAAAGATTTAAAAATTCGTGGTTCAAAACAAAAAAAAGTCTTAAAAAAATAATAAAAAAAAATGTACAAAAAAGTGAATTGACCGGGATTCGAACCCGCGGCCTTAGAGAAAAAAAAGTATTTGTGACATAGCGTCTAGACAACTGAGCTATTGAAGCTCACACAAAATCATCGCCAATAAGAGGTACATATATAAAAGTCTTCGTTCATTAGAGATTTGTTTAGTTTTTATTTAAATGACAAATCTTTGTATGTGTTTGTTGTTTGTGGAGATAAAAGAAAAGAATTTCAACAAATGGATGTGTTTGTTATGCGTAAAATTCTACATACATATTAAACTAAGAGATTTTACGGAAAAAATTATAGGTAGTCCTGGTTTTTTGCTAATATGTCAGCCATTTATTAACCGATCTGGCTAATTTTTAATAGCAAACAGAAATGGATCACATTTAACAGAAATAAATAACAATGGAGTCCTTATCATGTCTGGGTTCTTCGGAAAACCCATTTCAACATCGTTAAATCAACTTCGCTCTTCATAAGGATCCAGAATATATATACTCTATAGGGTCTAAGATCAATATTGTATAAATTACAAACGGAATGACAAACTTATATATACCCTTCCACCTGTGGTGAAGGCTATAAAAAGAAATCCTTTTGTCTACAAAATTTTCAATAATTTTTGCGAAGCTAGCGTTTGGTTTTAAAAATTATTATTTATATTTCAGAGCATTAAATTGACAACTTAAAAAAAACAAAGCGACAATTATGTACCCAGTGTAGAAATGGTAATAACGTATAGTTATAATTTTTTTCTATTTTTTAATTACCAGTAATAATTCCAAGTCACTCTCTACATTATCTTAGAATAACAATAACTAGTTATTTTTCATTATTTCAAATCAAAATATAATGCGTTACTAACAATAATTTATTTTTATAATTATTTCAATTATAAAGTTATGATTTTCAAAAAGGTTTAATACTTTTTTAGCTCTGGTAACCACATATTTTTTTATATTTTGTGTGTTGGCGCAGAAGTAATCTTCTTTTTTTTATTTTCATCTATCAAATATAACATATCAAGGTAGTTTAGATGCTAAAAGTGTCGATTGATAATCTGGAGTTAAAGTTTCTATTCCCGACACAACCACATTTTATTAAGAAAAATATTTGAACAATAAAAAAAGTATTTTTTTTTTTACTGAAACTATTTTTAGACTCATTATTTTTTATAAGCGGGCCGAAAGGTAATAAGAAAAGTAAAAAAAAAATATACGTGTGTCAGCGGTTCAAGTTTCCCAGCTCTGGCCTGTTCTTGCAGCATATCGTCATATAAAACTATGTTTTCTTTACATCTGAGGTGTAGGGTATGTTCAGCAACTTTGTAGATAACGGTATTAAAAATATTTTTGTAGAACATATAACGGCATTTTTTGGCTTTATTCTAACAAATTGTAAAAACATCCCGTAAAAGGGGAAGGACGGGGATGAAACGTTGGCCATAAAATTCTACTACATGTATATGTCAGAACACACCTTAACCGAAAACTTAACACAAACACCAAAAATCAATTAAATTCAAGATTGTTCATCAGATTTCTAGTCAAATTTTGGGATGACCAACATATTATAAGTCAGATTTAGGGATTACCTACATAATATTAAGGTCATCCAAAATCTGACTAGAAATTTTATGAGCAATCTTGCATTTGTCTGGTTTTTGGTATTTGTGTTAAGTTTTGGGCTTTAGTGTGTTTTGACATATATAGTATAATCTTATGGCCAACATTTTTGTAGAACATTTCATCCCCGGCCTTCCCCTTTTTCGGGGTTGTTTTCACAATTTGTTAGAATTTACCCAAAAAATGCCGTTATGTGGGGGAGTTAGAGGGTTAATATGTTCTACAAGAATATTTGTGATACCATTATCTTCAAAGTTGCTAAACATACCCTGCACATCAGATGTAAAGAAATCATAGCATTATATACCGATATGCTGCAAAAACAAGCCAGGCCTGGGAAACTTAAACCGCCTCTAAAATGAAATTCCGCCGACACACGTATATTTTGTTTTGGTCTCCTTAACAAGAATCAATCGTCGTAACCCCGTAATTTTGGAAAAAGTTTGAAATTGTTGTGCAGTGTTATTAGTTACCATAACCACAAATCTGGCAATGATTTTCTACACTAAGTAGTTATCGCTAATTATCATATCATTTTGGCAAATATTTACCTTAGTAAAAATATTTCAAATATATTTGTCGCGAATTATTTGAAATTTTTAGCTGGGTATATATGTATGTGTATATCTTGTGCGCATCCAGTGTGGTGGAGTTGAGGGGATTTTTTATAATGATGACAACAAAGTTACAGTGTTTGATATTTTGCACCTCGGAAGGGTATATTATTAAAGTTGTATAAGTCACTTTTCCAAAAAAATTTGTTGAAGATTGGGTTCCATAATATTTATTGACACTTTTAACTGAACAAAAAAATTTTGTCAAAATGTTAGTTGTCGCTAAAATTTTAATAGATTTTTGTATTGTAATATATCTCTTAATCCAAAAGTCCTTTTCGTGAAAATATTATCTAATAAAAGTCTACACTTTAATCCCTTAACATAGGTTGAAAAGTTTTATTAAAATTGAGACAAATTTTCTTAAAAATTCCAAAGTTTGAGTAAAACTGAAATAGTTTATATACTCACAAAGAGTTAATATCTTTCCTAAATAATATTTCTTTATTTTAGGAAAAAAAAAACAAGTAAATAAAATAAAAATTTATCATAGGAAAATCATCTTAGTTTGCATATTGAAATATAATAATAAAACTAAGTTTAGTTAAAAAAATGTATATAACTTAAAATGAGAAATACTTGAACTTAATGTGTGTTCATTTTTTTCGCGACTGGTAAAATTAACTAAATTTTACAAAGCCTTTTCTAAATTCAGTTTTTGATTCTACCATTTTCTAATTTTTAAGAATTGCTTAGTTCAGGCAATTAAAAACCAAAAGTAATAAGTTTTATACTCAATAACTATTTCTGGGAAAAATTTGTATGCAACTTAGTTCAGATAACTTTAAAAAAATTTAATATAATATTTTTTTCTTCAGGTAAAAGTTTTCTAATTTTTCGAAATTAATAAACTTAGGTATAAGATTTTTTTCCTAAAAATTTCTTCTGATAAATTTAAAAAAAAAAACTTGAGTAAATTTTTCTTAAATCGAGGAAAAATTTAGTTTTTGTGGGATAACGTTTAACTTATTTTTTATATTTTTAATAAAAAAAAATAGTAATTAAAGACAAACAAGTCCATTTTCCTAATTTTAAAGAAAACAATGTTACTTTAGGAAACAAAAATTATCCTGCATGATTGTAATTTTTGGTTCGTGATCGTGCGTGATCTTAAAAATTTTGTTAGCAAAAGACAAAAAATTTCGAATTTGCGCTTATACCTAATAATTTTGTTTGCTGACTATAATACAAAAAATGACAAGCACATTTTATACATTACGTCATAATCGGTTTTCTATAATTGACGTTGCTGCTATTAAACTTTATCTTTAACGAAGGCACAAAACCTAATAAAAAATAATAAAAAAAGTAAAAATTTGTATATGTCAATTAAAGTTTAAGCTAAAAATGCCATAAAATAAATTTATGACCTTTTCCCATTTTCCAATAATCACAAAAAACAAGTAACAGCGGCTAAGTTCGGCTATGCCGAATCTTATATCCCCTTCACCATGGTTGGGAAAAACTGAAGTTTATATATGGACATAAATGGAATGGACATATTTAACGCCTTTAAGAGGAAATTAACCATTAAGTTTGGCGATAAAACTTGGACTCGGGAAGATTTATGGTTCTAGAAAATAAGTGTTTAAAAAAAATTGATGTTTTGGGCATAACTCTTTTGTATCTGAACCGATATTTCCGAGTTTTTTTTAGCAAATATGTTATACTAAATATTTTCGATCTTTTGCTATATAAGACGTATCCATAGGTCATATTACAGCTCTAAAATTTTAGTTTTTATAAAAATTTTTATGTTTTTAGCCCATTTATGTATTATTTAATTTCGGTCTTACCGTTCCTAAGATATAAAGTAATCTATTTTGTGTCACGCTCAATTCACAGATACCGCCCACATTTGGTCAGATGTTGTGTATTGATACCCAAGGTGCTCGTACCTTATTTTAGAACTTTCCTCTTTCCGTTCTCCAAATATACAGAAAAACTGACCAAAATCGTAAAGTCAACTGTGCTGTACGTATTTGTTATGTTAAAAAAAATAAAAAAAATTTTAATAAAATGTAAAAAAAATTGTACAAAAAAAGTTGAATAGACGGATCTTCGATCGCGCTACTAAAAGAAAAAACTATTATGACAAAGCGCTTAGACCACTGAGCCATTGAAAGACATACGCAATCATCGTTAATAGAAGTAAATACACAGTTTTCGTTCAAAACTAATTTGTTTGGTTTTTAGGTAAATCTTTGTTTGTGTTTGTTGTTTGTGTATAAAAGATGAAGAGGTGAAAGAAAAGAAGTTCAACAAATAAAATAAAAAAGTGTTGTCATATTATTTTTTTCAAAAATCTTTTTAGTTGTAAAAAAAACTATTCTCGACCAAAAAAAATATATATTCTTATAAATCGTAAAAAGAAATCAATAGAACTGCATGTGTTTTATTTCTACAAAAACGTTTGATTTAGCTAGCAAATTTGCATTTAGGATTTTATTTCGCTTTTTTATTAAAAAATATTTTTAATTTCTTTAGCTTAATTAAAAATTTGGAGGAAAATAGTTTATAAATTTTTTTTAAAAATTATTATAAGTTATAGTTGCACTCATAAAATTGTCTTAATATATGAAAAATAAAATGGTTTAAAAATCTTTTTATAAATTCTTTTAAATCGGAGCAAAAAATATAAATAAAAACGTTTGTATTTTGTTTGTATCAGAGGGTTTTTATAAAAAATTTTATGTTTTTATACTATTCATTTCTATTATTAATTTACTTTATATCTATTATTAATTTAAGATTTTATTAAAATTAATAATTTAATGTTAAAAAAACAAAAAATAAACAAAAAAAAGTTTTAAGAAAATATAAAAAAATTGTACAAAAAAAAAGTTGAATAGACGGGGGGTGGGATCGATCCCGCGCTCAAGAGAAAAAAAGTATTTGTGACATAGCGCTTAGACAACTAAACCATTGAAGCTTATGCGCAATCATCGTTAATAGAAGTAAATATACAGTTTTTGTTCAATAGAAATTTGTTTGGTTTTTATTTAAATGACAAATCTTTGTATTGGTTTGTTGTTTGTGTATAAAAGGTGAAGAGGTGAAAGAAAAGAATTTCAACAAATGGATGTGTTTGTTATGCGTAAAATTCAACATACATATAAAACAAAGGGATTTTACGGAAAAAATTAGAGGTAGTCATGGTTTTTTGCTAATATATCAGCCATTTATCAACCGATCTGGCTGATTTTCAACAGCAAACAGAAATGGATCATATGTAACAGAAATATATAACAATCAAGTCCTCATCATGTCTGGGGTTTTCGGAAAACCCATTTCAACACACAGACGGACATCGTTAAATCAACTTCGCTACTCATAGGGACCCAGAATATATATACTTTATAGGGTCTAAGATCAATATTGTAGAAATTACAAATGGAATGACAAACTTATATATACCCTTCCACCTGTGGTGAAGGGTATAAATATAACTGTGATATTTTGTATTTTTGCAACAATTTCCTTAAATTATTTAATTTAAGAAAGCAAAGGACCCCCAGTGTTCCACAGATACCGTGTATCACTTAGGACGGCAGTTTTTGTAGATCTTTCAATGAGAACCATTAATTTCTACGAAAAGGATTTAACTTTGTCACAATTTACTATGTTTCAGGATATCTTGCAGTACAGTTTTTTAATTTGTTTTCCTTTTTGCTAATTGAATTAAATTTATATTTTAAGTAAATGAGTATAGTATAATTCAATTTATTTTAAAGATAAAAATGTATAGCAAAACCCTTGTAAGAAAGTGTCCTCACAGAACGGAAGTTTTCCGAATGTGGGTAAATACTTACACAATGAGTAAAAAGTACTTTAAAATATATGGTAATATACCGTAGAAACGGTTTCATATTTATTAGAAGATTTCAAATTTAAGGATAATTTTCACTATTCGCTTTTTAACTTTTTTTTTTTCTTAAAACATTTCCTAAGCAAAAGAAAAATTTAAGATGATATATGAACTAATTAAGAGGAATTTTCTAATACAAATTTAGTTCTCAATAGAAACATTTTTCTATAATTAAGAAATTTTTAGCAAATTTTAAGAAAATTATGTTTCTAACTTCAAGGAAAATTTTATTAAATTTTGGTAAAAAAGTGCCTTTGGCACTTTTGGTTACTTTTTTTGAAATCTTCATTCCTAATTTTTTTTTTTTTTGGTGTAAAATATTTCAAATAAAACAAACAAAAACTATTGAACTTAAATTTTGAATGTGATATAAGTCTATTCAGTACTAAATATGATGAATAAGTTAATTGTGATGGAAGATGTATAAAACATTCACCAGTTGTTATTTACAATTTAAAAAAAAACCTTTCACTCCCAGTTTAAATAAAAATAGACTTATACCACTTTCAAAATAACCCTTCATATTTATTAAAAACTATACAATTATAATATTATTTTATGATATAAAATGTATATATTATTATTTTTTTTAATTGGTTTAGTGGAGTATTTGACCCCCCTCTATAACCCCTAGATCCACACATTTTGTTTATGTATGCTATATAAGTAAGACATTGCACTTGAGTTTGTACAGATAAAATTAATAAAGCTGTCTAATAAAACATGCAATGTTTGTGTGTTATTTTGAGTATTATGTTTTAGTTTAGTATTTTTCTGTTCATCGAACAGTGTAGTTTTCTAACTTAGTGATTGTTTGAATTTTGAGTTTAAATTAATACTAATAAATATGGCAGCAGATAATGATTTTATAAATCCTAATGAAAATCTATCTATACCATCATGGATTAATGTCGAATATTTTAAAGATATTCTAGCTAATGATGAACCTCAATCAGTGTCTGTGAGAAATTTTAAACCTATTGCCGCCATACCACCAGGAGAGAATTTTACCTCAGTGATGTTGCGTATACATATGGATTTAGAAATGAAAGGTATTTGGAGATCAAAAAATTATCTTAAAATTTGTAATTTTAAAATTTCAATACGAATTTTATCCATATAATACAAACAGTAGGTACTAATAAAATAGTTTGCATTTTACTATAATTTTACTAAACCGCAGAATGGTTAAAATCGGTACCGTAAACGGTTTTAAGGCCTATTAACTTTATAAATGACCTGCGCAATATTGTGATATTATCCGTAAATTTTAAGCGTATTTGCGTTAAGGTTTGTGTAAAAAATTAAAATTGTTTTGACCTTTAGTAGTTTTTGGCTTCAAAGAATTTTTTAAAGCAATTATACTATATTGATAGAAAATATATTTTTGAATTGGTATCTTTTCAAATACCAGCTCGGATTTTCAAAAAATGGCTCGTCATTTGAGACAATTCAATCATCAAATCATTTTTTGCATTGTTCTTATGAAGTGAACTTCCTTTTTTGGAGTTCACAGGCGAAAAATCGCCTTATGACGTCGTGTGGCTTCATCTCAGATAGCACCCAGTTTCCTTGCTTTTGAATCAATCCCAGCTGTATCTGCATCTCAGAATACAATCTGACTACTCTAATACTAATATTGATTCTGATACACATTTTCGGGTTAGGTTTCCTTCTTGAGATGAATAGGACAGGAAGGACTTATCAGCTAGATTTGACATCAAGGTATACAACTACTTTTCAAAGATGATTTGTGCTTGCGAAATGAAAGGTTCCTTTAGGTTGCCTAATCATGCTAATGCGTGAAAGGCGATTATTTCCCTGCCTCGTCGGCCAGTGTGAAGAAGAGCCCGCTAGGCTAAGTTGCCAGCCCCTGATTATGTAAGTGTGGGTCCCAGTCACTGGAACTTTTACGGTAGTAAACGGGCAGGCGAGTAGGAAAGGACAGGGTCTGCCTTAAATATCTCGACAGCGATGTCAATCGCTACACCACTGTAAACCATTAAGGGTAGGATATTCAAGCTTTACCTCTGGATCGCGAGGATCAGATGGCATGGACTGGACATAGGACAATATAAAATAGAATATTTTTTGATAAACAATCAAAATAATCATATTTCCATAATTTTTCCGAGGATGGTAAAATATTTTTCATGAAATAAAATTAATCCGCTTAGTATTTTATAAATGCATTTATTTTGTAACTACCACGTATTTTATATATTTTAACAATTCATTTTAGATGGTTCCATAAAACACAAAACTTATATATTAAAAACCATGTTGGATGACGATAAAGGCGGTGCTGTAATTAATAAATTAACATTATTTCCAAAAGAAATGGAAATGTATCAGAAATATTTGCCAGCTTTTGAGGAACTTTACAAAGCTGTCAGCTGGAATATACAATTGGCACCAAAGTGTTTATTTACAGAAATGAAAGACGGACGCATTAATTTTGTATTCGAAGATTTGAGTGTAAAAAATTATAAAAATATAAATCGGTTAGAAGGATGTGATATGCAACATATGAAATATATTTTAAGAAAATTGGCTGAATTGCATGCTGCTAGTGCTGTATATGAAGAACAAAATGGAAAATATCCCAAAAATTTTCAAGTGGGCTTTGTAGATCCAGAATATGGTGTTGAGTTTTACAAAAATATATTTGCAACTAAATCGATGATATATAAAAAAGCCATGAAACAATGGGGTATTGAAAATGTTGAAAAATATATAGAGAAATTCGTAAGTACGAGCGCAAGTCAATAAGTCTTTACAAAAATATAGAAAAACACATTATATTGGGTTGATTCTTTTTATTTTTCAATGTGGTAACATTTTAGCACGTTACATTTCACCCAGCGATTCTTCAATATTTTTAAGCCCTTCGTAAAGTTAGATTTCGGAAGGTCTTTAAAATAAGATTTGTTTCAGAGACATATTCATTCGACCAAATCTTTCTCCGCCCAACCATTTGTAAACAGGAAAAGAACACTGGTATCAAAATCAGAATGCGGCAGCAATTCGAATCTCACCTCTTGTATTTTTGTCATCGAAACTGCTCAGTTGTGCACTCGTGCATTACGTTTTCTTGATTTCTTTCTTAATTGTGCCAATAATGATAAATAATGTTTTTCATTTAGTGTATTTCCCCTTTTCAAGTAGTCAATGTTGATAATTCCATACATATCCCAAAAAAACGTTTCCGTAACATATCCCAAAAAACCGTTTCCGTAACTTTAGCAGCAGATTT